>CM062197.1:3455000-4055000 GCA_031216445.1 Lateolabrax maculatus
TTTTCTGCTTAGAGGTATGTCCAAACAGCAACACCTGATCACGAAATCGTTTTTGCTACTTTCAATGGAATTCAACATTGCCACTTGATGTATGCCTTCGCATCTCTCCCATTTGAAGAGTCAAACATCGGATCGGATTTCAACGAAAACATTGTCCTTCGAGCCGGAGTTGAACCAGCGACCTAAGGATACCTGTCCTCATCAACCTACAGTCCTCCGCTCTACCAACTGAGATATCGAAGGGAACACATATAGCACCAACTACGCACAACGACGTCAACCTCTACGTTTTGTACGCACGCAAACATTGAGGTCGGCAAAATGCTGTCCTGCCGGACACGAAAACGTTTTTCTACTGAAATCTTTAAGCGATGAAATTCACGGCTGTGAACAGGACTGCCTTCACATCTTTCCAATCCGAACAGTCGTCAAAAATACACAGACAAAAGGCACGGCCTACGAGACGGAGATACCTGACTGATAAACGTAGTATCTGCTCAAGTTCAGTAATTTTCTGCTTAGAGGTATGTCCAAACAGCAACACCTGATCACGAAATCGTTTTTGCTACTTTCAATGGAATTCAACATTGCCACTTGATGTATGCCTTCGCATCTCTCCCATCTGAAGAGTCAAACATCGGATGTCAACGAAAACATTGTCCTTCGAGCCGGAGTTGAACCAGCGACCTAAGGATACCTGTCCTCAACAACCTATAGTCCTCCGCTCTATCAACTGAGCTATCGAAGGGAACACACACAAACCCAACTACGCACGAACCCGTCAACCTCTACGTTTTGTACGCGCAAACATTGAGGTCGGCAAAATGCTGTCCTGCCGGACACGAAATCGTTTTTCTACTGAAATCTTTAAGCGATGAAATTCACGGCTGTGAACAGGACTGCATTCACATCTTTCCAATCCGAACAGTCGTCAAAAGTACACAGACAAAAGGCACGGCCTACGAGCCGGAGATACCTGACTGATAAACGTAGTATCTGCTCAAGTTCAGTAATTTTCTCCTTAGAGGTATGTCCAAACAGCAAGACCTGATCACGAAATCGTTTTTGCTACTTTCGATGGAATTCAACATTGCCACTTGATGTATGCCTTCGCATCTCTCCCATTTGAAGAGTCAAACATCGGATCGGATTTCAACGAAAACATTGTCCTTCGAGCCGGAGTTGAACCAGCGACCTAAGGATACCTGTCCTCATCAACCTACAGTCCTCCGCTCTACCAACTGAGATATCGAAGGGAACACATATAGCACCAACTACGCACAACGACGTCAACCTCTACGTTTTGTACGCACGCAAACATTGAGGTCGGCAAAATGCTGTCCTGCCGGACACGAAAACGGTTTTCTACTGAAATCTTTAAGCGATGAAATTCACGGCTGTGAACAGGACTGCCTTCACATCTTTCCAATCCGAACAGTCGTCAAAAGTACACAGACAAAAGGCACGGCCTACGAGCCGGAGATATCTGACTGATAAACGTAGTATCTGCTCAAGTTCAGTAATTTTCTGCTTAGAGGTATGTCCAAACAGCAAGACCTGATCACGAAATCGTTTTTGCTACTTTCAATGGGGTTCAACATTGAATGTTGCCACTTGACGTATGCCTTCGCATCTCTCCCATCTGAAGAGTCAAACATCAGTTCGGATGTCAACGAAAACATTGTCCTTCGAGCCGGAGTTGAACCAGCGACCTAAGGATACCTGTCCTCATCAACCTACAGTCCTCCGCTCTACCAACTGAGCTATCGAAGGGAACACACACAAACCCAACTACGCACGACCACGTCAACCTCTACGTTTTGTACGCGCAAACATTGAGGTCGGCAAAATGCTGTCCTGCCGGACACGAAAACGTTTTTCTACTGAAATCTTTAAGCGATGAAATTCACGGCTGTGAACAGGACTGCTTTCACATCTTTCCAATCCGAACAGTCGTCAAAAGTACACAGACAAAAGGCACGGCCTACGAGCCGGAGATACCTGACTGATAAACGTAGTATCTGCTCAAGTTCAGTAATTTTCTGCTTAGAGGTATGTCCAAACAGCAAGACCTGATCACGAAATCGTTTTTGCTACTTTCAATGGAATTCAACATTGCCACTTGATGTATGCCTTCGCATCTCTCCCATTTGAAGAGTCAAACATCGGATCGGATGTCAACGAAAACATTGTCCTTCGAGCCGGAGTTGAACCAGCGACCTAAGGATACCTGTCCTCATCAACCTACAGTCCTCCGCTCTACCAACTGAGCTATCGAAGGGAACACACACAAACCCAACTACGCACGACCACGTCAACCTCTACGTTTTGTACGCGCAAACATTGAGGTCGGCAAAATGCTGTCCTGCCGGACACGAAAACGTTTTTCTACTGAAATCTTTAAGCGATGAAATTCACGGCTGTGAACAGGACTGCTTTCACATCTTTCCAATCCGAACAGTCGTCAAAAGTACACAGACAAAAGGCACGGCCTACGAGCCGGAGATACCTGACTGATAAACGTAGTATCTGCTCAAGTTCAGTAATTTTCTGCTTAGAGGTATGTCCAAACAGCAAGACCTGACCACGAAATCGTTTTTGCTACTTTCAATGGAATTCAACATTGCCACTTGATGTATGCCTTCGCATCTCTCCCATTTGAAGAGTCAAACATCGGATCGGATGTCAACGAAAACATTGTCCTTCGAGCCGGAGTTGAACCAGCGACCTAAGGATACCTGTCCTCATCAACCTACAGTCCTCCGCTCTACCAACTGAGCTATCGAAGGGAACACATATAGCACCAACTACGCACAACGACGTCAACCTCTACGTTTTGTACGCACGCAAACATTGAGGTCGGCAAAATGCTGTCCTGCCGGACACGAAAACGTTTTTCTACTGAAATCTTTAAGCGATGAAATTCACGGCTGTGAACAGGACTGCCTTCACATCTTTCCAATCCGAACAGTCGTCAAAAGTACACAGACAAAAGGCACGGCCTACGAGCCGGAGATACCTGACTGATAAATGTAGTATCTGCGTAAAATTCAATAATTTTCTGCTTAGAGGTATGTCCAAACAGCAACACCTGATCACGAAATCGTTTTTGCTACTTTCAATGGAATTCAACATTGCCACTTGATGTATGCCTTCGCATCTCTCCCATTTGAAGAGTCAAACATCGGATCGGATTTCAACGAAAACATTGTCCTTCGAGCCGGAGTTGAACCAGCGACCTAAGGATACCTGTCCTCATCAACCTACAGTCCTCCGCTCTACCAACTGAGATATCGAAGGGAACACATATAGCACCAACTACGCACAACGACGTCAACCTCTACGTTTTGTACGCACGCAAACATTGAGGTCGGCAAAATGCTGTCCTGCCGGACACGAAAACGTTTTTCTACTGAAATCTTTAAGCGATGAAATTCACGGCTGTGAACAGGACTGCCTTCACATCTTTCCAATCCGAACAGTCGTCAAAAATACACAGACAAAAGGCACGGCCTACGAGACGGAGATACCTGACTGATAAACGTAGTATCTGCTCAAGTTCAGTAATTTTCTGCTTAGAGGTATGTCCAAACAGCAACACCTGATCACGAAATCGTTTTTGCAACTTTCAATGGAATTCAACATTGCCACTTGATGTATGCCTTCGCATCTCTCCCATCTGAAGAGTCAAACATCGGATGTCAACGAAAACATTGTCCTTCGAGCCGGAGTTGAACCAGCGACCTAAGGATACCTGTCCTCAACAACCTATAGTCCTCCGCTCTATCAACTGAGCTATCGAAGGGAACACACACAAACCCAACTACGCACGAACCCGTCAACCTCTACGTTTTGTACGCGCAAACATTGAGGTCGGCAAAATGCTGTCCTGCCGGACACGAAATCGTTTTTCTACTGAAATCTTTAAGCGATGAAATTCACGGCTGTGAACAGGACTGCATTCACATCTTTCCAATCCGAACAGTCGTCAAAAGTACACAGACAAAAGGCACGGCCTACGAGCCGGAGATACCTGACTGATAAACGTAGTATCTGCTCAAGTTCAGTAATTTTCTCCTTAGAGGTATGTCCAAACAGCAAGACCTGATCACGAAATCGTTTTTGCTACTTTCGATGGAATTCAACATTGCCACTTGATGTATGCCTTCGCATCTCTCCCATTTGAAGAGTCAAACATCGGATCGGATTTCAACGAAAACATTGTCCTTCGAGCCGGAGTTGAACCAGCGACCTAAGGATACCTGTCCTCATCAACCTACAGTCCTCCGCTCTACCAACTGAGATATCGAAGGGAACACATATAGCACCAACTACGCACAACGACGTCAACCTCTACGTTTTGTACGCACGCAAACATTGAGGTCGGCAAAATGCTGTCCTGCCGGACACGAAAACGGTTTTCTACTGAAATCTTTAAGCGATGAAATTCACGGCTGTGAACAGGACTGCCTTCACATCTTTCCAATCCGAACAGTCGTCAAAAGTACACAGACAAAAGGCACGGCCTACGAGCCGGAGATATCTGACTGATAAACGTAGTATCTGCTCAAGTTCAGTAATTTTCTGCTTAGAGGTATGTCCAAACAGCAAGACCTGATCACGAAATCGTTTTTGCTACTTTCAATGGGGTTCAACATTGAATGTTGCCACTTGACGTATGCCTTCGCATCTCTCCCATCTGAAGAGTCAAACATCAGTTCGGATGTCAACGAAAACATTGTCCTTCGAGCCGGAGTTGAACCAGCGACCTAAGGATACCTGTCCTCATCAACCTACAGTCCTCCGCTCTACCAACTGAGCTATCGAAGGGAACACACACAAACCCAACTACGCACGACCACGTCAACCTCTACGTTTTGTACGCGCAAACATTGAGGTCGGCAAAATGCTGTCCTGCCGGACACGAAAACGGTTTTCTACTGAAATCTTTAAGCGATGAAATTCACGGCTGTGAACAGGACTGCCTTCACATCTTTCCAATCCGAACAGTCGTCAAAAGTACACAGACAAAAGGCACGGCCTACGAGCCGGAGATACCTGACTGATAAATGTAGTATCTGCGTAAAATTCAATAATTTTCTGCTTAGAGGTATGTCCAAACAGCAACACCTGATCACGAAATCGTTTTTGCTACTTTCAATGGAATTCAACATTGCCACTTGATGTATGCCTTCGCATCTCTCCCATTTGAAGAGTCAAACATCGGATCGGATGTCAACGAAAACATTGTCCTTCGAGCCGGAGTTGAACCAGCGACCTAAGGATACCTGTCCTCATCAACCTACAGTCCTCCGCTCTACCAACTGAGATATCGAAGGGAACACATATAGCACCAACTACGCACAACGACGTCAACCTCTACGTTTTGTACGCACGCAAACATTGAGGTCGGCAAAATGCTGTCCTGCCGGACACGAAAACGTTTTTCTACTGAAATCTTTAAGCGATGAAATTCACGGCTGTGAACAGGACTGCCTTCACATCTTTCCAATCCGAACAGTCGTCAAAAATACACAGACAAAAGGCACGGCCTACGAGACGGAGATACCTGACTGATAAACGTAGTATCTGCTCAAGTTCAGTAATTTTCTGCTTAGAGGTATGTCCAAACAGCAACACCTGATCACGAAATCGTTTTTGCTACTTTCAATGGAATTCAACATTGCCACTTGATGTATGCCTTCGCATCTCTCCCATCTGAAGAGTCAAACATCGGATGTCAACGAAAACATTGTCCTTCGAGCCGGAGTTGAACCAGCGACCTAAGAATACCTGTCCTCATCAACCTATAGTCCTCCGCTCTATCAACTGAGCTATCGAAGGGAACACACACAAACCCAACTACGCACGAACCCGTCAACCTCTACGTTTTGTACGCGCAAACATTGAGGTCGGCAAAATGCTGTCCTGCCGGACACGAAATCGTTTTTCTACTGAAATCTTTAAGCGATGAAATTCACGGCTGTGAACAGGACTGCCTTCACATCTTTCCAATCCGAACAGTCGTCAAAAGTACACAGACAAAAGGCACGGCCTACGAGCCGGAGATACCTGACTGATAAATGTAGTATCTGCGTAAAATTCAATAATTTTCTGCTTAGAGGTATGTCCAAACAGCAACACCTGATCACGAAATCGTTTTTGCTACTTTCAATGGAATTCAACATTGCCACTTGATGTATGCCTTCGCATCTCTCCCATTTGAAGAGTCAAACATCGGATCGGATGTCAACGAAAACATTGTCCTTCGAGCCGGAGTTGAACCAGCGACCTAAGGATACCTGTCCTCATCAACCTACAGTCCTCCGCTCTACCAACTGAGATATCGAAGGGAACACATATAGCACCAACTACGCACAACGACGTCAACCTCTACGTTTTGTACGCACGCAAACATTGAGGTCGGCAAAATGCTGTCCTGCCGGACACGAAAACGTTTTTCTACTGAAATCTTTAAGCGATGAAATTCACGGCTGTGAACAGGACTGCCTTCACATCTTTCCAATCCGAACAGTCGTCAAAAATACACAGACAAAAGGCACGGCCTACGAGACGGAGATACCTGACTGATAAACGTAGTATCTGCTCAAGTTCAGTAATTTTCTGCTTAGAGGTATGTCCAAACAGCAACACCTGATCACGAAATCGTTTTTGCTACTTTCAATGGAATTCAACATTGCCACTTGATGTATGCCTTCGCATCTCTCCCATCTGAAGAGTCAAACATCGGATGTCAACGAAAACATTGTCCTTCGAGCCGGAGTTGAACCAGCGACCTAAGGATACCTGTCCTCATCAACCTATAGTCCTCCGCTCTATCAACTGAGCTATCGAAGGGAACACACACAAACCCAACTACGCACGAACCCGTCAACCTCTACGTTTTGTACGCGCAAACATTGAGGTCGGCAAAATGCTGTCCTGCCGGACACGAAATCGTTTTTCTACTGAAATCTTTAAGCGATGAAATTCACGGCTGTGAACAGGACTGCATTCACATCTTTCCAATCCGAACAGTCGTCAAAAGTACACAGACAAAAGGCACGGCCTACGAGCCGGAGATACCTGACTGATAAACGTAGTATCTGCTCAAGTTCAGTAATTTTCTCCTTAGAGGTATGTCCAAACAGCAAGACCTGATCACGAAATCGTTTTTGCTACTTTCGATGGAATTCAACATTGCCACTTGATGTATGCCTTCGCATCTCTCCCATTTGAAGAGTCAAACATCGGATCGGATTTCAACGAAAACATTGTCCTTCGAGCCGGAGTTGAACCAGCGACCTAAGGATACCTGTCCTCATCAACCTACAGTCCTCCGCTCTACCAACTGAGATATCGAAGGGAACACATATAGCACCAACTACGCACAACGACGTCAACCTCTACGTTTTGTACGCACGCAAACATTGAGGTCGGCAAAATGCTGTCCTGCCGGACACGAAAACGTTTTTCTACTGAAATCTTTAAGCGATGAAATTCACAGCTGTGAACAGGACTGCCTTCACATCTTTCCAATCCGAACAGTCGTCAAAAGTACACAGACAAAAGGCACGGCCTACGAGCCGGAGATACCTGACTGATAAATGTAGTATCTGCGTAAAATTCAATAATTTTCTGCTTAGAGGTATGTCCAAACAGCAAGACCTGATCACGAAATCGTTTTTGCTACTTTCAATGGAATTCAACATTGCCACTTGAT
Organism: Lateolabrax maculatus; assembly: GCA_031216445.1. NCBI lineage: Eukaryota > Metazoa > Chordata > Actinopteri > Acropomatiformes > Lateolabracidae > Lateolabrax > Lateolabrax maculatus. The sequence continues at coordinate 3,462,724 of CM062197.1, forward strand.
GTATGCCTTCGCATCTCTCCCATTTGAAGAGTCAAACATCGGATCGGATTTCAACGAAAACATTGTCCTTCGAGCCGGAGTTGAACCAGCGACCTAAGGATACCTGTCCTCATCAACCTACAGTCCTCCGCTCTACCAACTGAGATATCGAAGGGAACACATATAGCACCAACTACGCACAACGACGTCAACGTCTACGTTTTGTACGCACGCAAACATTGAGGTCGGCAAAATGCTGTCCTGCCGGACACGAAAACGTTTTTCTACTGAAATCTTTAAGCGATGAAATTCACGGCTGTGAACAGGACTGCCTTCACATCTTTCCAATCCGAACAGTCGTCAAAAATACACAGACAAAAGGCACGGCCTACGAGACGGAGATACCTGACTGATAAACGTAGTATCTGCTCAAGTTCAGTAATTTTCTGCTTAGAGGTATGTCCAAACAGCAACACCTGATCACGAAATCGTTTTTGCTACTTTCAATGGAATTCAACATTGCCACTTGATGTATGCCTTCGCATCTCTCCCATCTGAAGAGTCAAACATCGGATGTCAACGAAAACATTGTCCTTCGAGCCGGAGTTGAACCAGCGACCTAAGGATACCTGTCCTCATCAACCTATAGTCCTCCGCTCTATCAACTGAGCTATCGAAGGGAACACACACAAACCCAACTACGCACGAACCCGTCAACCTCTACGTTTTGTACGCGCAAACATTGAGGTCGGCAAAATGCTGTCCTGCCGGACACGAAATCGTTTTTCTACTGAAATCTTTAAGCGATGAAATTCACGGCTGTGAACAGGACTGCATTCACATCTTTCCAATCCGAACAGTCGTCAAAAGTACACAGACAAAAGGCACGGCCTACGAGCCGGAGATACCTGACTGATAAACGTAGTATCTGCTCAAGTTCAGTAATTTTCTCCTTAGAGGTATGTCCAAACAGCAAGACCTGATCACGAAATCGTTTTTGCTACTTTCGATGGAATTCAACATTGCCACTTGATGTATGCCTTCGCATCTCTCCCATTTGAAGAGTCAAACATCGGATCGGATTTCAACGAAAACATTGTCCTTCGAGCCGGAGTTGAACCAGCGACCTAAGGATACCTGTCCTCATCAACCTACAGTCCTCCGCTCTACCAACTGAGATATCGAAGGGAACACATATAGCACCAACTACGCACAACGACGTCAACCTCTACGTTTTGTACGCACGCAAACATTGAGGTCGGCAAAATGCTGTCCTACCGGACACGAAAACGGTTTTCTACTGAAATCTTTAAGCGATGAAATTCACGGCTGTGAACAGGACTGCCTTCACATCTTTCCAATCCGAACAGTCGTCAAAAGTACACAGACAAAAGGCACGGCCTACGAGCCGGAGATATCTGACTGATAAACGTAGTATCTGCTCAAGTTCAGTAATTTTCTGCTTAGAGGTATGTCCAAACAGCAAGACCTGATCACGAAATCGTTTTTGCTACTTTCAATGGGGTTCAACATTGAATGTTGCCACTTGACGTATGCCTTCGCATCTCTCCCATCTGAAGAGTCAAACATCAGTTCGGATGTCAACGAAAACATTGTCCTTCGAGCCGGAGTTGAACCAGCGACCTAAGGATACCTGTCCTCATCAACCTACAGTCCTCCGCTCTACCAACTGAGCTATCGAAGGGAACACACACAAACCCAACTACGCACGACCACGTCAACCTCTACGTTTTGTACGCGCAAACATTGAGGTCGGCAAAATGCTGTCCTGCCGGACACGAAAACGTTTTTCTACTGAAATCTTTAAGCGATGAAATTCACGGCTGTGAACAGGACTGCTTTCACATCTTTCCAATCCGAACAGTCGTCAAAAGTACACAGACAAAAGGCACGGCCTACGAGCCGGAGATACCTGACTGATAAACGTAGTATCTGCTCAAGTTCAGTAATTTTCTGCTTAGAGGTATGTCCAAACAGCAAGACCTGATCACGAAATCGTTTTTGCTACTTTCAATGGAATTCAACATTGCCACTTGATGTATGCCTTCGCATCTCTCCCATTTGAAGAGTCAAACATCGGATCGGATGTCAACGAAAACATTGTCCTTCGAGCCGGAGTTGAACCAGCGACCTAAGGATACCTGTCCTCATCAACCTACAGTCCTCCGCTCTACCAACTGAGCTATCGAAGGGAACACACACAAACCCAACTACGCACGACCACGTCAACCTCTACGTTTTGTACGCGCAAACATTGAGGTCGGCAAAATGCTGTCCTGCCGGACACGAAAACGTTTTTCTACTGAAATCTTTAAGCGATGAAATTCACGGCTGTGAACAGGACTGCTTTCACATCTTTCCAATCCGAACAGTCGTCAAAAGTACACAGACAAAAGGCACGGCCTACGAGCCGGAGATACCTGACTGATAAACGTAGTATCTGCTCAAGTTCAGTAATTTCCTCCTTAGAGGTATGTCCAAACAGCAAGACCTGATCACGAAATCGTTTTTGCTACTTTCGATGGAATTCAACATTGCCACTTGATGTATGCCTTCGCATCTCTCCCATTTGAAGAGTCAAACATCGGATCGGATTTCAACGAAAACATTGTCCTTCGAGCCGGAGTTGAACCAGCGACCTAAGGATACCTGCCCTCATCAACCTACAGTCCTCCGCTCTACCAACTGAGCTATCGAAGGGAACACATATAGCACCAACTACGCACAACGACGTCAACCTCTACGTTTTGTACGCACGCAAACATTGAGGTCGGCAAAATGCTGTCCTGCCGGACACGAAAACGGTTTTCTACTGAAATCTTTAAGCGATGAAATTCACGGCTGTGAACAGGACTGCCTTCACATCTTTCCAATCCGAACAGTCGTCAAAAGTACACAGACAAAAGGCACGGCCTACGAGCCGGAGATATCTGACTGATAAACGTAGTATCTGCTCAAGTTCAGTAATTTTCTGCTTAGAGGTATGTCCAAACAGCAAGACCTGATCACGAAATCGTTTTTGCTACTTTCAATGGAATTCAACATTGCCACTTGATGTATGCCTTCGCATCTCTCCCATTTGAAGAGTCAAACATCAGTTCGGATGTCAACGAAAACATTGTCCTTCGAGCCGGAGTTGAACCAGCGACCTAAGGATACCTGTCCTCATCAACCTACAGTCCTCCGCTCTACCAACTGAGCTATCGAAGGGAACACACACAAACCCAACTACGCACGACCACGTCAACCTCTACGTTTTGTACGCGCAAACATTGAGGTCGGCAAAATGCTGTCCTGCCGGACACGAAAACGTTTTTCTACTGAAATCTTTAAGCGATGAAATTCACGGCTGTGAACAGGACTGCTTTCACATCTTTCCAATCCGAACAGTCGTCAAAAGTACACAGACAAAAGGCACGGCCTACGAGCCGGAGATACCTGACTGATAAACGTAGTATCTGCTCAAGTTCAGTAATTTTCTGCTTAGAGGTATGTCCAAACAGCAAGACCTGATCACGAAATCGTTTTTGCTACTTTCAATGGAATTCAACATTGCCACTTGATGTATGCCTTCGCATCTCTCCCATTTGAAGAGTCAAACATCGGATCGGATGTCAACGAAAACATTGTCCTTCGAGCCGGAGTTGAACCAGCGACCTAAGGATACCTGTCCTCATCAACCTACAGTCCTCCGCTCTACCAACTGAGCTATCGAAGGGAACACACACAAACCCAACTACGCACGACCACGTCAACCTCTACGTTTTGTACGCGCAAACATTGAGGTCGGCAAAATGCTGTCCTGCCGGACACGAAATCGTTTTTCTACTGAAATCTTTAAGCGATGAAATTCACGGCTGTGAACAGGACTGCCTTCACATCTTTCCAATCCGAACAGTCGTCAAAAGTACACAGACAAAAGGCACGGCCTACGAGCCGGAGATACCTGACTGATAAACGTAGTATCTGTTCAAGTTCAGTAATTTTCTCCTTAGAGGTATGTCCAAACAGCAAGACCTGATCACGAAATCGTTTTTGCTACTTTCGATGGAATTCAACATTGCCACTTGATGTATGCCTTCGCATCTCTCCCATTTGAAGAGTCAAACATCGGATCGGATTTCAACGAAAACATTGTCCTTCGAGCCGGAGTTGAACCAGCGACCTAAGGATACCTGTCCTCATCAACCTACAGTCCTCCGCTCTACCAACTGAGATATCGAAGGGAACACATATAGCACCAACTACGCACAACGACGTCAACCTCTACGTTTTGTACGCACGCAAACATTGAGGTCGGCAAAATGCTGTCCTGCCGGACACGAAAACGGTTTTCTACTGAAATCTTTAAGCGATGAAATTCACGGCTGTGAACAGGACTGCCTTCACATCTTTCCAATCCGAACAGTCGTCAAAAGTACACAGACAAAAGGCACGGCCTACGAGCCGGAGATATCTGACTGATAAACGTAGTATCTGCTCAAGTTCAGTAATTTTCTGCTTAGAGGTATGTCCAAACAGCAAGACCTGATCACGAAATCGTTTTTGCTACTTTCAATGGGGTTCAACATTGAATGTTGCCACTTGACGTATGCCTTCGCATCTCTCCCATCTGAAGAGTCAAACATCAGTTCGGATGTCAACGAAAACATTGTCCTTCGAGCCGGAGTTGAACCAGCGACCTAAGGATACCTGTCCTCATCAACCTACAGTCCTCCGCTCTACCAACTGAGCTATCGAAGGGAACACACACAAACCCAACTACGCACGACCACGTCAACCTCTACGTTTTGTACGCGCAAACATTGAGGTCGGCAAAATGCTGTCCTGCCGGACACGAAAACGTTTTTCTACTGAAATCTTTAAGCGATGAAATTCACGGCTGTGAACAGGACTGCTTTCACATCTTTCCAATCCGAACAGTCGTCAAAAGTACACAGACAAAAGGCACGGCCTACGAGCCGGAGATACCTGACTGATAAACGTAGTATCTGCTCAAGTTCAGTAATTTTCTGCTTAGAGGTATGTCCAAACAGCAAGACCTGATCACGAAATCGTTTTTGCTACTTTCAATGGAATTCAACATTGCCACTTGATGTATGCCTTCGCATCTCTCCCATTTGAAGAGTCAAACATCGGATCGGATGTCAACGAAAACATTGTCCTTCGAGCCGGAGTTGAACCAGCGACCTAAGGATACCTGTCCTCATCAACCTACAGTCCTCCGCTCTACCAACTGAGCTATCGAAGGGAACACATATAGCACCAACTACGCACAACGACGTCAACCTCTACGTTTTGTACGCACGCAAACATTGAGGTCGGCAAAATGCTGTCCTGCCGGACACGAAAACGTTTTTCTACTGAAATCTTTAAGCGATGAAATTCACGGCTGTGAACAGGACTGCCTTCACATCTTTCCAATCCGAACAGTCGTCAAAAGTACACAGACAAAAGGCACGGCCTACGAGCCGGAGATACCTGACTGATAAATGTAGTATCTGCGTAAAATTCAATAATTTTCTGCTTAGAGGTATGTCCAAACAGCAACACCTGATCACGAAATCGTTTTTGCTACTTTCAATGGAATTCAACATTGCCACTTGATGTATGCCTTCGCATCTCTCCCATTTGAAGAGTCAAACATCGGATCGGATTTCAACGAAAACATTGTCCTTCGAGCCGGAGTTGAACCAGCGACCTAAGGATACCTGTCCTCATCAACCTACAGTCCTCCGCTCTACCAACTGAGATATCGAAGGGAACACATATAGCACCAACTACGCACAACGACGTCAACCTCTACGTTTTGTACGCACGCAAACATTGAGGTCGGCAAAATGCTGTCCTGCCGGACACGAAAACGTTTTTCTATTGAAATCTTTAAGCGATGAAATTCACGGCTGTGAACAGGACTGCCTTCACATCTTTCCAATCCGAACAGTCGTCAAAAATACACAGACAAAAGGCACGGCCTACGAGACGGAGATACCTGACTGATAAACGTAGTATCTGCTCAAGTTCAGTAATTTTCTGCTTAGAGGTATGTCCAAACAGCAACACCTGATCACGAAATCGTTTTTGCTACTTTCAATGGAATTCAACATTGCCACTTGATGTATGCCTTCGCATCTCTCCCATCTGAAGAGTCAAACATCGGATGTCAACGAAAACATTGTCCTTCGAGCCGGAGTTGAACCAGCGACCTAAGGATACCTGTCCTCATCAACCTACAGTCCTCCGCTCTACCAACTGAGCTATCGAAGGGAACACACACAAACCCAACTACGCACGACCACGTCAACCTCTACGTTTTGTACGCGCAAACATTGAGGTCGGCAAAATGCTGTCCTGCCGGACACGAAAACGTTTCTCTACTGAAATCTTTAAGCGATGAAATTCACGGCTGTGAACAGGACTGCTTTCACATCTTTCCAATCCGAACAGTCGTCAAAAGTACACAGACAAAAGGCACGGCCTACGAGCCGGAGATACCTGACTGATAAATGTAGTATCTGCGTAAAATTCAATAATTTTCTGCTTAGAGGTATGTCCAAACAGCAACACCTGATCACGAAATCGTTTTTGCTACTTTCAATGGAATTCAACATTGCCACTTGATGTATGCCTTCGCATCTCTCCCATCTGAAGAGTCAAACATTGGATGTCAACGAAAACATTGTCCTTCGAGCCAGAGTTGAACCAGCGACCTAAGGATACCTGTCCTCATCAACCTATAGTCCTCCGCTCTACCAACTGAGCTATCGAAGGGAACACACACAAACCCAACTACGCACGACCACGTCAACCTCTACGTTTTGTACGCGCAAACATTGAGGTCGGCAAAATGCTGTCCTGCCGGACACGAAAACGTTTTTCTACTGAAATCTTTAAGCGATGAAATTCACGGCTGTGAACAGGACTGCCTTCACATCTTTCCAATCCGAACAGTCGTCAAAAGTACACAGACAAAAGGCACGGCCTACGAGCCGGAGATACCTGACTGATAAACGTAGTATCTGCTAAAGTGCAGTAATTTTCTGCTTAGAGGTATGTCCAAACAGCAAGACCTGATCACGAAATCGTTTTTGCTACTTTCAATGGGGTTCAACATTGAATGTTGCCACTTGACGTATGCCTTCGCATCTCTCCCATCTGAAGAGTCAAACATCAGTTCGGATGTCAACGAAAACATTGTCCTTCGAGCCGGAGTTGAACCAGCGACCTAAGGATACCTGTCCTCATCAACCTACAGTCCTCCGCTCTACCAACTGAGCTATCGAAGGGAACACACACAAACCCAACTACGCACGACCACGTCAACCTCTACGTTTTGTACGCGCAAACATTGAGGTCGGCAAAATGCTGTCCTGCAGGACACGAAATCGTTTTTCTACTGAAATCTTTAAGCGATGAAATTCACGGCTGTGAACAGGACTGCTTTCACATCTTTCCAATCCGAACAGTCGTCAAAAGTACACAGACAAAAGGCACGGCCTACGAGCCGGAGATACCTGACGGATAAACGTAGTATCTGCTCAAGTTCAGTAATTTTCTGCTTAGAGGTATGTCCAAACAGCAAGACCTGATCACGAAATCGTTTTTGCTACTTTCAATGGGGTTCAACATTGAATGTTGCCACTTGACGTATGCCTTCGCATCTCTCCCATCTGAAGAGTCAAACATCAGTTCGGATGTCAACGAAAACATTGTCCTTCGAGCCGGAGTTGAACCAGCGACCTAAGGATACCTGTCCTCATCAACCTACAGTCCTCCGCTCTACCAACTGAGCTATCGAAGGGAACACACACAAACCCAACTACGCACGACCACGTCAACCTCTACGTTTTGTACGCGCAAACATTGAGGTCGGCAAAATGCTGTCCTGCCGGACACGAAAACGTTTTTCTACTGAAATCTTTAAGCGATGAAATTCACGGCTGTGAACAGGACTGCTTTCACATCTTTCCAATCCGAACAGTCGTCAAAAGTACACAGACAAAAGGCACGGCCTACGAGCCGGAGATACCTGACTGATAAACGTAGTATCTGCTCAAGTTCAGTAATTTTCTGCTTAGAGGTATGTCCAAACAGCAAGACCTGATCACGAAATCGTTTTTGCTACTTTCAATGGAATTCAACATTGCCACTTGATGTATGCCTTCGCATCTCTCCCATTTGAAGAGTCAAACATCGGATCGGATGTCAACGAAAACATTGTCCTTCGAGCCGGAGTTGAACCAGCGACCTAAGGATACCTGTCCTCATCAACCTACAGTCCTCCGCTCTACCAACTGAGCTATCGAAGGGAACACATATAGCACCAACTACGCACAATGACGTCAACCTCTACGTTTTGTACGCACGCAAACATTGAGGTCGGCAAAATGCTGTCCTGCCGGACACGAAAACGTTTTTCTACTGAAATCTTTAAGCGATGAAATTCACGGCTGTGAACAGGACTGCTTTCACATCTTTCCAATCCGAACAGTCGTCAAAAGTACACAGACAAAAGGCACGGCCTACGAGCCGGAGATACCTGACTGATAAATGTAGTATCTGCGTAAAATTCAATAATTTTCTGCTTAGAGGTATGTCCAAACAGCAACACCTGATCACGAAAATCGTTTTTGCTACTTTCAATGGAATTCAACATTGCCACTTGATGTATGCCTTCGCATGTCTCCCATCTGAAGAGTCAAACATCGGATGTCAACGAAAACATTGTCCTTCGAGCCGGAGTTGAACCAGCGACCTAAGGATACCTGTCCTCATCAACCTATAGTCCTCCGCTCTATCAACTGAGCTATCGAAGGGAACACACACAAACCCAACTACGCACGAACCTGTCAACCTCTACGTTTTGTACGCGCAAACATTGAGGTCGGCAAAATGCTGTCCTGCCGGACACGAAATCGTTTTTCTACTGAAATCTTTAAGCGATGAAATTCACGGCTGTGAACAGGACTGCTTTCACATCTTTCCAATCCGAACAGTCGTCAAAAGTACACAGACAAAAGGCACGGCCTACGAGCCGGAGATACCTGACTGATAAACGTAGTATCTGCTCAAGTTCAGTAATTTTCTGCTTAGAGGTATGTCCAAACAGCAAGACCTGATCACGAAATCGTTTTTGCTACTTTCGATGGAATTCAACATTGCCACTTGATGTATGCCTTCGCATCTCTCCCATTGAAGAGTCAAACATCGGATCGGATGTCAACGAAAACATTGTCCTTCGAGCCGGAGTTGAACCAGCGACCTAAGGATACCTGTCCTCTTCAACCTACAGTCCTCCGCTCTACCAACTGAGCTATCGAAGGGGAACACACACAAACCCAACTACGCACGACCACGTCAACCTCTACGTTTTGTACGCGCAAACATTGAGGTCGGCAAAATGCTGTCCTGCCGGACACGAAAACGTTTTTCTACTGAAATCTTTAAGCGATGAAATTCACGGCTGTGAACAGGACTGCCTTCACATCTTTCCAATCCGAACAGTCGTCAAAAGTACACAGACAAAAGGCACGGCCTACGAGCCGGAGATACCTGACTGATAAATGTAGTATCTGCGTAAAATTCAATAATTTTCTGCTTAGAGGTATGTCCAAACAGCAAGACCTGATCACGAAATCGTTTTTGCTACTTTCAATGGAATTCAACATTGCCACTTGATGTATGCCTTCGCATCTCTCCCATCTGAAGAGTCAAACATCGGATCGGATGTCAACGAAAACATTGTCCTTCGAGCCAGAGTTGAACCAGCGACCTAAGGATACCTGTCCTCATCAACCTACAGTCCTCCGCTCTACCAACTGAGCTATCGAAGGGAACACATATAGCACCACCTACGCACAACGACGTCAACCTCTACGTTTTGTACGCACGCAAACATTGAGGTCGGCAAAATGCTGTCCTGCAGGACACGAAAACGTTTTTCTACTGAAATATTTAAGCGATGAAATTCACGGCTGTGAACAGGACTGCTTTCACATCTTTCCAATCCGAACAGTCGTCAAAAGTACACAGACAAAAAGCACGGCCTACGAGCTGGAGATACCTGACTGATAAACGTAGTATCTGCGTAAAATTCAATAATTTTCTGCTTAGAGGTATGTCCAAACAGCAAGACCTGATCACGAAATCGTTTTTGCTACCTTCAATGGGGTTCAACATTGAATGTTGCCACTTGACGTATACCTTCGCATCTCTCCCATCTGAAGAGTCAAACATCGGATCGGATGTCAACGAAAACATTGTCCTTCGAGCCGGAGTTGAACCAGCGACCTAAGGATACCTGTCCTCATCAACCTACAGTCCTCCGCTCTACCAACTGAGCTATCGAAGGGAACACATATAGCACCAACTACGCACAACGACGTCAACCTCTACGTTTTGTACGCACGCAAATATTGAGGTCGGCAAAATGCTGTCCTGCAGGACACGAAAACGTTTTTCTACTGAAATCTTTAAGCGATGAAATTCACGGCTGTGAACAGGACTGCCTTCACATCTTTCCAATCCGAACAGTCGTCAAAAGTACACAGACAAAAAGCACGGCCTACGAGCCGGAGATACCTGACTGATAAATCTAGTATCTGCGTAAAATTCAATAATTTTCTGCTTAGAGGTATGTCCAAACAGAAAGACCTGATCACGAAATCGTTTTTGCTACTTTCAATGGAATTCAACATTGCCACTTGATGTATGCCTTCGCATCTCTCCCATCTGAAGAGTCAAACATCAGTTCGGATGTCAACGAAAACATTGTCCTTCGAGCCGGAGTTGAACCAGCGACCTAAGGATACCTGTCCTCATCAACCTACAGTCCTCCGCTCTACCAACTGAGCTATCGAAGGGAACACACACAGCACCAACTACGCACGATAACGTCAACCTCTACGTTTTATACGCGCAAAGATTGAGGTCGGCAAAATGCTGTCCTGCCGAAAATTAAAACGTTTTTTTTACTGAAATCTTTAAGCGATGAAATTCACGGCTGTGAACAGGACTGCCTTCACATCTTTCCAATCCGAACAGTCAACTGATAAACGTTACATCTGCTCAAATTCAATAATCATCTGCTCAGCAATTGTTATTTTTTTAAACACATGAAGCAATAAAACTCACGGCTGTCAAAAAGATTGCCTCTCCATCTTTCCAATAATTCGTCGGCCAAATCAGCGCCTTCACACTTCGTACCCTCCTGGCTGTGAAAGTTATACTGTTCAAACTGCAAGTACATACCACTACACTTTCAGGTTTTTGTATTTGGGCCCAGGGCAGATAAATTAAGCTTTAGGGGTTAATTGAGAGGATTTTGAGAAGCAGCAGTTTCCCCTCAGACTTCAGGCTTATGAAAAATAAAAACTGCTGAAAAATGGAGACCTAAGAAGATTTCAAAATTTGAATTGAGGAATCAAGACTTGTTTAGATATCTTCAATTGAGAGAATATTACAACAAAAAAGTAAAAAGGAGGGCATCAAAAGAAAATAATCCATTGGTTGAAGGGATGATCAATGCATATCATCAAACAAACATTGAGGACTATTTCTAAATTTTCTCATAGTTTAATGGAATGTCAGGCTAAAACGACATTATATTTTAAAACTTAGGAGGGAAAACACCACGATTACAGAAGAATGGTACATTACAGACACCCACAACTTCAAATAAATGGAGAGAATTAATTGGAAAAATCAAATAAATTTCGTTTTATTACACCTATAAAAAGCAAACAACTTGTAAAGCAACAGACATGTTGGAGGAAATGTGGTCATACAGATGCAAATTAAGCACAAAGCCTGTGGAGTTGCCCAAAGATAGAGCCATGTTGGGATAGAGTTAATCAGCATTGAATTAGGTATTTGGATATACAATTTCCAAGAAGCGTTCCATTTTATTTGATTATTTATATATAACTGAAGCACTGTATAATTGTATTGATAATAATGTAAATTGTTTGTTTTAATAAGCAAATAATACTGTAAAGTGCATCACTAATTGTAAACTGGAACCTCCAATTTAGTTGTTTGTTACGTTTTTGTTTCATTTGTGTATGTATAAAGACAATAAAGACTAAAGCGAAAAAAAAAGATGAAAATATTTGAATGAAAATTAACCAAGAGGCAGAGCTGAAAGGAAAGACTGAAGGAGTACAGTAGAAAAGGAAACTTGAGCAACATTCTTTTGAGTTTTGAGAATTTCACATTTTATTAAAGTTTGTATAAAATTTAAACACCGTGGCCCGTCCTCAAACATGGCTTTGTCTCTCTTCTCATTGAAAATGCTATTAAATCATCTAAAAGAACTAAAATAGTAACTTACATTATTTCACAAAATATTACAAAGTAACTGCTGGATTTCATTTAACATGACAGAAAATATCACACACAACACTTTAACAGAGAAACATTGCAGAGGGTGATTTTTTTTTTTTTTACATACTCTGTTTTTTATAAACAACAAATCCCATTTTGTTTGTTCATGATTTGAATTGACAATAAAGCGTTAAGAGGAGTATCTTGAAAAACTAGTTTTCCATTTGCATCGACCACACCTCAACTACCTGCAGAACCCATGCCATTTCCCATGTATAGTATTTAGCAGTTCCAGTTACCATCAACAATGGTTAACCAAGATTCAGGCTTCAAAGCTGTTTAAAAACTAGTCTGATGCCACACTGCCTTCATATTTCTCTACAAACTGTGCTTATAACCTTAAAAGCAACTTATATTTAAGTTACAGGTTACTTTAATAAAAACATATCAACAGGCAGCAATCACATTACTGTAAAACCCCAGAAAATGGTGTTGGGATCTTTCCCAAACTCCGGGCGGATGTTCAGGAAGTTGCCAATCAGAGTTAGGAGCAGGATACAGTAGGATGGTCATCCCACTTGCTGCGATGTGCAGAGTTTAAACTATCCGGCTTCAGGTATACCTGTGGGAGGAGCGCCCAGGGGACCCTGTAGACTGGGAAAGAGAACCGGTGTAGTTGGGGAAACTGGTGTAGCACGGCGGGTTGTCAAGTTCAGAAGTAGAGCCAATGCTGTTGCTGGATGAGTCATCCATGGAGGGATCCTGCAAAACAGGTCAACTTCAGCCCAAATCCATTCTCTGCTGAAAATTATCCAGTAACATAAAGTTCATTTACTAAAATAGTATAGTCCCTGATATGAATGCTCACTGTCCTTGGTCAGTCTTAATAATTTCCTATCAGCGATAGCCAATAAGGTTGATGCACTTCCACAGCTCAAACGAACATTGGAGCCTCCAGGGGGATGCTAGAGTTGCTTCATATTTGTAGTCTTGCTACCGTTTGTGAGTCACAGAATGTAATGAAATCATGGTGGTGATGAGAGAGATACCTTTTGCTGAAGGATGTAAAGTGAAGTTACTGCATTTATTCCATTATGTTCTGTAATTTTTGGAAGCACATCATCTGTGGCAAAGCACAAAACATGAGACTGTCATTCATACACATGGCCTAATTTCTCGATAGGTGTGATTCCAGTTTCATTTTAGATGAACTGATCACTTTTTGTATGAACTAATTTTAATTAATATTCACAGTGGAATATTAATTCAGTATAACAATACTATACCTGTGTGATTGATTGGTGAGTGATCAGAGGGGTCATAAATCCTGGAAAGAGGCTTTCTAGCTGGATGTTTTGTCCTAACAAAGACAAAATGGTATCAATGCATTAATATTACATTATAATGTTTATTTATTTGCACTCTACACCTGCTACATAATTTAAAAGACTATTAACAATTCGTACTTTTTGGAAGGCGTCCAGCAGGCACATATTGTTACCAAGGTGATGAGGACGAAGATGCCTCCAGTGGAAAGGATGATGTAGAGGGAACTTCTTCCTGATAGGATAGGCAAAATTACAGTTAATGAACATTAACAGCAAACAGAACTTGGGAACATATAAGAAAAGATTTTACAGTATATGATTGTTGAATATGTATTTACAAAATCTGGTAATGTTACTTTTAGCCATGTTAAGATCTGTCAACCACTTTGGTCCAGGCTGAAATACCTCAACAACCTTTGGAGGGCTTGCCAGGACATTTTGTATAAATGTCACTATGTTTAGTATGATGTGTTCAGCTCCTGGTGGCACTGCAACCGATAACTAAGACACTATCACTTACTGTAGACAGTCAGTCTGATAGGCAGACTTGTCATATTGCCCACAGGATTCTCCACTGTGCAGCTGTAGATGTCATCATCTGCCATCAACACCCGTGTGATGGTCAAGAGCTTCTGGTCAGGCGACAACACGAACCTCGTCACATTGGTCAGTGGCTTTCCACCTTTGAACCACTTATATGTAGTCCTGGTTCCATTGTCATGGGAGCAGTTGAGGATGACGTTTTCGCTGAGCTCCAGTACTGATGAAGACTCCATGTGGATATAGGGCCTGGATATAGTCTCTGGATATGGGCGACAGTAGACACAATCATTTTCAATGTAAATAGACAAAAAAGAACAACTCCAGCCAACTCCTCATCATTCATTCTCTAGTTTGCTCTGTCACACCTGTCATTTTTCTAAAATTGTAGTACAGTGTCATGGAAATTGAGGAAAAATATTATGTTATTATGGTAATAATTTGGTTAATGGAAACATTACACATTCATGTGGCGTAAATGGCTCTTCAGAGGCCTGAATATGCAGGATATTGCATTCTCTCAGCAGTCGAGTAGGAAGAAATGTTCTCCCTGACACAGACTGGCTCCTGTGGAACGTTGTTGATCCCTCCTACTCGTCTTCACGATACAGGTGACCTTCACACAGGCTTCTATGTGGGCAGGGCTGATGCCATTCTTCCACTTTTACATGCACCATTGAGTTGCAACATATCAGGAGGTATTTTCCACTAACACCCTCGCTTGTGAACGCTGGCAACTGAAGATCTGTCCCTGTTGCAGAGGTTAGAGGTGAGCATGGGCCCAAAGAGGTCCTAATACACGGGGTACTGAGACGGACGGTGTCTTCAAGGAGGATGATGGGCACTGCAGCTTCTACCATAACTACTGACAATATATAAATGTTCCCAGTCGTCTTTTGTTGGGACAGGCCTACACTCCTCCACCAAATGAATGTGGCCACCTCAGTCTGGCTCCTGAAACTAGTTATGGCTGCCACACATACAATTAAAGCTATCTAGGCTAGAAAGAGCTACTAGTGTAGTCCATATAACACACTCACAAACACACACCTTAAGAATAAAGCCAGAAAAATACAAAAATACATAATTGATGGTCAGCAGCAGAAATACCTCACTGGTAGTTAATATCCATCCAGGTAATCTGTGGTCTCTTTCTGGAGCATTGGATCAAACTAACGAATATCTCTAGAAGTTGCCATCGTTCAGACTCAACATTAAGTTCATTGAACAGTCCATTGATCAAGAGTCAGTGTTTTAATCTGAGTCTAGTCGTCTATCATCAAACTTGAGAATTAATTTGGACTTGAGTCTAAGTCAAAGACAGATGTTTGGTTCTATGACACTAGTTTAAAGAATCGTACAATAGAAATTGTCTTCCTACCGTCCACAGTGAGTGTGATGCTGCCCTCTCCTGTAAAGGTATCATCTGTGATGGAGATCTCCACGTCATAAATTCCATCATCCGAGAGTCTGAGGTTGTGGAGGAGCAGAGTCCCATTCTCAAATACCAGGATCCGGTCACGATACTCAGGCCTCAGGGTCCCGATGATGTCGGTTCCAATCGACTGGACGACAGTGACAGACTTTTCCCTCTTGAGCTGCCACTTGATGACCGGCAGGTCGAGGCTAAAACTGTTGTAGCGGACAGACAGGAGGGCCTCCCCTCCTACTGCGCCTCTAATGAGAGTGTTGGGGATAGTCATATTCACTGCCAGCACCCCACCTGCAGAGAAACACAGCAGATAGGTTAAATGATACCACAGTGAGTTTTAACCTCATATTGTGGTTGGCTGATAGGCGTTTCGGTGAATGTCAATATCACATAACACATCACCCCTGCTGCATCATCAACTGGCAACTGAGTGTAGAAATGTTGTGAAATTGCCACAGAACCCACATACCAAGAAATGCAGACACTGCATTTGGACAATTTTAATTCAAATCTGTTCTGCAAACAAAACATGTTCCTTCAGCTTTCTTGTCCATTTTAGCTGAACTTAATCTTTATTATGCAGTTCATAGCTTAAAAGCTCTACTGTAGTTAGACAGTGATATGTTTGTTGTTTTTTTACCACATGCTATTTGGAAGTCAGTTTAAATTTGTGGTAAAGACGCTTAAAAAAAGAGCTTATCATGGTATGAAGACAACCTTTTGTTTGTTAATTTTATCAAGATATCTCGATAAAATAACATTTTCATGTCTGCAAGTTTGTAGCATTGCATTTCTTTGTGGTCAAAATAACACAATGCAGCTTTAATATATAAGCTTTTAATGTACTGAATGCTTATATGCAAAGTCTACCACTTCAGGATAATGTCATTCTATTGTCCTTTTACAAGCTTGGAAATAAGTGTTGGAAGACAAAGAGACGCCAAAGAGGAATCTATCCATTAGCTATTGTTGGCTGAGATGTTGATAGCTATCTATTTATAACTATTTATAACTATCATGTTACTAAGAAGTTATACAGCCACATTTTTATCAACCTGACTTGTATTTCTATTGCACAATAGATTGTTGACATTGGACAATTCACAACAAAACCTAAAAATTATTATCTTTCAAATATCTGCACAAAAAATAAATTAATTATTAACTTTTGGTTGTTAGTAGGATTCACACTAACAACCAAAAGTTAATAATTAACTGCATACAGTTCAGATGAGCTACACACCCATCCACAAACCCAACCTCCAAACTGACATTCTGCCTTGCTACATAAAGGATACACCATTTCCTGCATTGGTACTGAGCGTTGTCATTCGACATATGCACATTGTACGCTGTGGAATCATCTAATATGAATGTAATTTGTGGGGATACCATGCTGATTATTGCAATAGCTTTATGAACAATTGTCATTAACAGTTCTTGCACACAGGCAAGATGTAAATAGTCTTCATTAATTGCTATGCATGTCAGTTTTATAGTTATTTAAACTATAATGAGTGATACAGTAGTTAGCTGAAGGCTAGTGTGGGCATCACGCCCCGTCACTGCTGTATACTGGGGCCAGTTTGCATGGCAGATCCACATTACCATAGGAACAGCTGTCAGTTCTTGGGATGGGCCAGCATGAGCCAACAAAAGTGAGGATTGTTTGTTCAAATTTCCTTCTTGGCAGTTCATGAAAAGAGCACTGGGAGAAATCCAGAGGCCCTGCTTGCTTTGCAGAAACAGAGCAGCTCAGTGACTCTGCTGCTAGCCACAACAATAGCAGGACAGTGATAAGACGCAGCTGAAAATAACTAAACATCTGAAAACACTGGTTCTGGTACAGCCTGTAGGCACAATTACTGTATTACTTACAAAGGGTGGGCACAAGACTGTTAAAGCACCCACACAGTCTAATGCAATCCAATACCCCAACAACAAATACTATTGTGATGTCTATAATGTCCAGTTGTCAGAGTTGTCAATTTAACTATAATACTATGCTATATTATAATTTATATATATATACTCTATTTTCTGATGTCATAATCTGTCACAATATTATGCATAACACTGCAGGATTACCACATACCTCTGGTCATATCATATTGTGTCAAACCCTGTAAATGTTCTATTTGTATTTGTGTTAAGAATGCAATTTCAAAATCACCATCCAGTTAGCTCCTGCTGTTGGCAATTTTCTTCCAACCCCCAGCTAGTATTGTGAAAGCCCAGCTGTCTTGATAATTGTACGTTATACTGAAAATTAAAGTGTTTATTTTCCATAATCTATTGGGAGGGCCCTCTGTTTCATCCAGCATTTGAAAGGAGCATAGGGTTATTTCCAAAACCTTCAATTTGTCATTGTTTTTGATTACCTCATATTGAAACAAACCAAAAACAAAACGAAAAGTAATCAGACTTCATTACTCAACTGTTATTTCAACAATGTGAACTATGCATGAAATCCTTCAGACACGAGTGAGACATCCGACCATCGTTCGACAAAACTATAGCATCTATGTATATCAGCAACTTTTAAAGCAAATTCTAAGGTAGAAAATATGACCATACCTGAATTGAAGAAACCAAGACACACGAGCAATAAAATCGGGGAAATTATTTTGGCTTTTAAAGGAGCCTCCTTCTCTGCCTTCATCTTGGGTCTCAAACTTTGTTTTCCTCCCAGACAACCAGCATGATTTGTGACTCTGGGCAGGACGGAGAACACAGTCATTCATTCAGACTCGGCTTGGACTGAGTACATGTTGTTCTCAAAAGCCAATGTAGAAGCAGGACAAAAGTGTGTGTGTCTGCATGTCCGTTGTGTATGTTTAGGGAGCTTCATGTTTTTTATTGGAACAATTATCATAGTATGTTCACAAACAGAACTAAAGCTTCAAAACGCTCATGAGAGCTCATCACCTCACAATATGAGTTTAACATTATTTTAACATTAACATTATTTTGCTTGTCTTTCAGCCTTACCGGTGGTGGAGCTAAGGATGTAAATATAATTGAGAGTAGCTCCAGAGGAAAGGCTGAGGGGTAATAAAAAAATTTAAAAAATGACTATCTATAACAAATTATGAGAAACTGTCTATTAGTTTTCAAGACACAGTACCATAGACAAAAGGTTTGCTCAAAGGGACATTTTGTCCTGATGATAGTGGAAAGGTCAGGGTCACCAAGATAATTAGAACTCATCCCCTGGGAACCATGAATGTCCAGGTGACTTAAAAAGAGTTGATATCAAGCTTTGTATGCTTGTATTGAAGGAATGATTTGAAATGTGACTTAATGACTTTCAGTGGATAACCTCCACCTTTTCAAATGTCTCACATGCACATTTTATTCTAAACTTTAATTTGCATACTCCAGAACTCTTCATTGTGATGTGACTGACATGAACACTGGACAGAACGTGTCACCACATTCTGCGTTCTGTTCAACAAACCTTCAGAACTCACTGGGGAAACACATTCCAGCATACGAGAGTTGGACCTACAGGACATTCACTTGTTACTCTGAAGTTATCGTACTGGAAACTACTTGAACGGCACAATGGACGAAGAATCTGCACAGAAGACTAAAGGTCGTCGTAGGAGAGATGAAGGTAAGTGAGAAATCCAGACAGAAAGTTGCAGTCACCATGTTACTGATCAATATGATTTATCAGGCAGAGTGGGCGCTAATTCAGAGTTCGTGTCTCGAGGTAGACCTGTGATTCCTGCTGTTGAGCCCTGTGTCTCTACTTGATAAGGGTGTAAAAAAGACAATTTTATAGTTAGTGACTACAATTTACAACAAATTGATGTTCCATTGTGTTTTTGTAATTTGTAGACAACAACAGCAGCACGTCTGAACAGAGTGCAGCGTCGGCAAAGGATGGCAGGACTAGGACGACTAAAAGGAAGGCCAGTCCTGAGATGATGACCCCCAGGAAGAGGATGAGGGGGTCTGAATCTGAAGTCCAGTCTCACCCTGAGGATCTCAGGGTGAGACTACTGAAGAGGAAGGTCAGAGATGATGGAGAGGGACCACCCCAGAAGAAGAGGAGGAGAGGATGTGACCTTGACCAGAATGAGGCGTCGACATCCTCCTCAGTGGACACTAACACAGGTAGGCTGATGGTGTGAAACCCAAACTTCACACAAATTACGTTTAATTGTTTGTGCCCTCAACATTGACATTGAAAACATTTTTATAATACCTGTGATGAACCCTACAGAAGACAGCAGCACATCCATGGAAGAAGTGAGCAGGAGGAAACGTAAGAGGAAGGCCGCCGACGACGGAGAAGGACCGAGCAGGAAGAAGAGGAAGATCTTGGAGCTGAAAGAGACCAAAGAGGAAACCGAAGAGGACACCAGAGAAGAGACCAAGAAGGAGACCAAGAAGGAGACCAAAGAAGAGACCCAGAAGGAGACCAAGAAGGAAACAAAAGAGAAGACCAAGAAGGATCTATCAGCCGATGCTCAAAGAGGTAAGTAGGTAGTGATTAATGTAGGGTTTGGCTTTGTGTTAAGGAGAAATGTAAAATGAGGATGTAGGTATTAGGTTTAACATTGGAGAGAATCATAGTAGATCTTAGGTAACATGTAATCGATGATCTTCACAAATGTAGTAAAACAACGTGTGTGTGTCTGTTTAGCTGATTTTGAGGCCAAATACGAGCAGCAGAATCAGCTCGGAGAAGGAGGCTGTGGATCTGTGTTTGCTGGCTATCGCAAGGCAGATAATTTAACTGTAAGTAATCTCTCTCTCTCACACACACACACACACACACACACACACAAACCACAGTGTGATCAGAAGGTGTTAACCAAAGTCCGTTTTGTGTCTTGCAGGTTGCCATCAAACACATACCAAAGGACAAAGTGTTGTGCAAACATGTGGTAAGTGGGGAACACCAACTGCTGCTGAAATCTGTCGTATTCATTGGCTGCGCTCACTTACTGAACGTATTATGGATGAATGATGGTTATCTGTGAATCTGTGGAGCTTCTCTCCCTCATCCTCCACTTTGTTGTCATGTTTCAGGATGAGAACGGGAGGCGGCTTTCTGCGGAGGTGGCCGTTATGTTGGGGCTCGCGGACGGGGCGACCGGATCAGCGGGGGCGTCTGCACCCGTGTCCCTGCTGGACTGGTATGATCTGGACAAGGAGCTGATCCTGGTGATGGAGAGACCTGTCCCCTCCGAAGACCTCCACTCATACATCGAGGTCAACGGAGGCTCCCTACAAGAGGAGGAGGCCAAGGTAAGCTGCTGCAGGATCCTTGTGAACGTGTGTTTTAGGGGTTTTCCACTACAGGAACTTAAACTGTAACTTAACATACAGCCATTGATCTCCCCCATATATGGACCACTTTTACCATTGTTGTCTGTCCAGTGCAGTGCAGTTGTTGTCAGCTTTGAATCACAGCATCTCTCTCTTTGTGTCCGTCTCTCAGATCATACTGAGACAGCTGGTTGATGCAGCCAAAGCACTTCAGGATAAGTGCATCTTTCACCGGGACATCAAGGTGGAAAATATCCTGATTGAGACGGGCTCGGATGTCCCACGAGTTCGTCTCATTGACTTTGGACTGAGCTGTTTCGTCAAGAAAACATCGTTGTACCGCGTGTTTTACGGTAAGATGTCTAACTTCTACTCCTGCTCTTCACTAATCTACCCATCTGTGACTTTAACATTCAAACAAAGCTTCTCCTCATCCTCACCGTCTTTTAATCATGTCTGTATTGCAGGCACCTCTGCTCACGTCCCTCCGGAGTGGTACAGTCGTTTTGCCTACAGGGCCGGCCCCACCACAGTGTGGCAGATGGGAGTGGTCCTGTTTGATTGTCTCCACAGAAAATCCCATTTTGACACAACCAGGTTCCTCCGAAAGAAGCTGAAAATCAATAATAGGCTGTCCAAAAGTAAGAAAAACACACTCAAACACACAAATCTGATCAATTTCAGTTCACATTCTGATGCATCGCCGTCACCTTCATCTGTCTTCTCCTTCTTCCTCTTCAGATTGCCAGGATTTCTTGCAGACCTGTTTGACCAAAGCCCCCGAGAAGCGCCCCACCCTGGAGGAGCTCCAGCATCACCCGTGGCTCAGATAAACCAACACTACACTAAGACACACACACTTTAAATTCCAATTCACACATATACATATAAACTGTACATATTAGTGTTATGCAAGTTCTAACGCTGCTCTCTCTCTTTGACAGGAAAGTGTGAAGAACTGATGTTGGACGTGTTTAGTTAGAGTTATAATATTGGACGTGGGCGGCACGGTGGTGCAGTGGTTAGCACTGTGGCCTCACAGCAAGAAGGCTCTGGGCCTTTCTGTGTGGAGTTTGCATGTTCTCCCCGTGCCTGCGTGGGTTTCCTCCGAGCGCTCCGGTTTCCTCCCACAGTCCAAAGACATGCAGGTTAGGTTAATTGGTGACTGTAAAACTGCCCATAGATGTAAATGTTAGGTGTAGTTAACGGATGGATGTTGGACTTCCTCCATCGATAAAGGCGTTTTTCCCACCTGCAGTTCCTGTAACACCCCCAGCCGTCCCAGGAGAGGGGATCTCTCTTTGAATTGCCTTTCCCGAGGTTTCTTCCCGTTTTGGCCTCAGGGGAGTTTTTCCTCGTCTTCTTAGAGAGCTCGGGCCGGGTCAGGAGCTGCTGCTGATATGAGCCTGAGGCTCATTAGTCATTATGCGATATTAGGAATTGAAAATAAGCTTTAATAAACTTTAAACCCAATGAAGTCATCTTTTCTTTAGACTGAATTATTGTGCTGTTTTTATCATTGTATTCTGAGATATAGAAATGCTTTTAATCCACCTCCAGACTTTTGTTCATGTTACAATGAAAGACTGTAATGATAATTATTATAAAAAGAAGAAGTAGTTCACCCTTCAAAGCAAACATACAAGGTGCTTCAAGAAAATCTAAATTAAAACATTCCAGGACTACATTTTAAAAGAAAGTCAAAAAAATGAAATACAATATTTTATTTTATTTATTTTTGTATGATATTTGTTTTAACAATAAAAAAAGATTTAAATAAATAGTTAAATAAACACAAAATATATAAGGTACTATAGAACAGGAAACAAATAGAGCATAGGGAAAATGTTCCCAGCTGTCCCAGGAGAGGGGATCTCTCTTTGAATTGCCTTTCCCGAGGTTTCTTCCCGTTTTGGCCTCAGGGGAGTTTTTCCTCATCTTCTTAGAGAGCTCGGGCCGGGTCAGGAGCTGCTGCTGATATGAGCCTGAGGCTCATTAGTCATTATGCGATATTAGGAATTGAAAATAAGCTTTAATAAACTTTAAACTCAATGAAGTCATCTTTTCTTTAGACCACAGAATTATTCTACTCTTTTTATCATTGTATTCTGAGATATAGATATACTGGAATCCACCTTCAATCTTTTGTTCCTGTTACAGTCAAAGACAGATGCAAAATATTGAGTATTGATATCAATGACTTGAAAAGTTTCACACTGTGATTACCAGTGAATCAAGGTTTGTAAATAAAATTGAGTTTTGACAACTTCTCATCCAACATTGGACAACAGCCCTGGTTTAAAAAAGAAAGGGGGGGGGGGGGGGGGGGGTTAAAGGAGCTGTTAAAGGAGCTCTCAGGTCACAGTGGGCTTCCTGATGCGTCTTCCTGTTCAAACTGATTCTTCTCTGATGCTGCTGCCCAGCAATAACTTCCTCCTTTGATGGTTTCTCATACTGTGAGAAGAGTCCGGTGGGTCCACAAACACCTCATCAAACTAAAGCTTCATCAGTAATAATCTCATCAGATCTGTAAAACATGGCAGATTCAGGGTTACTTACCATGTACAAGTGAAGATAAAGGAGAATCACATATTTAACTGGGTGATTGGTAATTACAGTACTAAATGCCAATGTGATGAACAGTCTCATCTAAAGAAATAGGAGCGTAAAAATGTAACTAATTCTTTCAGAATTCTTTTGGGACATTTAATATGATTTTGAATGCATGATAACAACAATGTTGAGCATCTTATTCGGATGAAAAACTATTTTGGAACATTTAAATTGTTTCTTAAGGCTACATGAAAATACAAAGTAGGCTAGCCCGGTGAATGAATGCACACAATAAAATAACCTACTAGGATGAGCTAAAGGGCCTAATCAATTAACCAGCATTCAATTACGAAATGGCTGATTGTGATTGGATTCAAAGGTCCAACAAGTCAGACGTGATAGGCTTGGACATTATCGCCAACGTTGTATGACCGTTGTGAAGGAATTTTCCTTCTCGTATGTTAAACTTCCCTCTTGTAGGTTAAAGGTAACTTAAGACAGTGCTTCACAGGTCAGGTCAACTGTCTGTCTCTGTTCACCTGTCTCACTCTGTGTGCCTGACAAGGCTGAGTTGGTTCTGTCCTCTGGTAAACCAAGGTCTGCTAGATATCTTCTGTTTTCGGGTTTAGACACAACAGGCTGGAGCCTGGTTGTTGATGCTGGATAAGAGAAACTGTAGAGAGGCTATGCTGTTGCTAGGACAGCAATGGTTGATATCCAATAGAGTCATCACACATGACAGACTGAGTTAGGAATAACCCTATTTGGATATAGTGGAACTTATCAGTTCTGGGGAAGGTTAAATACTGAGCTTCAGGACACCATCTTCAGATATGGGTAGCAGTACGCTGTGATTCACACGTGGTGTTTCCCTTTTCTCCTTGATCGATCTTCAATAAATATTCCTGTGTAAGACATCCAGTTCTCCTGAAACTTGTTGTTAGAGTGAACCAGCTCTAAGATTTCCATCACAACTGTAATACCTGGCTCAGAACTTATTGCCACATTATCACCATAACGCCGAAGACATAAAGCAGGCCTGAGCACTGAGTGTTCATAACTTCGGTTTATGGAGAGTGATACCTCCTGGGTCCATGTATCATCCGTTCAATCAATTATTTCATTAAATCTGGGAAACAAAAAAAAAAGGGGAAAAACATGTCAGAATTCAGGTTTTACTTGTTTTCATCTTGAAATGAGTAATCTAATAAACAAGAAAAACCTAAAAACAACCTCTACATATGTGTGTATTTTTAAAACTGTACCAACCGAAGAAACAATTCTTCTTGGACCCTGTGAAGAGTAAATGTCTCCGCTTTGTTGGTCCGACAACTCGTTATCCCGAAACCCAATAGGCCAAAAAATGTCATGTTGGACCGAAAGTACGGTGGCCCTGGGAGCTCAACACACTGCAACTTAGAAAAACACATGGACATAGACCAAACACAAGCAAAGTAAGAAAACATCTTCATTAATTTGATGACACGTGCAGCATTTAGAAAACACGCTGCAAATACAGACAACACAATACATTACAGAAAAGTGCTACAAATTCAGAAAACCACAACAGAAATGTTTCCACAGGTCACTAGTGCTGAACACGGCTTGGGCACAGTTGTTGTGCGTACAGTTTGTGACTGAAGTAATTGAAGTCGGGTCCGTGTAGCATCCATTTATGTTTATGTTGTTGACTGAATTCTGATACTACTCGACTCTGCACTTCGCACGGAAAGTGACTGCTGCATGCAACTTGCAAAATTTTACTGAATAATGATCATCAAATCAAGCTTCATGGGATGTGTGCAAATGTAAAACAGGGGAAATAAGGAAATAACTTTTACACAGAGTAAACCTTTACTAAAGATCAGTCAATTTTGTGAAATAAGTTTGACTATTCATACATGAATCGATTTTACACAGTTTATTGTGCACAGAAGCTGCATTTAGCCAAGATTGATCACATTATGGACAAAGAGCACTATTACTGATATTTCAACAGTTTTTGTAAAATAAATACATTTACGCATCTTCAAATATTATTTTGGTATTCCTCTTCATCGTTGGAATCAAAACCATCAGGCTCTGACGCTCCGTCATCAGTGACAATAAATTTGTCAGTAAGGACTCGGAGGTGGGGAGGCTATAGATTCCGACAACATCCGAACCATATTTCTTTGTTTGTCAACCCCATATCATAAATGTGTGCCAACTTGTCGACTAATGTTTTACATTATTAGGCTGATCTAAAAACAGGAATATAACACACTGATGGAAACCTTGATCAAATCTAGCCTATTGGAGAATAACATTTTGAGACAAAAAAAAAAGAAAAACCAACATCTTTGACTCTAACAACTTTGGCGAGAGCGTGTATTTTCGGTGCAATGGGCCTTTGGGCTTTTTCGGTCAATCCGTGTTGGACTGTTGCGGCGTCCAGCCTGAAATCTACTCACTCATCCAAAATCTAAAACTACAGAGTCAATTTAGGAAAGGCTGATGGTAATTTATAAAAAGGAGTTTATGCTTTAGGAAGCAAGAATGTAATTTTGGTCCAATATTGGTGCTGGAGGAAAGGTCAGGGGCTCAACAAAACCTGAGGATGAATCATCTGGGGACAATGAATATCTATAACAAATCTCATGAGAAACTGGCCATTAGCTTTCAAGACACAGAGCAGTTTCTTTCTTTTTCTGTTTTGTGTTTTTAGTGCAGTTTTTTTGTTGTTGTGGTCAGTTGTGTCCCCCAGGAATTATACTCTTGATACATACGACACGTGAATACTCTTTATCAGCGTTTTAATCTGAGTTGTAGAGAGAAGTCCACATAATGAGCTGCAGGCTGCGATAGTCAGGCGTAACTACGTTAGCTACGTCAACACAGTTGAAGTTGGCGGAGAAGGAATATGTCCATGACTTCAGTTAATTTAGAGTAATATCTCCTTGTTGAGGACTTATTGTGGTATGTAGATACATGTGTGTATTTTTTTGTACTGTTGCATTAAATGCAGTTTGTAAAAATTGTGATGCTAATCTGGATTAGCGCCTATACTAATGCCATTGAAGCAGTTCAGTGTGGTAGCAGTCCATGTTTCTGTGTGTTTGGTGTTTTTAGATAAAACTTGAAGCTAAAAATACCTCAGGATGAAACATTTTACGAGCTTTTGGTTGATGAAAGTGACTGAGGAGACGGACATTTACCATGAATGCCTGTATTGTCAATGTGGTCAGTATTTGTCAAGATGTGATATCTTTCTCTGACTGGCCGACCAACTGACCAACTAGCGGACATGAATGTTCTTTTAAAAAGTGACTAAATCAATATGAAAAGTTCTTAAAAATAACCGGAGGGTATTTGGATAGGTGGGAAAGTCAGCAAGGTGAGCGAGAAAATAAATGATATCAAGCATTGTATGCTTGTATTGAAGGAATCATTTGAGATGTGACTTAATGACTTTCAGTGGATAACCTCCACCTTTTCAAATGTCTCACATGCACATTTTATTCTAAACTTTAATTTGCATACTCCAGAACTCTTCATTGTGATGTGACTGACATGAACACTGGACAGAACGTGTCACCACATTCTGCGTTCTGTTCAACAAACCTTCAGAACTCACTGGGGAAACACATTCCAGCATACGAGAGTTGGACCTACAGGACATTCACTTGTTACTCTGAAGTTATCGTACTGGAAGCTACTTTAACGGCACAATGGACGAAGAATCTGCACAGAAGACTAAAGGTCGTCGTAGGAGAGATGAAGGTAAGTGAGAAATCCAGACAGAAAGCTGCAGTCACCATGTTACTGATCAATATGATTTATCAGGCAGAGTGGGCGCTAATTCAGAGTTTGTGTCTGGAGGTAGACCTGTGATTCCTGCTGTTGAGCCCTGTGTCTCTACTTGATAAGGGTGTAAAAAAGACAATTTTATAGTTAGTGACTACAATTTACAACAAATTGATGTTCCATTGTGTTTTTGTAATTTGTAGACAACAACAGCAGCACGTCTGAACAGAGTGCAGCGTCGGCAAAGGATGGCAGGACTAGGACGACTAAAAGGAAGGCCAGTCCTGAGAGGATGACCCCCAGGAAGAGGATGAGGGGGTCTGAATCTGAAGTCCAGTCTCACCCTGAGGAGGATCTAAGGGTGAGACTACTGAAGAGGAAGGTCAGAGATGATGGAGAGGGACCACCCCAGAAGAAGAGGAGGAGAGGATGTCACCTTGACCAGAATGAGGCGTCGACATCCTCCTCAGTGGACACTAACACAGGTAGGCTGATGGTGTGAAACCCAAACTTCACACAAATTACGTTTAATTGTTTGTGCCCTCAACATTGACATTGAAAACATTTTTATAATGCCTGTGATGAACCCTACAGAAGACAGCAGCACATCCATGGAAGAAGTGAGCAGGAGGAAACGTAAGAGGAAGGCCGCCGACGACGGAGAAGGACCGAGCAGGAAGAAGAGGAAGATCTTGGAGCTGAAAGAGACCAAAGAGGAAACCCAAGAGGACACCAGAGAAGAGACCAAGGAGACCAAGAAGGAGACCAAGAAGGACACCAAAGAAGAGACCAAGAAGGAGACCAAAGAAGAGACCCAGAAGGAGACCAAGAAGGAGACCAAAGAGAAGACCAAGAAGGATCTATCAGCCGATGCTCAAAGAGGTAAGTAGGTAGTGATTAATGTAGGGTTTAGCTTTGTGTTAAGGAGAAATGTAAAATGAGGATGTAGGTATTAGGTTTAACATTGGAGGGAATCATAGTAGATCTTAGGTAACATGTAATCGATGATCTTCACAAATGTAGTAAAACAACGTGTGTGTGTCTGTTTAGCTGATTTTGAGGCCAAATACGAGCAGCAGAATCAGCTCGGAGAAGGAGGCTGTGGATCTGTGTTTGCTGGCTATCGCAAGGCAGATAATTTAACTGTAAGTAATCTCTCTCTCACACACACACACACACACACAAACCACAGTGTGATCAGAAGGTGTTAACCAAAGTCCGTTTTGTGTCTTGCAGGTTGCCATCAAACACATACCAAAGGACAAAGTGTTGTGCAAACATGTGGTAAGTGGGGAACACCAACTGCTGCTGAAATCTGTCGTATTCAGTGGCTGCGCTCACTTACTGAACGTATTATGGATGAATGATGGTTATCTGTGAATCTGTGGAGCTTCTCTCCCTCATCCTCCACTTTGTTGTCATGTTTCAGGATGAGAACGGGAGGCGGCTTTCTGCGGAGGTGGCCGTTATGTTGGGGCTCGCGGACGGGGCGACCGGATCAGCGGGGGCGTCTGCACCCGTGTCCCTGCTGGACTGGTATGATCTGGACAAGGAGCTGATCCTGGTGATGGAGAGACCTGTCCCCTCCGAAGACCTCCACTCATACATCGAGGTCAACGGAGGCTCCCTAAGAGAGGAGGAGGCCAAGGTAAGCTGCTGCAGGATCCTTGTGAACGTGTGTTTTTAATTGTTTTCCACTACAGGAACTTAAACTGTAACTTAACATACAGCCATTGATCTCCCCCATATATGGACCACTTTTACCATTGTTGTCTGTCCAGTGCAGTGCAGTTGTTGTCAGCTTTGAATCACAGCATCTCTCTCTTTGTGTCCATCTCTCAGATCATACTGAGACAGCTGGTTGCTGCAGCCAAAGCACTTCAGGATAAGTGCATCTTTCACCGGGACATCAAGGTGGAAAATATCCTGATTGAGACGGGCTCGGATGTCCCGCGAGTTCGTCTCATTGACTTTGGACTGAGCTGTTTCGTCAAGAAAACATCGTTGTACCGCGTGTTTTACGGTAAGATGTCTAACTTCTACTCCTGCTCTTCACTAATCTACCCATCTGTGACTTTAACATTCAAACAAAGCTTCTCCTCATCCTCACCGTCTTTTAATCATGTCTGTATTGCAGGCACCTCTGCTCACGTCCCTCCGGAGTGGTACAGTCGTTTTGCCTACAGGGCCGGCCCCACCACAGTGTGGCAGATGGGAGTGGTCCTGTTTGATTGTCTCCACAGAAAATCCCATTTTGACACAACCAGGTTCCTCAGAAAGAAGCTGAAAATCAATAATAGGCTGTCCAAAAGTAAGAAAAACACACTCAAACACACAAATCTGATCAATTTCAGTTCACATTCTGATGCATCGCCGTCACCTTCAACTATCTTCTCCTTCTTCCTCTTCAGATTGCCAGGATTTCTTGCAGACCTGTTTGACCAAAGCCCCCGAGAAGCGCCCCACCCTGGAGGAGCTCCAGCATCACCCGTGGCTCAGATGAACCAACACTACACTAAGACACACACACTTTAAATTCCAATTCACACACATACATATATACTGTACATATTAGTGTTATGCAAGTTCTAATGCTGCTCTCTCTTTGACAGCAAGGTGTGAAGAACTGATGCTGGACGTGTTTAGTTAGAGTTATAATATTGGACATGGGTGGCACGGTGGTGCAGTGGTTAGCACTGTGGCCTCACAGCAAGAAGGCTCTGGGCCTTTCTGTGTGGAGTTTGCATGTTCTCCCCGTGCCTGCGTGGGTTTCCTCCGAGCGCTCCGGTTTCCTCCCACAGTCCAAAGACATGCAGGTTAGGTTAATTGGTGACTGTAAAACTGCCCATAGATGTAAATGTTAGGTGTAGTTAACGGATGGATGTTGGACTTCCTCCATCGATAAAGGCGTTTTTCCCACCTGCAGTTCCTGTAACACTCCCAGCCGTCCCAGGAGAGGGGATCTCTCTTTGAATTGCCTTTCCCGAGGTTTCTTCCCGTTTTGGCCTCAGGGGAGTTTTTCCTCGTCTTCTTAGAGAGCTCGGGCCGGGTCAGGAGCTGCTGCTGATATGAGCCTGAGGCTCATTAGTCATTATGCGATATTAAGAATTGAAAATAAGCTTTAATAAACTTTAAACCCAATGAAGTCATCTTTTCTTTAGACTGAATTATTATACTGTTTTTATCATTGTATTCTGAGATATAGAAATGCTTTTAATCCACCTCCAGACTTTTGTTCATGTTACAGTGAAAGACTGTAATGATAATTATTATAAAAAGAAGAAGTAGTTCACCCTTTAAAGCAAACATACAAGGTGCTTCAAGAAAATCTAGATTAAAACATTCCAGGACTACATTTTAAAAGAAAGTCAAAAAAATGAAATACAATATTTTATTTTATTTATTTTTGTATGATATTTGTTTTAACAATAAAAAAAAGATTTAAATAAATAGTTAAATAAACACAAAATAGATAAGGTACTATAGAACAGGAAACAAATAGAGCATAAGGAAAATGTTCTTTTTTTTTAGCTTTGAGAAGTGATTTAAAAAACTAACAGGCCTTAAAGTGCTTTAAACATCATCAGAAAACTCTTAAAATCAATCTGCTCTAAAACGGACACATAACCAGTCAGTAGAGGGAAGAAAGGGGCGATGTGATCTTGTCTCTTTGAATTTGTGAAACCTAGCAGCTGCATTTTGCAGTGAGATTAAAGTCTGTCTCAGGTGTCCATATGAACCTGGAAACTGTTTTTGCTTGCTTTCACGATTCCTCCCATTTATACTAAGAGTAAGAGATCCCTTCCTAACATGCTTCCAATGTAAGTGATGGGGACAAAATCACCCGACCAAATGTTTTGTACAAAATACAAAGTAGCCTTCAGCAGTCTGAGTTAGACAAATCAAGTGGGTATCTTCCAAAGTTACAGTTTGTGTGTTATACAGATAAAACTCAACATTTCAATTCAACATGCTTAATCAACCGAAACGCTGCTGAAATGAAACAAACATAACTGAAGCGTTTTAATCTGTATATGCGGACAAACACGGTAATTGACACGGTCCAGAAAAGGATCGGTGTGACTTTAAGGCTCCACGTCATCGCCAACCACCAATGAGGGAAGACTCTGCGTTGCTTAGCAACAGAACCCATACAAACAGCTGCTGTGAAAACAACACAGACAAGGTGCTCGTTTGTGGATGTGTTGTTAATTATAATGTTAATCTGCCCTTGATGTTGGTTTTAAGATAATAGTTGTCTCGCTGTCGTACTTCCTGCGATGGCTGAACTCGTGACGTGTGAGCCATTTGAGCTCTACAATCTCCTCAACCAGGGCGGCTGTGTGTCCAGGCTGGCAGAGATCAACTACCTCTGCTTGATCGGTAAGAGATGGGACTCAGCTCAGCTAAATATTATTAAGTTGATAAGCTGGAGTCTATTTGACACCTTAATATGAGTTAAATTCACCTCACTGCTCTGCTTTTATTCATTTTAACTTTAGTTGTACTTTACTTGTGTGTCTCTTTTCTAGATGCTCGTGAAGCCCAGGATTACAGAAGGAGTCACATCATAACTGCTAAGAACGCCAAAATGGTATGGATAGCATTGTATCCACAGTTTTGTGAGTCAGTCTGGGCCTGATGTACGTTTCTGCTGTTGTAAAATGCCATAGTTAATAGTTAGTACATATAATATTACACACAGACTGTTGATTAGAGATATGTTCCACAACAACAAAAAGTAATTCAAATAAATTAAGAAAGCAGCTTGCATGCAGAAAGTAATAAAACATGTTTTAATAAAATGTTAAGAATGCATCTGCTTGCATGACAATAAATAATAGTTTTGCTCTTGAAAGTTGTGATATTGATGGACAAAGATATCCATCCTGCTTTTATTTGTGATTTAGGGGATGTACGCTTTTCTTTTTGATTACTTTGTTTTTGATGCCAATATGAGAAGCTCTTTTTCTTCGGGTGTTAGATGTTGTGTATTCTGCATACAAGTATCCAAGAAGAGTAGAGATTGTTGTTATAATTGCTCATGTGGATCTTAACAAACAAACAAACCAACTGAAAGACAAGTTTCTTAGTTCCCTCAGTTTCTAGGATTATTTTGCACGTCAAATATTGAAACTTTCTTGGTGACTGTGTCCAGGGTTCAGAGGGCACATTCCTCCCTCCAGAGGCTGTGGAGGTTGACAGCATGCAGCATGTGGTGGTCTATGACAGCAACACAAGCTGTTTACAGGAACAAGGTAATAAAGTGTCATACAGGAAATGTTTCTTCAAAGCAGCTCTGGGTGTGTTACCCTAAGTGTTAGAAGGGATGATTGACCTGTCCACTAAACACAATGTCTGGAAAAAACAAAAAAAAAGGTGTTTTCCATAACTATTTTTCACAATTCCCCTGCACTGCACCAAGCTAGTAGCTCCCATAAAGGCAATGCTACTAATATGAATTTGAGCCACAGATGTGTCTGACTGTGGTTGCAGGCAGAGCAGTTGAATGTGCCCAGGCCCTGGCTGAAGTTAGCCTCTATCCAGTCCACATAGTGCGAGGAGGCTTCCAGAGGTTCTCAGCTCTGTACTCTTTTCTAAGTACGGAGAAAATCATGTACACCATCATGGTAAGACACACACACCTGACCAGGAGCTTCATACACTCACACTTTTAATATTCGAGTCCTCCCAGATTATGATAATTCTGACAAGACTCTCAGAGATCATTACATAGGGCTCACTATGTCGTGGACTATAGAGTGAAGAGTCAAACACAGCCTCATATTGTTACACATTCTAAGTTTTTGGTTTGATATCATGAGAAAATTTCCCTTCACAAAACAGGGCCACAAAATAATGCAGTAATTCAGGATCTGCAGTTGTTGATATTGAACTTTAGTTGTGCAAATGTTTCAAACAAATTAGTCAATTAATAAAGTGACCTAAGGCTGCATGGCACACAGTCAACCTGAGATTTTATGAGCCCCAAACAATATGACTTTTTTTTTTTTGCTGCAGATGAATTCAATTTAATACATTTCTGAACTATCTCAGGAGCTGGAAAACCTGAAGACGTATCCAGTGGAGATCATATCAGGACTGCTGTATCTGGGTGACCAGAAACAAGGCATGGACTCCAGTATCCTCAAAGACCTGAAAATCAGCGCAGTGGTCAACGTCTCTCAGAGTGACTCCCTGGAGTAAGGCAGGGCTGCAATTTGAAATATCTTTAGAGAAATGTCTGAATGTCATATTTTATGGCTGTTGAATATTAATTCTTCCAGATCCAGATCCTTAAAGGGGAACCAGACCATCCTCAGCATCCCTGTGGCTGACACAGCGATGTCTGATTTATATTCAAGTTTTGAGAGGATTTGTAGTTTTATTGGTAAGTTGTGCCCAAACTTTACTTAATAAGCTGTTTTAAATTCCTACAGATATTTGTAGGAAGCAAACAAGCTATATTTCCAAGATCTCAAACCATGTACGTGTTGAATGTATTAAATTAAATATCAAATATCAAACGAAAAAAAAAAATTTAAAAATTAAAAAAGCACATAAAGTGAGATTGTTCAAGATTAAGTTTATTTGTCGCTACAACCACAAAAAATACAACTAAGTGATTTTTTTTTTCTCACAGGACCAACAAGACATACAAACTACTACTAACTGCATTAAAAAGTACATTCAAATATGTGCATGTTTCGTTTTTGTAAGCTTCTCAGTAGGAAATATAACATGTATTGTTGCACCACAATTAACAACTCAAAGGTCAGAGGTCACTGTTTTGTGTTTTATGAAAGTGAAAGTTTTAAGGATGAAATAGTTTTGTACACAGTAGAGATGATATACTATACAGTCCATCCTTCAGTGGTTTTTGTCCAACTTTCTTCTGTTTTCAGACTCACACATTAACATGGGCTCTCGTGTGCTGATAGTTTCCCGGCAGGGCAGAAGCCGCTGCAGTGCTGTAACCATTGCTTTCCTCATGCACCACCTCAAATACACACTGGAGGCGAGTGGAGTTCATTCAGTTTGATTAATTCAGTATTAATGACATTATGTGGTTTTAGGGGGAGTTTATTCCTTCCGTGCAGAGCTTCTGTGCACCGTGTTCGGCCATAACGCATGTTGGTACCGTAAGTAAGGACATAGTTATGGTATAAGTCTCTGTAGAAACAAGATGGTACCAAAACTGTGCTGCTGTTCACCAAGAAATAGTTACAGTGCAACTTTTAGATTTCTGTAAGAATCAAACAAACGAGATACTGATCTGACTGATGTTGATCATGGAAAAAAAGCATGTGAATATGAAATATAATATGACATTTACTGTACATAATGTTGTTGGTTTGGCTCTTTCTCAGGAGGCCTGGAGGTACACGCTCAAATGTAAACCCAAAATGAGGCCAAACACGGGGTTTCTACAGCAGCTGTCTGACTGGGAGCTTTGCACCATGGGGACAAAAGTGACCGATATCTCTCAACCTCATTTTTAACAAAGGAACCAACAAATTGGACAATAAAACTCAATACAGACAGCTGATTTCAGCTGCATTTGCATCTGTACATAGTAAGAAAAGCAGTGGCGTCGTCAAAATAAAAGCAAATTTGGTAATCTGTTTTGTATGTTATTGTTATTGTTTGTTGCAGTGTTGATAAAACCTCAGCTTCAAGTTCAAGTTCCTTATTGTCATGAGCACGACAGTGAAGCAGAGGTGGCAATTCAATTTATAGCCGATATTTAATATGTAATAAAAATTCTGTAAGTGGAACAACATTTAATTAGCACTCTAAAATAATTTATAATGCTGTGTAAGACTGGTGAGTAATAGTAAAATGTAAAGGTTAATGTAAACAGGTTGTGCAGTAATGTAGTAAATGTGTACACATGATGAGAACAGATTGCAGACAGGTATAAATATATGTAGTGTGATAGATAAAAAGCTTATAAACAGGTATTAAAACAAATATATATATATATATATATATATATATATATATATATATATATATATATATATATACTGACAGGGTAAATGGTTGTAAGCAGTAAGTAAGCAGGTGGAGCCAGTGCTACTACTTTTGAAATAAAGAAAAAAATATAATATATTGAATATATATATAACACTGAACATATTAAACTTCAAGGAAAAAAGGATGTAATGCATATGGACATAGGGCACAAAAAGAAACAGAAATAAAGTAAGTGGACAGTGACACCTAGTGTTTTTTGTACTTCTGTTGTTGTAAACTTTTGTGTACTTATGTTGCCTTGTTTTGTATTCATAAGCACAGTTATTTATGAACAAATGCAGTTAGTTGTAGTTCAGTCCGTACATGGCTCTGGCAGAGGGGCAAACAGTAATGGAGATGACAGTTCCTGTCTGCACAGTTACACAACATCAGCTACAAATACAGGACACATGTCAAGTATGAAGGCACATTTTTTTTGCCCTGAATTTTAACTTGCAGGGTAAAATCTTTCCTTGCAGAGAACCGACCAAACAACGTGTTTAGCTGATATGTCGAAGTTTCTGTCACACATGTCTGTGGTCAGGGACAAAGTTTGGGACAATGTGTTCAAATCCTGCCAATGAGACGACGCGTTGCCTGACAGGCCGAACTCAGGGCGTTACTCTGAGGGACCGTTTCTGATTGGCTGAAAGGAAAAACCCAAATCTTATTGGAAGCATCTGATTGGACCAGCAGTCGCGAATTAACGCGTCCAATGAGAACGACGCAAAAAAAAAAACGCAGCACCGTTAGCGCCGGTACGACCGGACGTTTAACGTGGCCTTCAAAATAAAAGCACGAAAGCTGCAATCAAATGTTTTTTTTTAAATGATGTAATGTAAAATAATCTGCAGGTTCTGGTGAAAATGCTGCAGTAAAACAAAACAAAACTCAAGCTTCTTTTCCTGTTTTTCCCCCACAATTATAAAATAGTTACAAGTGATAGATACAGTCAAATGGAATATTAACAAAATATGTAACAACAATAACATATCAGATGAAAACAAATTACAATAAAAATAATTGACACGGAATTACAAAATCTAATTGCATAACCCTTAAGTCATAAAAGTCATAAGATCACCAAATATTTTCCACTTTTTATAAAAACAATAATAACAATAATGATAATAATAATAATACAATGTTTATATTTATAAAAATCAGCAAATTATAAAGTGCTAACTAGAAGAATTCAGATCAAAAAGTGAGAACAAAGGAGAAAATTAAATTTACATACATTCCCACATATTTAAACAGTATATATGGGTTTAAATGTACATCTTCTGTAAATCAACAACAACTTTTAAACACAACCTAACTATAATATCAGTGTCAGATTGGTCTCCTTTTTTCACTTTTTTCACACATAGAAAAACAGGAAACTATCAAAAAAAAAAATAATAATAATAAATCAGGAAATAGCTTAACCTACTACGGCTTTTACTGTGAAGGCTCCGACAGGAAGCGGCTCTTCTTCGTTGGTTGCGCCGCGACACCGGCCGCCGCTCGACTGTTGCACAGCGGAGCTTGAACGTTGCCCAACGCCCCGCGCGGCTTCCTCATGTCGGGGTAGAAAGATGTTGTTCTCTCCGACCGGTGTCGCGGAGTGCCTCCGGGAGTGGGAGGACCTGGAGAAGAACCACCAGCAGATCCAGGTAAGTTGTCGGAGCCCGGACCCCAGCGGAGGTGAGCCCCGCCCGGGCGAAGCAGCGGGGGGGGACCCGCCGTCAGCTGATACAGATTAATGTCCCGTGGCCGCAGCGCAGACACAGGGACCTGTTACACACATGCAGGAGTTTATATACAGTGGTGGAGGAAGTAGACTGAGCCTTTACTGAATACTACACTGTAAATACTCTGTTACATGTAAAAGTCCTGCATTGGACAAGTTAAAGTGTGTAAATGTTATATATTATATCATTAGATTATTATTACTAATTAATGTAAAAGCAGGATTTTATGTATAAAACAGCAACTAATGATTCATTTTATTCTGGATTAATCTGTTGATTGGTTTTCTCCATTAATCGATTGATTGTTTGGTTTGTAAGAATTCAGGAAATAGTGAGAAATGGCGTCCCGATGACCCGCAGCCCAGAGTGACACTTTCACAATGATTGGTGTGTCGAAATCTCTAAATTATTAAATAAATACATTTAAATTATTAAAAGGAAAAAGCAGCAAATCATCACATTTAAATGCTTATCCAAATAGCTGCCAATTAATTCTGCCTGATTAATCAATCGAATTAATCACCTGATTAATTGACTAATCGTTTGAGCTGTGCTTGTATATACTGTCAGTAGTTTAATTTAAGAAAAGAAAACTTAGAAACTTAAGAAAACTTCACATTTTATAAGCTTTTCACATGTTTTATATACACAAATATTAATTTGTTAAAGTACTAATAACTAAAGCTATCAGATTAATGTAGTGAAATAAAAAGTTCAAAAAAATAAAACTAAAAGTTGTAGTTAAGTACAGTACTTGAGTAAATGTACTAAATTAAATCTGTGGGCAGCAACAGAAAAGTTATTATCGATTATGAAAAATCTATCAAAATCTTATCAATAAAATTAAAGTCTAATGACAAAAGACAAACAACACAAGAAGTTGCCTCCTCATTAAAGGACCAGCCTGGTCAATCTGGTCAATAATCCACAATAAATCGTGGATTATTTACATGACAACACTTTTTACAAACTGTACCTTTAAAGATAAATGTGTTATATTATTCAGGAAGGTTCACTGGCATATTTTTTTGTGTCCTCTCTACCTTTTTAGATTTGTTAATAAATAAAGATTAAAACTTTGTCACCACACAACACAACTTTATATATTCACCTTTATATTTCACCTCCAGGACACACATCGTCTGTACAAACAGAAACTCGAGGAAGTGGCCAAACTGCAGGACAGCTGCTCCAGTGCTATATCCCGCCAGAGGAAGAAGCTGAAAGAGCTCACTGCGTCACTGGAAGAGTAAGTATTGATCAGCGATTTCATTGAGAAATTGCTGGCAGTATTTGTGCAAGAGCAGGTCAACATACTAGATCCCTTTAACGCCCTTTTCAATGGTCTTGTTGCTAAAGATAATACATATCCTAACAGCTCTTTTTCAGACATTACCACTGGTATGTAAACATTATGTATTAAAGTCTGTGCTGTTTTTTTCCACAACTAGATGTAAAGAAAATCATCAAGCACCCAAATTAAGTCCAGAGGAAGTGGATGCCATCGCTGAGATCGAGGACTCCATCAAAGACAGAGCGCATGCTTTCTCAGAGATGGAAGCTTTTCTGCCAAAGAAGAACGGGTTTGATTCTTTCATATGGTTTATTGTGTGTATTTGGATGACAAAGGGGAGTTTTTATCATAAATTGTTAGTATTTTTTTTCCATAGTGTGGCAAACATGGAAAATGTCAAACTGTTCAAAGTAATTTTAAAGGCTTTTCACATTTTATTTGAAATTATTAAAATGTTTAAGATGTTATTGCATTATAAATGACTGGCTGACTCTTTCTGTTTAGGTTATACCTCACTCTTGTTTTAGGAAACGTCAATGTGACGCTGCTCAACAAACAGTCAAAGTAAGTCACATTGACTTTTTTTTATGAAAATGAAAATGTTTATAAAAATGTCTTTCAGAGTTCAGTCGTGCCGACGTCACATTAATGTCGTTTCTGTTTGCTTTGCCTAACAGGTTTGCCTACAAAGATGAATATGAGAAATTCAAACTGGTCCTCACGGTCATCCTCTTTGTGTTCTCCTTCACATGTCGCTTTTTGTTCAGCTACAGGTATATTTCCAGAGCTACTTTGCAACAAATTTAGATATTTTCCTGGATTAAAACACTTGTAGTTAAAAAAATCAATCAAATTTTTTTGATAGTAAACCTTTGAATTTGGTTATATATTGGCACGTTGATGAATGAATGCATTTGTAGATTTATTTCGATTATATGTGTGAATTTGGATCTTTCTTTTTAATGTGCATTTTTTGTTTATGCCTCAGAGCCCTGGATGCCCTGTTCAACTTCCTGTTGGTGTGGTACTACTGCACGCTCACCATCCGGGAGAGTATCCTAATCAGCAATGGCTCGAGGTCTGCGACTAATCTACTGTCTCCACAATGTTTTATTCTAATGATAATAGATAATATATCTGCAGCTAGGCGCTTGGCTGTGGTGCTACATACAGAAAAGTCCTGTATCCTTCAGTGTCTGTCCTCCACGTTGTTTCAGGATCAAAGGTTGGTGGGTTTTCCATCACTACGTGTCAACCTTCCTGTCCGGAGTCATGCTCACTTGGTGAGTGTTGTTATCCACTTTTCTTTAGAGGAAGGTTTTACACTTAACCACCATAACCGTTCAAAATATTATAATAACTAAATAATATATCGACCGGTCGGTGTTTGGGCTCCATTTTTCACCAGATGTTGTCTTTGTTTGCAGGCCTGAAGGCCCTCTCTACCAGATGTTTAGGAACCAGTTCCTGACATACTCTCTATACCAAAGTAAGAGATTCAAGCTGTGGGACTATACATGCTACACTTTTACATTATGAAATAAACACTACACACTCATCAGCATAGATTACCCTTTAGGCCGGTGGCTCCCAGTGTTTGTGGCTTAAAATGAAGCACTTGATCATCACAGGATATGATAATATTGTGGTCATGATTAGTAACTGAACAAAACATTTTAAATAAAGCTCTAACGATAATCATGTGCTCCAGACTTCCTCATTCCTTCTTATATTGGAGGTCAAAGTATCGAGTATTTTACAAGGAAAAAAAAACAAACACCATCATCTTCTCATATTTGGAAACTAACAGATGTTCTTATTTTGACACATTCTCAGTGTGAACACATAACCTACTTTAAACCAGATTAAGATGGGTGTGTAGTCTCAAGTGTAAACAGTCCTCAACGTGAGTAACACGCAACATACTGTATAACTGATATCTGGGCCAATAATTAACGGCTTCTTTTTTTTGTTCTCTGTTTGCAAAGTAGGCTTTGTCCAGTTTCTCCAGTACTACTACCAGAGCGGCTGTTTGTACAGACTCAGAGCGCTGGGAGAAAGACATAACATGGACCTTACAGTCGGTGGGTGCAGTCTGAACTGCTGTCAGTCACAGGCTTGTCAGTTTATATTTATAACCGAATGACTCAGGGAGAAGGGGCACAAATGACAGCACTTAACAGCATACATACAGTACAGAATTAACTCTTGCATTATAGAAATGTGAATGTGTTTGAGCTCATTTGGTAACAGTTTGTCCATCAGAGAACACAGAGAGAAGTTTAATTTTAGCTACGCCAGCAGCATGGCTGTAGGGTTGGCAACGTGGGTCAGTTGGTCGGTCCAGACTGAAATATCTCAACAAGTACTGGATGGATCGCCAGACATTCATGATCCCCAGAGGATGAATCCTACTGACTTTGGTGATTCTCTAACTCCTGTCTAATGCCAGCAGCAGGTTGACATTTGTGGTCCTGAGTAAAATGTCTCCAAACTATTGGATTAATTGTCCCAAAAGTTGGTAGAGACATTCATGTCCCCCCTCAGGATGAACTGTAATGACTTTGGTGATTTTTCATCGAGCCCCATCATCAGGTCAAAATTTTCATTTGTCCAATACTTGCTGAAAAGCTGTACTTTGTGTTTAGTGTTAATTAACAAAGAGCTGTGAGCATGGCTGTAGACTCTAGTTTAACTGTACAAGGTTTTGCTCAGTACATGTGTGGATTATTTTTATTTACTTTTAGGGCTCCTTTAAAAAATGTTTGTGTTTATCTAAGACAAAAAAAAGTTTTTATTAATTTTTAAAATTCTCAAGTCCTAATATAGATTTAACATTTGGGCCATTTCCACTTCCTGCCTCATGTCAACTAAGTGTTTCATTATCTTTGTATTCCTGTTGTATGCACTGTAGCACTGCAGGAGGAATATCCTCTAATGAGAATGATAGGTTAAGTTAATCTCGTCTCTCCTCTCCTGGTGTTCAGAGGGTTTCCAGTCCTGGATGTGGAGAGGCCTGACCTTCCTCCTTCCTTTTTTGTTCTTTGGTCATGTGAGTAGCCTCTCTCTTAATGATAACTGCTCACTTACATCTAGGGCTCATTAATGTAGGTTTGTATTAAAAAAAAAAACAACCTCATTGCCTGTTTTGAAGATTAAAAACTGGTGAAATTCTGATTTTTAAAAAGCTAAAATAAAGAAATCTTTGTGAAAATTGTTGGCATTCTTGACTATTGAGTGTTCCTCCTCTTACAGTTCTGGCAGCTGTACAACAGCATAACACTCTTCAAGATGTTTCAGCTCCCGGAGTGTAAAGAGTGGCAGGTTTGACATCAAACACACTGCAAACAATCAGCTGAACTCAACGCATGCACAACCTCCTGGTTTCAACTTTTACAAACGTATAAAACCAACAGACGAGCATGGTTACAGACCAACAAAATAATAAAATAATTAAACGTATATTTGGGAGTTGCATTTCTAGCAGTGCATCCATTCTCACAGTTTCACCGATTAAATCAATTGTCCTTTCTATAGTCTTCTTTGCTGTTTTGAATCTTGAATATTTGTCCATTTCTCCCACTTTTCTTCGAGCTGTGCTTCTTGCAATCTCAAACGATGTGTCAGTTTTTCCATTATGTAGATTTTCCTGTATTATCTCTCTCCATTGTTCCTGTGTAGAAGGATCCTCTCTACCCAATTTCCATGCGGTAGTCATTTTACTAGCTATCAACAACATTTTGACCAGATATCCCTCCCCTCCCTTATTTGTACATTTTCTTCTTTAAAATTTAAATTGCACAGATATAGTTCCATACAACCTGTTTTTTAAAATAAGAATCCCATTTTTTCCTCCAGCTGCTTTCTATCTTTCTGTTTTTTCTTTTCTTTTTTTTTATTTTTATCACAGGCCCAATGTTATTCTTGCTTGTATATTCCACCTTGTTAACACCATCCTGTTCTATTTCCATCCAGACCATTAACAGTCACACAGCTTTTATTTAGACTCAGTTGAGACATAAACATGCCAGTAGAAAACCAAATACAGATATTTTGTTGAAG
This sequence comes from Lateolabrax maculatus, assembly GCA_031216445.1. Classification (NCBI taxonomy): domain Eukaryota; kingdom Metazoa; phylum Chordata; class Actinopteri; order Acropomatiformes; family Lateolabracidae; genus Lateolabrax; species Lateolabrax maculatus. The sequence goes on from CM062197.1 coordinate 3,505,084, forward strand.
TAAACAGATACAGATAGTAGCTTCTATAACATAGTTTCTCTATTTACAGTTTTGTGAGTTGCAAAGAGCTTCTGACTGAGCATTTTCCTTTTTTGCTGTTTATTTTTGCTGTGCTCTAGGTTGCGATGTGCGGCTGCTCTTACATGGTGCTCTTCATGGGAAACGTCTTCACCACACTGGGAGTGGTTTACCAGAAATACATGAACAACCAGGACAAGCCCAAAAGTCTATGAGACTGGATTAATGATCGGGGCAGAATCACCAAAAAAAACCTCCTGTTTTTGCAAAATGTGCAGTTACCATAGCTCTAATATTGTCTTTAGAGCTCTTTATCGATGTTATGATTGTTGTCTGCGTGGACCATTTACATGTACTGCTACTTTATCAATGTCCTTTTGATTTCATATTTGTCTACATGTTGTATGGGTAGGTAATAGACATTATCACCTGTCAAAAAACACAACCAGGTACCTGGCAGGTTACTTACTAAGTAACTCTGTGAGGTTGCTTCAGTCGGATTTTCTGTCTTTTTCAGAATTGTGCAGCTCCTATAAGGAAGTGTTAATGAATCAAAACATATTATAATTATATATGTTATTTGCATCATATTTATTTAGGGAAACAAATCTACTGTTTGCTATGCAGCAGCTACTATGTATGTTACAGAGAGCGCTTAATAAAACACTCCAAACCCCGCCTTGTTTTTGTTTTCACTGTGGAAAAGTACATTTGAAATATACATTCATTAAAGCTATAGTCAGGTGTTTATATGAACATTGACTGGCTGTTACGAGATCCCATGCAAACATGCTTCTAATATGCAATATGTCTTACTGCATTACATCAAAGCGACCACAAGGTGGAGGCGTTGAATTGTATCTGTATCTGGATCCTGCTGTATATGTAAAAACACTGAGTAGATTTCCTCCTGTGAAACTTTAAATCTTTCTGTTAGTTTTGGACGGACTTCATCACACTTAACTGCTATTCTGGGACTTGTTTTTCCAGGTGGATCACATCTCTCGAGGGTGATTACAGTCCACCATCTGGTGCTGCGGGACTCTGACGGATGAATGAGGAGGTGTTGAACTGCTGTGCTTATTGTTCACATGCCATCAGGGTCAATCATCACTTTCACTGAGTGAATGTTACTAATCAGAGAATGGTTCAGAATAATTGCTGTGGCTTGAGCGAGACAGTCAGGTCTCAGTGGGAAGGCTGGACTCGAGGGCCGCAAATAGAGTCAAGACTGGCAGACCCCCCTTTTTAATCTTCATCTGGCCTCTGTTTTTAAATGAAATTACTACTTGTCAGCTATAGCAGATGGAAATAAGAATAAGAGATTACTTATGTAGATTATCTATTTTTTCTCTCAGTGTAGGCACAGGTCCAACATACTGTAATATTAAATTGTAGAAGAGTTTCATCTGTGAATTGATGAAACGATTTATGTTCAATACAATACACAGTAGTTTATTTTAAGTCAATCCTACATCCACGGTCCTGCTGCTGTAAATACTTGCTAGTGCATGAAATGTGTATTACTCCGCCGATGAAAATAGTCCTTAATAAAGGCTGTATTTTCTCCTATTTGAGTGTTGTTTGCCAATAAACTATAGTTCCCAGCTGTTTAAAAAAAATATTTAACTTACTTTGAAAAGTAAAACTATACACGTGTGGCCCATTTGTAAAGAAAAACAATATGTTACAATATCTGTAACACCAGGATAAGGATTGGGCACAGCTAATTAGTGACGTGCATGAATAGATGCACGAGACTCCCAGTGACCCTACTTTCTATCTAGTGAAACCACAGCCAAGCGATCTGGCTTGGCAGAATCAGCGGGGAAAGAAGACACCATTGAGCTTCACCCCTGCATCTCTGTGCCTGATGGGGGGTCCTGATGAGGGCACTGGTGCTGGTCTCTGCAGTGACTGGAGCACAGAATTCCCAGCTGTGGGACTTGCTGTTGTCCCATTGTGGTTACAGCCAAGCTGGGGGTTTCTACTGTATGGTTGGGTGGTGGCAACTGAGATTTGGGAGCATTTAAATGACTTACAGCAATGTTAAGTCACTTATAATTGGTGTGAATGCTGAACATATGTTACATACATTCTAAAAATGTATTAATATTATTCTTCAGACTGCTTTTTTTGCGAGTCTTCTCCTTCCACATTATTCAACGTAGAAACTTCATTCAAATATCAAAACGTTCAGCTCAATTAGGACGTTATTGCTTGTATTCAACTTTTTCATAACATTCATACTTTCTGAAATATTCAGCGTTTTCCAGGAATTTTGCTCCATTCAAATGAATGGGTGAAATGTTCAAAATTTCCACATTTTCCCACTTTTTCATGCCTATTCAACTCTTCTCTACTCATTCATGCTTTCAGCTACAAACTCCATTCAAACTTGTAAAAGTTTCACATCTTTCGTACATTCAAGGTATTATTCAACATTCAAATCCCATTAATACTTTGGAAAATTTTCAACTTTGTTTAAAACTTAATAATAACTTAATGAAAGTCAATGAGAAAAACATGCAAAACCACTCATCTTCAAAGTCTTCCACATCCTTCATACTTTCACGTAGAAACGTCATTCCAACATTGAAATGTTTACACCACTTTGGACTTCCTGGCATTCAACTCTTCCAGATCATTCATACTTTTTACACAACCTCATTTCAAAAAATCATGAAAATTTCAGCCCTTCTGACATTTTTACATGAGTGTGTGTGTGGAGGAATGTTCAAAGCTAGAGTGGGGAGGAGATTGAAACTCAACACAAAAATTTCTATTCAAATTGCTCCCAGTACCACAATTTTCACTCCTCATACGTGACTTTACATCAGAACGTAGGAAAATTTGTTACAGTTGCAGAAGTGTGGCTACGGTAGCAATCGGACCTAAACTTTTGGCTCTACAACTCCTCAAGTGACAGGTGTACCAGCCAAGAGCTGCATATACTGCAATGTTAACTGAGACCAGAAAGTTGAGGAGGGAGACAGAGGGGAAAAGTGCTGTGACCATCTGCTCATTCATACTTTCAGGTGTAAACTTTATTCAAACCAGAAAATCTTGAAGATCTTTTATACATACTCACTTTTATTCAACTTTTATCTCCCATTCATAATATTTAGACCATTTCCCACTTTTCTTACTAATTCATACTCCCTCCAGCTACTTCAACCAAATTCAATCCAGCAGTCCAGTTTAGTGCCAGCCTTTTAACAAACATTCAATTATTCCACATCTTTCATACATTGTTGATATTATTCAAATCTTTTGCTAAACTTTAGCAATCCAGTTTAGCGCCAACCTTTCAACAAACATTCAACTATCTTTCATACCATGTCTTTGTTGTTTTTTTGTAGTTTTTGTTGTTTATAGTGTCATTTTTTATTGTTTGTGTTGTTTACAGTGTCATTTTTGTTGTTTATAGTGTCGGTTTTTTATTGTTTTTGTTGTTTATAGTGTCGGTTTTTTGTCGTTTTTGTTGTTTATAGTGGCGTTTTTGTTGTTTTTTTGTCGTTTTTGTTGTTGTTTTTGTCGTTTTTGTTCCTTATAGTGTCGTTTTTGTCGTTTTTGTTGTTTATAGTGTCGTTTTTGTTGTTTTTTTGTCGTTGTTTTTGTCGTTTTTGTTCCTTATAGTGTCGTTTTTGTTGTTTTTTGTTGTTTTTTGTCATTTTTGTTGTTGTTTTTGTCGTTTTTGGTGTTGTTTTTTGTCGTTTTTGGTGTTGTTTTTTGTCGTTTTTGTTGTTGTTTTTGTCGTTTTTGTTGCTTATAGTGTTGTTTTTGTTGTTTTTTGTCGTTTTTGTTGTTGTTTTTGTCGTTTTTGTTCCTTATAGTGTCGTTTTTGTTGTTTTTGTTGTTTTTTTGTCGTTTTTGTTGTTGTTTTTGTCGTTTTTGTTGTTTATAGTGTCGTATTTGTTGTTTTTTTGTCGTTTTTGTTGTTGTTTTTGTCGTTTTTGTTCCTTATAGTGTCGTTTTTGTTGTTTTTTGTTGTTTTTTGTCGTTTTTGTTGTTGTTTTTGTCATTGTTTTTGTCGTTTTTGTTGTGTATAGTGTCGTTTTTGTTGTTGTTTTTGTCGTTTTTGTTCCTTATAGTGTCGTTTTTGTTGTTTTTTGTTGTTTTTGTTGTTTTTTGTCGTTTTTGTCGTTTTTGTTGTTTATAGTGTCGTTTTTGTTGTTTTTTGTTGTTTTTTGTCATTTTTGTTGTTGTTTTTGTCGTTTTTGTTGTTTATAGTGTCGTTTTTGTTGTTTTTTGTCGTTTTTGTTGTTGTTTTTGTCGTTTTTGTTCCTTATAGTGTCGTTTTTGTTGTTTTTGTTGTTTTTTTGTCGTTTTTGTTGTTGTTTTTGTCGTTTTTGTTGTTTATAGTGTCGTTTTTGTTGTTTTTTGTTGTTTTTGTTGTTGTTTTTGTCGTTTATAGTGTCTTTTTTGTTTTTTTTTGTTGTTATTTGTCATTTTTGTTGTTGTTTTTGTCGTTTTTGTTGTTTATAGTGTCGTTTTTGTTGTTTTTTGTCGTTTTTGTTCCTTATAGTGTCGTTTTTGTTGTTTTTTGTTGTTTTTTTGTCGTTTTTGTTGTTGTTTTTGTCGTTTTTGTTGTTTATAGTGTCGTATTTGTTGTTTTTTTGTCGTTTTTGTTGTTGTTTTTGTCGTTTTTGTTGTTTATAGTGTCGTTTTTGTTGTTTTTGTTGTTTTTTTGTCGTTTTTGTTGTTTTTGTCGTTTTTGTTGTTGTTTTTGTTGTTGTTTTTGTCGTTTTTGTTGCTTATAGTGTCGTTTTTGTTGTTTGTTGTCGTTTTTGTTGTTGTTTTTGTCGTTTTTGTTCCTTATAGTGTCGTTTTTGTTGTTTTTTTGTTGTTTTTGTTGTAGTTTTTGTCGTTTTTGTTGTTTATAGTGTCGTATTTGTTGTTTTTGTTGTCGTTTTTGTTGTTGTTTTTGTCGTTTTTGTTCCTTATAGTGTCGTTTTTGTTGTTTTTTTGTCGTTTTTGTTCCTTATAGTGTCGTTTTTGTTATTGTTTGTCGTTTTTGTTCCTTATAGTGTTGTTTTTGTCGTTTTTGTTGTTGTTTTTGTCGTTTTTTGTTGCTTATAGTGTCGTTTTTGTTGTTTTTTGTCGTTTTTGTTGTCGTTTTTGTTCCTTATAGTGTCGTTTTTGTTGTTTTTTGTCGTTTTTGTTGTTGTTTTTGTCGTTTTTGTTGCTTATAGTGTCGTTTTTGTTGTTTTTGTTGTTTTTTTGTTGTTTGTTGTCGTTTTTGTTGTTGTTTTTGTCGTTTTTGTTGCTTATAGTGTCGTTTTTCTTGTTTTTTTTGTCGTTTTTGTCATTGTTTTTGTCGTTTTTGTTTCTTATAGTGTCGTTTTTGGTGTTTTTTGTCATTTTTGTTGTCGTTTTTGTTCTTGTTTTTGTCGTTTTTGTTGTTTATAGTGTCGTTTTTGTTGTTTTTTGTCGTTTTTGTTGTTGTTTTTGTTTTTTGTCATTTTTGTTGTTGTTATTTGTTGTTTTTGTCGTTTTTGTTGTTTATAGTGTTGTTTTTGTTGTTGTTTTTGTCGTTTTTGTTGTTTATAGTGTCGTTTTTGTTGTTTTTTGTCGTTTTTGTTGTTGTTTTTGTCGTTTTTGTTCCTTATAGTGTCGTTTTTGTTGTTTTTTGTTGTTTTTTGTCATTTTTGTTGTTGTTTTTGTCGTTTTTGGTGTTGTTTTTTGTCGTTTTTGTTGTTGTTTTTGTCGTTTTTGTTGTTTTTGTTGTGTTTTTGTCATTTTTGTTGTTGTTTTTGTTGTTTATAGTGTCGTTTTTGTTGTTTTTTGTCGTTTTTGTCGTTATTTTTGTCGTTTTTGTTGTTTTTTGTTGTTTTTGTCGTTTTTGTTGTCGTTTTTGTTGCTTATAGTGTCGTTTTTGTTGTTGTTTTTTGTCGTTTTTGTTGTTGTTTTTGTCGTTTTTGTTGCTTATAGTGTCGTTTTTTGTCGTTTTTGTTGTCGTTTTTGTTCCTTATAGTGTCGTTTTTGTTGTTTTTTGTCGTTTTTGTTGTTTTTTGTCGTTTTTGTTGCTTATAGTGTCGTTTTTGTTGTTTTTGTTGTTTTTGTTGTTTTTTTGTTGTTTTTTTGTCGTTTTTTTGTCGTTTTTGTTGTTGTTTTTGTCGTTTTTGTTGTCGTTTTTGTTCCTTATAGTGTCGTTTTTGTTGTTTTTTGTCGTTTTTGTTGTTGTTTTTGTCGTTTTTGTTGTTTTTGTTGTGTTTTTGTCATTTTTGTTGTTGTTTTTGTTGTTTATAGTGTCGTTTTTGTTGTTTTTTGTCGTTTTTGTCGTTATTTTTGTCGTTTTTGTTGTTTTTTGTTGTTTTTGTCGTTTTTGTTGTCGTTTTTGTTGCTTATAGTGTCGTTTTTGTTGTTGTTTTTTGTCGTTTTTGTTGTTGTTTTTGTCGTTTTTGTTGCTTATAGTGTCGTTTTTTGTCGTTTTTGTTGTCGTTTTTGTTCCTTATAGTGTCGTTTTTGTTGTTTTTTGTCGTTTTTGTTGTTTTTTGTCGTTTTTGTTGCTTATAGTGTCGTTTTTGTTGTTTTTGTTGTTTTTGTTGTTTTTTTGTTGTTTTTTTGTCGTTTTTTTGTCGTTTTTGTTGTTGTTTTTGTCGTTTTTGTTGTCGTTTTTGTTCCTTATAGTGTCGTTTTTGTTGTTTTTTGTCGTTTTTGTTGTTGTTTTTGTCGTTTTTGTTGTTTTTGTTGTGTTTTTGTCATTTTTGTTGTTGTTTTTGTTGTTTATAGTGTCGTTTTTGTTGTTTTTTGTCGTTTTTGTCGTTATTTTTGTCGTTTTTGTTGTTTTTTGTTGTTTTTGTCGTTTTTGTTGTCGTTTTTGTTGCTTATAGTGTCGTTTTTGTTGTTGTTTTTTGTCGTTTTTGTTGTTGTTTTTGTCGTTTTTGTTGCTTATAGTGTCGTTTTTTGTCGTTTTTGTTGTCGTTTTTGTTCCTTATAGTGTCGTTTTTGTTGTTTTTTGTCGTTTTTGTTGTTTTTTGTCGTTTTTGTTGCTTATAGTGTCGTTTTTGTTGTTTTTGTTGTTTTTGTTGTTTTTTTGTTGTTTTTTTGTCGTTTTTTTGTCGTTTTTGTTGTTGTTTTTGTCGTTTTTGTTGCTTATAGTGTCGTTTTTCTTGTTTTTTTTGTCATTTTTGTCATTGTTTTTGTCGTTTTTGTTTCTTATAGTGTCGTTTTTGGTGTTTTTTGTCATTTTTGTTGTTGTTTTTGTTCTTGTTTTTGTCGTTTTTGTTGCTTATAGTGTCGTTTTTGTTGTTTTTTGTCGTTTTTGTTGTTGTTTTTGTTTTTTGTCATTTTTGTTGTTGTTATTTGTTGTTTTTGTCGTTTTTGTTGTTTATAGTGTCGTTTTTGTTGTTTTTTGTCGTTTTTGTTGTTGTTTTTGTCGTTTTTGTTCCTTATAGTGTCGTTTTTGTTGTTTTTTGTCGTTTTTGTCGTTATTTTTGTCGTTTTTGTTGTTTTTTGTTGTTTTTGTCGTTTTTGTTGTCGTTTTTGTTGCTTATAGTGTCGTTTTTGTTGTTTTTCGTCGTTTTTGTTGTTGTTTTTTGTCGTTTTTGTTGTTGTTTTTGTCGTTTTTGTTCCTTATAGTGTCGTTTTTGTTGTTTTTGTTGTTTTTTTGTCATTTTTGTTGTTGTTTTTTGTCGTTTTTGTTGTTGTTTTTGTCGTTTTTGTTCCTTATAGTGTCGTTTTTGTTGTTTTTTGTTGTTTTTTGTCATTTTTGTTGTTTTTTTTGTCATTTTTGTTGTTGTTTTTTGTCGTTTTTGTTGTTGTTTTTGTCGTTTTTGTTCCTTATAGTGTCGTTTTTGTTGTTTTTTGTTGTTTTTTGTCATCTTTGTTGTTGTTTTTGTCGTTTTTGGTGTTGTTTTTTGTTGTTTTTGTTGTTGTTTTTGTCGTTTTTGTTGTTATAGTGTCGTTTTTGTTGTTATAGTGTCGTTTTTGTTGTTTGTTGTCGTTTTTGTTGTTGTTTTTGTCGTTTTTGTTCCTTATAGTGTCGTTTTTGTTGTTTTTGTTGTTTTTTTGTCATTTTTGTTGTTGTTTTTTGTCGTTTTTGTTGTTGTTTTTGTCGTTTTTGTTCCTTATAGTGTCGTTTTTGTTGTTTTTTGTTGTTTTTTGTCATTTTTGTTGTTTTTTTTGTCATTTTTGTTGTTGTTTTTTGTCGTTTTTGTTGTTGTTTTTGTCGTTTTTGTTCCTTATAGTGTCGTTTTTGTTGTTTTTTGTTGTTTTTTGTCATCTTTGTTGTTGTTTTTGTCGTTTTTGGTGTTGTTTTTTGTTGTTTTTGTTGTTGTTTTTGTCGTTTTTGTTGTTATAGTGTCGTTTTTGTTGTTATAGTGTCGTTTTTGTTGTTTGTTGTCGTTTTTGTTGTTGTTTTTGTCGTTTTTGTTCCTTATAGTGTCGTTTTTGTTGTTTTTGTTGTTTTTTTGTCATTTTTGTTGTTGTTTTTGTCGTTTTTGTTGTTTATAGTGTCGTATTTGTTGTTTTTGTTGTTTTTTTTGTCATTTTTGTTGTTGTTTTTGTCGTTTTTGTTGTTGTTTTTGTCGTTTTTGTTGTTTATAGTGTCGTATTTGTTGTTTTTGTTGTCGTATTTGTTGTTTTTGTCGTTTTTGTTCCTTATAGTGTTGTTTTTGTCGTTTTTGTTGTTGTTTTTGTCGTTTTTTGTTGTTTTTTGTCGTTTTTGTTGTTGGTTTTTGTCGTTTTTGTTGTTGTTTTTGTCGTTTTTGTTCCTTATAGTGTCGTTTTTGTTGTTTGTTGTCATTTTTGTTGTTGTTTTTGTTGTTTTTGTTGTTTATAGTGTCGTTTTTTGTCGTTTTTGTTGTTGTTTTTGTCGTTTTTGTTGTTTTTTTGTTGTTTTTGTCATTTTTGTTGTTGCTTTTTGTCGTTTTTGTTGTTGTTTTTGTCGTTTTTGTTCCTTATAGTGTCGTTTGTTGTTTTTTGTCGTCATTTTTGTTGCTTATAGTGTCTTTTTTTTGTTTTTTGTTGTTTTTGTTGTTGTTTTTGTTCCTTATAGTGTCTTTTTTTAAATTTTTTTGTTGTTTTTTGTCGTTTTTGTTGTTTTTTTTGTCGTTTTTGTTGTTGTTTTTTCTTTTTTGTTTTTTATAGTGTCGTTTTTGTTGTTTATAGTGTCATTTGTATTGTTTTTTTTCGTTTTTTTCTTTATAGTGTCGTTTTTGTTGTTGTTTTTGTCGTTTTCTGTCACTTTTGTTGTTGTTTTTGTCGTTTTTGTTCCTTATAGTGTCGTTTTTGTTGTTGTTTTTGTTGTTGTTTTTGTCGTTTAAGTGGATAAAATAATAAGACAGGAATGTTTTTGTCTAATTCAGCAAATCAGATACCCGGAAAACCAAAACACCTCCTCACATTGAGTCATATACAACTCCAATATGACCATAAATCAGTCCTGCTCAGTCATTTGCACCATTGTGGGCAAATACACCAAAAGATGATAAAGGGACAGATACCACAGTATGAACAGTATCTCATACTATTCACAGATGATGTGATGTACAGTTGTGCTCATGCCCTCACTTTTACCTGAAGAGGACCATTTGTGGTCAAAACGTTGTCATGTGCAAGAATAAATAGTAAGAAAGCAGAATTTGGATATTTTAATGGAATTTTTTCCATGAAATAATGTATTCTGCCAAAGAACTTTATGACATTAAATCCAGGATATAATGTACATAATTGCCAGGTGATCTATTTAATTCTGTGGTGTCTTCTAAGCACTGGGGACATATTCGTATGCATGACACAATAATAAAACTTGATAAAAGCTGCCTTTCTTGGGCTTAATGATTTAAACATATCTACAGTGTAGAGCCACAGAGCCAGAGCACAAAGAAATAAAGGATGCAAAGAAATTTGCACATAAGATCAGAGGGAATAATACCTGAAAAAATTTAAAATGGAAACCAGCCTCACTCCCAATTTATCACAGTACAACTTCCCCCACCCCAGCAAAAAAGTCTTGGGTGAGTTAGTGCTGGAGGGCCGGGGAGAGCGAGGCTGGGCTGAACAAACGGGACGAGGAGCAAAGTGAACGGGGTGGTAGAAGGGAAGGAGGAGGGCTGGGTATTCTCCCAGCCTGCACCTCTTTCATCTTTCTCATTAAAGCTGGAGCAGTGGGGGCCGTCAAGAATGAGCCCAAGGACATGGGGATCGGGGACTGAGCCTGAGCCTCGCATCAGGAGGTGGAGAGGGAGGGAGGGAACAGCCAGAGCGAGCAGACGGGCCGCCATGTCAAACCTTCACCTTAAACTTAACCCGCCTTCCTCTGGGACCCAGATAAAGACCTCTTATCTGTGCTCACCTTCTCTTCCTGCCTGGGAACGAGTCTAGTAGCAGCAGGGAGGACGAAGGGGAAGGTGGTGGTGGTGGTGGTGGTGGGGGGGGGGTCTCTGGTTGAGTAGGTCTGAAATACACAAGCTTTCTCTCAGAGAGTGTATATGAAAGGGGAGGGCAGCGCTGATGAGCTTCCATCTGGGACAGACTGATTATAAGAGAGGCGAGGAGAGGAAGCAGCTCAGGATAGAAGAGGTGATTCTGAAGAAAGAGGCTGACAGGAGAGGACGTCTGCCTCTTTCACTGGAAATCTTAAAGTGATACTGAAATTTCTGGATTGATGTTGGTGATGTTCTGTTATTTGTTCTGTTTTTAGTTTTTCTAATGTTTACGTTTATTTAAGCTTACTATTATACAGATCACATTGAGTTTTTTTTTTTCTCAAGAAATCTAAAATTGTTTAGGTTGAATTTGTTTTTTGCCACAACATGGTGACACAGAGGTGTTTGAACCACTTGTAGCTTCTCACTTGATACATTGACAAAAGTCTAAAAGGAATAATTTGACATTTCGGGGAATATTTGCTCTCTTTCTCTTTGCCAAGAATTAGAAGAGAAGATTGACACCACCATCATGTCTGTACACCTCTAAGGTGATGTTCACACTGCAGATCCAGTGCCCAGATCCGATTTCCCTTTTTGTTTGGCTGTTCACATTATTTCGTAAATGTGGCCAATGTCAGATTTCAATGTGCCAGTGAAGTCAAAAAATCAGACCTGCATCTGATTTAGGACCACATATGAAAGTGGCCAAAATCCAAATGGAAAGTTTTCATGTGATTTGTGCTGTTCATACTGAAAAAAAAATATGAGCAAAAAAGCATAGCTTAATAAACATATATTTTGTTTGTTTCTGCTGCCCCCAAGTGGCCAAAATGCAGTTGTAAGGTGAAATAAAACAGGTCTTCAGAGGTTTGGATGAATCCAAGCAGGTGTGAACATGTCCTAAGGCCCTCACCGTGTAACTGAAACAGTCTGGCTTTGGATCTTTCCCATCAATTTTGGCACATGTCCTGCCGTGTCTCTGCGGAGGAGAGGGGGAGTCGCAATCCAGACCAACAACAGTCAGCATTACATGTAGCCAATCAGCCGAGAGGGAGGGAAATACATGCATTTCATTTACAGTAAATGATTCAACAAAATAAGGGTCATAATATAGAAACACATCTCTGTGCTCTTGCAGCTACAAGATTCAGATCTTTCCCCTCCTCGTTAGTAAAGTCCCACGACAGCAACTCCTTCACCTCTTGAAATATGAACTGCGTGCCAAATTAAATATGCATATTTAATAAGAGGGGAGCATGATTACATCCACTTGTTAAATAGGAGCATGAGGAATGAGAAAATCTGAGAGAGGGAGAGAGGGAGGGAGAACTTTTTCATGGCCTGCAGAGTGTGAAAGAAAAAAGAGAATTCATCTTTATTTTAACACGGCTCTTTGGGAGTAACACTAGCAGGACTTCCCCCACTCTGTAGAGCTGATTACACACATTCTGGCTTTCTGGGGGTTTGGACTGCGGGTTCCTATAGCAACCACATAAAGCAGACAGCGAGCAGTAGACTTGCCATGCGCCTTAACATTTTTACCTCTTGAACCATCAAACAGCATTTTGGAACAGGCTATCTGCTGCCAAGCATCTTCTTCTGCTCAAAGTGTTTCTTTGTCAGACTTCAGAATCCAACAGAAAAGCAGAGGCCTTTTACAGTATGTCATATCCAATACAATGTAGATATACTGTATATATATATTCATTTATTTTTATATTTTATATTCCATACACCTCTACAACCTTTTCCACATCACTGAAGGAGTTTGGAGATTGTTTCTAGCTGATAAAAGCATCACAGTTCTCTACAACTCCTTCTTAAAGTTGAGATTTGAATCAAAGATCATGCCCTATTCCCTGCCAACAGACTTGAAGGAATGAAATTTGGCATCCACTCAGCACTTCTGTGCAGCATCCCCGGCTGTAGTGCGGTTTGGATACGGTCGGTGAGAACAGGTTTTGGATTTGGTCTCTGAACACACGCGATGGTACAAGACTCTGTGATGCTGCGCACAGTCACTGTTGCTGGCCAAGGTTACAACATTATAATACATTTTTACATGTCAATTTGTGCACAGATTAAATAAAAAAAATACTAAATGTTAATTTGTGAGCTTCAGAGATGTTGGTTAGTGTATTTAAGAAACAGCCAGGCTGCCTGTTTCCTCTGCTTCTAGGCTAAAAAAGTGCTGACTCCAGCTCGCCAGCTCTTGGAAAGAATACAAAGAAGTTTATTTTCCCAAATGTTGAAGAATTCCTCGCAGAAAAAGAATAAAGCTTTAAAGTAACTGGATGACATGTTATCTTGGGAGGGTTATGAGAGGGTTCTGTGTGCCAAAGCGTTTGCAAAGTTGCCAAAAGGCATTGCAAATATGACTAATATGAAGATGATATGAAGATTGTTGTGCACTTTTTCTTTGGTGTGACCACAAATCATCCTTGGAGCCGTCAAAATCATTTTCCAAAGCTTTCTAAAGTGAGCCAATTTATTTAAGTCGAGAGAAAAAACAAAAAAGACAAATCAATATTCCACAACAAATATAGACAATTTAAAACACACTGCAGTCCTGTGTAGAGTGCATATTTACTTTTACAATCATATACACAACTGCGTCCCACAGAGTCCTTGACCCACATATAGGAAATATTCGGCCCTGAGGGGCCAAAGAATGAACAATGAAGTGGGTCAATAGGCCCACTCCCACACACACTGTGTGTTCTTGTAAACCAGATGGCCAATTTGGTCTGAGCCAAAAGAAAATTAATCACAACACATTTTGTCCCCCGTCTGATTGAATACAATCACCCTGCACCGTGCAGAATAAACACCCCGCGGCCTCCCGCGGTGCACAGTCAGCATGCCACTGAACATGTACGAACACACAGAGGTCCAGAGTGAATCACAGGAGGAAACACTTTCACTGTCAGTGTTACACTACAGCTGTCATTTTGTCACGAAGGGTTGTAATTTACTGTTTTTTTTGGTATGTTTGTGTGTGTGTGTACTCACTTTTCTCAAACATGGCTCGCACAACTTTACGTCAGCAGTTCAGAAAGAACGCATCCAACATGAAAGAATTAGTTGTAAACTAAAAAAAGGAAATGTAAAATGACTGAATGAATTAAAAACACGTTTTGGTGCAAGGCACAGCTGTGTGTTAGAGAGGCGTTGCCCCACCACGAGCCTCCAGAACAGCTTCAGTGCTCCTTGGCTTAGATTCTCCAGACACTTTTCTTCCAAAAGATCTTTACTCATTTGACATTTTGAGGATGGCAGTATCTCCCATAGGTGTGCTGCAGAATTTATCTCATTGTATTTATTCATTTAACTGTTCAGTTAAATATTCTGTGAATGTTATTTTCGTCGTGATTGTCTAAGTGCTCGTTCAAAGCCGTCTCAGCAGACTGCTGGAATATAACCGTGGTGTAGAGCTGCTGAATCACTTCATTATAATTTAGTTCAGTTTAATAATCTTTGCCTAAAGACAGTGAAATCTGAAGATATTTTGTCTAAAACAAATCACAGTGAGAAAAATCTTTTACGTGTAATGTAAACTCGTCCTCATTAAACCCCAATATTCCCAGAAACAATGCAGAGGACACAACTTTACAGGGTCACAGTGGGGCTGGAGCCTATCACACATTTAAAAGTACTAAGCAGTTGGTCATATACTTACTGCAGGGCATTGCACAGGCTTATTCACACCCAAGCCCCCGCTGTGACAGGTTTAAAATATCACATCACTGCTTGTGTTGCTTCGTTGAAAAGCTTTTCTTTCCAAACGTCCGGTTTATTGCCTTTGTTTCCATCTTTTCAGCACAAAACAGAGAAAAAAAAGGCTTCTAAAGCCTCCGTTTGCCGCAGCTGTCATTGTTACCTTCACGGCAGCCATTGTCAGTGAGCGCTGGTCACTGCTATTTCCAGTTTCCCCTGGTAACCATTTCCCTTTTAAATCACCACGTGCACCCACACTGAGCTGAGGTGTAAACAAGCAAATAAAACAAAAGCTGCCAGACACACATCTGTAGCAAAGGCTCTAAATAAATCCAACTGATGCTTCATGTTCTTTCATTACACCATTACAGAGATTATACCTGTGTTTACTAGGAATTGTTCCTGTCGTACACAATTAGGACAGAAAGAAAAAATAAAACAAAGCTGAAACTGAACCATAACTTTATTTGAGTTTGTTGGTCTGTCGTCAACACATCTCTCAGCAGCACAGTGGCCTCACACTGGGATTCTTTGTACTGATGAGTGCTGGAAGTTGATGTTGTTGGTGATGATGGACAGGTTATCTCATAGACTGATGACCTACTTCAGTATATTTTTGGATGTGTGTGACAGGGAGTAACGAAGAGAAAAACAGCACAAGCCCCAAGTTCAAGGTAATTACCACAAAAATAGCCTTTAGCCCATAAAGTTCTATAATTACTATGCAGCTTTTTTCGCTGAGTAATAGGATTTCCAGTAGCGATTGCTTCACGGCCTGGGGGTTGGGAACCACAGACTTAAAGGGCTCAATCGTCGTTTCATAGAACAAGGGTTATAACATGTAACAGTTTTTCTATTTCACACATGTTCTGGGGTTCTCCAGGCTTAAGGGGTGCAGTGTGTCTGTTGCCAGGGGACTGACATTACATCACAACACTTCCAAATATAATAAGTGACATTTCAAATAAATAAATATAAAAAGAAAATTACTTGGGTTTAAATTGCACCCTTCTTTCAGGGGGTAAAACTATTGTCCGCCCTTGGAAATGATAAGGAAATGACGGACCTGTAAAATAAAGTGTTCAGGAAAAGGATGAATGTGCTTGGCAAATTTAATGGCAATCAACCCATTATATTATAAGATGTATTGCCTGCACAGGTGACATTTTGTCTTAAGGGCTGGATCACTGGAAAGCTCATAGAGTGTCCAAAGTGGACTGGGTTTCCCCTCTGGGAAACATTAACATGGTCAGTAAATCTCATGGCAATCTGCCCGTTAGATTGTGATATTTCTTGTACAAGTGGATTTCTCGTCCCTTTGACAGGTCCGGAGAGGCCAGCGGGTCACCAGAAACATCAGGATTTATCCTGTGGGGAAATATGATTACCACTGCAAATGTAATCGCTGTGTGGTCACTATTTGCTGGGTTATTTTGCTCAAGCTGATCGCCACACAAGAACATCTGTATTAGACAAGTCTGCAAAACCCTGAATTACAAGCAAGTTACTAATTTACATACTTACAAAAGTATGTGAAATTACACAGTGCAGCTACAGCACTGCTCACTCCTCATAACTAAGACACCAAACAAACGTGTAATGCAACAAAACTGTGCAAACATAAAGCTGGCAGCTGCAAGACACTATAAAAACCACACTGGACAATGCTGCTGTGTCACGGCTGTCTGTGGTGCACAGTGGGGGGTAACATTATAGTGTTGCAACACTGAGCCGATAGGACAACAGTGTAACAAACCAGCACAAAACAATGGGGTTTCAAATGTAATAAATGTCAAGAATAACTGCTTCTTCAGCTAAACCAATAAGAGGTAAAAGACAATGTGTGTTGCATATACACAGAATGAAATGGTTGACGGAAAACATATCAAGCCCAAACAGACGGTTTTCAGGGGAACTTTTTACCCTGAAATCAACACCCTGATTTTTAAATGTTGTAGTTGTGAACACAGTGAATAGTTAACACCTTTGGGAATACTACACACTTGACTTTTTTATGTGACTGGATGATTGAATGGTTTAAGGTTAATGGTGCTGCCCACTGCACTTGGAGTTGTCAGTCAAGTTACAGAGGGCCAGTTTCAAGGGGCCAATCTTGACCCTGTGTAACATTTCAATGCATAAACAAAAAACAGTATCTCACATTAGTATGTGAGATGTTAAAAGCTCTGTCACCAGGTCTGTTGAAGACTTACATTTTGTAGATTCTAATTTTAAGTGCAGGTTTTCAGCCTGTGAAACCCCCCCAGAAAAGCGCAGTAAAGCTCTTATTTCTTGTCTGTGAAGCTGTAAACAGCTGAAAGGGCTGCTGTCTTCATGTGGCTGAGGAGGGGGAGGTTAAAGCTGCCTTATCAGAGCTGCCTGAAGGCTCCAGCTCTTCAATTCAAACCCTGTTTTTTTTCTGAATTAAATTTCACCGGGATTACTGAACACATGTAAACGTTCAAGAGTCACATCATTAAAGCTGATCCGTTTGTTATTTATTGTTACGGGAAATGTTCAGAAACTGTCTGTATTATGTAGTAGAGAGAAATCTTGTGGGTTTATGAATTTATGTCGTTTTAATGTACTTTTGAAAATGACATGTATAAACATGTGTTAAACCTGCAGTAACTTCCAATTGAAGCCTTCACAATTTTTTGCCTCTTTTAGCCTCTTTTGGTGCATTGTTTTGTATCTCTCCCCTATCTTGTTTTATAAACCCTTCCCACTGGTCTGCAGCACTGTTTTTAGGTTACACTTTATGCCATATGGGTATTAATTGGTATTAACATGCAATCTGTATCTATATCATCTGGAAAAATGACATATTTTACAGGCCTTTGCATTTACATTTGATGTTATCTCAATTCTGCCCATATTGTGGCTCACACCACAACTCAAGATCTGTACATAAACAGAAGTGTATAATAATTCTTTGCAACTTCTACAGTTATCACATGGGTTACCAGATATGGTTGGTGAGCACAGCTTTCGTTATATATATATTTCCTACAGGCATGATTGTACCAAACCTGGCAACCTCACTGTGAACCTGTACGTAACTTCCCCCACAAACACAAATCGTTGTTTGTACATTTCTGCTGTGCTTGAGCTTTGAAAATGTTATTTGTGTGATGTTCTGAACAGAACCAGGCTAGCAGTTTCCCTCTGATTCCAGTCTTTATGCTAAGCTAGGCTAACCACACCCTGACTCCAGCACAGACGAGAGAGAGGTCTCTATCGTTTCACCGCGCTCTTGGAAAGAAAGCAAATAATTTCCCAGTATGTTTGAATTATTCCTTAAACGTGAAAT
Source organism: Lateolabrax maculatus (assembly GCA_031216445.1). NCBI lineage: Eukaryota > Metazoa > Chordata > Actinopteri > Acropomatiformes > Lateolabracidae > Lateolabrax > Lateolabrax maculatus. The sequence goes on from CM062197.1 coordinate 3,522,508, forward strand.
GATGATGGCCCATGGGGCGAAATGTCGAGGAATATTTCCACACACCGTAGAACCGTACACACAAACGTAGTTACAGCCTCTCCATTAGGAGAGTATAAAATAGATGGCACAGTCGTAGACGTCTTGTTAATGTAATCAGAGAAGAATTAATGTGAAGTGTGCTGTCTGCTTGTGATTAAGAGCTGCCCTGACCACATTTTGATTCACTCCATTTGGGAACAATTGGCCACCTGGGTCCCTCGGACTGCTTCAACCAAAACCCTGTATTGTGTCTATATGGGGCCCTGGCCCCGCCCCGCCCCCCCGTCCCCCTCTGTGCCCTCAACGAGACACTGATGTGTCTGAGCTGAGGTGTGCCAGAGTGATTCATTAGTTCATTAAGGCGTCTTGTGGCCATGGTAACAATCTTTCGAAGGGGGTCAATGGTAACATGACAGTCCCCTTCAGGGCAAAGCCTGTCACAGGATCTGAGCAATGGCAGGGGGTACAATCAGTTACCCCCTCCCCCAAAAGATCCAGAGGTCCCATAACCCATTTATGCCCTCTGCCTTACAAAAACACACACAAATGTGCACATAAACACACCTACACAACACGCAATGCTCCAACTATAATCTAATCGGAAATTCTGGGTAGTATATCTAATGAATTTTGTTCCAGTAAGCCTCCAGCCTGGCAAATTTCACCACTGGTTTTCTTTTTTGTGTTCTCCAGGATAGATTCTGACTGTATGCTCAGTGTGTGTGGATGCTGTATGAGGATTCACTTCGGTAATTTAAGTGAAAAACTGATGAGTAATGCCTAAAAATAAACAAAACTGAATTATTTTTGTTGCACATATTGTATTTAGTAATCCAAATTTAAGACAATTCTTTAAATAATTCTCAATAAGTCAGTTGCCAATGTTCTCATTTTATATTTAGATGTTTCTTTTTTGCTGAATTGTCATTTCATTGTGAATCATGACCCTGAACCCTGACATTTCAGTTGGTGGCATTTCACCCATTGCATGATGGAATAGACTCATGTGCCCACATGTTCCTTAATATGTGGATGTGAAAAACAAAATTTGATGATATTAGAGTTTAATAAAGCACTGACAGAACATAGAATAGACCCGATCAATGTAGAGGAACTGGACTCTTAAACCAAACGAGATATCAGGATGAAAAAGTGCAACAGAATAAAACAAAAACAGAGCCTGGCGGGTGATTCATTTGATACAATGAGACTTTTTGAAGAAAATAAACAGTGAAAAAGCAAATAAATACTCGTCCGCCACATCACATGGTCTTCTCTCCCAGCTTCAACTCAAACTGGACTTTCCTATTTTTGTGTGTGTGTTGCTATTTTCAGTCTGAATACCCACTTAGGCAGTGAAAAAGTAGTTCATACACACGAGAATCATGTAGTTTCTGGCAGAGTGATCTTCCTGTTCCCATTTGGAGGCTTGTTAGTGTGATTGCTGTAGTTTTTTCTTGACGACGCACATAAATTTCCTTTTCCTTGGTCAGCATAAACAAGTTATTGAAATCAGTTTCTAAAATAGGGGAGTATGCCCTTGAAGCCCCCTGGCATTTTGGGGTGAATGGCATCCTTTTCCTACATTCCCACCCCTTCCTCTGACAGAGTCTGTTCAAACCATCGGGCCTTGACTTCGTCTGGCACCCCTGTGGTGAAACACTCTGCCCCCAATCTGTGTGAGCAGAGCGGCCAGTGTGTGGGCTCACTTCAGAGACATGGAAGATGTCGATGATGATGATGAACTTGAGCCCAAAGCCCTGACTACTTCAAAGATTTTTTTATGCCATTGTAGGATTTACCCCTATGTTTGCCTACACAAGAGCAAGATTTTAATTTAATTTAATTTCTACTTTGAACTTCTCAAAGCCACTGCACTTACAGCTGTGTCTTCATGTATGTGATACACTGAATATACATGACATCCTGTCCTGAAGAGTGTATCTGATGTAACTCTGAATTACACAGAAACTGTGGTCATGAGTGAGAACAAAAGCCTGCATCTCGTCATCTAACAGCTCACTGCGTCTGCTCCTTCTCTTGCTTTGCTATCTTGCAATGCTGATATAATGAAGTTATAATCAGGATATAATGGGCTTCAAAACTGATTAGCGACCATGGCTTGTGTTGGTTTAGTGACCTGCAGTCACTCGGACAGCGGTTTCACATTTCTTTCCTTTAGTGAAATGAAGCTGACACTCATCTTGTTTGTGCCTCAGGATTTTCAGGATTCTTAGGGTTGATTTTGAATATGAAACAAAGGATATACATCAAGTCTTGACATACTTCTTATTAAAATGATGAATGCATTGAGGTTGTTTGCACCCTAACAGGGGCATAACAACTAAGTTTTGTCCTGGAGTCCCCCAACAGGTGCATATCAGAAAGTCATATCAAGTAAAAATATATATATTTTGACAAAAATATTTGGAGGTACAACACCCAAAGTTGACTTCCTGCTGGATCAGTAAAACATTTTTTTTAGATTTGATCGTGTTTGTGGAAAATGTAGCTTATATAAGTTGACAGAAAAGTGAAAATCATCATTGAGTCTGTCACATTAAATGTGTCGTGACACCACTGTTTCTCCTCCCAGCCCTTTTCTCTTTTTGCTGCCACACAACAGCAGTAAAAGTGTCTGGAATAAAGAGAAAGAAGAAAGAAGGTGAAAAGTTGGGGGGAAGGGATATGACAAAGAGGAACAGCTGATTTAAAAATACAGTAGAAGAAAGATTGGGCAGAAGGGAATCATCTTTTTTTCTCTTCCTCTCCTCTCCATTACTGGGGAAAAGAAGGATTTCAGATGGGGTTCAGGATTTCCGCCCACTTCAAAGACTTTTTCACACAACTTTCTTTCCACTCTCACATAAAACAGACTCCAGCTCCAAAGGCCAGTGACATTTGTGTGGCTAAACCTTCATGTCTGTGAGCCAAGAATTAAAAAGACAAATATAGATTTTTTACTGGAATATCGCAGCACCCCCAGTCACTATGACTCCAATACTGTGTCTGACTTCAGTGCTACATCTCCCTGTTTCCCTGTGTGAGGAGTATTTACTTCAGTTACCAGGTACAGAATGAACAATATTTACTTTCCTTGTCAAATTATTTTGAATAGTGTAATATAATGGCTTTAGAAACATGACACTAACACTGTTATATTAGTTTATTGTTTATTATTTGACTATGATATATTGATGTTGTACCTCCCACATTCACTGGCACAACAAAAAAAGATCAGATGTACTTGAATGTTTCAAAAGTTTAAATAATCTGTAAGAAATGACCAGAGAAGGGGATTGAAGAAGAGATTGACTTAAACACAGCTAAGAGCTTCTGGCAAAACGTTCCAAAATCCAGGAGCTCTGAAAGAAAAGTCCAGTCAAAGTTGAGTTATGAGAGTTCATGGTTTGTGTGGGCGTCTGCACAGAGGGGGGGTGTGAACCTCCGGCATGTCATGCTCCCCTGGTAAAGCTCCACTCCTACGGCAGGTGAAGAGGAGAAGTGGCTGGTATTACCATCTGTCGTGGATGTAGCACATGCCTGTCCACACCCTCTCCAGTAGAGTTAGCAGTGAGATGACTGTGGTGCAGGGAGAGTTAGGGACTCCAAACTCAAGCTCAGGTGGAACTACTGTGTTGATGTAATTTAAGTTAATGATAACGCCATGTTCAAGTAAGAAACAATAACAAGGCCGTGAATTGATCCCTGAGGGACGCCACAAGTGAAGGCAGCTCTATTTATCCAACTGACTTAGTGAAATATCAAAAGCTGAACTAAGATCATGTCCACAATCATTTTTGGAAAAGTTCTCCATCCACAATTAAACACAAAAACAATGGCAAAATCACTAAATCTTTCCTTTTCAGTTGGCAATTTACAGATTAGACAGTGTTTTTCAGATCTATCCACTCTGGAGAGCTTTTATAAAAAATAATTTAAAAAAAAGCTCAGTTTTTATCAGTTTTTTTCAGTTTTTGTGTGTGAAAAGATAAATTGCCCAAATCGAGTTAATAAAAATAATATAAAGGAGTTAGAGTGAAAGTGTTTTTTTTTTTTCAATTTTTTCAAATTTTCAATAAAAATCCTAATTGGTGCCAGGTTTTGTTTATCAAATTCTTCAGCAGTTGAGTAACTATGGCAAGTTCAGGCTGAGGTGGAAAGAGCCAGTGGCCTGTGAGCTACCGGTATTAACAAAGGAGAGAATGTGTGGGCCAACGGTTGGGAAAACCCTGTTTCATGAGTAAAGGGGTAGATAGATTACATGTGAGAGATGGTTTCCTCCAGAGTAGAGAGAGAATTTGGCTCGAATCCAAACCAAATATTCCCTGATATGAGGTGCAAGATACACTTTTACACATGTGTGCAGCTGCTGCAGTCCTCTTTTCAGCAGGAAACTCATTTAGGTTTATTTTGAGTTGACAAAGGCTGATGGAGTTATGAATCATATAGGTGCTTTCTCTGAGCTCTCAGCAGCATTTCACAGGCTTCATTAGCGAATGAAAATCAACAAGTTATATAGTGTTTTTCAACTTTTCTCTCACTTTTGCCTTTTTTGTGTGTGAAATACTGGATTCCCTATCCTCTTCACACACTTACATCACAAGCCACAAAGGTTGAAACCACTGGGTTAAAATACATCTGAGACAGACATTTCATCCCTACAAACCACACAACACATATTTTATTTTATTTTATTTCATGTGGCTGTTTTATTTCTTCCTGACACTGACATAGAAACTACGTCCATCAAATTTACCACATTCAAGATAGCAATGTTTTAAAACTCATCAATCATAGCTGTCTTCAATATAATTGAATGTCAAATAAAGCTTATCACTTTCATGAATCCATTCAATTTATTCCATATTGATCCAAGGCACGGGTGCTTTACTTGTTAATGATAATCTGCAAAGTGATCATAAAAGCTCGCCTGATACTGTAAGTTTGTAGCAGCTGGTAACAAATCCAGTTTATCTATTGCTTAAGCTTAGGAAAATGAAAACATTCATACAGTGAACTATATCAGAAGTATTAATTAATGCTTATACAGAAAGTAGACTATTAAAGTATCACAGCGTTAAGACACGAGTGCTCCACACGCTTTGTTTGGGAGCACTTTGTGGTAAACCTATAGCAGGCTGTAAGTGTTCTGTAACCACAAGATTTCCGTCTCCATGTCTAATACCTGTGCTGTGTCCACAGCTGTAGGCTCAAACAGTAAATGATGGGGCTGGACAGCTGGGCGACCAACTCCAGGAAGCCTCTCTGCTGCAGCTGTTAGCCAAGGTGACTCCACAGTCAGCGATGAAAACACCAGAAGCCGGCTCACTTCACTGGAGGACGTCCAGTGTGCCGAACCTTTGCTCGACCCTCACGCTGAACTCTGTACTGTGTGGATCAATGCTGTCTGTTATATGCCTGTGTTGAAAGATATGCTAATATTAATAAGATAGAAAAAACAAGAATATTAATTAGGCCACATATTTCCTGGAGACAATGTGTGGGCGAGCTAGAAACCGTTATACTACAAAAACTAACATTTAGACGGTTGCTAAGGTGTTTATTACTGCTGGATGATCAAAAGTAGTTGCTATGGTCTTCATTCTTACTGTATGATGGTTTATATGATGGTAGAAGAACTCAAATTCTACAATTAAAAAGTAGACTTTAAGTAAAGCTTATTTACGTTGTATTTAGGTGAGTCTTGTGAGTCTCTTTAGTCATGTCTGCAGAGTCCACGGATCTTAAGTCCAAAGTGTAGAGGCCACAGCTTCAAAGGCACAGTCGCCTTTAGTTTTAAGCCTGAAGCGAGTTAAAACCAAAAATCCTTTGCTCAGAAGAGTGGAGACCAACTGGTAACACAGGGTAGTTTCCTATGCAGGTACCTGAGAGAGCTCTAAAAGTGATAACAAATCAGTAAATAAGTCAATAAAAAACATGTATGAATGTTGACAGGAAAATTCAGTTTGACCTTATGAGTGGGTTCAGCTTTAAAATGCATTTAAAATGTTGTTGTATTATCTTGCAGCCTGTTTAACAGGGATTAAATCTACATCTGTAATAAAGTTTGCAAACAACGCATGTCACTGAGCTTCATAAGGCTGAGTAACAACTTGCTCCTGATTGGTGGAAATTGAGGCGTTGCAAACGTAAATGTGTCACGACTGAAGCTGTTCTCCCGTACTGCTTCATCTGGCAGGTGGAGGTATTATTTGTTGTGAAGTAATAACAGTGGTAGTGGTGGGATTTGTAGACGTAGTAGGCACCATAGTGACAATAGGGTAATAATGCCATCAGGAGTAATCTTTCTTGTAATAGTAGTACAAGTTGTAGTAGTATTAGTTGTTAGGTGCATCGGGATCAGTAAATCTATGACAAAAGTGCTGTAGAGCAGATTTAAACTAGTAGCTGTCTCAGCAATCAGCCTGACAAGCAGACAAACACTAGGTTGCTGCATCTGCAACCACAGTCAAGCGTCAACATTGATGTCCATCAATGTTGACCATCACAGCTTAGTGAGCTCCAGAGGTTGTGACAGAAATGAGGGTATTAGGCTCTTTATGTATGTTGTACCATGACAGAACATAGAAACTGCATGTGGGCAGACGGCGTGATCAGCAGAGGAGTACGAGATGACCTGTGTGTGATCTATGAACTTTGTGTTGTAATGATGAACAGAACATGATCTTAAACTTATGGGGAAGTGAAAACTTGTCTTAAGGCTGGTAAACAACCCATGACAAGGAACCCCAACCCTCTGTAACCTTTGAACATGACCAGGCTCGCTGTTTCCCCCCTGTTTCCAGGCAGGACAAACAATTTCCCTATAAATGTAGTACTTGAGTAAATACTTTGTCCACCAAAAGTAAAAGTACTAATACCACACTGTGAAAATAATCCTGCATTCAAGACCTTAATATGTCTGATTTATCAGCAACATGTTGTCTTCATGTTGCAGTGAAATGCTCCTGTCAGCTGTTTTATTATATCTGATGTTTCTGGAGTCATATTCCTGCTGCATTTATGTGTCTGTTGCATTTTAAATAAAAGTATTCATCTTAAGAAGGAGGAGAATTTTTCTCAGCCCATAAAGGAACACCTCATTCTTCAGTTTGTCAGAAACATTCAAGGTCACCAAATCTGGCTGAACACAGTGACTTTTGTTATGTAATTTTGCACATATTTCCTATCTTTGTTGTATATATTTTTCTTCTGCTCTACATATTTCTTGTATAAATTGTATTTTTGAATATTTCACAGTTTTATATTGTGAGCACAGTAGTCAACTGGAGGGGACAACACAACTTTTTCACTGCACAGGGTAGAGACATGTTGAGTTTGTGACAAATCAAACTTGGAACTGATTGAATTTTGGAAAAATGTTGTTTACACTTGACACAACTGTTATCTGAAGATTAACAAAAGCAGTCAGACAAATGTACTGGAGTGAAAGGAACAATATCTGCCTCTAAGGGAAACAATATAAGTACAAACACCTCACATGTGTAGTTAAGAGCAAATGTACTACACTGCAAAATTAAAATTAAATTTCAGGCCTGTTTGTAAATGAATTTATTAATTTCGATCACATTGAAAATGCAAATAAAGTGTCCCACTGAAGGTCGTGTGGTTGAGGCTGAAAGGTGCACAGGCCAGATAAGGTTTATTATTATCCTGACTGGAGGACTTTCCACCGAAAAGAAACCGCTGCAGTTTATGCAGGAGAAAACACTGATAAGCTGCTCCTGAAGCCCCGCAACAGGAGGAGGAGGAGGAGGAGGAAGAGGAGGCGGACCCCGCCAGACTGAGGCTTTAATTGAGCCCCCTCTTCCTCCTCCTCCTCCTCCTCAGTCTCCTCCGGGTAACTTCTCGTCGCCGCAGCGCTTCACTTCACATTATCTCGGAGTGGATACAGAGACATGGCTTCCTCTCGACCGGCGCTGCTGCTGCTGCACGTCTGCCTCCTCAGCTGCAGCGGTGAGTTTCTCTCAATTAACAACGCGCCTTTCCCCTCCTGTTTAACTTCTGCAGCAGAGAAGTTGAGTAAAAAGGTAAAAAGGAGGATGAAGCCTGCGCATGAGACGGATGCTCCAGACAAATACTGTTTCTGACTTTGTATTTGAACTCCGGCTCAGTTTCCTCGGAATAAAAGTGCGTTTCTGCTCGTGTGCGCTCACATGCGGCTCGTTGCGTGAGCCTGTTTGAATTTGAGAGACAATTCACGTTTGAATTCGACACTTTTTCAGCGTCTCAGCCCTCAAATTTTGGTCGTTTTCGGTCCAAAGTGTCGCCGTCGTAAAACATTAAAAGGTGTAATTAATTACCGCGTAATTGATGCTGTTAAGGATCAATTAACGTCCCAACGCGTCTGAACACACGCGTTATCACGTGAAGGCTGTGTGTGTTTTAAGAGGTTTGTGTCATAAAGTGAGTCTGGAGAAGTTATTAAAGGTTTAATAAGACCGCTGTAAACATCTGAAGACCCGCAGCGGTTACACCGCAGCAGCAAACTGAGCCAAGCGTCTCCAGAGCAGGACAGAGCTGGTGCGTTCACGTCCTTCACCAGCAGCAGCAGGGGCCTGGGATGGGACACTGATAAATAGTTGAAAATAGTGAAAAATGTCCAAGGTCACATCCTCAAATGTCTTTTTTTTCTCAGAGATATTTAGTTTACAATCCAGCAAAACAGAGAAAAGCAGTAAATCTGCTCAGTTGAGGAGCTGCTGGTTGTTTTTCTGTCGTTTAATTGATTAATTGACTTATCATTTTGACTCTAAACTTAGTTTATGCCAATGTAATGGCAGGTGAAGGAACATTGGATTAAGGGTTGAGGCTACACATGTAATACTGACAGCTAATTAGAGCTGAAACAAGATTAGTCGATTGAGAGAAAATTATTTTTGATATTCATTTTAGTTTAGGTCATTTTTCAAGCAAAAATGCCAAATATTGATTGGTTCCAGCTTTGCAAATGAGGATTTTCTCTGTTTTGTATTGTTTTAAACTGAATATCACTTGTTTTTGGACTGTTGGTTTGACAAAAAAGGCACCTTGGACTCTGGGAACTTGTTAACATTATGTTCGCTTATCTCATGTTATCTGGTCATAAATTTAATTAGAGTTTAAATGGGCGTTTAATTTTGGTAATTTTTCAAGCAAAAACGCCAGATTCACTGATGCACATCTGATGATTTGCTGCTTTTTTCTGTTTCTTATGATTGAAGCCAGTGAGGTCCTCACAAGTGTGGTAATGCAGATATACAGTATGTGTGGTGCCTTTCATACAGAAATACAGTTTCTTTGCAATAGTTTGAAGGATTTAATCAACCAAAATCAGAAGAAGAGTCCAGAGTTTGCAGATATGTTGACGATCCAGCTTTGTACACTCACTCGATAAGTAAAAGATAAGAATCACGACCCCTCCTCTTAAAGGCAGACATCATGTTAACTGATGGATTACCTAACTCAAGCAAGCTTTACTGCGCAGAATTAAATGTAAACCCTCCATCTTCTCCATGTAGCATCTCACAACAGGACAACACTCACTCTGTCCCGACCTTAAACCTCTTTTTCTCATAAATCCCTGTTTTTTGTCCTCCATCAGCCTCGTCTTAATTGGGTTTCCGCTATTTAATCCTCATCTTCCCTCTACCTCCTCTGGAGACCGAGTAAAGCTGTCTGTTTTTGGATTAGGTTGTTGGTTAGTGATAGAGACCCCCGTCCCTCTAAAGAGCGTCCAAACCAGGTTGTGTCAAAACTGACCTCCTCTCTAATGGGCCTTGAAGGGCACTTACTCGAATACAATTTGTGGCTGAAAGCATTTCTCCTGCATGGAAATAAACCGATCCTGAGCATGCGAAGGAACCCAAACATGCAGCTTAGTTGATGCACCAGCCTGTATTGATTTCACAGACCAGTGTTCATCAGTATGATGGTCATGTTGTGTTACAGGAACGAGTGAGTGGTCCGGGCAGTGTGGTTTGCACAGTAAATCAGAGCAGTGGCAAAGCTTTTACAGGGACAGAAAGTGGACACGACGAACATGCTCACTTAGTTCATGCCATTATTAAATATCTGTAGCCAAACAAGGTTTTATCCTTTAGTGCATGTCAAAGCTCTGAGTCAGTTTGTTTGTTGTGTAAAATAACCTTTGCAGGCATCGTTTATTATCTAGATGTAAGCCCAAAATGTTGTGAAAGGGTTATTATTAGGGTTATTCATCTATTTCACCCAGTGAGTCAATACATATCTAGATGCATGATTCACCAGCCTATTGTCTCCTCTTCCTTTGTTCCATAGAGCTCCATTGTCCAAAAACTGTTAAAAACACATCACTGTTGCACTGGGTGACATGTTATTTCATTACCAAGAACAAACTGTAATTTATTTTGACTCAATCACACACATGCACCGTCCTGCTGCTGAAAGTGCTAACTGAATGTGTATTAATCTGTGACTGAAAATAGTCCCCAACAAATGCACGATTTACTCCTATTCGAGTGAACTTTGCCCGGTGTTTCACATATATCATATTTAGATATAGGAGTCTAGTTGTAAGGATAGCCGTAAGTTAACGTTAAAATACATCTGGGTTGTCGAGGTCTGATCGCCGTGTAGCTGCCCCTCCCTGCAGCCACCACCACAAATAGAATCTAATTCTGTGGAAAACGCTGGCTAATGTTACTCGCCTCAGGTTGGCTGTTCAGCTGGTAAATTGCTGGTAATCTTTTCACCTCTAGTGAAAATACAGTATCCGTACCAGGATGCTCTCTTTGTGCGATGAATCGAGCCAGCGGCCTCAGGCTGCGACTGGTGTAGAAGCTGACGATATAGGCGTAGGTTGACTCTTCAATGGTGTTTGGAGTGACATCATTCAGAGCAGCTTTGGCATCACTCATAAACAAATACTACACTTATATATGGACTCTGAGTATTATTTTTGTTGTTTGTGGCACATTTGGAACAGAGTGTTGTGTCTCGGATCTGAAGACATTTCAGTGGCTTCTCTTAATGGATGACCACAAGCTTTTGTTTTTAGAGCCAAGGGATGTTGTGGCTTCCCACTTTGTTCAGGGACGTCTCTAAGAAACAACTCACTTCCTTCTGGATGGACAGTTTTCTCAAGTTTATTTTAGGTTCAGGCTATTCAAGTGTGTGGAGTACTTTACTGTGGAATAAGCTCCAGGTCCAGAGTAACAAAGTCTTTAATTGTGCTCATTAAAGAGTTTCCTGTTGATAGAATTAATACACGATTGAAGGTCTGTAACTTTGATATTTATCACAAGACCTGCAATAATGGAATCATCATTCAAGTCATTCATCAAGCAAAAAGGCCAAACTCTCTTGTTTCAGCCTCTCAAATGTGAGAATTTCCTTCTTTTCTGAATGATTTCATCATATATTATCGTTCTTTGAATATCTTTGCACATTTGGTTAAAAAAACAAACAAGCAAAGACATTTTACACAACCTTTTTTGACATTTGAGTATTTTATTATTTTAAATAATCAGATTAATCAACTGTGCAAATAAACATTATATTAAACACACAATACACTATAACTGCGTAGTGCTCTTTAACATAAAGCCATTCAGTTTATTATTCATTGTGATTTATATGGATTCATTGATATTCTTGAATGAAATTAAGAATTATACATTTAATCAAATTAAATTACCCAACTGCCAATCTTATAATTGAGATATTCTGATTGTTTTTGACCACAAGGTCAGACTAACATATACTATCCAAAACTGTCAAGCTATGAATCTTTGGTCTGATTCTTAGTCTCATTTATCAGATTATATTTATATATTTGCGTCATATTCAGGAAAAGTTTTTGTTTGGCTGCGGGTGTTAAGACATCATTAATCGTTCTTTATCAGCCAGATAAGAAAATGCGTCTTGTAGTAAAGTAGTGAAGTAGTGAAGTATCCAAACATGAGTCATTAGGTATCCCAGTGAGTCAGTCGCGTTGTGTAAATAGTGGCTGGTGTCCCTGACCTCTTCTTCATCCGCCTCGGTGGCTGGATGCCTGAGAATGCCTTCACTCTGCTGCCGGTCTGGACGGAGCAGGAAGTGTGCAGCTGTTGGCTGCAGTTGTTCATGTGGGATTAGCGCATTCGCCTGAGTGATAGCCAGCCATGACAGCCATATAATCTAATGTATTGGCTCATTGTTTTCATTAAAGAGAGTGCGCTGTTTGATCCCTGTGGTATTATAATGAAGCTAATTCAACTAACATGTATGTCAGCACGGTGAACAATCAAATACCTTACATCCTTTTGAATTAACTCTTTTCAGTACTTCCACTGATTATTCAAGCCTGTGAGCTTTTGTCCACGTGTATTCAACAGTGTCTGCTGAACATGTATCAGTTTGCATCCTTTGTCCCATGTTTTGTTAGGTTTAGACTATTAAAACACTTGGTTAACATTAAGGAAAGATGGTGGATGTCTTGTGCTTGAAGTCAGTGTTGACTTGTTGACCAGCACTTAGCTGAGACTTCATCCTCCTCTAACCTCTAACCTTAACTATAAAACATTCCTCATGCTTTTAGTTGCCAGGAGTGGATATCGTAGGGAACCAAATGAAGCATTTTGCAGATCTGTTCGGTATGAAATTGTAAATCGAGCAGCATTGTATTTCCTACATAACAGGGAGACAGAGCTGGTAGATTGGAGGGTGCACCAACAAGACAGGCTTGATTGCTTTTGCGATAATAAATTAACAGGATTTAAAGCAGACATTGATTTCTAAGAATAATTTGAAGATGGTCTCCTTACTTCTGCTCATTTTGTCTGCAGAGCTGCTGCAAACGGACTGAAACTGGCAAAACATGATTTTGCTTGCATTTACCTTGTTTTAAAATCCCACTTTATTTTGTGTTTGTTGTTTCAGTCTCTGGGTTAAAGCCTGTGCATGCTCTGAAGATCCAAGACGTGTTTTAGAAAATCAAAGCCCTGGTTGTTTAGCTGGCAGGAGCAGAGCTGACATCCACCCTTAAGCCTAAACTGACGGGTTTTGAAGAACCTCGTCTTGCATGTGTAGTGTATCTCTGCAGTCGGTGGATGGTTGATGTTTCAGTGGGATTTTATATCCAACAGCTGCCTCTGTAGTTTGATCCCTGGCCTTCTGGGAGGGAATTTCTCCTGTATCGACTACCTTTCTGGTGCTGAAGAACTGTCCAAAACATCCCTGACTCGTGTGTTCTTCAAAGCACATAATTCAACCCAGTGAAAAATCTATAAGATGAACAGTCCACCCTAGAGAAGATAGGACCTGTTTTAGGAGCTGGAGACGTTTCGTTTTAGTCAAACTCAATCAAGAGGAAGAATTAAGGAAATTACTCATGAGAGACAGGAACATCCATGTGCATTCAGTGGGTGAAGAACTCACCATGAAGTAGTGCCAGAGCACCGAACTTTTATCACACACGAGTGATTTTTATTTTATTTTTAACTAAATGTGTTCAAAATTTGCTGCAGGGTTCCACATCAGAGTTTTTCCTTGCCAGTCTGGGAGAGTGCTGAAAGGGTTGTTTCTCAAAAGCCTCTTTGTATCCCAAATATTGGATTTGGCTGCACCACTCGCACTGGATTGATTATTTGTATACGGTATTGTAAGAGCAGTGGAATGAATGAAGAGGTATGTTTTTGCCCGGTTGGAAAGTCCATTTTTGCTACACAGCCATGTCAACACAGTCATCTGCATTGCTATTTACCTCAAGAGTAGAACCATAATATTTGTATATATTTAGAGGAACATTTTTGCAGCTTGTAATGTGGACAAACAGTCTGTCCTGGTGGCCTAAATTGTCTCTTAAACTTCATATTGATTGAGAAAATGGTGATTTGCTGCTCGGAGAACCACACCCACAGTGTTCTCATGTATCAGTATGTCCACAAGTTGTTATTTTTACTCACAGGCATTCGATAGGCACCCAGCAGTGATGGAAGAAGTATTCAGATTGTTTACTTCAGTAAAGTAAAGGGAGCAATGCTTTGGAGTTACATTATTGTTTATTATACCATCAGTACAGTACATTGATAAATGTACTTAGTTACTTTCCACCACTGGCACCAGGCAGTGCATCTGGAGTTTTGCCAGCGGCAACATGTGGAATCTGAATCGGCCAGCGCAGGAACATAAACAGCCTCACACCTTTACGAACACAGAGCAGCACTGTGACCCGCATTTTCAATTAATATCCACACTAAAAGCATGCAACTGATTATTTACCACAAGGCGGGCGTATGATGTGATCAATCAGTCATTGTCGCATCTGCTGAATCAGACAGGTCCGGATGTGTCTCGGGATCACTTCAGTTATGAGATGACGGCGCATGTGGCCTTTGTTGTGTGATGTAGCACCTCTGCTCTTTTTCTCTGAAGGTTTAATGTTATCAAACCACTTCTACAAACGTACCCTTTGCTTTCAGCCTTGTGTGTTGCTGCCGCATTTGGTCATGACGTAAATATGTTGGCACATTGCAATACTGTTGATATCGTGAGATTATACTGGTTTTAGCATTAATGATATTATACGGCACACACAAACGTTTCAAATAAAAGCTGTTAAAGAACATATATTTAGTTTGTTTCTTCTGTGGCAGCAATAGCACTAAGCGAACATCTTCTGTCATGCATATGTGAGACCATGCATATATTTAGGGATGTGTAGGTGTATAGTGAATAAGACAGTCCTGTTTTCTTTGTTTTAAAATAAGTCATTCATTGGTAGTATTTCCGTCTTTGGCAGATTTGGCCATTTGTCCCTAAAGTCTGCACAGGCAAAATTGGCCATCTGTACATGACGTCCCTTCATATTTAGAAGGCCCATCTGTGGGACACATGGCACTCTCTTGGGCCACGATCCAAGTTTTGGCAGCAGTCCCATCAGTGCCAGAGGGAGAGACAAAAAAATCCCCCCAGTATTGCCTTCATTGAGAAGCCTTTCCTTCCTCTTTTTTCCCACTTCCCTCCCTCTTTGGTCTGCAAACAGAGCTTAACCAGCAGCTGCACACACCTGACGCCCAATCCATCGGACAAGGCACATTCTGCTGTGGGGGCAACAAGCAGGGGCTCACGTTACAGAGAAATTGTACACCACAATGGTCTTTGCCTTCTTCCCGCCTTTTCTGAGCCGTGTCCCCCATCCTGTGTCTCCTCACACACCTCTCTCATGCCCCCTCCTTTGCCCTTTATTTTCCCCTTTTGAGTGCAGTGGACTGGGCCTGGGAATATTTACTTTGCTCTTGCCGTTGTCAACAGTTCTAACAGAAACCTCAGGAGCACACAGGAAAGAGTTGTATGCAAATAAAGGGTGGGATTAACTTAAAAAATGTGTGATATAGTGTTGGAGCGATAGAGCTCACCGTCCTTAGTCTGTTTAATATTCAACCACTAAGATCTTAGTGAGCATTAACGAGAATCTTCATGTGAGATGTAAGTTAATGTCATGTCAGCTTGCTTAGTTGATCAAGCTCTGGCACATAAAGTTGGCACTACATAACATACCACCCACATGGAAAGCCTATCTTTCAAGAACAGTTTCTTAGAAACTGGAAGACTCTACTTCCAAACCTGCAAGGACAAGAGAAACCAATGTGATATCAGTTCAGCTTTGGCTCCAAAGGTGTTTTTATTCTATCTGGAACAAAAGCTGATTAAACTCAGATCTTTGCAGTGAGCTACACATTTATACATTCTGTGAAAAATAATGTTGAACAATTGGAAACTAATGAACACGAAGGTTTAAGCTTATGTTAAATATATTAAGATGCTTTATTTTGGAGGCTGACAGTGATATTACTATTTTGTGTTTCAATATTTTTTTTCTTGCTGGGAGTTAAATGAGAAGATCAATACCACCGTCGTGTCTGTGTGGTAGATATGAAGCTACCGCCAGCAGCTGCTTAGGTTAACTGAAAGTCTGGAATGTGGAAGTATTCCTTTAAACCAAGATATGTTTCTAAATTACCTTAACCATGTCTTTGGTATTTGTACACAGACACATATATCTATCTATCTACTGCTGTCTCTTGGGCTCTTATTTTGACGAGCACAGTGGCAGGTCCAAATGGACTAAATGTGTCCATAATGAACTCTTGTAACTCCTGGTGGGTGGAAAGCACAGATCCCCCTTTAAAACCTGCAGGGTTTAGGTGTGTATGAAATGTAGCCACAGCACTATGTCATTGGTAAAAGACCTCACCTGTAACTTTATGTCTGTCCTCTTGTAATGGATATGGGTTACGTTTCTTCCTGGAACAATGCAGATGCCACCGACTTGTCTCCAGTATTTGCTCGAGGCTTCCCCCTAAGATCTTGTCATTGTCCTGAGGAATGCCAAGTCCTCTGATTTCTTTCGTTCTTACGGTTCGTGTCAAACTGCCAAACCAGCCAATGTGTCAGTGTCACCTGGAGAATGTCTAAAGAGCCTGCAAACACATATTAAGTGTAGCATTCAGCTCATCACCAGGATTAAGTTGCCAAGGGATAACATGAGTACGTATGACGAAAGTAACAAAATAGTAAATACAACAGGTATATGTCTGTATTTTTCCGGACATTTAAGGAGCAAAAAGCACGGAAGCTATGATGGTCAAAGTGATTTATTGTGACAGCACAAAAAATATCTTCTAAGTTTAAGAGTCTGTATTGTTTTCAACCAAACACACTTGAAACAGGATTCCAGTGTTTCAGTTCAGGGTCGAATAAATGTGCAACGAGCATTATTTTATTGTGGATGGACACTTACACAAACATAAGAGACGTAGTGATGCTTTTGTCTGACATGACAAACCAACATACGTGTAAAGAAATGAGGGTTTTGAAATATGAATCAATAAAGCAATTAGCCACCAATAAGGGATATAGCTCACAACATTATGTGCTTTTCTTATTGTCCACAAATCCTTTAAAAACAAAAACCTTTCCACATAATGCCATTACATTAATGTAATCTAAAATCTCCGACTTTTAACAATAAAAGAAAAATAACATAACTTTGACAAGTCAAATGTTAATTATTAACCCATGAACCATGAATATCTGTATTCAGATATTTCTGTCTGGACCAAAGTGGTAGACTCATCTACGGCTACTAAAAATAAACTAATTAACTAAACTAAATTAAAAAATATTTTGTGGAGTGCATTTACCATCACATCACAATTTTAGACAATATATCATTTATATTTTTTAAATAAATCCATCCAGATTTAACAATAAAACTCACGATGCCAGTCAGTTGTCTGCTGCATCAACTTGCATTCACATCTGTTGTCAAATGAAAATGAAGTCAGTTTAAATCCACACTGACTTTGATGGTGAAAAGACATCTCCGTGTACATGTGCATGTGAATATTCATGACGACCTCGGGGCTAACCAGAGCGTCTTTCATGGTGTTTGCCTCTCGTGCTAATGGGCTGTGCCATGCCATGGATATGACATACATCTGGCACTGTTTTTTCCTCATCAGTCTGTTCATTACTATAAACCGTGCAACCACTTACAGATTTAGAACATAATATAGCTGCCCTCACGCTCAAATAGGTTGGTTATGGCTGCTTTTTCACATTTTTTACATTTTCTTAGTGTGTTTTTAGAGAATCAAAAGTCCTCAGTTAGTTAATGAAGAAAACCTGCTCAACATTATGTGCTTTTTAAAATAAACTTAGTGTGAAGGCGTGGAGGGGATGTCTGTGTATGATATTATCCACAGAGCAGGATTACAGAGTCTTGTGTCAGTGCCTTCTGTAAATGTTATCCCAACCCCTGAGGCTCAGCGATCAGTGCAATGGTAGAGGGCCAGATTTAACTCACATTTCATGCTTTGTGCGGGATTCTCCCCCTCTGCTGATTCATAGTGCAGGCCTAATTATTTTTGTCTTTTTCTGTTGTTCAGTTAGTGGTTTAAGGGCATTTGTTTGGCAGATTCCCCAGAGGCCTCATCTCTTTGTTTAAGTGTCCCTCAGGAGACCCAAGAGAGGCAGAAAATGAGCTGGTGGAGGAAAACCAGCAGCAACTGTTGATTGGACGGTGGAATTTATCCTGATTTCTCTGTTTCTCTGCATCACTGTAACACAAGTAGGCTAAAAACATTTATTATCCTCATTATCAAGTAATCTGCAGATTGGTCTTTGAGAAATTGTTAAGTCTATAAAAATTTATTCTCATAAAAAAATCAGAAAATCAGCAAATATTTACATTTCAGACGCTGAAACCCGTGAATATTTTGAAAAGGTTATAGATTATCTAAATTATCACAGATTAGTTTTCTGTCAGTAAACAAATAATTAATTGATTTATCATTTCAGGACTAAACACAAGTATAAATGGTTTAAATCTGTAGTGTGTGTTACAAGGGCTGGGTATTTACCAATATGATACCTGAAATTTGCTATAGATACTAAAACAATACTTTTTTTCTGATAATATATATATATATAATAATACATGTTTCACTCTTACGCTATTTTTAAATTAACAAAGTCCTCTCATTAGCTTTATCCAAAGATCTCACTCTCTTTTTCCATTTAAGAAGCAAAAGTTCTCAAATGTTAAATGTTCAAACACAAGCAGAATACAAGAACTTTTACTAAATAAAATAGTGTGTAACTACAATCTGAATCTATCAAATCAAAGAATAAGTAGATGCCGCTGCCAGCCTTTTGATACGCTCCGCGATGGACACAGTACCAAAATAAGTACTTTGACTTCTTCGACCCAGGCGTAGGTGTTACTGTGCTTAGTGTTGTTGATGGTTTGGGCAAAACATTTTGATTTTCTAAACAACAATGAAAACCTTGTATGATAGAATCTGTTTGCATTTTCTCACTCTCCATCCAGCTACCAGAAGTCATAGAGTAGACGTGTGGGAGGAATTTCAGACAGATGCCTGGCAGTTAGAAGTGAGATGAGCTGAATTTGAATGGGAAAAGATCAAACAGATGTGTCTTTTTCTAACTGTGAAAGTCTTTAATATGGATTCCGCAGTATGCAGATGGATTAACATGAGCTTTTTGCAGTAGAGATCCGGGTTAAAACTGAGTCTGCACGGCGACTTGTTGTGTGCTTTGTTGTGAAGTGTCACGGATCTTGACATGGAACGTGATAACAGGCTTTGTTCACAGATAAGCATCAGACGCTGAAGGGTGATGTCCAAGTCACAGACAGGATTTATTAAAGAGCCTCGGTGCAGAGTCAACTTTTGGGGCAATTTAGTGGCTGCCAGACACTGCCAGGGTCTTTGAAGACGTGTCTGCTGAAAGCTGTAACGTGATCTAACTCTGCAGCTCAAGTTTGGGGTCTGGAATCTGCCCTGTGGGGCTTCTTCTACGTCTGCGATTTTAGAATAAAGACATGTCAAGGCCCCAGACTAACACTATCCCATGCACTGCTACGTCTGGGATCGGTTCAAGATGATAAAGATAAAGGCCGTGGTTAGCTGTTGACAAACACCTCCGTGGTTGATGTGAGATGCACAGTTGAGTATCAAAGTCATCAGTAATATGAACAGATGACTGAGGGTATTTCCTTTAATATATTTTACTGCATGTATTTTATTTTTATTTTTTATATCTATTTTTGTAATTCTTTACACGTGCAGTGTCAAACCTTCCTGGAAGTTCTCTGCTGACTATTTTAATAATAATGATAATAAATAATACATGTTCCAAGCTGGAAGACACTCAACATACAGTAATGAAATAATTGAATCAAAACCAAATGAAGACATCATGCTTACCATGATGGATTATGTAGCTCTGTGGCAGCTCCAAACTAATTAAAATTGGTGTGTTATCACAGGCAGAATGGTACGTGCGACCAAAATAAACCTCCAACACATTTATGCTTTATTGGTGCGGTCTGTGCAGATCGGCTGGAGGATTTTGTTGAAAAGTGTCGCCTCATGCTTCCCCGTCCGTGCATTGAACAGTTTTCAGGTAGCCCTGAAGTTTGCAGTGGACTTCCATTTTGGACACCTTTCTTTTGTGTCGCCCCCAAAATGTCAAATTTGACATGATAAAGTGAGCAGGGCTGTTGTGCTGCTGAATTACTGCATGAACTACACACCAAATACACACGTTGGCCAAAACAACGGCCAAAGTGAGGTTAAAGTAAACCATAAAAGTCTTTGTGTTCTGGGACGTGATTTGTGCGCACTAAATGCACTTCTCAGCTGTGACAGCAGAACAACAGCGAAACCTCTCAGCCTCCCTCCAGGCGGAAACGAGAACATGAATCTTATCTTAGCCAACGTCTCCCTGTAGTTCTTCTGACATCATTGGTGGGTGACAGAAGCAGACCCTGGTGCCAGACTGCAGCCTCTCCACATTGAGCGGCGTCTTGTTTCGAGGTGGTTTGGGCATCTGGCAGGGAAACCCCCCCGCGGAGGCTGGAGGACCCGGATGAGGTTGCCGGGGAAACAGACTGTCTGGGCTGCTTTGCCCTGTTGTGAAAGTGACCCTGACCTGGTTAAGTGACTGAAAATGGACTAGACAGAGCTTAGTGTTGTCATGCTGAGGAAACATACAGTACTTTTCACGTTTGCTGACTTTTGAATGTCAACCTTCATTTGGTGTCCTTCTCAACATTTGATTGGCCATATCATAAATTAGCAGTCATATGGTAGTAACTGCTCCATAAAGTGTGTTTGTACAGCTTTAAGACCCCGGTGGAGGAGGGATTAGCCCCTTGTTTAAATTGCAACATATGTCCCACTTATCTAATATGCAGTCATATTGATATAACAGACCCCACAGAGTCCCATTTAATAAGTGATGGCTCCTGAAGTGCTGCACTGTAATCAGCTGCTTACTTGTGTTTGTTAAGACTCTTTATTGTTTAAAGCACGTCAGCTGACTATGTAACTATGTTACCTCAAAAAAGCCAAATAAATTAAACAATTTTATTTTGGAAATCGCGCTCAAAAACACCCGAGTAAGGTTGACGTAGCAGCAAACCTGGTGAAGAGATCTCTGACTCTGCAAAGCCCCCTGCAGCGACGGAGAAGTCATGGCGCCATGGGCTTCCTCCACCTCCAGCCAGCTTGGCATCTGCTGCCCAGCAGAGACCAGGAACACTGCTATCGACGGGCCTGAAAAAACACACTCGTGCTTGTTAAAGGGTACATAACACATGGTGGATAATAGTGGACGGGTAATACTGCAACATGGCGGTAGATTAATCATTTAGATTGTGATCTTCTTGACATGTTCTTCAGTGGAGTTTAAAGCCGTTTCTGACCATTAGTTCTTTATATTTCACCACCTACTGGGATTGTCATTTAGATGAGTGATTCTTTAACGACTAGCACCACAGACATGCTGCGCCTGTGGCCCAGCGGCAACGATATTATGTGACAACAACATACATCCCATGCCTCCCCTCCCTCTTCTGCTTTCAGTCTGCACAATGCCAGATGATGTATGGTGTATGTGAATTTTGACAGATTTTCAGCGCTGCGTTGGGTAGGTTTCCATCACTAATTCTAACCCGCAGCTGGAGAAGAGTGAGCGACACAGAGTGAGAGAGATTAGCCGGCAGCTAAAAGAACAAGTTTCAAATTACAATACGTCGCCTCCTACATTAATCCTGCAGATTAGTTGCAAAGAAACATGCTCAAATTTCTCAGGACCTATGTACTCAAGGGTTAAGGCTGGCAAGGTTCTATATTTGTGTGATTGTCTGTTAATCTCATGACAAGGCCTCCTTACCCAGTCAGTGGCACTCACTAGACTTATCCTTTATAAATGTCTTTTTACGTAGTTGTTTTAAAATGGGTGCTGCAGTGATTTAGTATTAAACTTGCAAGAGACTTTATTTTTTTAAATTGTCAAAATCGAAGCAACAGAGGGTGAAATATCCTGACTTTTAGTTCTAGTATGGGTCAAGATCCTACTCTTCCCATAATGCACCCAACTGCCAACTGAGATAACCCCGATGGCATTGTCCGGGTTTTCTCAGCTCCTCCAGAGCCACAGGAGACATTTTAAAACTGTTTCCACGGGCTGAGGAGTCTCCACAGTGAGGAAACTGATCCTCGTGTGTAAAATCAGTGGAGTGCACCTTTAATAAGAGGCAGTCATGCTGTCAAAGGTGCTGACATGTCCGTAGTGATGGATGTCGCCTCACCTCAAAACTCTGAGGTGACCAAAGAATGAGCTGATACTTTGGAGCTTGAATAAACTCAACTTTAACCTACTTTAAAACTTTTTAAACTTAAATGAATAAACTTAATTTTTCAGCTTTATTCCGCTCTGATTCAGCATTTTCAGAGTTATATTGCCGTCATGTTCTCTGGTTCATCCCCTCGGCAGCTTCCATCGTTCAGTGGACTCATTCTGCCACAAGCGTTTGCTATAAGCATTTGATCACCTCATCATGTAAATGATAGCTGATCGGTCCAGTTCGTGTCTCACTGATCTGAATTGATTCTCATGTGCTTTGCAAACTCAAATCTTGGGGTGGAAACTGATCTTACAAGATGTTTTCTGCCTGTTGAGGGCAAAGCAGTCAATCTTAGGTAAATAAAACATAATCCGTCAACCTCAAAAAGTTGTGAGAGTGAATACGACTGTCGGGACTGTTAAACCATTCCCTCCTTTGTTCTGTTGACGGGACCACATATAAAATAAATGACACAATAACTTTAGTAACACTTTACTTTAAGATTTATGAACACTATATAAATATTTATAACGTAGAAATGGGTTATAACACACCATAATGCAGTTGTAAGAAGATATAAGGACATTTTTAAGTGTTTATTAATGTATTTATTAACAACTAAGACATCTTTTATGTTACACCAGCCTCCCATCATGGATGCCCACAGGAGGAGTGACAAATACAAATACATTAACAAACACTTATATCTTATATCTGCTTAAAACTACAGTACATTATAGTGTGTTATGAACTATTAAGTGATTATATACTGCTTATAAATGTTATTGAGCTTCTCAGGTGAAAAACATGATATAGGCTCTCCTCTATCTTTGGCATATTAGTGTTATTTTCAGTGCTTTGGCTGGTTTGGCTCCCGTTCAGCAGGACATCAGGATCTGTTTGGCTCTAAACAAACTGGCAGTACTTCATTCACTGACACTGGCACGCTACTCAAAATTGTGGAGCAGCATATCCATCACTTGTCTTCATTATAGACATCAAATCCTTTTTCATATTTGTCTTTTTAAAATGCCACAAACTGACAGGACTAAACGCACTGTGGGATATGGGTGTCACATCAGAGAGGCTGCTTGGGAAAGTGTCCTAATTGAATAAGTTTTATTCAGTTAGAAAAGTCTCAGGCACACAATGAGCATTTCCCTGCAGAGAAAACACTGCTTTGATTCGATTAGGCAGGTTTGATCGGAGCACGAGGAACAAACATCAAAAGCCTGTTTACAGGCTTTAATGTAATCGGAGTTAATAACACTCCATGTGTATCGTCTCGCGTCTTGCCACAAAGCCGCGGTCGTCCCTGCCGTGTGACGGCGGTTGGGAGGTGCGGGGTAATTCTCTAGGTCGTCTTAGCTCACAGATCAAGGCCGCTGGTCTGGATCTTTGAACTTGACATTTCAAAAGGGAGAGGATAAAGAGATGCTTAAATATCAAATCCTCCCCCACTCGCTCAGCCCTGATATTGGACGCTGTTAAAAGATCAACCGCCTAATCAAAGAGGAGTGTTTTGAGCAGAGGATTTTCCCAGTGTGCATCTCTGTGGAAGTTAATTTATACATGTTTTTGCATAAAAGTGGGTTATCTAACTTTTGTCCTAATGAGTGCTTGTGTGTATGGACTCCTGTTATAGACCAAGCTGCTGTCTTTGTCACGTGTTGACTAATATTCTGCATTTTGTTCTGTAGTTTCCAGTGTTGTATCATTCCTCTTGAGTATTGTACTCAACAAGTTCATTCCTAAGATCTGGGAGAAATCTCTCTTTAAAACAACCCCCAGGTCAGCCAAACTAATTAGGAGGAGAACATGAAAGATGAACAATAATAGTATTACCCAAACAATATCCGTTATAAACACCCACCACAGTTTACAGCTGACTTCCGTACCTACCGTAGCTGTGCAGATACAGTTTCCTTGTGCAATAAGTGATTATTAGCAACAAAATTGTTGTTTAATACAAAGTTACCATAACAGATGGAAATGATGAGCATTAACTGTTTTTTTTTTTACCACTTTAGAGCAGCAGAACTAGTTTTAAATATTACATTTTACCATTTAAAGTTAGTATGGCGAATATGTTAGTAAACAGTTGCCCATTCACACATCCAGCAGACACTGAAGTCCAATATCCACCCTCCTTTTAGCTCTATGTTTGGTCTCCACCACGTTCTGAGGAAAATCTCTGACTCTGCATCTGCTAAATGCTGCTCACCAGCTAATTTAAAACTTGACATGTCCGCTGTTTTGTGCTGGGCAGGTAGTTTACCGGGAACTTTTGAGAGCTTTTTCACTGAAAACAGCTGCTTGCTGCTGCTGAAAATAAGGGCAAAGGACAACTGCAGAGTCGGGTGATAGATCTCTGGGGGGGGGGGTTCAGTCTCTATGAACGACCCCTTTCACATTACACACAGTCATTTGGTTCTCTGTTAATATAGAAATATTGATTAGTGCAGCTTTTCCATTAAACTCGTGTTGAACTTTGAGAACCATTTACTCTGACTGAATGATGAAACAGATCTTAAGAGTCAACCGTGGAGCACATAGATGGTTGCATTACTGTGTGTATGTAGAGTAGGTAGAATAATACCTTTGATTGATCTGTATGATGATCAGTTTAGAGTGTGAAGGGTAATTTTATGGACCAGTAAACTGAGAAAATATAGACAGTACTTGTTGAGGGTTAGAGGAAGTGCAGTATTCTTTATAGATGCACAGGTGTGTGAGAGAGGAAAATCAACAGGCATTTCATTGTGTGTGGTCCTGTGATAATACTCTTCTAAGTTACCCCTCCACCCCTATCCTTCCTCTCCTCCCACCGCTCCTACACTCCTTCCCACAAATCACTTGACAAATGGGCTGCCCACAGGTGTCGTCGGAGCGCTCCCCTCCCCAGCCGCCCCCGTCCTCCACGGCATGGGAATGGGGGCGACGTTGCTATTGTTCACAGCTGCCTGGGTCAGCGTGAACCCCACCTCCTCCGTCCTCCCCAGCCCAGCAGGACACAGTGCCACCCGACGACTGGGAATCCAGTCATAACCACGGCCCTGGCTCAAGGTCCTGGCACGTTGTGGCGGAGTGAATAATACAAGTGGTGGATATTGTCTGCTGAGCTCTGAGAACTGGAGTCTCCCGGTCTAGAGATCGAGATAAAGTAGGCGTTGAGCTGCTCACTGCTCTCATATCAAACAATGCAGCTGCTTATGAGTTCTGAACACAGATCTGTCATTGTGTTTGACATTGTGTCTGACCGGCTGCAGGCATGTGACCCCCGTTAGAGTAAGAGGAGAGTGTTTACTACTTCCTGGAGGCGATCCCTGTGTTTTGACGTGAAATACAGGGCAAGTTTGTTGTGAAAATACGCGACTTTTAGATCTGTGAGACATGTCAATAAAGCTGCTGTGAAGGTGAACATGTTTTGAACCTTTGACTCTCACAGACTGTGTTGACATGCACACAACAAGCCAGGTTATTGGGGGAATCAGAAAACTTGTTTATAGAAATAGGTGCAATCTGTTCTTACTTAATAATACAGTAGCAGAAATTTGAACCTGGCTTAACTTTTGCTGCAACCATCAGGGAGACTGAGAGGATTAAGTGATTGCTGCCGTGATAACTTCCCAGAGTTGTAAAATGTTGTCAAGCCAAAGCCCACATGTGCTTTGTTTGCTCCCCATCTCCCACCCCCACCCTGCGACGTCTGCCACTGTCTGGGCTGCTCTCTCCTTAACCTGCAAGTAGTTGTCCTCCACCCAGCCATGGAACATCTACAGAGCTCGCCAAACAAATGATTTAACCAGACAAAACATCAGAAGGTCTAATCTGATCCCAAAATCTTTTTGCTTTTTTTTGCAGAAAATATGCCTCCCTGCTGCAGTCGTGCAGCTGGAGAGCTCAGTTTTAGTGATTTGGTTGATAAGATTCCAGTGCGGGAAAATGTTCACCGACCCACATACACTTAGGCACACCGTCCTATCAATGCTTTTGATCTTTCTCTTCTCTCTGAACAGCTGTGTACATGTCAGCTCAAACATTGCTTCAAATATGAAAACGCGATTGAGACAGCAAACACTGATAGACCCTCAGAAGTAAAACATGGTGTTTTTAGACACGTCTTTGGCATTAATGACAGTTCCATAAAAGCATAGTGGTCATAATATACTGATAGTGTGTTGACATTTTACTATATAATCAAGTTTTACATATTTTGGCATAAAATTTAATCCGTTTACATGTATTCAAGTAACCAAACACTGTTTGCTTCCTGATTTCTTAAATCTCATGTAAACAAGGAACCTAATTAAATTTCTTACCACCAATGTATTAAATTCAGTAAAATATAATGTCCAAATTCAATTTTCAAGAACCAATGGCATAAATTACTGGTTTTAGCTTTTAAGATGTGTGCATTTGAAAAAAAAAAAAAACTGACATTGTGCTTTTTTTCTGCAATATATATTAATATGAAAAAATACAGGAAATTTCACCAGATACATGCAGTGTGATATTCATGTACAGAAAAACAATTAACAATCATAACTTCCATCATTTGTCAACAAGTCTTCTAACAAAACAAAACCCCCTCCTACTTTACTTCTACCACACTAGGTTCAGCCCTCTGCCACCCCTCCAGAAATCATCTTGGACTCCTCCATCTTTGGTGTCGATGCTAAAACGATATATATCGTGCAGCCCTAGTAAACACAGTTAGATCTCTGCCATACATGGTTAAGTGTATGTGGATATTTCTTGGCCCTCCCTGGACAGTGGATGACCATGTGTGAGAGCACCTTTGCACAGGCAACATATTTACTGAGAGCTTTCTAAAAGAAAGGCTCAGGTTAAACTGAAAATGCAGTGTTTCCTGTAGTCGGGTAGCATTACAGTCAGATCTTGTGCCATATTAAAGAAAAAACATTACGTGCCAAAAGCTTCATGGATTCTCCAGGTCTCTGAACTTGACTGGAGGGATTTGAACACGGTTCTTCTACCTGATTATTTGTCACATCCAGCTGGTTATTGGGCTGCAGGTTTCTAATGAGGGTCCACATCAGAATTGAAATTATTATTTAATACTGTCCAAACAACAGTGCTTTTGAATCATGTAGTGTGTGTGTGTGTGTGTGTGTTGGTTGGGGGAGGTTAGTAGGACTGGCCTGGGCAAAGGGAGTAGCCTCTCCTCATTAACACAGCAGTGCACCTGTGATCACTCTGATATTCTCTTTGAGAGCATTAAGGTTCTCAGCGGGGGGATTCGGGTGGGGGGCTGGGGTTCGCCATTTTTATCCCGGTGAATTAGGTGTGGCACGCTCGCCCGACAGCTCGCGTCATGTCTGGTTGATGGGATAAAAGGAGAGGGAGTGCACAAATAGGCCTTTGTTGTAGGACAGGCACAGCTTGAATGCTAATACAGTCAGATGCAAACAGACACAGAGCTACAAAACAGTGTAAAAAAGTTCAAACAAATATGAACGCACACAAACAGACACACAGCAATGGAAGTGATTTATCTGAGGGTGTGTGCATGTGCATGTGTGTGTGTGTGTGACAGAGGCGTAGCTGCAATCACCATTAAAGCTAATTGTGTACGATTTTTATGTAAAAACATAACAGCCGAAGTACAATGTGAGGCTGTGTCACAGAACATTCCCACTAAATAGATTCAGCCTGTTTGCATAAGTGATTGTAATGTGGTTGGGTATGAAGAGCAGAGGAATAAATCATCCTTCTCATTGTTTCTGTAGACTTTCCTGCTCGCTTTCTGCTGCAGTGCGACTGTATGACGGCTCCTTCAACTTTTGTAACTAATTGCTGAATTTTAGAACAATATTTAGAAAATCGTTTGGACTCCATCGATATGAAGCATATTCATAAAGCGTAATCATAATGAAGACAGGAGGTAGGACAGGATCCCTCAGAGAGACTAAAGCCAGCAGCTAGATGATGGAAACTCAGTTAAATGTCCTGGAACATCCTGAAGGTAGTGGTGGTGATGGGGAGATGGTGGATTGGCAGCAGTAGGTCTGACAAAAAAAAACTGATTTGCAGAATTGCAATTATATTTAAAGAACAGAATCCAGAAACATGAGAGAAGAAAGCTTCATCACATTTAATTCACAAGCTGCTGCACTGGAAAAAATTAATTGGAGATGCGGTTTCTTGAAATTACCCCCTTAAACACCAGACACGTTTCACTTTTTCAAAGGCAGATGAAAGAAACCCTCAGTTACAGGCACTACTGAAACAGCTACTAACCCAGATGTGACGTTAGGAGCTCGGCTGTCTATAAATCATTGACCTTTTCATGTATTAACCAAAATTCTTGCTTCCCCGTGTCCTTCGGGTCACGATTAGTCAGTCACAGGCTCATCTGCTTCCTTTAATCGCGAGTGAATAGTTTGAACAATGCTGCAGGTCTGTCAGGAACACTGACCTCAGTTAGGTGAGACCATTTCTGCCATTGTGTCAAACGAAGTGGACCACATCGCCGCTTCTATCCAATTACAAGTTCTCTTTGGAACAATGTGCTCTCCTAAATGCGTTTCTTTACTCGGCCACCTGAATTGCTGTATATGTATTTTGTACATTTGAGTCTTGGGAGGTCTAGTGTTTAACAAACACATCATAAAACCAGTCATAACCCTCACTGTCTGCATATTTATATATCTGTATCCATACTGTCAACTATTCAATACAGACAAAGGTGCCAAAAAATACCTCAACAGTGACTTTTTATTATTTTATTCAAAGTTAGCAGAGCTCTTGGTCTCTGGAGATTGAAATGGAAGTGATTACCTAATGCCAGCCCTTTCTGCTGGATGGTTGAGGGAAAGCTGATTTAGTTGGCACCTAGTCTGTAGCTTTTCAAGGATATTCAGCACTGTGATGAAGACCACGGGGGCTGGGATAAGAAGGCCTTTGTTGGGAGTACAGCAGCAAATCAGGGTGCTGTCGTCAGAGGTTTGATTGGAAAAAAGGTCTCCTATTTATAGTGTTAGAATAACAGCCGAGGCCTCATACCTGGCCCCTCTTACCTTAATGTCTCGTCTTTCACTCACTTTAATATGAGCTTCCAGATTCTGTCTACCTCCAAATGTCATTTTGTCTACTTCCAGTAAAGTGGGATCACTACACATGTTGCCGAACGTTAAGTTAATCAATGGAAATGGTTCCAAAGCTTCATATATTTGGTTGTTTTAATGCCTGCATGTCTTGATAGGTCAGGACGTGCCCCATACTTGTGGTTAGTATTTTTTGTCCAAACATACCAATCCATTTAGGGGAAGGAAATCCAATCATGTATCCTTGAATTGATGTTTATGTTTGAAATGGAAACCAAACAGAATTATTTCCCCCAGAGCTGCAGCATTGTGGTCAGGGGTATTTCTGGACTGTGGAAGTGCAGTTGCCAGTTCCAACATTAGTTTCAGTGATAGTGTTACTGTGTTCAGGCACAAGACAGAAACTACATAATGATTTATCCACGGTTGTTATAGTTGAACCGGCTCTGTATTTGGCAAGATGAAAGACTAGATACTAAATATATGTTGTATTTTTAGTTTTTAGCTGTGGGGTTGAGTTTCTAGCAACTGCTAAATTAGTTTATAAGAAAATCTGTTACCGTAGGCTCATTCTCCGAATTTGTTTTTGTTCTGCTGATAGCTAAAGGAAACCCCCCCTTGATGTAGATACAGTGTTTAGCCTGTTGACCTTTAATTAGCCATCCTGTGGCTGCGGAGCAACCTGCACGCCAGGGCCCAGCAGCTCGGGAGGGGGTCTATTGATGGGTAGTGGATGCAGGGGAACAAGCCACACTCACTGCTGAACATCAGATACAAGCATTAATAAAACATTCATGTAACTCCTTTAATGAAGTCTCACCCATCGGGTGTGATGATGAAAAATTAATGCAGCTGCTGAAGAAGTTGCTCACCAGCGGGAATGATTAGCAATTCTTTAAAAGCCAGTGTTGGTGGACTGTTTGTTAGAGGTTGGAAGATGTAATGAAACCCATAAAACAAGTTGAGAAACCAGCATGACGCCATGTTTTGTAAGTCACGTGCGGGTATGCAGGCAGATTTCTGAGCATAAACTCAGAAACAGATTCCATTTTGTTGATACAATTAAAGCAAATATGTTAATATTAGATGACTTTCTATACTAATATAGAATAAGAAAGCAGTCAAGGACAAAAGGAGAGCTGAAGAAGTGTCTATGTTTAAAGCACAGGGGAGCAAAATGCACAGACAATTAGTCTTTTTCAGTGTGCAAAAAGTTGTAATAATTTTAGTAATGAAATATCCTCTATCCCACTGCCAGGCCACAACAACCTACAGTACAAGAACTATCAAAATTACCAGGAACCATTAATGTTTTTCACAATAATAACAGGGATGTGACGATTTAGTCAATTTCATTTACAGCCCAAAATCACAAATTTGCCTAAAGGACTTTACAATCTGATCTGATAGCAGAGTTATTATTTCTGTAAATTGACCTGTACAGCTGGATCGATCTCATCCACACGTGTAACCATTTTTCTGTGACCATTTTCATGAATGAAGATGTGGGAACATGATGTCCACATTCTTCATCCTGCCAACAAAGCTCTGATAGGTCAGTTGTTTCCTCAGTGGAAACAGCCATCGAGGATCACAAGTCCTGGCGTGTTTGAATCATCTGGAATGAGGATATGTGTGTATGCCATCTGCAACTAAAACCTTGGACAGTATAGTATAATCAGTATAATCACACCAAATGAGTACCAAAATTGCATGGATCTGCATAAACACGTATCTTGGTGCATGTAGGAAAAAAGTACTATGACCCTGTGGAAACTACATTGCAACTAAGTTAGCACAATGCAAAGTCTTGTGAATGAAAAGTCTGTATCATCCGCACACATTTCCAATAGTCTTAACCTGAGCGAGTCCACCTCAGCAGCGATCATGGAGGGCGATGTGCGAGGTCCCGAGCAGGAGCCGCGATATGCTCTGCTGCATGAAAGGGGGGGATCACTGATGCATAAAGAGGTGCCTTTGAGGAGATTTGCAGCACTTCCTTATCTCTCTATGCGAAAGAATAAAGCCTGGACCCTTCATTGCCACTGACTGTCACACAGGGAAAAGGCTGCTGGAAGATTTGTGCCAGATGCTGCTTCTGAAAGCACAGCCGCATCAGTAGGACAAGGAGCTCTCATCTCCACTGTAGGGCTGTATGCTTTCACTGTGTGTGAGTGTGTGTCAGTACTCTTTGATGTCAGGCGGTACACTGTGTCCCCCAGGTGTTCGACACCATACCAGGGCTACGTATTGAGAAATCTTCCTCCCTGTCATCCACACTTACACGCTAGCTTTTTACACCCTCCACTCTCTGAGGGGCCCTCAGGGTCCTCACACAACTTTTATTCCAGGAGTTTTCCAGGTCCTGAAGAAGTCTGAAACGCTGATCTGCTCTTACATAAGTAGCTTCAAAAAAAGCAGATTTTCTTTCCTGAAATGTATATGTGGATGTATATGCAGAATATCTTGTGTCTGCTTGTTTGAAAACTTCTTCTATGGTTTTCTACAGCAACCACAGCATTACATCAAATTAAAATATTCCTGATCTTTCCATTATTTCCATGTCCAGTGGACACGAGGGTTTATAGATAACTTATTACAGGAGGGTTTTTAGGTTCTCAGAAGCATTTGGTCTCATTTCATGGCTCACTGGGCATTGGAAGGATTAGGGTGAGTAAATGAGGCTGGTTTGTTGTGTCAGAGGTGATTTGGACTCTTATCAGTGGTGGAGCTGCAGATCTACTGGAGGCCTAAGCTGACAGCCTTAATCGAATGGGAGAGCCAATAATGGTGACCACTTTAGTCAGTGTCTGAGGGCATTGTCTGGGTGTTAGGGGCATAATGAGCGACTGTATGCAGAGGCTGTCCTGGAAGTATCCCCCTCATTATGTCTGTTATTGTCCAATTTGTATTGTGAGAGCATTGTGTGAGTCTGTCTCTGTTTGCCTTGAATGGAAGGACAGAACATTTGTCATCTCTGTTTATTCTCTTAATTCTGTCTGTATCCCCTCGAACATGCTCGGCCTTCTCTATAATGTCTAAAGGGGGTTAAATAGATTTGAAGACTTAACAGTAATCACTCTGAACAAATGAGATCTTTCCTAAGAATGAATTTGTGGCACCAGTAGGATCTGTACATGAAGGGAGATTGTACCACTTTGTTTTTGCTTCTATTTATGGGAAATATGGTCTAAATTTTGAGGAACGTTGTGTTCTATCAATCTTTGTTAGCCTATATTTGTAAATTAAGAACACTAAATGCGTAGGTCATTAGTTTGGTCTGCAGGTATTTGGTAAATAAACCAAAGTATTGGGAAAATTAAAGATTTGACTTGATGATGATTGAAAAGTTAAGCTATCATCAAAGTTTTTACAATTCATCCATTTTGTGCCAATCTGACCGGTAGATGTCAAGATATTTCACAGGGTGAAACCTTTGACCTGCTGAGGAAAAGTCCAGGGATCACTAAAATCATTGAATGTCTGGTCAGATTTGTAACATGTTTACTTCATCAATTCAAGTCATTGAACTGATAATTTTGCCTGTTTTTAGGTTTTTTAGGCAAAGTTCTTGTACAGCTGCTTGTGTTCAGACGTGTGGCTTGAAATGAACAAAGGGGTTTGGCAGAAAACGCATCATTATTCCTCAATGTAAGGTATAGACAACACTTTGGTTCTGGCACCAAAACGTATTACATTGGCACCAGTATTGAACATTTTTCCACGATACCCAGCCCTGCTGTGATGCCTGGCAGGATCACAAAGGAGAGAAGGATGCAGGGAAGGAGAAAAAACAAAAAAAGGGGGCACATTCAAACACCAGCATTAACCTTATCACTGGAGTGATCTCCATTATGGTTTCATTTAATTAGAATTATACTGTTACTTTAACAAAGTCATAATAACGATTTAACAATGGATGATGTCGCAGTAGCACTTTGTGAACAAATCTCCCTGTAGTAGGGAGGTTAATCTACCATTTGAAATGTAATTGTGTTTGTTGTTGAACTGGGAAAGCCCCCCCCCCCAACCCCTTCTGTCGCTCATCCCTCCGAGAGGCCGGTCAGTTGACGTCCTGTTGTCCAGTCACAGGCCTGATCCTGTCAACACGTCCAAATATTCTGGAGTGGAGGGTGTTTTTTTTTTCTGAATGAATTAGCTCTGTATCATCCAGACACAGACAGCAGACAGCCACAAATGTATGCACACACACACACACACACACACACACACACACACACACACACACACACACACACACACACCGGCAGCAGTTTTGGTTGTCAGGGTTTATAGATCATGGGTCATGTGTGTTTGTGCTTTAGTCCATGCAGCATAAAGTCACAACAGGAACAGATAAGACCGGTCCCAGGTTGGATTTGGAAGACAAATCCCCAGCAACCCCCCCCCCCCCCAAGTGCTAATCGGATTAGCTGAAAAGTTAGCAGCACGGCTCCGAAGAGACGCAACATTTTTTACACTGACTTCTGTGACATATTTTGCAGTCCAGCCTCCATAATCTGCAGCTTGTCTCAAAGCCGTCTCACATCATCTTTGTCACAGTAAACAACAAGTGCAGAACATGATGAACTGTTTTCAACCTTCGGTTTAAGGCTGGAAAGTGTCTTTTGGCTGACTGGTGTGTGTGTGTGTGTGTGTGTGTGTGTGTGTGTCTTGGGGGGGGGGGTCTGGTCCACCCAGGTGCGGGAACAATGGCGCGCCCGTTGTCTTGAAAGGAATGGTTGGCTGCGCATAGGGCCAGACCGAGGAGGGAGGGACGGAAAGAAAAAAAATGAGTTGTGAAAATGATTGGTGGGGGGAGGCAGGGTGGAGATGGGGGAGCAGCCGGGCTGAATGGGGGCAGCAGGGTGGCAACTGGACTCTTAAAGCTCTTTTCATGCTTGGTCTGTTTCAACCAACGCTGAAAACACACATGAGGACAGTGAGGTCTGGCCCATACTAATTGTTTTTCCTTTATTTTTTTGAAATAGTCCCAAACACAAACTGGGATTTCCGAGCTACATTTTCCGCCTACATTAATATCAGTAAACACAATACAGTTGAACATCTTTTTATTTTTGTGTTTTCCTTCAGTGTTTTGTATATTGTTCTGTACTCTGCAGTGATGGAAACACATTTACATAAGTAGTGTACTTAAAAGGGTTGTTTTGCATTGCACTTCTGTAACACTGTCGGACTCACAGTGGGCAGTTTAAAGTAAAAACAAATCAAAATTGATGCAACAGAACCAGAGATATCAAGGAAGATGGTATCAAGAAATACTTGAGTTTTTCCATTTTCTGCTGGTTTATACTATCCATCTACTCCGCTGCATATTGGAAGGTATTATTACAAATTAATTTATTAATATATTTTTTTCTACTTAATTTATCTGATAACTGGACTGTACTTACCAAAATCATTAGAATCACATTGCCAGGACCAAAGGTATTTTACTGAGTGATGTGTTGACCTGTAAAAAAATCATAAAAACAATAAGTACATCGTTTCCCTCTTCAAACAACTGACATCTTCTTCTTTTTCAAGAACTGGAAGAGCAGATATACTCAGCGATCAAACTGAAGTCAGTGATAGAGGAGGCAACAGTTCACTGTACTTCTGAAAAAAAGTCCTGCAGACAAATGTAGAAAATCAAAAGTCGAGTGTAAGCAGAAGCAGGCGAGTTAAGGAAAGTAAGACAGTCAACACACGACATCCACCGAACGACACACAGTGACACCTGACAGTGTAAGGAGGAGAGTTGCATAACAACTTCAAACCAGATTAAACAGAGGAAAAAAGACTATTTGTGCCATCTTGTTTCTCTTTGTCACTGTGTGAGCGGGCCCCTCTGCAACGGCAGCCAAGTCCAACATGGCTGAAAAAGCACTTGGCGCTCTGACTCAACAGCCCAATGTCAAACTGGCCAGCCTTCCCATGCCTGCATTCCCCCGATGATGCCTAGGGAACCGATTTTCTGGCCAAGACGCGGTTTTGTGGTTACAGTCAGCCAGGCAGAAGGGAGATGAAAATTATGCCATGTGGACAAGAAGCCTTTTCTTCTTTGTTCTGCTAACATGGCAGACTGGCTCCAGGTTTGCATGGGAAGACAGTCAGTCGTCTGCCAAACACAATGCAGTTTAGAAACTAAATTACGGTTGAGGGTCAAAATTAGAACAGTCACAGTGAAATGCCATTTTAATGTCGAGTTTAACTCTGTTTTTTACGGCTTTGAATGGTTCATGAATGACATGGGACCATAGCGCAGTACCTGCAGGAAGCGGCTGATTTATGTGCATGTCTGTGTGTTTTTCAGCGTGGGCCAAGGTGGAGCTGACTATGCATGAGAGTGTTGAGGTGTACCTGGGTGACTCGGCTCAGATCCCCTGCCAGTACAGATTCACCGATGCCAACAACGAGCCCAGCTTTGTCATGATCCAGTGGTTTGTGGTGAGTACTGCTGGACCCGCTGTGAAAACCAACACCGGCTGTCTGGAACCATCCAACCACCCAGAATAGGACTGCCACCTTAAAGCCAATCATTCGAATCCCAGTCAGGGAGCCCTGAGCTCAGTTTCTAGTTGAACCATCAGACTTTTTGATTTCCTGCATTATTGTCCACAGAAACAAAGAATAAACTAATGAATAAGAATAGGTTAGAATAGGTCAAATGAGAGGATAAGGGCAGGCCACAAGTTAAACAACTAGACTCTTATACATCATAAAAATAACAATAGGTTATTTTCATTTAATTGACAATTTTGATATATAATAATATTGGCAGACTTCAGAGACTGGCAGGCCATTGACAACACAAAACATGGGTGAACAGCTGATTCAGTTATTTAGTTCAATTAGATTATTTTAGATTCTCTCCAATACAATATGATCAATAAAATCTGTGAGGTGACGTAACAAAGCAGCCAATCTTTATGACCATAATGCATAATATCAACTTCTGACTCTTCCTAGTTTGCATTTTCAAGTGAATAATGTATATATGAAAGTAGAGTTTGAGTTATGTGTTTTTATAGGGTTTAAGGGATATATGAAATAGTAGTAGTACTTATTAGCAATTATTATTAGAAAGTGTTCTGCCAAAACTAATACTACAATGCAAAGCCTGTTTTCACCGTCATTTAATAACTGCTGTAATGGTTCAATGAAACAAGATCTAGACCCAAAAGCTAGACTCCCAGACTCAGTAGATAGAGTAAAAGTTTACTGGCATGATGAAGCAGCCGAAGGTCGACAACAGTGACATCTGGCAACCAAGTCCAAATGTGTAAAAACTGGCAGGCAAAAATCCAAAAAGGCAGACGAGGGAAAAAAACACTGCAGGTGGAAAACAGTCTAGAAAAGCTGTGGCTAGGATGGTTAGATACGATGGTTACAAAGCAACAACGGGTGGAAGCGAGAATCAGGTATGTGGAACTGACGGGAACACGGTGAGGGCAGAAAAACATGCAAACATTAACAACTGGCACCAACACCGTGACAACTACGCTGATAACGAGACAAAACCTGTCAGCATCTGTCTGATTCAGCTGAGCAGGCGACCGTGATTGATTGACGGACGGATCGCTTTGTTCGTTTGATTTAACATAAAATAAAACACTGTATGTGAGAGTTGAGTGAGAGGTTTGTCCTGGCTGTGTGTCCTCCTGCAGAGAGCTGTAGGTAACAGCTCACGGACGCGGATCTTCTACGGTGACGACAGCCAACAGATGGTGGACAACAACACAGACTACAGCGGCCGCATCGAGGTGACTTCAGACCAGCAGGGAACCCGACTCACCATCCAAGATGTCCAGCTCGCTGACGAGAGGGAATTCTTCTGCCAGGTCAACGGGCTCGCTGCCGGGAACGCTGAGGGCAAGACCCACCTCAGAGTGTTTGGTAAGGAAGCCCACGAACCATTGTTTAAAGGAAAGATTCAAAGTCTTATTTATTATAAATGATGAATGTTTATTTTCCTAATTCAGCTCCTCCAGAGGCTCCAGTGATCGAGGGCGTCCTTACTGGAATATCCGTCACCAATGAAGTGCCGTCTAAGGTGCGTCCAGTACAATAATCTTCAGATTACACTGTTCAGTTTACATCAGATAGTTACTTAAATCTAGTTACATTTAGTGTTTGTTTTTCCTCATTTATTGCTGAAATGAAACATTTGTAAATGTAACTCTCCATCCAGGTGGCATCATGTGAGGCTCGGAACGGCTTCCCCAAACCCAACATCACCTGGTACAGGAACAAGATGCCGCTGATGTCTGCACCAGGGCGTAAGTGCACACAGTAGCTGGGCCGTTGTGTCCGTCCCAGAGGGTCCGCCACGTAACTTCCTCGCGCTTCCTTTCTCAAAAAGCTTCATTCCTTTACGTGTATTAATTTGGCTCATTTGTGACACTTTTGTCCAAAGTAAGATAATAAGAAATTTCTTGACATTTGGCTGTTTCTAAATTCGATGATGATTCTCACATCTGTCCTGTGGTTTGGCCTCATGGTCCGAGGCCAACCAGTCTGTTGTTAAATCCATAGCGAGTCTTTACAATCAGGCCTTGAAAATCTTGGACAAAAAGGAAATCAGGTCCCATCATTGCCACATTTTGATTAAATACAAGATTTTAAGTTTTGCCAACATTGATTTTCATTATGTAAAGCTTGTGTTTAAATGGACCTTCTCCTCAGCCTCTCTGCAAGTACGTCAAGACATTAGAGAGCTGCAGCAGATCCACCAGAGCAGCTTCAAGCGGCAACTTGTGCTTTATTGTATCTTGTACTCAGTTCACCTTCCTTTTACCTCACTGTTTGAATCTTTTTTATCTGCATAAAAGCCCTTCTAGGCAAACTAGCATCCGCTATAAACACTATGATACTTGCATTGGATAGCTGTTTTCCAGTTTGTCTATGTATAGTGTAACTGTCCCTATCAAATAAACCATAAATAAAATAATTAACAGATAATGTAAGTGCATATTAAGTAAGTACTTTGAGAAGAGCCTCTTATTGTGTATTGAAAACAGTTGCTGTAATCTGGTGTCAGTGTTGGCTGTGGTCCATTGTTACACATCTGTATCGTCTTGTCCACTCTCCAGATGTGAACGTGTTGATCCTGGTGACCCGGGAGTCCAGCGGTTTCTACTCGGTCCAGAGCACTCTGGAGTTCAAGGTGGTTAAGGAGGACAAGGATGCCCATTTCTCCTGTGAGGTCAGCTTCTTCGTCCCGGCAGCCATCAGGACGGTCGAGTCCAACAGGGTCAACATCACGGTTCACTGTGAGTTAAACGCTAAGGAAAACATTTCTCCTTCACCTTGAAATCAGTCGGTTAAAGAGACACTCCACCAGGTTTACACATGAAGCTCAGTTTAGTGGTCATGGGTACCACTTAGTGTCTGATTTTGACCATTCTTCTTTAATACCCCTTTAAACCTTGTTATTGTCATTAATGCGTTATTATTTCAGATATAACAGACACATTATTTGTCTGTTGGTTCACTGTCTGAAGCTGTTTTGTGATACTGTGACAGAGCCAAACACAGTCTGTGCTGTCAGCGTTATGGAAATGGCCTCGTAAAGTGACTTCAGCAGCTCGCTGAATAAGCCTGCTTAATTTGATTTTGTGTGTGTGTCTAGACCCCACCACCATGGTGGAGCTGTGGAAGGAGTCGCCCCAGGGTTTGGTCAAAGAGGGGGATACTGTGGAGCTGCGTTGCCAGGGTGATGGCAACCCCCCGCCGCCCTTCGTTTTCAACAGAGAACAAGTAAGAATGGAAGGCATTTTCTCACCCTAAAAGTCCCCAAGAGAGAAAGGGTGACACACAGGAGACATGTAGGGAATGTTTTTGATATGCAGAGCTCACAGGGCCCCATGTAGACATGAGTGTGTAAGGTCTGTGAAGGCTCTGTCAGCTCTGACCCTGCAGATCCAGGCTGGGCTCTGAGACCGGAGGCCACACTGACAGGGCTCATGGGTAGGACTCATTCCCATGTCAGACACACATCCATTGTGTGTGTGGACAATACAAAAACTCAGCTGACTGCAGTTTTAACTTTTCCTAACTAGGCAGTCGGGCACTTGGTTAGTAGTTGTTGTAACGAGACTTAGGAGGTAAAAGGGCAATTTTTGCTGTGAAAGACAAAAATGGAAAATTGTATTTTTATATAATTACCATTATTTGAATATTTTAGGCCATAATCTATATTTTACTCCCTCACAAAATGTAACAGAGAGATCTGGCTGAGGGCAGCAAAGTAAATCTGTGAACAAAAATGTTTTGCACCAAGTTCATAGACTTGTACATTTGTATATGAGCTGTTGACCAATAGCAAGCCGTCTTGACAGAGCTGAGCTTTGAGGGAACGGAGAAACAAAGAGCACTTTTATTAAACCTCTTCTGTCGGCAGTTATGACACAGGAGTCGATGGTACAAATACATGTTTTGAATACATTGTGTAAATGTATTGTCCCTTTAGCAACTGAGCCACGTAGTTTTCCATCTGACAGCAATATACCAGGTCATAGTATATCTAAAAGTCAAGGGCAACTGGACTTGCTTTAGATTCTTGAATAAATCAACAGGGTTTATCCTCTGATGTGAAAGTGTTTGCATTGTTGTTTGACCTAAAGGTGAAATTTCACTCTGGACCAGGAGACAGTCACATGTTAAAGTTATTACTCAAACTGTCTGTTGTTTATGTCCATAAGATCTCTGAACTCTACTTTGTGTTTCAGCAGTGAGACCAAACACACTCACACTACTGTGACAGACATATTGTGTGCTTTAACTTTTACTTTCAAGTAAGTGAGTTTGGATGTTACTGTTAAACATTTAGGATTTGTTTAAATTCTGTCTGCGTCTCACCACTTGTGTTTCTCGCCCTAATGGACTCCAGTGTAAATTGTGGTTGCGTTTGTAGCCGTGACCCCAGATCTCAGGAGTGAAACTGGTCAGTGAGATGTTACCCTGAAGGCTGAAACGTTGAAAAGGAGAGTGGGATTGTAAATAAAGAAAATGTTTCTGTAACCTACATCAACCTCTGACAATAAGTTTCAGAGATCACCAGCTTTTTATTTGTAAATTGAAACTAATTCATGTATATTTGAGGAAACTGTCCCTTTAAACTGGCAACTAAATCAGGATTTTCAGCCTGGTTACATGATGCACCAGGGGGCGGGTTTGATTCATCACCTGTTTTCTACCCACAAACTCTCTTTCCATCAAATAAAACTGAGGGAACCATGTCATGTTTTCAATGTAATGCTGAAGTCTGCAGCTGGCCCCCACAGGACTAACGTCTGTGCCAAATCAGATGCTAATTTCCATTTCACAACTTTCACTCCAAAAGCACGTCTGATACAAGAAGCAAGGAACCTACATTTGTTTCTGTCGTTACTTTCACGTGATCACAGAGTGGGTTCAGATTACAAACCTGAGTATTTGTTGCAGGATCCGGATGTGGACTTGGAGAGCAGCGGTGACATGTTGATCCTGTCGCCAGTGTCACGGAAAGACAGCGGCATCTACCAGTGTCGTCCTCTGGACACCGACGACTACGCCGAGGTCAAGGGAGAAATGCTGCTCACTGTGCACTGTGAGGAATGCACTAAAAAACATATATACACAAACACACATATGTATAACATAACAACATTGTTGATATTGGTCATCTCATCTCAGAAAGAAAGCGAATAAACACAGAAGAACTGTTCCTTTAACGTTTTAATTGATTCCACCCAACCTCGTGACGCTGTGTTTCCTCTTTTGTCTTGTGTGTTCGGTGCGTTCAGACTTGGACCCGGCTGTGGTTGTACCCAAAGACTCAGAATTCATGCTCAAAGGAGAAGATCTGACTGCAACCTGCAACGCTCTGTCCTCCCTGAAAACATCCACCGTCTGGTACAAGGTGCGTAACCTTCAGCCAATACACAGATTCGACTAGATCTAAAATAATAGAATGGAAAATGAAAAAAAGAGTTGGTTTGATTCTAATAAATCAACACTGAATATAAGTAAAACAAAACAACTGTCATGAGGAAAGATAGGACTTGATATGTTTTTATTGTACGTTTACTACGTGTTTGCTGTTAGGTGTATTGTTTAGTTTTGTTTTTAATTTATTTATTATTTCTTGTTTATTTAGTTTTTTATTTAAAAGGACACAGAAAAGAAAATGTATAGATTAGTTTAAAGCTTATAGATTGTTGCATCAGATATTACCATTTCCATTCACTGGATGTATGCATGCTTATTGTATATGTGTGTGTGTGTGTGTGTGTGTGTGTAGGATGGGAAGCAGGTGGGTAAAGGCAACACGCTGCACCTGAAGGACGCCAGCTATGAAACCACAGGAGAGTACGTGTGTGAGGTGACGGTTCCCACGCTGCCCTCCCTGCACACCAGCGGCTCCGTTCACATCATCGTGCAAGGTCGGTCATCCGCTACACTTCCACCGCGTCACTTTACTTGTGGTGCCGTGGGAAGCTCCTAAATAATGTAATAAAACCTTTTCTAGAGTCAAACATAGCTGAAGCCAAATGGAAATATTTGTTATTAAGTAAGTTTCCATCCACCTTTCATATTTAAATGTGAGCACTCAAATGTCTGTATTGATTTTTACTCTGTGTTTCTGTGGTTTGTTCTTGCATGTTCTTGGATATGTGCCCATGTTTTTGTTGCTTTGAATGGCCTCTCTAGTGACTCTATTATTATGTCCTCCAAAGTGATTAGCCCGAGAGCTCTGATTTGAAACTCCTGCTTTCTGTTACCACAAGTGTCAGTCAGGTGAAGTTTGGATTTCATCCTACAGAAAGCAGTGTGCCGAAACGTGGATCTCTACAGCTTGTTATAAAGAATTGCATCAGATTCATGAGATTGCGAAAGATTGTGCCTTTTCAAACCACAGGAAGGCTTTTAATCTGAAACATCTGAGCAGGAAGTGTCGAGTTTAATTGACAGCAGCTCAACGTTGAAGGAAAAGTAGAACTGACAGAATTTTATTAGTGAATGAAAACAATATTTCTGCTTAAAGGAAAACCTCAGAGCAGCAGAGTGATGAGTATGACATGACTCTGTTGCTGTACTGAACTGATCGATTGGTACACACACTGATTACTGTGTGTGTGTGTGTGTGTGTGTGTGTGTGTGTGTGTGTGTGTGTGTGTGTGTAGGTGGTCCCCAGCTGCTGGGAGTGGAGCAGGAGGTGCAGCTGGAGGAGGCAGCAGGCAGGATGGTGAACCTGAGCTGTGAGGCTCAGGGCCATCCACTGCCCAGCA
The DNA here is from genome assembly GCA_031216445.1 of Lateolabrax maculatus. Taxonomy (NCBI): domain Eukaryota; kingdom Metazoa; phylum Chordata; class Actinopteri; order Acropomatiformes; family Lateolabracidae; genus Lateolabrax; species Lateolabrax maculatus. The sequence continues at coordinate 3,565,056 of CM062197.1, forward strand.
TCTCCTGGAACATCATGGGCAGCCAGGTATCCCAGCACCAACTCGCTTCACGACATCTGGTCATGAGATGCGATTCATCGTGCAGTGCTCATTCACAGTTTACCAGGGTTTTGTCTGTAGGGATGCTACTGTAGCAGCTGACATGAGAAGATGATGAGAGCAGCACTTTGAATTAAAGTTGTGACTCAGGAGTTGATGGTACAAATAAAATACACAGAAAAATACAGTTCTGTGCTGTATTTGTGTTAAATTGTGTTAAATTGACAAAATCAGAAGTTGGACATAAAGCTGATCTTTTGCCAAAAAAAAGTATTCAATGCATGTAGACAAAGACAAATATGAATGCATAGGAAGAACCAAAAATAACCAAAATAACCCCGGACTCCTGAGGGTTATTATTATAAATGAATATACCTGATCTTTAGCATTTATTGTCAAATAAAATACATCATTTTGGAAGAATTTGAAACAAGTTGAACCTGTTTCATGGCAAAAGCAGTAAAAAAGTAAAATCCTTTAGATACATAACCGTATATCGTGTTATTTTGCAGGCTGACAGAACTGGTTTATAGTGTTTATAGTGTTTGTTAGTTGTGGGGACCAGCAGTCTGCTCACTGATGTAGTGATGGAAACATGGTGCACTGCGTTTTCTCATCACGTGTTTGTGTCTCCACAGAACTGGCACGAGGTGGTGAACAAGGCGAACGAGCACATAATTCACAGCGTGGTGTCAGTCAAAGTGGCCTCGGACATCAGCGCTCTGTGCAACGCCTCCAATGACATGGGCACCGAAGTCAAGGCCTTCAGCATCAAAGCCAGTAAGAGCCTCTCTATACAATTATAAATAATAAAATAAATCATTATATTCAGGCATGGAAAGAGAACCACAGTCAAACCATTATTATTTAATCTCCGTTATGTTAAAGGCCATATTAGTTTTTTTATTTTCTTTATTCTTTCAGCCTATTTAATTCCAATCTTTCATCCAACATGACAGGACTGTTACAGAAAGTGCCACTATGTGAAGTGTTGATATGAATGAAGAAGAGTGTCCTCTGCTCTCTCACAGTGATGGAGTTCAAAACTTATTTTGCTTTTGAAGTCTTAATCAATGACCATCATGAGCACAAGGGTTACTTGCAATGCTTCTCACAGTAAATTCCCTAATACATTTTCTCATCAAATTCATTTATTAGAGAATGTTTACGCTTATTTTGTAATGGTACACTGTGCGCAAGCATAGAACTGAAAAAATTAGAAGTTTGGACTCGCGGTACGCAACCTTTTTGGCTCGTGACCCCATAAATTGCCTGTCATCACCGGTTGTGACCATAGTGCAGCCATTAATAGTGAACAGTGAGTTTTCCCTCTCAGACGGTTTCATTTGAAGGATTTTTAGAGGCCTCAAGTGGAAGAAAGATAATTTTTTTGGAACCCAAAAATTGGTTTTCTTTTTTATTCCTTTAATTAACCTGCGACTCCTCTGGAGGTCAGCCAGTATTGTTACGTATTCTGTTTGAAAAGAGGCTTAACATGCTTTAAAAGCCTGTATTGCCCATACAGTCGGCTCTGTTCCCCTCACACCTCCAGGAGAGTGCGGGATTGTTTGCTAAAGCAGCAGCAGCAAATTAAATATGAGGAGTGAGTTTGTATACTGGGGGCCACTCTAAGTGTTGTTCTACTTGTTCACAGTTCCCAGGGTCACCTCAACTGCTCCCTTCTCTCCTGGTAAGATTGTTGCTCTTCTTGTTAAAGACGCCTGTTTCCCGTTTGATCAGTTTGTTCCAGCTCAAAGACTCTTCTTCTGTGTCAGTGTTCAGCCTTTAGACGAAGTTCTGTCTGTGACAGTGAAGGGTTGGAGGACCACATACATTATTAATGAGCTTCATAAAGGGACTCTGTACCAGGACGTCGTCGTCTTTGGTTTGCCGGCAGATCTTTGGGATGGCCTGAGGGCACATTAAATATTCTGTTTGATGCAGAGAGAAAAAATCACAACACCAGCAAATTCAAGCACGTCAACATATAATGATACTTGGACCAAAAGCTCTGCAGTGGTAAAAACATCATTTGTATATCCCAGACTGCTTAAAACAAACGCAAATAAGTAACATAACAGCGTCTCACTTTTACTGACTTTTCCAGACAGTCTTGTGTTTTATAGAGGATTTTTACATACCAGGTGAAATTGCAGTGAAGTATGGAGAGGGGCATTATTATGGGGTAATTTTCTGACTTTATCTGAGCCGTCACTTCATACCATTAAAATCTTCACCAGGCTGTGGGGAATACAACGGGCTTATAAAGAACGTTTCAGAGAGCACCCCGTCACCCACAACCATTAAACACAACAGCGAAAAATGTCCAAACTATCAAGAGTCCCGTGTTACTCCCAGGAAATAAATATTTGGTCGCCCCCCTGATTGTTTACTGAGGTTATTAGGAGCCTTTTTTAAACACATTCTCGGAGTAGAAGCTTCCTTCACACACCTAACAAGGAGTGGAAGATCTGCTTTAAGAATGAATTGCATCCCTGTTTTGTGGCACTCAGAACCGTAAACTGAATGACGCCGTCTTTGTCTGTTTTAAAGCATATTTTAAAGGCTGGTCTGGATAATTCAGTGCAGGAAAAGCAAATAAAATCTAGAAAATTGCATCACTTGTAGTATGTAAGAGATGATAAAAGGCCAAGAACAATTGTGGCACAAACGGGTGATATAAATATATAAATAGATAAATAAAAGTGGGAGCAGCATGAAGACTCATTTTAAGAATCAATTAAAAGATGGTTAAGCTCAATCTTAGACCATCATCATTGTATAGGGCTGTGTAGATACCATGCGCATAATTTAATGATAGAAAAGAAGAAACTAGAGGATAAATATTGATTAGGTTCAGTTGGATCGACACACCATGGAGGGCGTCGGAGAAACTTATTAAGGATTAAAGCAGACAATGAGAGTGTTCGGTCTGAGAAACTGTGACTGTGGAATTAAAACAATGTGTTTGATGACTTTTTCTATCATCATCATCATCATCATCATCATTCACTGCTAGTTTGACGGCAGTAAACAACACAAAAAGAATAAAAAATAAACTGCAGTTATGTCCAGGAAGATTCACTCTTCCCAAATATGGCTTTGTGAGAATATTTTAAAACATTTCAGTCATGTTAGAATTCAGAGTTAAAAAGATGAATTAAAAAGATGTTGAAAAGTCACTAATCTGTCCGACACACTCTCAGTCCTTGTTCGATTATTATACAGGGCTTCAAATGATAAATTGATCGAACCTACTGCAGTAGTTGTTAATTGTTAATATTGTTTCCCACCAGTATACTGCTCACCTCTGCTGAACCAGCACACTGTAAAGTTGAAGTGTAGCCTCTTTGTTTTTTTCATTCTGGGTGGATAATGTAATCTTAATTAAGTCAGTTATTAAGACTATGGGTCACAGATGCTGCGCAAAATAAATGACATTTTTCTCCAGTCCTGCAACTTTAACGACTGAAGTAAAAAAGACATAATTTCACACTCTGCTAATTTTTTCTTATGCATGAGGAAATGGACTTTGTTAAATAAGCCACTTTAGAAACAAAACAGTTTAAATAACGCAATTGTAGGAATAGAACAGGTGTCTTCTTATCCTTATTTTTAAAAGGGCACTCCAGTCATTCTGCATTGCACTTCCATAAAGTTGGAGGACTTACAAGAGACGGGTTAAAAAAGAAGAATAAACTGCAGAGGCGGAGATATTCTGACTTTTAGTCTCTAGTAGGAGTCAAGCTCCAAAAACACTGGATCCTACACTTCCCATAATGCAACCAATAGCTGATGATGATGTTTTGCCTGCTTAACGTCCTTAAACATCGCATGTTTCAAACCTCACACTCCCAGTTTGTAATGCAGGCCTTCTGTTATAAATCTCTATCCTCTCATTTTCCAAGACTTTACAAAGATCCTCCAGAGATCACAGAAGACTTTTCTCTTCTGGATGTACTGACACTAACATGGGATTTGTCTGTGTGTGTGTGTGTGTATAGCTGAGGGCAGTGGGGTGATCATAGTGGTGATCATACTGTGTCTGCTGCTGCTGGCCATCCTCGGCAGTGTCCTCTACTTCCTGCATAAGAAGGGAAAGATCCCCTGCGGACGCTCAGGGAAACAGGAGATGTGAGTATCGTCTTCTTCTAAATCTGCCAACACTTTTTTAAAGGACGAGTCTGGGGATCTTCGTCTTACTGTGAACAAATCCAAAAGTATATATTTGTGACCAGTATTGCGAGACGTACTAATACTTGTCCTTTAATGAAGTTCTTAGTCTTAGATGCATCCAAAACTTTAAAATAAGGAGGAAGGAACATTTCAGTGTGTTTCTGGTGCTCACAGGATGTTGATGCAGAACTTACTTGGCTTAAGAAAAGCTTATTCTTGGTTGTAGTAACCCAACGCATCAATGTCAAACCTGAACTTCTGTTAAAGAAGAATAAGTAATGATACCCAGTCTACTGCAGTTACCTTGGTCTTTGTCAAATCCCACATGAGCCAACTCTTCTTTCTGTCATCAGCACCAAAGAGAAGACCACCAAAGATGACATTGTTGTGGAGATGAAGACCAACACAAAGAATGAGGACGCTGTCCTCCTAAAGGCTGTCAACGGAGACAAAAAGGGCCCTAATGACCAGGTAACTATTGTGGTGGATGAATATGATGCCATTATTCCACAAAAAAGACCCAAACCCTAAAAGCCTCTCTGCTGAAGTTGAGCGGCTGTGGAGCAAAAATGTAAAGTTTATGATGATGAGGGAAGTGTTAGAGGGAAGATGCATGTCAGCAAGTGCAGCGTTGGCTCACTTACGCGGTCAACAATCCCCACAGAAGCTGTTTAAATTTGGATCTGTGATGTATTAAAGGGTAATAGCGGCTGCTTTGGCATCAATTATTTAATGGTTATAAATAAGCCCGCACCAGCTGCTGGCATGCAGAAAACAAATTCTGATGACACGAGGACATCTTGACATGATACAAACAGACAGGAGCTCAAATGTCAAAGTGTTTGTGACTTAAAGGGATACTCCCATGTTTTCAGTATTATCTGCAGTGCTTTAATGCTGTTTGTTTGGCTGTTAAATGTGGCCAAAATGGCTGCTATTAGTAGTTGGGAGAATTAATATGTGAATGTTGATGGTTTTATAGCCATTGTTTGGTTGTTGTGCACCAAAACAGTACATGCAGTTACACTGCAGTTTTGTGTGGAAATGTTATGTGATTTAACATCTTTAAAATTATTCTAATGGGATAAGGTTGTGTTTGAAAAATGAGAAAGAGAAAAATTGTTTTTTTTTTCGTACCACAAAAATTGAGAATTTTCAAGTTGTGTACAGAGTAACAGCTTACCTGATTCTGCCCAAAGGAAACAAAATCCACTTACCAGCATCTCAGCAGATGTAACCTGTTGACTGGTGAGCTTTACAGTTGCAGGTAGGCAGATTTAGTTACCGTGGGACAGAACCAGTCAAAGGAAAGGATCCTACATTAACACTTATAAACAGAACAAAAGTATTAGGACAGTTTGTAGTGCAAAGCGATATCAGCAAAACTCAACATGCATGAAAGGTGTTTTGTGCTCCTGGAGATCTGTGCGTCTCTTTTTGTGCTCTATCATGTTAATGGACTAATTTTGGTGCTGAAATGCAGAGATGAGCTATAGTCTTTGGCCAAAAACATGAGTTGACAGGACAATGTACAAATTCTTATGCATAATAAGTCAAATATGAAGCAGCAAATCAGTCTGCAAACTGTGATGGATAGGTGACAATGTTACTTCCCCCTGGGGGGTTTGTTTCCTGCCCCATTACACTTCCAGATCTCAGTTATTGGTGACTACAATGTTATTATCACGTGTCGTGATTGTAGCTAAAATCTGGAGTTGTACATCTCAGGTCAGTGTGTAAATGCAGGTGTGAAGCTGGTGTTCACACTGATGTCCCCCCCCCCCAGTAGAGTCCCTGATGGTCCAGCAGTGACGTCGTGCAGCAGCAGGCAGGACACATGAAGCCAGCAGTCAGTGTGTGTTGGAGCGGAGGCGGCGGTGGACGCTCCCGCTGATCTGAGACCTGCAGGGTAACACCACCTCACAGTCCGGACATTCCCCCATCATGCTTTGCTCTCAGCAGTATTCAGTAGATTTACACACACACACACACACACACACACACACACACACAGGTATGATTGTACAGATGTGTATTTCCTTTTGAATGGATGTTTGCTTCTTTGACATTCAGTTTCTCCAGCTGTGTTCAGCTCTCGGCTGTTGTTCGGTGTGTCTGATGGTGTCTCGTGCATCATCAACTTTTGTTTTTGTTTTTGTAACGAAAGTGTATATATTATATATATTTTGTTATTTAAGATATTTTGGCACTCAGATTTTCATGTCATGGTAGCGTCTGGGTCATGTGCATGTTGATCCGTGTTCATGGGACCAGCTGAGTTTTAGGACGGGGCGTGACGTCAGAGACCAAACGCCAGCGGCTGCTCTGCGGCGGCTCTTCACTGTCGGTTCAGTCACACTGAGGGACGGCTCGCCAGTGTGTTTGCTTCAGTTTGATATTTTAAATTGATACCAATATTTGTAATTTTTTTTTTGTAATTTGAAATTTACCCAAAAATTAGGAACATTGAAGCGTTTTTTTCTCCTCTGATCAACAGACGCAGGATAATCAGAACAGTAATCATATAAAACCAGTCAGTCAGTCAGACACACTGGCGGCCTTCTTGTGCAAACTGCTGTCAAGCCCTTGTACTGTTTGTAAATACATGTAGTGTACAGACCTGCTAGCGGTGGCCTCGGACTGTTACTGAAGGAGAAAAGGTCAAAGGTTAGTGATCTGCTGTGCCTGTTTTGAGAATGCATCATACACTGAATTGTTGTTTTGTTTCTTTGGTTTGCTCCGTGTGTTTTCTTTGTGTTTCCACTGAGAGCTAGTTGGGCCTGAAGAAGTGTTCCAGTGTCGTGCATGTTTAACGCGTTTACTACAGATAACACATAACAGCAGGCTGCACGATTTTTTGGGATGTGTTTTTTTTTTACCTCTTAGGCTGCCATACGTTTCTGTTGAGGATAAACTGGCGGACACTTGCTTTACTTCGATCATCCTTCACAGGGCAGATTTAGTTTTCTGTTCTGTTCATGAATCTTTGACAACAATAAGTGTAGACTTGGATGTTCTTCTCTGTGATGGATTATTAAACTTTCAAGTTTCAGGCTGTGACTTGAATGTAAAGCAACGGCTGTGGAAGGTAGAAATACATTTAATGTCTATCTACAGCTCTCCAAAGTTTGTCCTGTATTATCACTATATCTGAGTCCCAGAGCTAAACATTCAGGGCTCTTGGGGGATTTTTTTGGAAGAGAAATCTCTGACGATCTTTAAAAAGCCCAGAAAGCTTTGACAAAATCCCAAACTGTGATATCATCTAATCCAAACAAAGCCGGCGGTGACGAACTGCATCTCCTTGACAAACTAAATTGTTGAGTCACTGAAGTTTTTTATTCTTTATCTGGATCCCAGATAGCTTCCACAAAGTGTTTGCTACTCTTCCTGGGGTCCACACCGAAACAACAAACCCAAAAAACAAACAGTCGAAACAGCAATAACTGAAAGTAACATCTACATCAGATTCATGTTTTCAATTATTTTATATTTTTATACACAAGTTTATATTTTTCCTTGCATTGTACAAAAGAAGCAAGTAAATCTTTCTTTTTATCCAGACGGGTAAAAGTCTTTGAAGAAGGTTTTTAAAAGATCGTCAGGGATTTATTTTCATTACTTTAATGATAACAGATGAGAGGCACAAACTGGAGCGAACCAGCTGGTCTGTATGAACGATTTATAGTAAATCAGCTGCAACATGCAACAACACTGGTGCGCTGCTTTCAGGCCGTGTTATGAATATGATGTTCTGATCGCTCACTGTGTAGGTTATTGTGAGAAGATACATTTTGTTGCCGAGAGCGCTACATTGCCCAGATGACTTGCAACATTAACAAAGTAGTGACATGTTTTCTGTGTTGTTTTTTGTTTTCCACTGAGTTGAGGTGTTGAAGTTGTAGAAATATCCAGGTACGGGACGTCCTCAGGCAAGAAGTGTCCTCACGTGCGGTTCGATGCCGTCTTTACGGTTTAGAAAAGCTGCACAAAGCCATAACATCTCCGGTGTGCAGTCAAACATTTCAGATTTGATCCATGAATCTGCACCGCGTCTTTTCAGTTTGTGTTTATCGTTCTGGATTCTTCACCAGTGGGAAAACAAGTTTAAAACTGAACAGTTCAATTATGTTCTTTTCTTCTTCTAAATGTGTGTAAATTAAGTACTGTACATGTGATTCTTTGATGCTTGCGTTTTTTTTTATATTTTTTGCAAGAAAAATAATGCCAAATAAAAATGTTTTGTTTCAAGAGAGACTGTTTTCAATCATTATTTTTGCAGAGGCATGAAATAGAAGTTAGTGTTGGAACGTGATCAGGGTCGAGCCTTTCTCTCACCCGAGGGCTCTGCACAGTCCCACGGTGAGGAGACAGGAAGGAGCGCTGCTTCCAAACCGCTGTCAGCACGAGCTGGAAGTGACTCCAACAGTAGCTCAGATTTCCGAGTCTGGAAGGAGAACGGACAGAAAACGCAGCTCACATCTGCAACGAATTCAGGCACCTCATAGCTGCCCTTCTCACTGCAAAACAAATCAGTTCTTCCCCATTTCTGCAGCCCAGAATCTCCAGGTGACAACAGTGAACCAGATTTTAAAATAATACAAAGCCAGAGTGACAACAGCATGTTTCTAGATTATTCTGTCTTGCATTTGCCCACTCAGACGTGTCTTCAACTGAAGTCAGAAATGTTCAAATTTGACTTTTACTGACTTTTTATTGGAAGAAAAAATCCCTGTTTCTTAACAACATAGGAGAAAATGTCTCTTATGTTGTTAAGAAACTGATTTTTTCTTCCAATAAAAACTGTGGATTTTCAGAGAAACTAGGGCAAAGAACAGAACCTCTGAAGCGTGAATACGATATGTAGGATTCATCTCAACACAGAATTAGTGGTAGCCTGAAAGAGTACTCCAACTATATAGTGTAACACTCAAAATTGTTGGACTTTCAATGGACATGAATTTTAAAGCCGTTTATCAATATTTTTATGGAAACAATAAACAAAAGTAATGTGAAAGGATTAAATATATGCTGAATAATTTTACTTTTTAAATCAAGATTTAGCAGCAAAAATAGGATTTAAACAGCCTCTAGTTTTTTGCAGTAACAGAAAATAACTATATTAGTTGCAGCTGACACTAAAATACCTTGAATGTAGATAATTTGAGACTTTTGCAACCAGTTTTTTTCTGAGACAAGTGAGAGCAGTTTACTTACTCTTTAAAAGAATTCGTACAACAACTTACAGTCATTACGGACAAACCACACCGGTCAAATGTTAAAGAAAATACTGTTTAATTAAAAATCTTAATGGCTTAGGCATGAAAACATGGCAACAAAACAAATGCCGAGGATATTAAAAAGACAATAAATAAAATCATATTTACACAAGCAATAACAAAGCAATGGAAACAACTTTTTAGTAGGCAAGTTCTTGTTGAAAAGGCTAGTTACCGTGAATAAACCACTAACCAGTGGATCTGAACCAACACACCAGCTGAGTTTAACAGTGACTCCGAGGGAGTGTGTGTGTGTGTGTGTGTGTGTGTGTGTGTGTGTGTGTGTGTGTGTGTGAGACAGCGGTGCCTCTGGCAGTGATTCAACATGGTATCCTCACACAGTGGCACTTTCATGGTGAAGAGTTAGTCCCCGTTAGAGCGTTCAAACACAAAGCGAGGGAGTGACGACACGACGCGGCGCTGCTTTAAAACGCGTTTGGTTTTTAAAGCTGCAAGATTTGTATGGAATCGCAGGGACATGATCAGTCTGCGCTTTGACAACTCCAGCTTGACCCGAGAATTTGCTTATTTTGCTGCTCTTCCTTATTGTTTTACACCAACGTGCAGTATGTTTCTTACTACTTGCCCTGAAAGGATTCTACAGACCTGGGCGATACCACAAAATGTCCAGTTTACTTCATATCTTGGTCACAAATCTGTATCGCCCAAATTTGTGGGACCTTTGGATCAAAAATGTCCAAAACTTGTGTATTTATTTAACTCTCAGGTATTGATTTCAGCCCAAGTTCTTTTTTTTTAAATCCAGTATTGATTCGACTCACTATTTCTCCTGCGACGCTGTCTGCATATCAAATGAATCCACTCTTGATACACTGTTAGTGAAAGTGAATATCTGAGACAAACACTGTCAGAAAATGGCTCCAATTAAAACCAGAAGCTGCGTAGATTTCCATTTCATTTAAGCAGCAAACGTGGAGGAGCTGTTTTTCTTTTGGTTTGTCTGCTATAATGTGCAGGTTGTGATCGACAGAAGGCACATTTTCGTGTTACTGCACAAATCAAAAGTGACGATCAAGGACCTGGTTCGGAAAGGAAAAAGGAGAAACTGCACTCGTAGTTAAAGGGGACATACGTTCCTGTTTGTATGTGGAAGTGGAAATGAGACATCCAGTCCTGTGTTGTTCCTAAAGGTGCGCATTAATATGGAACAGCCATCTTACTGTGGATCACAATGCTTTTGTATTCTGCACTGATGTAGTCCTGAGACTCAGATCAGACTCCCTTGCTTTGATGACTCAGACGTCTTTTCCGTTTTGCTCTAAATGCGCCCGTGATCCTGCGGTTGGGTTAATATGCAGGCCGCCACGTAAACATGACGTCAAAGTGCCCCTGATACGGTGACTGGGAGTGACAGCTGCTCATTATTGGTCCACTGGAGAGAAATCTAGAAACCTGAGTGAAATCCACAATTTCAGAGGACTATTTTGTTTGTAAATCCAACTGATGCCTTAGAGTCCTGTAAGGACTTCTGCTCACAGCGGCTTGAACTCTGACGTTTCAGTCACTCAGGTCATAAAATGATCAGCAGCTATCTCCACATTTTAAGCTAAGTTTTAAGATGGAAAAAACAAGACTAAGAGTATGCGGTCATGTTAGCGGCACTTAGGCAAACCCAATTTATTCCAATTTATCCTCTGGGGACCATGAATGTTTTTGAGATATATATTTCAGTTTGGACAGCTACAGTATACCTCAGCAACATCATGATGAAAACAATCTAATTATTTTTCTTACAGGGCTGCAATTAAAGATTATTTTCATTATCAATTAATCTGTTGATAATTTACTCGAGTACGGTCTATAAAACACTGATATACTATCACATAAGAAATTAAACTGTAAACTGAAACTACGAAACGTTTTCGCTTAGAAGAAGGTGGTTTAAACAATTATCTAATTAGTTGCTTATAAGTTTGGTAGAAAGTTGCGTTCGAGCTGGTGAATTCGTGTTTTAAACGTTCATCCCGCAACAAATGTTATGGCCTGAAATGTGAGTGACTGAAATGTTCGGGTTGCACGAGAAAGCCGTCCAGGAGTGAGGCGTAGTGTGACGGGTGGATTACTGGAACCAAATTAGACACCTCCAGAGTGAATGAAGCCGGGGAAGCATTGCACAATCGATTTTAAAACATTAAATATAGCGGGTGTATGGAAATCTAATGCGGGTTAATAAGCGAGAAAAATCCGATCGGTGGAATGTTCCTGAAGGAGTCGTGACACTGCCAGCTTTACATCTTCATCCCTACGAGTCCTCAAGCATCTGTTCGCTTTACATTACATTCAACCCTGGCTTATTACTGAGTACCTGAGTCCACATGACAGCACACCACCTTCAGTTTTTTTTTTTTTTTTTTGCTTTAGAGCTCAATGTAAATCCCTTCCGTCTCATTTCTCAGCAAACCCACTGAAGCTGTTCTGGGTACAAATGTGATGCAACATGTGAGAGGAAATCTAACAGCACAAGTTAAAAGACCTTTTACGCTTTTTAGTAAGAAACTATAAGAAGCTTTTGAGTTAAATAAACCAGCCTTCAGTGTCAGACCACCTGGAATAGTGGCAGGCAATCATGGAGTTAAATGACAAAATAAACTTCTGAAAATGCAGCCATTGTTAGTACTACACACAGCACAACACCTTATGAGAGTACTTAAACATTAAACTTGTTATTTCATTATAGAACCATCATTGAACCGGGAGCTGAGAAGGAAATATGGAGTCATGTTCACCATCGAAAAACAAAAGAGCGAGCCACAGCGACACGTGCGACATGAAGCCCTGCAATACGGCACTGCGACTGAACATTCACATTCATCAGCGTGAGCACACACACCACAGAGTTAATCACTACATTTTTCCGACCGGACTCGTGCCGCTACAGGTTCGTACGCCACAAATTGCCAAGAAGCCCGTAAAGCACCAAACTGAACGGCTGCCAGCAGCGGGACGCCGAGGCAAAAGCAACGATCGGCACGGTCCCTCTACTGATCAAAGTCACTGTAGCTTCACCACTTAGTTTAATGAGGGAGGGTACTCAGACTGAGGGGAAACGCCGCCACAGCACGAGTGGACCTCAGCAAAGTACGACAGGGTCAAAGCTTGGCTACAGAGAGCTCACATTAAAAGGCTTTCGATTCTCCGTGCATGCTGCGTTCAGGTCATATCGGGCTTCTGCCTGTACCGAGCTGCTCCTAAAACAAAGCTGGACCATAAGTTTGAACCGGTTGACCAACGGATACTTCCGTTCTATGGAGCCTCGTGCTCCTTCTGGGCCAAAAAACCTCAATATTCAAGTGGAGATAACGAGTAAACAAGAGATTTTGAGGCTTCAGTGTCAACCACTTGACATAACAGTAGTCCAAAATAATCAAAATAATATATTTTCACACTAAAACTCCACTTGGAAAAGCAAGTAATACGTTTTGCAGTTTGTTACAAATGACTTTGGATGCGAGTGTTTCAATGACCAGAACCTGCAGATGATGTCGTTGCCATCTCGTTTTCGTCTGCATCTTCTGATATGACGTGAACGCAGCATTACTCCTCAGAGTAAAGCCTTCTGGAAAGTACTTGTGGCCCTGCAGGAAAGTGCTTGGTAAATGCTATCCATGATAATGGCACAGAGTGGAGACAGAGACGAGACGGACAGGATGGGGGCGTCCCCCGAGCGACTATGTGGCGATGTGTGCCGTGGAGGGGATGGAGACAAACTCGCGCAGGATGTTCTTGGCCGTCTCCAGGTTGTTCTGGGCGATCATCAGGGCTTTCTGGATGTCCTGGATGGAGTAGCCCTGGGACATCAGGCATTCGATCTCCCCGTTTAGGGCCAGGCTTCCAGGGCCTGCAGCAGGAGGAGGAGCAGGAGGAGGAGCAGCTGGAGGAGCAGCTGGAGGAGGGGAGGCAGAGGCAGAGGAGGGACCGGGGAGGTCTGGCAATGGAGAAGAAAATTCACGGTTTACAGGCCGAGGCCGTCGGTCGGAGTTGGCTCGCCGTGGGAGAGGTTTGGGGGGGCGTTCAGGGTCGACACCTGCTGCAAACATACCTGGGAAAGACATAGGTGAGTAAACAACGGTCTGTAAAAGTGGGAAACATTGTGTTGGATTCAAATACCAGAGGAAATACTCCACCAGTCCACCTCATCTATGATCTACCTTGAGTTGAGAATGTTTTGTTGAGTAAACTAAAGAGATGCTCTTTAAATAATTTGACCTCAAGACAGCAGATGTTCTAGAAGAATACGTAACAATGTGTAGAAGTACATACTGGCTTCTACTGCGCCGTTGATGCTGAGGGTGCTGAAGGCTGCCGAGGGGCCGCCCATGTCTGACAGGGTTCTCCTGGTGGGGGCGGGGGGGGCGACCGGCCTGGGGCAGTCGTACTCGTAAATATCCTCCTCGCCGCTCTCCTCCTTCTTGTCCTGGGGAGCTGCAGCTGGATGCTGAGGGAGGTCTGAAACACAAAACATCCCAGTGGTGACAAACCTGCAGTCAACACGCAGTTCACACACACTGAGCGAGCAGAAGGAGACAGGAACACCTGCTGCGAGCTGGGAGGTAAACACTGCCTTATTTGAAATGTTCAGTTTACGTTGAGACAACATTTGTATTTATTTATTTATTTATTACAAATTATCTTTATATGACATCAATTCAAAAAGATTATGTAAGACAGCAAACAAGTAAGTATTTCCCGAAATATTAGAGTGCAAATCAATGTTAGCTATAATACACAATATAGTGAAGTCATGTATTCAGGTCTTGTATCAGGGGCTCAGCTCAGGGGTTTAAGAGTAAAACAGCAACATATTCTCATTTATGTGAGTGATAATTAGGTGTGAATGTTACCCGGCTCCGAGGCCTGCGCTGCCTCAGCAGAACCAGCCTGGGCCTGGATGTTGCACATGGACTCGTAGACTTGGGGGTCTTCAGAGTCACTGTCAACCACCTCACTGCTGAGACAAAGAGAGAGAGAAAACAAAAATCACTGGGAGTGTTATCATTTGTCATTCTTCATGTACAGTGAAAATAATGTTATAGATTTCAGAAATTTGTCTTTTTTTACATTCAAATGAATCTATAGACCTCTAGTTGTACCTGAAATTAGGACAAACATTTTTATTTGCCATTTTTTATTGAAAACTGCTCATCACAGGTCTAAACACATTATAATATGTGAGAAATTACATTATATGATTTAGGGATAGAATTTTAGTAGAAAACACATGTTTTCAGCATGCAATATAGAAATTGCCTTTTTAAATCTGCATCTTTCAAACTCTGCCTCAAAAATATCACCAGTGATACTAAGATATTAATGATACTGAATTTTAAGCTGCATCTGTTTTGCATGCACCCAGTACTGCCACTGCTTCTCTCACCACAACATCCAGCTCCCTGGTTTTTATCATTTCAGAAGCGTTTCTACTCACTCTCCCTTCAGTGTGTGGATTCTTCAATTATTTACCCAAGAGGGCAAAAAAACTGCAAATAAGTGAAAGGGGCGGGTAATTCAATGGGATGTCCATGGACAAAGAAAAGTGAGGCTCCAGAGCGCCCTGGTGGACAATGAAATAACTGCAGAAGATACATAACTGCAGCATTAAATCCTGATTTACTTTATGGACAAAACTGTCCAGTTATCAGCGTCAGAATTCCTCAAAATGTGTAATAAAGTTTAATCATATCTAGTGAGTAATCAGATTCTTTAGTTTGAAAGATACTCGTTCATTTTGGTAACATGACAGTTCAAATCAACATTTTAATTATTTCCCTGCATTGTTCGGTTGTGTGTTGAATCCCTGTTTATTCCAGATGCTAAGAAATCTTCTGGATGGGAGCCCTTGCATCGCCGCTTGTTCTCCCGTTTACCTGACATCATTGTGGTGGTTTGCCTGGGCCGGTGGCGGGGGCACCAAGGAGCCTGTTATGACCCAGGGGGCACCCGAGGCTGGAAGGGACGTGGGACTCATGTACTCGTTCTCCTCAGAGTCAGACGACGGCCTCTCCCCGCTCGCCGCCGCTGGCAGAGATCTGAACATGTATAACAACACAAAGCACGTCTCAACTTTTTCCATTTGTTGTTTATAAATCAGGTTCTCTTATTTTTGAGAGGTGGGTTTGGGGGGGATTGAGGTGTTACGTTATACCAGGGTATTTAGACATTTAGAAAGTGTGATTTTCGCTCCTCTCTCTGTTAAACTGATACAGAGATGCTGTGTTGAGGCGATGTACTGTAGTGCACTGCACACGCCACCGGGGGTCAGTCTCTACTGGTGGAACAGGCAGCTGAGCTGACAGAGATGGCGACTGGTGACGATAACGTTACAGGACTAGTAAAAAAGAAAAAAGGCCTTTGCCCCAGTTTGGGAGTATTTTTGTCCAAAGCCACATGATTTTATTCAACTGCCAGTCTGTCACCATCAACCGCACAACGTCTCCATCTTTCCTGTCTAGTCATTATTTTATGGGCCATAGGTATTTGAACCCAGCAAGACTTGTCTAAATAGGTTAACTGCATATTAGACTGCTACATACGTCCTGTTCTGTAACCCCAGTGAAATGTCGGGAATGTATGAAGGTATGAGGTTACAAAAACAAGCATCAAATTTAAGCGTGGAGGTTCTTTCTTGACCTGTGGATTACATATACTGGGATAAAAATTCTAAACTCAAGGTCCACTTACCAAGCTATTGCCAAAGCTTTCAGTTTTATCTCCCCAGCATTCTTCACCTGAAAGCTGTTCAAGAGTAGCCAAGGAAGTGAACCTTGAGTTTAGAATTTTTATCACAGTATCACACAAACTGACACATGCACTGATACCTTCTGATGTGAATTAAACCTTTTTACATTTTATCTGACTAACTACATTCACTCCAGTACTGTACTTAAGTTCAAGATTTTACATAAAAAACATAATAAGCTTATATGTCTTTTATATCTATGAGTTGTTTTCAGTTTCATCAACGAATGAGTTACGGTTGCTCTTGTGTCAAAGTATAAATTACGTTATGACAGCAGAAGCTGGATAAGAGATTTACAGACATTTGCTCTTCCTCAGTCCTCGTCTCATCATGCTGTACCATGCTGCACCTCACAGCAGAGCTCCGTACCTTGCAGCCAGGCAGTAGACAACGTTAGTAGCCGCCTGGGGTTTGCTTCCCTCTCCACTGGTCCCGTTGCTCTGAGGGGTGGAGGACAGGGCGGGCAGGGCCTTGGTTGCCGGACGTGGGACCATGTAGTTGGAAGCCCAGGCGGGCTGGTCGGGGGTGGAGGGCAGGGGTCTCCTCTGGAGTCTGGAGTCCTGGCCGACCAGGGAGGGGCGGTCCGGAGGGGGAGGAGGGGGCAGCTCTCTCAGCGCCGGAGGCAGAGGTAGAGGCTTGTCTCTGTGAGTGGCTGCGATCTGGGGTGGAGGTGGGAGTGGATGGTGGTGTTACTAACCAGCAGAGATGTGGAGACACATGCGCACACACACGTCCTTGTACTTCTGTACTCATGACGACCTCACGTTGACTGTCTGACAGTAAATTAGAGGTTTGGTGGGTGGATTTGACTCAAAGGCTAGTAGGACATGGGAGTGCATTGTTAACAAAACGTACCTACCGAAAACTGATATTAATTTATTTAGGTGGGCCTGTAATACACTGACTAGGTCATACAACCCCACAAAAATCTGAACTATCCCTTTAAGTGCACGCTTACCTTGGCTGTGGCCCCCTGACCCTGTGCGCTGTGGGAGCTGGGGGGTCTCTGCTGCAGGAGGTCCAGTCGGGGGGGCACCGGAGGCAGCTGAGACACTGGAGATGCTGGGCGCTCTACCTGCACACACACACACACACACACACACACGTACATTTAGAGACGGTTCATGGCTAAAATGATCCCACGTGGATTCCTGAGACTAAATCGGATCGGGCGAGTGTCTGTCGAGATGATGTTTGTGTGTAAACCTTTTGTATGTGGTTCTCTTACCTTTGTGCAGGCCAGCCTGCTCATGACGAGGTGGTCCTCCAGGCGATCATCCTCTTCCTCGTCATTGCCGGCAGCTTCTGCTCTGCTGGACCCCTGGAAACCGGCGAAGGAAGCCCCGCTGGCCTTCGGGTGGAAAGGGTCCACTACGATGGGCTCTGTGCCTTTAATCTCACAGCGGCAAAATGGGCAGCCTTGGCCCTCCGACTCCTGACACATACACACAAGAAGCAAAGTTTAAAACTTCAGGAAGCAGGGTAAGGCCCGCGTTAGATTTGAGACACTTTAAATAGTGAAGATGCTCTGAATTAATGAATCAGGAAGTGAGAATACTATTTCTGTTCACGGAGTGGAAGTGTAACATTAGGGTGTTCTTACAGAACTAATGCTGTAAAAATGTGTTAAATGCTGCAGAAATGTATTAAATGCTGCATTTATTATGTGAGCCCCGATCAACACATGGTAAATTCAGCATAATGTACATTCAACGGCACAAATTCCATCAGTACAGCAACATTAATGTCATATTAATGCACTGATATCCTAATTATTTCCAATCACTGACCCTTTCCTTATTTGCCATCAATGTTAACGGTTTGTCAGTGAAACTCCACACTTGTCGTACACGTTTTAAATGAAAAGAATAGGAACATAGGGTGAGTTTATGCCCTTTGAGGGTCTGGAAGGCCTTTATTGTGAAATAACTGTGCAGGGAGCGTTGAGTTTCATTGACAATGAGGAAGCAATAGGAAAGAATTTGCGAACACAAACAGCATTTCTGTACACAGCTTGTATTGAGTGAGTTAGTGATGCGGAAATGTACATTAAGCTGAATTAATTAACATAACAAATAACCCATGAGGAAGTTTGTTTTAACATCAAGGACAAACAAAAGATTAGATCAGAAAACAGTGAAGCCTCTGTCTGAAATACACGGAAATATAAAACGGGGGAAATTTCAATTCAAGGTCTGTCTAATATAAACCTGTTGGCAAACAAAGGCCTGGTTCTCTCTGCAGTTCAGGGAAATAAGACATTATTTGGGAAATTATGATCAACAAAAAAGCCAGATAGAATACAAGAATTTACAGTAACACTGAATCCAACACAAAGCTTTATTTAAATAAATACTTATAGCAGTAAACAAAAGAGACAGTTCCCTTCTGACTGTCAGAATTCACAGAGCTGCTAGAAACCAAAGTGATGAAATGTTGGAGTGTGTGTGCAGACTCACCTGCCAGGCAGTCAGACAGGAAGTGCACATCAGGTGTCTGCAGGGCTCGATCTTCACATCCTTGTCGTTCTCTGCACAGATCTTACAGAGCTGGAAAGTGGAGCCCATCTCACAGTACAGCTCATACTGCTCCTGCAGGGAGGAAGAGGAGACACAGGTTTACACTGAAGATCGCAGGTGTTGACACTTACTGGTCACATCATTTTCAACCTAGAGGGTTTTATTTATCCGTTAATATTATTCTTATCAGTAAGATTTGAGTCATTCATAATATAATCAATGTTTTTTGTCTAACATGCATCTGTGTCTACTTCTATCAAGCAGTACAATGGTCTCTATATTGTAGCATAACATGGTGGCACTAATTTGCCTCATGCATTGCATTACAGTGTGACTACTGCACTTTGTACTAAAAACAGCTTTCCTGGAGGCACAAGAATAGAGTTGACTGGGAAACAAACACGAACGAACCTGAGTAACTTTGATGTGGTCCTGTGGAGAAGGTTCACACAGCCCTGTTAGGTCTGGGTTCTGTGCACGACCATCTGGAAACAGATAGCTGGGGAACCACCACAAACGTAAACACACACACACACACACACGCAGAACAATGAGTTAAAAGACACTGAAATGCTCTGTTTTTAAGCAAAGAACTGTCATTACTCTACAGCTGCCTTTCAGGACCACAGTGGAGGAACGTCTGACACTTTAAAGATGTTCCTTACATGCTGCAACTGCACATTTATTTTTTAGCCTAAGACCCTTCAGAATCACCTGCTGGTACGCAGCAGTGAAACTGTAGAGCCACACAGAGATTGATATGATTTCTGTTTGCAACAAACTCAAATGGTATAAACAATGTTTCTCCTTCAGATTTGAAAGCAGTGGTAAAGTGCAACAGATAAGCTGTAACTGTGACCTTCTGTCCCTATTGTTCGAAGTTATCACAGAGCTTCAGTTGGGTTGCAAAGAAAAGATTTTCGTAGAAACATAATACACTTAATAAACTGACTGCAGGTTTGGTTTGTGCATTATTGACACAGTAAAAAGACAGTAACATGCCTTCAATGTGCTGACTAACATTAGCGATTCTGATTCTCTAATGTTTTCTTACCCATCCCTATAGGCAAGTTTAAACTAGAACATAATGCACACTAAAATGTTTAAATCAGTGCATTGACACAGTGTTGTAGAGGGACTCACAATCCCTCTCTGTATCCATCAATGAGGGCTTGGAAGAGTGGTTTGTTATGGGGGATGGTCTGCAGGATGTTTCCATCAGCTGTCACGTAGCCGATTGCCCACTGGCCCAGCCGAGTGCAGCTCAGCCTGAAGATGTAGCTGAGAGGAAGACAACAATCTCAACCGTCAGAACATAGTGGCGCTGTTCAATTGCAACAATATGTTTAATGCAGTTGGGAATCTGACTTTTGGATTCACCCAAAATTTAAAAATCATGCAGTTGTGGAGTTTTTTTCCATAGTTCCATATATTTCTGGTCCACAAGGGATGATGGTGTAGAAATGTCTTTTCAAAAAGTGTTCAGAAAAGTGTTTTGGGTTATCTGTGATTCTGAGAGCTCGTCTGTGTCTCACCTGCCGGGTTTGTGGATGAACCTGTGCAGTCGGGCCTTGACCTCGTCGTAGGTTAGGAAGGCCATGTAACCAGGGTGGGTGACTGCCAGACTGTTCCAGTTCCTTAAAAGTGACGACCATGGCTACACACACACACACACACACACACACAAAAAGTGTTCATGATACAGATTTCAACTGATCAACTGTTTGAGGCTACGTTCAGCTCTGCTGCCCAAATCAGATTTTAGGATAACCAGACAGGAAGCTGATTCTGAGAATCTGCAGAAACCGAATAAGTGTTTATTTAACTTGATTTAAGCCTTAAAAAAGGTCCCACGTGGAGATTTTGACTATTTGTTGTGCTACAGAACAATGTTTTTATGACACACAATGTTTTTTATGATCCACGCTTCCACTTAATGATGGGTGGCGGTAAGATGCCAAGAAATGCAGCAATGTGCCAGCAAAGGCAGGGAAGAAGAAGGATACTATCAAGAACAACAGATGTGAACAAAGCAGGTTTCATCAGTGCAATTTCCACAATAATCAAATAATCGAATTAAGCCTGTTAGATCAGACTTGCAGGCAACGCTCACTTTGGGTGGAACTCAAACACATGTAAAGCTGGTGATACAAAACACTGTTGCACAAACTTTGCACGATGTTTGATCGAGCAGATAATCAACAGGGGACCAAATTTCTACAGAACAGCAGCACTACAAACTTGAAGTTCAGAAAGTCGTCAGTTTCGGTTTCCATGTGGAGTCTATTTTGTTCACTTCTGCATCTAAACTCGCTATAAAAAAGTGTCAACTTTGCGTTCTTCTCTCTCAGACATCAGAATCACAAATGTTTTGCCACTCATGACCGAAAGCCACTTAATGTTATTTCCTCAGAGTTCAGACATTTTGAACTACTAAATGGATCTGTGGATACCAGGACACCCCCCACACTGCTCTGCTGTTACGGGCCTCACCTGGAAGAGCCTAGTGAAGATGTCAAACTCGAAGACAGAGATGTAGTCGTTGCAGGTGAGGTCGATGGTGGACTTGAGAGCCATGGCCTCCAAGCCCGAGCTGATGGGGTGAAACTCGTGGAGAGCCTGACGAAACGTCCTCCACGGCACTATGGTCCTACAGTACACGAGAGGGAGGGGGCCAGGAACTTACAGGTGTTGTAGGAAACTAACCATTCATCATAGTTTGAAAACCACAAATATGGCAAATGTAAAAGCAAAGCAGGTTCTATTCATGAAACTACTGATACAAATTTGCAAGTTTAGTGAACAAGCGAACACCTGAATTTACATTGTACCAAGTTCCTCTTTTGACATGTTTAATATTTGATTAAGCAAAAGCTCACTTGTCCCCAAATGACCGTCTCCAGAATTCGGCAGCATCGGCTTTGGTGATTCTGAAGTTGTCGCCCTGAAATAAGCCATTGGGGAAGATGGCTTTTAGCTCTGCTAACATGTGACTGAAGATCAGAGACAGCTTGGTAAGGTTTCGCCTGAGTGAGAAGAGAGAGAACGAAAGAAACAAACACAAGTCAGTGCAGAACATTATCAGACGTACTAATATTTGCTAAGAAACATTACAGGCATTTAACAGACTTTTGTATGTGCTTATATTTTACCAAACAAGGCAAATTATACTTTGTATAGTTTTTACAGTACTGTAAAATAATTTGCCTTGTTGTTTATTATACTTCCAAGTTCCCAGTTCTTCTGAATGCTTGTCAGTCAACTTCCACATACTTCTAACATACAGAGACGCCATTTAAACTTTCAAATGCTTAATGCTTATTCCAGTTTCTCACTTAATTTTAATATAGGAGTCAAAGGGTGTAATGTTCAAACTTAGCTCTTTCTAAAACCCAAATCAAACTTCAGAGTTTATACTTTTTAATAATCTTGTTAAATGTATTTATGATTCATAGAGATACAGCTCTTTAAAACCGAAACGTTTAGTCAATCAACAGAAAACAGCTATCTTGATAATTGTTTACTTTTCAAGCAAAAGATACCAAAAGTCCAACATTATTAGATTATTTAAACATAGACAAAGCCAGTTTTTAAAAATATTAAATATAAACTACATTACTGTTAGTTAATATTAATTCATAAAAAGAGGAAACATGGTATAATAAGAAAAGGCTTCTTCTTGGTGAACCATCAACAGCTTTCACCATCAACTCAGATGGTTCAGTGAGCACGACTGTACTCACTGAAGTGTCTGAAACATTTGCTACCCTGGACAATAGTTGTTGATGAAGATTCTCTATGAGGAAATGCTTGATAAAAATCTGACTGCGTCAGAGGAAGGAACTTTCGCTTAGTAATGAATTTCTGAGAAACAGAGGAAGTGGCTGTGATTGCGACAGTTAATCATGCCTTTATCATACATTTGAGAGATTTTACTTCACTACACATGGCTGGTCTACTTTTGCCAAATGTCACCGGTTGTATTTCATCACAAAAAAAAGTGAACAAATAGTGTGGAGAAATTTATATATAAATAAACTGAACAACCTCATATGGACATAAGTGTTTTTTCTTTTTTTTTTTAAAGAAATCACAAAAAAGATGACAGAGCAGTTTCTTTCAGTTTCTTTATTTAGATATAGTGGTGACCTGATTTGTTTAAAGCTGCTCAAATACAGGCACTACAGTTATGTCAACAGGTCACTGCCAAATTAATGTCAACCGAATAGAATAATAGCTGTTGAAAAATGAGGCCACTGACATGTTTCTAAATTCAATGTTTTTTAGCTTTATGGAAATAAGAAGGTAACAGAGGCTCACTTTGAACTACTTTACTTCCAAGTAAGCCTGATCTTTGTAACATCTATCAGATACCCAAACACCTTCCCCTCACAAGGACGAATGACCTTTACCTGGGCTGGGAGTTCTCCTCAAACATCCTCTCCTTGGCCTCCTTAAAAAGGCTCATGGTCTGCTTTGTCTTGTTGGTCAAGTTCTCCATGACCACGCGAAAATACTCGTTCTCCCCAAGGATCTCCATTTTGCCCTCGTATCGGGACAGGATGGTGCGTAGGTGCTGGTAGGTGTCCGGCAGCAGGTCCAGGATGTAGGGTGGGCTGTTCTTCAATGCCACCTTGGGATTCTGGCACAAACGCACAACCTAGATAGAAAACACAAAAGGCCCAAAGACTCTATTAAAGGACTGGGTCAAAATGTTTCAAGTCTGTGTTAAAGAGAGTAGTCAGGTGTGCATATATTGTGTACATTGAAACTGTTTTTGCTTGCTGGAATCAAGCGCTTCCAGTGTAAGAAACAGGGGACAAAAATCAAAATCAAAGCAGCTTTGCAGGGAAATGCTGTCTGGAGAAACATAAAGTGTTTTGCGCTTTATTTTTTAAGAACTACCTGATCCCAACACTGTAGGCCCAGGTTGAAGACGATAAAGTTGGTAAGCTTAAATTACTGAAATGATACAAAGGAAAGGGCATGAATGCGATGCCTGAAATTGAAATGAAGCGATCCCCTAAAGAGAAGACGTATCCCTCTGGGAGATGTTGGGATTACAAAAACTCAAAATCCACTTGCATTTGAACTGTGTTACAGGCAGGCAAGTTTTACTTTGGCCTGTCATAAACCTACTCACAGATATAACATGCATATGACCTGCCACCGGTGACGTCTGTCATTTCAACCAGTGGTCAGCGCCTTCCTGATCCTTACGATCGGCTCGGCGGGCCTAAAAATGTTGTATATCTGAGGGCAGGGGTGGAAGTAACGAATTACATTTCCTCTTGTTGTAGTAACGAAGTCGGTTTATTTTTTTGTATTTTTAAAAATCTGTCATTTTACTTGAATTTGACTACTTAAGTACTTTCTTTATCACAAGTAGTAGGTTGGTGAGCATTTCAAGTCGCAACAGTTACAAAGTAAAAACTAAAATCATATGAAAAAGTCCTGATGAATTGTGATAGAAAAGAACAAAATAAAGATGTTAAATGAGCAGCTGAAGCACAGAAGAAGCTGCTGTGTGTCTGCGGCTGCAGGACCCCGGCTGGGTCTTGTGGTTTTTGAACAGTACAACAATGCATTAAGAATGGCGTCATCATGGGGTATGGTTGGCGTTATTGGTAGGTATTATGTTACCTCGGCATAGTTTAAAAAAAAGGTTGTAAATACTTTAATCTCTGATTTAGCACTAAGCACACTAAGTGACCCAAATCAAACACACCCAAGACGTTGCGTAACCAACAGGTGCATGCTGGGCTGGATAACGTGTTAAATGCTGAAATGCTCCATGACGAATCAAACTACACCATCCAGAGGACTGGTTACAGTGGGACGCAGAGGGCCGACTGGTTACAGTGGGACGCAGAGGGCCGACTGGTTACAGTGGGACGCAGAGGGCCGACTGGTTACAGTGGGACGCAGACGGCCGACTGGTTACAGTGGGACGCAGAGGGCCGACTGGTTACAGTGGGACGCAGAGGGCCGACTGGTTACAGTGGGACGCAGAGGGCCGACTGGTTACAGTGGGACGCAGACGGCCGACTGGTTACAGTGGGACGCAGAGGGCCGACTGGTTACAGTGGGACGCAGAGGGCCGACTGGTTACAGTGGGACGCAGAGGGCCGACTGGTTACAGTGGGACGCAGAGGGCCGACTGGTTACAGTGGGACGCAGAGGGCCGACTGGTTACAGTGGGACGCAGAGGGCCGACTGGCTACAGTGGGACGCAGAGGGCCAACTGGCTACAGTGGGACGCAGAGGGCCGACTGGTTACAGTGGGACGCAGAGGGCCGACTGGTTACAGTGGGACGCAGAGGGCCGACTGGTTACAGTGGGACGCAGAGGGCCGACTGGACTGGTGATAATATGCTGTGAGAACGAACGAGCAGAGATGGTGAACGCGGAGCAGATTGCGGAGGACTTTTTCCCACTGTGATAGATTGAAGCAACCACTGCGTTGCCTAGTAACGTAGCGTTGTGTGCGCACTACCCGGCGTGTAAAAACCGTGCAGCTCTTTGCTTTCACGTGTGTGTTTGTTAATAGATGCGTATGTGTGTTTGTGGCTGCAGCCGCTGTGGGGTTTTAAACTGTTTATACGTCTCTGTGTTGGTTGCCTTAGTGATGCTTTTTTCTGCTATTATAAGTGGCGGTTACTTCATTTCTGTAGCCTAATAATACCTGTTGCACCTGCCGCAGTGGCCATAGTTCTTTTTAATTATTGTCGGCGGTTGTATGTTTATAATTGATCATCGGTTGCATGCACAGGCTGCAGAGTGCGTCTATGAAAACAAATGTATTGTGGATTTAGACTTTTGACATTTAATGCAATTTATTTTCTAGCCGTAAAGGAATTTGTTTTATTTTACAGTAGCATCATATCACCCCTCCCCCCAAATAAAAATGTGTGTTTTAGCTGACTTATTTTACTTTCATCCAAGTACATACAAGTCCTTTTACTTGGGTAAAATGTATTTAAAGTAACAGTTGTTTTACTTCTAGGCTACGGGGTCATTACAATAAAAAGGGTTTATCTCCTTGGGAGCTTTATTGGGCTTAGCAAAGTTCATGGAAATCTGCCAAACAGATTACAAGCCGTCTTGTGTGCAAATTTGGGTTTTTGTCCCAGCGATGACTCTGGAGGAAAGTTCAAGAGGTCAACCAACAAATCCTCTTTGGCACAAATTTGCCAAATCTGGCAACCTGGCCTGCAGTGAGAGAGTTATTGATCTGCCATCACCGTCCCTGAAGGTTACAGGTTCAGTTGTGATAACACTGAACTCAACACTCACTCAGTCATTTCTGAGATCTGGCACCTTTCATGTTTATCATGTTTAGTTCAGTTAAACAAAGAGTATAAATACTGACAAACTCTCAAATTGACTGTTTTTGTAAAAACAGGAAGGATGAGGATGGTTGGGTTATTTAAAGCGATGCACTAAATAAACTGTGCAAACAACAGACTATGTGCACGAATGTTTGCTTTGCTTTACAACGTGACACTTTAAAACAAATTCACTGTATACCAGAGCGGCTGAGGGAACAGAGTTACATTATATGGCTGAAATAGCAAGATGATACGAATATTTCTGACGTCAAACTGCAACGAGTTGGAAATGTATGAAAACAAAAATCACATAAAGTAATCCAACTGATGTTCAACACAACCAGCTGCTCCACTCAGACAAAACTCCTCACAAAACACATTTTTCTTACTTTTTAATTACACTATATTACAACACAATTCCTCTGCATGGCACCAAACCCGAACACTGTATTATCACCCACTAAGTGGAAGCATATGACCCACATAAGAAAAAAAAAACAGTTTTTAAAACCTCCAACAGCAAAAGGGATCAGTCAGTGCCATGTGACACGGAGACAAATCATACTGTAGGTGTAAATGAGGCAGCACAGCCACGTCCTCGCACAGTACACTGCACAGGCATGCACCAGTGTATACTATACTCTGTCTTATCTGTGTCTGTCTTCAGTCCAGCACTCCTGACATAATCTCTCATGAACCCTCGTCTCCTCGTCCCTCTCCACCGTCGAGCTCAGTTGAGACAACAGATAAACTAGACTGATAGTCGACAATGTATGTACAAAACCAAGCCAGTTTCCATATAACACACATACACTTTTGATCTAACACCAAACATTAGGTGTAAGGATTTTGAAGTGTTTCCACAAAGTCCATGACCGGATGATCAACACATTTGCGCCACTGTGACCTAATTAACAATAAATGATCCCAATTAGATTTTGCACCAGAGACACTATTGTACTCCAGTTTTGTGGGTGCAATTTTCCTCATGCAGATAAAGCGGACAGCTCCACAACTCAATGCCAAAATACTTCTCTATATAGATGGATTTGCAGGACTAATATTTATTAAAAGTGGGCAAAATAAATGTGTGTGTGTGTGTGTGTAACTAATACAGCTGAAAGTTCAGGCGTTAGAAGGTCATGTCCCTAGTCATAATGAAAAGAGGGAAGTGGCAGTTCATATTTTTCTGATGCAGATCTACAGATTACTGGCAAAACTCGAGTGACTAATTTTCACTTCTTCTTTTTTTTTTTTTTTTTGTTAGTTAATTTCTTTTGAACGATTTGATTTGATTTGGACCCTTTGCAGAAAAAAAAAAAAACCCAACTGCCAATACCTTATCCATGAGTTTCCAGCATTTCTCCACCATTTTCTTATCGACCACTGCAGGTTGGTGCGGCTGCAGAGGCTGCTGGTGCGGCTGGAAGGCGTCCTTCATCAAGCCGATGAGCCCGGCGCCTCTCCTCGGATTTCCGGCCATTAATTCGGTCGGCGACCGGGGGTTAGCCCCGGGGCAGCTGGAGGAGGAGGAGGAGGAGGAGGAGGAGGACCGAGGTCGACAACCCGGGATCACACTTGCCACGTTTTGACCACCGGCGCTGAAAGCCCTGGCGTTAGTTAGTCATGCAGAGGCTGTCGGAGAGCGGAACAGAAACGCCTGTGTCCACCGTCCGCCGCGCAGCTAGCGAGCTAACGGGCTACCTCCGGAGAAAAGGCTCCGCGTCGGTTCTTCTTCGCTCCGTCGCCGAACGCGAACCCGGGACACAAACTCGTCATGTTGCGGGCGTCAGGCTGCAGGACGGCCGGCCGGCTTCCCCCCGCTTCGAGTTAAAGCCCCATCCGCGGTTTCCCTGAGAAATGAACCCGCCTGGTGGGGAACTCGGGGTGATAATGAGCCGCACGGAGCGATCAACAAACAGGTTGAGCGGCGGCGAACACGGATATCCGGCTGCGCCCTTCAAAGTAAAGGCACGGCCAACCAACGGTGCAGAAGGAGAATGCGGCAAAATAAACGTCCAGTTGTTGTGGGACAATTACAACATTTAGTTACTTGTGCATTGAAGTATTTTTTATTTTATGCTACTTTCTGCTTTTACTCCACTATATTTGTCTGACAGCTTTAGACAAAATATAATATTCAACAACACTCAACTAATAAATTAGTATTATTATTGATTAAGATACATGGCAGTAAATAGTAGCTAAAACATTAGTGATGTTTATATATAATTGTGTTATTAATCGTAATCCAATAATATTTGTTATTCTGAAATCGGCCATTGTGCATTATGACTACTTATACTTAGTATACTTGTAGTATATTTTGATGCAGGACTTTTACTTACTATACTATATTACTACATTTCACCTTATACTATATCTCATACCATGTTATAATGTACCATGTTATACTATGTTATGTTATACTGACAAACATTAAGTACCATTACTTAATCATATCATGTATTAGTCTGACTTTATTAATTTGCTATTAATCAAACCACTGTCACTTTAACTCTACCATGTCATTTTGTCTCCAAATGCTCTTGTATAGTTTCTATTTTTTATTTTATTCTTATTTTAGTTTTATTTACCTCCTATTATGTACTGTGTGTATGACAGCATGTGAGCTGCAGCAGCACAGCGGGGGGATGATGACCTTCACATCAGCAGCCACTTCTTTTCTAAGATGCTTCTCTGTGCTGCAGCAGCTGTGCAGCTCCACCCCGGATCAGCTGGAGCCAGAAGGGCTCCTGCGGTGGCGCTGGTGCATGTTGGGATCAAACCTGTCACACCCCAGATTCATATAAACGGAAATACATTCAGCATAAAAAACAAGGTGAAGCAAAGTGTGCATGGCTGAATTTTCTTTTAATTAAGACAGAGATAAAGTGTATTAAAATCTGCAGAAAATATGGCAACTAAAGACAGCTGGTCTTGAGTCTTACAGCCTCCTTCTGCATGTGTTTCTTGTCCCACATCTACAAATAAGGCTTCAAGCCTACGGCTAGCAACCATTAATAACTAAATATATATATATATATACACACACTTCTATTTAATAGAAAGTTTTGTTTGAATTTTAATTCATCAAGTCAACTAACTGTTGGTGTTTGTCATCACATCCTACATTCTTTTTATAGAGGATGTAGAGAGTGTTGCGGAAACTGATAAAACAATTCATTAAAGCCTCTATGCCGTCTATAAAATGACTTACTTTGGCGCCACCAGGTGACGGTACGACATCACAGGAGACAGCAAAGCACAGCAATTTAGGTTACAATGTGTACAATTTTCAGGCACTTATTGGTATCATATCAATCATACGCTATGGCCATCACAGTCACCAGATCTCAACCTCATTGATTGTAGAGATAAGTGTTAGACAGCACTCTCCATCCCCAAATGAGGGAATATCTTTTGGAAAATCTAAGCAGAGGAGTATTGTTTATAGTGGAACACCTTGCTAAGAAACTTTATGTTGCTTTTTTCTTTCAATTTTTTCCCAACATAATTTCCAAATCTGGAGTACAATTGCATTCCGACCAATTTCAGTGTCCATAAGTCCACAATTCAAGGCAAAATATGTCACAAAAGGGTGCCAAGGCTTCTATATTTCATGTGCTACATCGTATGCTGCCAAGGATTATGGTTTTCTTCTTCTTAGCCAAAAATTCCAAGCTCAAGACATGTCCGAGGAGTCCCCACCTCTGGTAGGACAGCCTTCCTCTGCACCGACAGATCAGCCTAAATCGGAGTTCCTTGGAAGCTCAAAGCAACGTTCAACAGCTGACCTCCCAGCTCCGCCTGCTGCCCTCTGGGTAGGAACTCTGCGGACAGCTCTCTGTACGTGCTGCAAACTCTGCGCTCGTGGACATCCGCCCGATGAATGGCGTGTTTCCATCTGTGCCGCGCCTCGCCGTGTAACACCGCTAAAGATCTGCGGGGGAGTGGCACAGCTACGTGGACCTCCTCTGCTAGTCCCAGCTCTGGCAGACCCTGTTCAAGGGACATCGTGAGTGTGGTGTTTGATAACATGTTGATGGTGACCAGGCGTTCCCCCCACAGCCAGGAGTCGTCTAGGTGTGGATCGATGGCGGAGCCTCGCTCAGGGTGGTAATCCAGATTGCACTGCTCCACTGGTTGAAAGTCTGCTAGACTTGGCTCTTGTTGCATTCGGAGAACTAGTTTTTCACTCAAAGCAGGCAGTCCACTAAAGCCAGCTACACGCACTTTCCTCTTCTTGAAGTTAACTTTGGGGCCAAAGTCCTGCGACAATATGAGAAAAGACTTTAGTTTATTTCATCAGAAAATAATAAAAATGGATGCTTGGATG
This sequence comes from Lateolabrax maculatus, assembly GCA_031216445.1. NCBI lineage: Eukaryota > Metazoa > Chordata > Actinopteri > Acropomatiformes > Lateolabracidae > Lateolabrax > Lateolabrax maculatus. The sequence goes on from CM062197.1 coordinate 3,595,496, forward strand.
AATAGGAAAGGGTTAATGCATATCAGCAATTATGTAATCTATCTCTGTCACACTATAAAACAGAAGACACCATGCACACATTACAATACAGGAAATCTATTCATAACCATTCAGAAAAATACTCATAAGATGCATTACAGGGATAAAATTAGGACATTTAGATTCATCCCCATTCAGAGACCTGTGAGGTGCATCAAAGGTGCAGTGTTTTCCTACAGTATATGCCAAAAATGTACAGTTTCTGGAATAAAAGAACAGATATTGACAGCGGTAAGCACAGTTTAACAAAAATGAAGTTGAAAGTGGCACGTACGCTCACTGAAAAACAGCTATTTTGTGTGTTTTAACTGGTATGAAGATCAGAGGAGTGCAGATCATTTTGCTCAACAAATTACACTGGAATCCAGTTTGACGTGTAGTGAACTGGATGTCTTAATAAAGAAGCTACTCGTGAAACTATGTGACTTTTGTCCCCATGCCCCCAGAAAAGCCAAATACAAAGTAAAGTGAGGCATAATTTGGCCTGATGTGTGCTGATGACATTCATGAACCTGTTTCCTCCGACCAGACTGGGACTCGTTCCACACATCCTGGTCCATCGTGGTTATCAGCTGCTTCTCCTCCTCTTCTGATATGAAGTTCTCCCACAGGAAGACGCCAGGAAAGGGGAAGGACGCAGCGGCCTCGGCGTCTTTGCGAATGGCACGCCTCGTCTCAGGATCGTAGAGGAAGTGATGCACAATCTAACACAGACAAGAACAAAATTACAACAGAGACATGACGTTACCTGACATTGTCATTTTCGGACGATGAGCCACATTGAGAAGATTAAATGAATGAGTTTCAGGTGCATGAAATGAGAGACGTCCAATCCAGTCAAAAGATAAGTGTGCAAACACAAAAAAGATCCAGAAACTGAAATACATGATCGTCCCCATGAGCTGTGAACATATCTGAGCTGCAATGCAATCCTTTAGGAACGACATGACAATGTTATAACGAGAAAAGCTGGTATATAAGATATTATTATTATTAATATGTCATAATAACGAGAACAAAGTATATATTATAAATATGTAATAACTGTTTGACAGAGGAAAGGTCCTGTGAGGCTTCCGTAGCCAGCAGCTGCGTCCGTTTCCTGCTGATAAAAACAAAGTAAACGCGGTTTTCAGTCAGAAATCTTCACCTTCGGTTCTTTCTCCTCCAGCTGCGCTTTCTCCTTCAGCTTTTCACACATGAGACACCGTCTGATGCCTTTACAGCTACACGGAGCAACACGGTCACTGCTGTCAGGAGCCATCATGCTTCTTCTTCTTCTTCTTCTTCTTCTTCTTCTTCTTCTTCTTCTGGTGTTGTAGGCGGTGAATCTGTTAAAGTAGATAAACATCGCCACCTATCGAAACGTGTGATCTTATACGCACTCAATGAATATTATTTAGGTTTTAGAGGTTTATTTATCTCTCCGAAGTAAAAGGTGACAAAAAGTATTGTTTTATTATATAATCAATTCATCGTTATGTATATATCACTACTGTTTATACCTGCACAGTAGGCTATTCATAATAAATGTATTTTACTACGTTTACAAGTTCTCATTGCTGCACAACATGTCTACATTAGAGTTTAGCCATTTTATCATTCCTGCAGTAGTATTTTATTATATTTTATTCCTGTATGTAACTTCTGCACTATGTTTTATGTATTTGATTCCTATTTTTACTTTGACCTTGATTGCCAGTGAATGCTTCACTGTAATTGTTGTGCACATGACAAATAAAAAAATTTAAAATCAAATGTAACACTATAAAACATACACGAAAAAAACTGAACAAACAGGTAAAATGAACAAATATGTATAAATAATACAGTATTGGCACAGAAAATATAGAAATGACAAAAGACAGAAAGAAAGAAAGATTTTGGGGCTTACATAATACATAATAAATCTGTACTGCATTTTTACATAAATCAATTTCAAAAGCAGAACAGGTTGAAAAACCTTTGAATATGTACATGTCGGTGTAACAACCTTCTCCCTGCAGCTTGGTCTGAAGGCATGTGGAGAAACATTTTGCCTGTCAGGCTCAGCTCAGGGTAGAAAAAGCCCCGGATGTTCTGAGCCACGCCCACCGGAAGTACGCAGCGTTTTCCCGGGAAATCTCGGTTTCTGCAGGAGTTCACCGGAGCTGTTCAAGAGCCGGTGAGGAACTTTAACCACGAATATTAACAAATTCACTCACCTAATGTTTGCTTATGCTTCAACCCTGCTTCTGAAACTGAATAATAGGTGTTTTGTTGCCTGTAAAGTTAATTTAAACCCTAAAGATACAAAGAAATGGCGGTTGGTGCCTCCAACGTGGCTAGCTGATGTCACTTTCCTCTACAGATATATAAAGTTGTAACTTCAAAACTGATATTTTCAGGTACAAAACCGAGGTACAGTTGTGGGGGGAAACTTGTTTTGTTGTTGTTTCTCACTGTTCTCATGTAAATAACGTCTTCTCTGTGTAACTTCCTGATATAAACTCACTCTGACCGTGTGTTTTTTTTTATCGCAGGAAACCTTTCACTCATATTGCAGATTAAATATAAGTAATGAAATTAGGCAAACGACAAAGCAATGTGCCACACATGCCAGTACAAAGGAAAACAATCCCACTTTACTGTACCCATTGTGTGTATTTAGGACTATGAGGTTTGGAAAGACTGGCAGGCTGCATTTTACAAGGTTGATTTGTAAAAGTAGTGGTGTAGCTCAGGTGTATCTCAGCCAGTCAGGCTGGCAACTTGTTGTTAAACCTCTATAAATATATATTTATTGCCACAATAACTTACAAACTACCACCAACAACAGGCAGATTCCCCAGGACTCGCCTCCCACTAACCTGAGTGGAATATCTTCACACCACATGCTGTGATTGAGTACCTGAAAACAAGTGAAGGCCTCCACATGTGGTACGGATGCAAACGTGAACCCACTGAAACAAAGAGACAAAGGACTAATCAGACCAGGATCCCCGTGTTATAACATCCAGTATGAAATTGATTCAAATGATTTACGATTGAGTTAGTGTTGATGAAGGTGCTAATAGGGCTGTGGGGATAAGGGAACCACCATTTAATTCCTTTATAAAAAGGTTGCAAAGCTTCTTTTTTAAATTCTGCATTGCATTCTTGTTCTGCTTTTTCCTGGTGTGTTGCAAAATGTATTGGCTGCCTGTTGTACTGTGTGAAACTGGTGGAGCATGAGGCGCAAACACTAAAGGACCCTGCTCATCAAAACATTTCTCCAGAGGGCCACTAGTGGTCAAATACTTCATAGGGTACTTTCTTATTAATTGTAATTGTAGCAGCTTTTTATTGCTGCTACAATTAAAAAGCAGCAAACAAGAATTAAGTTTTTGCTGACTTCCAGTGTTTTGAAGATCTCATCTAGCTGTAGAGATGTAGAAGAGTACTCGGGGCGTGGTCAGTACACGCTGGTGTTACAGATGCAGCAGAGCACTGGACACCCCCATCAGTGATACCGGGTGTGATTAGAGTAGCTACAGCCTTGACTCTTTCAACAGAAGAGGGCACTGAAACAACTCTTTAATACTCCGTCCCTGCTCTACAGTTGTGTCTCTCTGTTATCCTAGTTTTCTGAATTGTGGTTCTTTCTACAGATTATCAATGGAGAAAATAACAGAGAAACTTTTACTGGAGAAAGGATCTCCAAAAACCAACCAACTGGAGCAAATCAAGACACTGAAGTAAGCATGATTTTATTCTCCTTACAACGGCGTTTGTTTTGTAGGTAACAGCTCATAACATGTTTTAGTTAAAGTTGCACTGTATATAATATTTATTTGTATATTGGTGACCCCTATGTGCAGCAGGAAGCACCTGATAAAATGTTAAGACTTCACTTCCCAGAAATTCTTATTTTTTTTACCAAACAGATGTACTGGATTGGTATTATCGTGTAACACTAACTTAATCAGAAAGCTGTTTTTTCTTTAGGTTTGTCACAAATGCAATATAGTAGAATAGAGGATGTGGAAGTTGTAGAAAGATGGGGTCCTTAAGAAAAGGAAGAAAGACATTAATGTGTGGAAATGTATGTGAAGTAAATTATGCTGCACTGGAAAGAGTTGTGGCCGATTCAGTTTTATTTCCTGCCTTGTGGAAACACTGACATGAGACTCTCTGCTGTTCAGTCTCTCTAAGCTGGGACTGAAGCTCCAGGACTTGCCGGTCCGGCTGCTGTCCCGTCTCCAGTCCCTGGAGCGGTGGGATCTGTCTGGGAACAGGCTGCAGGAGTTGCCCAAGAACCTGGAGCTGCCTGCGCTTCGCTACCTGGACCTCAGTGACAACCAGATGGAGGATGTTACCACCCTGGAGTCTCTGAGCAGCCTGGAAGAGCTCAAGATGGAGGACAACCTTTATATCACTGTGAGGACATGCCTAATGGCTTTGTTTACTTGTTTTTGGTGATGGCGTTATTCTGTAGAAAAACTGTAAAAAAAGACATGAACAAACTATGACACTTATCTTGTGATCTCCATTATATCTTAAATGACTGTACCATTGTACTAGGCATTCACTACAAATAATTTCTACACAATGGGTCAGGGGTTCACAATGTCGCCTCACAGCAAGAACTTCCTGTATTTGATTCCACCAGACGGCTGGGACCTTTACTGTATGTGTGGACTTTGCATATTGTCTGGGTTTCCTCCCACGATTCAAAAGACATGCAGATTATGCGAGCCGGACACTCTAATTTGCCTGTAGGTGTGAGTGTGAATGGTCTGTCTATTGTGTCAGCTCGGTGAGAGACTGTTCAGGGCGTGTCCCGCCTCTCACCAGCTGTGAACTGGGCTTCAGCCCCCGACATCCTGCACAGGATGAGTAGGTATAGATAATGGGTGGACAGATGGCGTTTCTAACTTACTTTACTGCTGTTGGCTACTTTGCTTTGGAAATCTGTTAGCAGGAATGTAAAGCATAAATAATTTAATATTATTTAAAAAATATATATCGGTCCCTAAAAGCAGTTGAATTCTTGGGCAGTTCTAATGTTATTTCTGAAGAACTGGTTCTTCTTTTATATAATGTGTTTGATAACTCAAAGAACATTCCTGCATTCACATCTTTTTTACTTGAACCCAGGATCACATGAAAACTGGATTATTAATGGCGACATCACTTTTTAGAGACATGCACTAGTATTACACTTCCATAAAGTAGATAAAAATAACAAAAACAGATGAAGACAAGATTGGTCAAAATCATAAACCTGAACCTGGAGTCCTCCTTTCAAAATAAACTCCCACTGTGTTTAAAACTTGATTGTTAATGTTGCTTTTCTTTCTCAGGTGAGTGATAATTATAAGCTGATGGTGTTGTTGCCCAGCCTGAGGATTTACAACGGTAAAGATGTCAGCACTAACGCCAACCACATGCGCTACGTGTACAGTGACAACTTGAGAACCAGGGTATGAAACCAACTGCCTATTTTGGCTTATTTTCTGATAAGACTGTTGTGTCAGTAATCCAATATTATACTTTGTACCTTCTGCTGCAAACGTGGCAGTACGACACCATTTTACTGCATAACTTGCTGCTGTTGTCAGTGTACAAACTGTCTTTGGTTATTTTTAGATAATTGCAGTTTGGGAGAAGAGCTTCAGTCTCCCGGATCCCATCACAGCGGAGAAAATGTCCGCCTTGGAGACAAACTTTGTCAACACTGCCCGCCAACAGGTTAAATTCGGACCCAGTTCAGTCAGTGACTTCACCAAATGGAGGGTAAGTTCAGGATCTGCGAGACATTTCTCTGCACTTTTTTTTAGTGTTGCCATCAGTCCATTTTTAGTAACTTGTCTGTTTTGTCTCCTTTTGGTTCTTAGGTGGCGATTATGGCTAAGGAGTATCTGTGCTCTCTGACAAAGCCAAAGGAAGAAGTGGAGAGCAAGGAGTCTTCTGACACTACAGAGGCCTGTGTAAGATTTCAAAGGATGAGCTGCTTTATTTCGCTGTCTGAAATCATACAGTAACCAGGATGTTGTAAATAATTAATCCTGGAGTTGGTTTAAAGCTCATACCGTGCATTGGCTTTTTCAGGACGTCTCAACACCTACCAAGAGGAAACAACCTATTACAGTAATGGACACCGGCATACGCCTGACGCCTCGCAAAAAGCTGTGTGTGGATTTCCCAGCATCCTCAGCTGAAGACAGTCCCCGCAAATCCAGCCTCCGCCTCAGACCTCAGACACCAACCCAGGCCGACACCGTCAGGATGAGCCCCCGCAAGACAGGTCAGACTCCCTCCACCCCCACCAGAGTACAGATGACACCCAGGAGGTGTTCCAAGGTGCGACAAGCCAAAGAGGAAGGAGCTCAGATTACACAGAAGGAAGATGTCAAAGCCACAGAGCTGCAGAGAGATGCTCACGTGCTTCCCACAGCAAAGAGCTGCAGCGACACACAGGTAAATGGATGGCAATATCAGTCAAACTTGCTCGGTATCAGAACAGCTAATCACTTTGGTGATCCCCTGGTTTTTAGTGCTACCATGCGGCTCACAGTTGTGGTTTTGAGTGAAATGTCTCCACAAGTGTTGGATGATTGCCATAACATTTGATACACACATACACATCCCCCTTCAGCATGAATTGTAATAACTGTTGTGATCCCCTGACTGGCTGTAAGTGGCGTTATGTTTTTACTTCAGCTTTATATCTGTACAGCAATATTGAACCCCCCGGCTATTTGTATTATCATGTCATTAAACTTCCTTTTTTCCCACCACTCTACTATCTCTTTGCCCATGTTTCCTTCCCTCCTGCAGCCAGTGCATCTGAAGCCTCTCCACGTCCTCCAGTGCCACAGTAAACAGGACAGCTCGGAGGACTTCTCCACCCAGCTGTGGGCCTGTGCTTTCCAGCCGCTGCCAGATTCCACTGGTACTGTTCACCTTATTTCAGAAATACAGTTCCCTCAGACCTATCAGGCTTGAATGATCAAAATCAAAGCCTCAAATGTGTAAATAGATTTTAAAAGCTTCCCTTTAACCGCGTTCATCAGAGTAAAATAGAAATAAACTGTTTTAACAGGCGCTGGTGGAGGAAGCCGTCTGGTTGCTACCTGCGGTGGAGACTCTCTCTGTGTGATCGACTGTGAAACCGGGATGGTGATGAAGAAGTACAAAGTCCCCGGCGAGGTTTGCTCCATTTATTCTTTTAAAGTCTTCTAAAAGGCGGACTTCTGCATTTGTGTGCACAGACACACTCAATATATTTTTTAAGTTAATTGTATCTTTCAATTTTTCAGACATTAGCACACTTCACATCTATTTAATTCATTCATGTTGTAATTTTCAGTATTGATTTTGTGGCAGTGTGATAAAACTGAAGTGCAGCGCAGTGGCCTGATATTGGAGATAGAATTGAGTGTTTGTATCGTAATAAAAGCTTGATGTTGTTTGTATGTGTTTTTCACGACAGGATTTCTTCTCCCTGGCCTGGTCCACAGTGCTGATGTCCCGGGGCGGCGGCGCCTCGGCTCAACACTGCAGCATCCTGGCAGCTGGTGGGAAGAGAGGACTGGTCAAACTGATCCACCCCAGAAACAACGTGGCCTACGGGGAGTTCCGGGCCAGCCGCAAGTCGCTGTCCGTCGTCCGCTTCAACCACCACCAGGGAAACTTCCTCTTCAGTGAGTCCTTAGTGATTAAACAACCGACATTATGAGGTCTGATTGTTTGACAGCCTCCGACTTCCAACATCAGACAGATAAAAGGATTCTTTTATTCCTTTGGACCAGACCAACCACTGATTTTGAAACAGATCTCTGATGATAGTGATACCTTTTCTCTTTCAGCGGGATCATACGATAACAAGATAATGATGTGGGACATCGGTGGAGTGGACAGCCAGTACAACTACAAAGTCGTGTGAGTATTTCTGCTTGCAAGTCACTTTTTATACCTCGATTGTAATTTCAACATAACCAGCGTTATCACACTTTTGTTTGGGGAAAAAACACATCATATACATCTTGTGTATAATTTTATAGGCAGTTACTGGTGATTTATATTCAGTGTATTGGCAAACTTTAAAGTTCTTGGAGAGTGAACAAACCTCAGCTGTAGATTTACACATGTCTGTGAAGTAATGGGTCCAGCGGTGTATGGCAGAGGTTCAGGCTGTGATGACGAGAATATATTTCTGCCCTGTTTGTCCCTCCAGTCAGCTGCTGGTGTTGGAGATCAGCGCCACCCCTCTGCACATCTGCCTCCCCCCCACTTCCCCCAGCTCACACCTCCTGACCGCCTGCGATGACGGCCTGCACTGCTACAACACACAACTCGGCACAAACAACACCACAAAGAGGTAAAGGTTGTTTGGTTAAACATGTCAGAATGTGAGCATAGATTACCACAATGAAACTCTGACATTACAATAGAGTGTACTGAGGTTGTCTGTTTTGAGAAAGGACATGATAAAATATGACTTTTGTCCATCTGCAGTGCCAGAGACAAACCACCAGATTTGATCGGGTCCGGCACTTTTCAGAAAACATGTATAAAATCAGCCTGTAAAACATAGTGTGTTATTTTTGTGTTTTTTTTCTCACTAGGTCTAAAGAAATGGAGATAACTTTCCCCATATATAAGAAAGAAGACAAAGACCATGACTACCACACCATTGATGGCCTGAGTTTTCTAACGGATGACATAGTGGGTAAGTGAGGCTCTTGCAGTATACCACAGTACCACTGTAGTCTTATTTATAATGCCTATAAAAAAAATATAGTGTATGAAGAAAGCCTTTCATTTGGTGAAAAACTCAGATTTTTGTGTGAAACTGAGCACATAAGTGCACCAGTTTGCAGTAGATTGTGTTTTATATATCCAACACGTAAATATGGAAATTGGTCAATTATGTTAATCTTTAGTCGGCCACTTGATGGCGCTATCACGTTTCATGTTACTCCCTGTCTATAAGGCCAATGGACCACACTTCTGTCTGTACATTAGTGTATCCAACTATGTATTTGATAACTATAAACCAGCTTTAAAACCTTAAGGGGCTTAAATCTCCATGTTGTTGCCTGTGCTGATAAATTTGCACACGTCGTTTGGAACTTTTAGGTCTAATCAGTAAGAATTAAGACAATTTTGCAAGCTATATTTTAGTAAATCAGTGTCAAATTGACTTGAAATTAAATTTAATGTTCTAAATTTAAATGTAAAGATCTGCAAACCTCCTGCCCGCTGCAGCTCTCCCTTCCTTCTATACACATCCCTAATTTTGCCTCACCTTTCTGCTTTTTTTCTCTTCTTTTGCACGTCTGGATCATTCTGGTCCTCTAGCGTCCAAGAACTACATGCATGGGTCCATTTACCTGTGGAGCTGGAGCCGGACCAAGGCTCAGCGGCCTGACAAGAAGAGCAGGGCGGTGTGTGCTGTGGTTCTGGCTGAGCTGCAGTGGACCAACACTGATATCCCCTACCTGGCTCTCAACACCTGTCCTGGTAGGTCCAAGCCATCTGATCAGTAGAGCAACGTTTAGCATTTTGTTTTCAAATCATCTTGCAATAAGTAATTATGAAGAATATATATATATATATATATATATATAGCGAACAACTAGTAGTAATAGATAATAAACTTGAAAAAGAACATAAAATACTGTCAGGCAGATCTTGTGTGTAAAAGGTCTGAAAAAATATGGACAAATAGTTTGTTGCTTATGTGTAGTTACATTTTTAATCACCTCTTTACTTGCTTTGTGTCCATATAAAGAGGCTTTTTACTCAGTACACTCCTGTACACTGGCTTTAAATGTCAGCAGAGGCACATAAGTGCTCTTCAAGCTTGTTGTAGTGTGTTCCACTTCAGGCCTGAATGCTGTTATTTCGTGAGCTTTGTATTTGAGTAATAGAAGGAAAAAAGCCTGTCTGTACTCAGGTTGGTGTGTGTGTTCATTCCTCTCTCTTTAGGCAAAGCCTACATAGTGTGTGGTGATGACAAAGGCAGGCTCTGGACGTACCACGTCACCAACCTGCAGAAAACCAGTTTCCAGACTGGAAAACCCATACTGCCTACTGAGGTATCAATCTCTTCTAAATGTCCTCTTACTTTACAACCCTGCTTTCATCAAACATTACAGGGGAACCCTTGGGTTTCAACTTTCTTCTTTTGGTTGTACAGTTTTCTGTGAAATGAAGAATGTGAGACATTTTTGGAGTGCACACTTTTAATTTAACATCCAAATACATTGGTTCATATAATCTCAGCTTTTAAAGGTGAAACTGTTTACAACCTGCTTGATCGTGTTTGTTGTCCAAACGGATGCTGTTGTTATGACGTTGCCACAGTCCCAGATCTCAACAGTAATATCCTTTGTGTCCTAGATCTCTGAGGGACTAACCTTTTAATGACCCTTTACTTATAAATGGACATTAAGTGCTGCTGTCACTATCCAACTTTATCAATTAAGTTTGACTATATAGCAATTTTTTTTTTATTTTTAAATGGGCCGTTTATGTTTAGTTAATTTCATTCTTTCATTAGACAGTTGGAGCACGTTATCTTTTCTGTTCAACACACTCATATATATTTTGCTTTGCTCAACACTCGTTCTTTGTTTCGGCAGGTGTTGGAGTGGCCGACGCCGGTGAGGAAGGGCCACGGCCAGATGGAGGGCCCCTCCATCAACAGTGTAGCAATGGACCCCGACTTCAACTTCCTGGTGGCCCTCAGCGACAAGAACATGGTGATCGTGTGGAAGAGAGAGGAATCGTCCTGAGCAACTCATACAGCAGCTGTGTGACTGCAGCTCATACAGATCTCACAGCTGTTTGGATACAAATCTTGATTTGTACTGGGGGGGACAGATGAGAGTACCAGATTTTGGTATTTGTGAGGTAAGACTTCAAAAGAAGTATTGAAAACGTGATGGAAGATCCATACAGGTTATATCTCACGACACCAACATGCCACTCTGTGTCAGCCAATAGTAACAGACTGTAGTGATTGTGTCTGGGATATGTTTTATTTTTTCTTATCATTTTCTTCATAATTTTATGAGGAAAGTAACTTTTTTTGTTGTCGCAGTGACATCTGTTAGAGCAAGTAACAGCCATACAGATTGAATGAATACAATAACAGTATTTTTCATATAAATGAATGGCAGAATTTTCTACTGCTCATGGGGATGGTAGCACAGCCAGGGGAGGAGAACTGTTGATTGTCGCTATGTGACACATAATTCTTTGTTTTTCTATGTGGTTATGTATCTTAAAAGATACAGCACATACAAAATGTCCAGTCCAACCATAAAACATGTCTATTTCACAAACAATAGGTAAATTATTCAATGTAATGACTCACTGGAAAAAAAAAAAGAAATGTGTTAACATTTCAAACAGACCATAACAACTATATTTAACATATAATTACAATAATGCAACACAGGCATCAAGTGCAGCTGGAATTGGCCTCAAGCATTTCATCTCACGTCTTGTTTTATAGTCTTTAGTCTGTGGTTTTATTTGAGTCCTTAACTGTTTCATTTCATGGTTCGGATATGATTTTAGTTGTTTATGTACATATTTAATGTGAATAATTGTATTTAAAAGAACCATTTTAACGCCAGTCTTTGGATCTTGCTGTTTAATGTAACCGATGTTCTGATAACATTAAGAAATGCAAACACTCTTCACTCAAAAGTAAATACTGCTGCCAGAGGCAGAGTAGAAATGCAGTACAGCGTGTTCCCTCCTACTGTCTAATGCTACAGTAGTTCTACTGTGTTTTCACATGTTGTAATGTTGTACAAATATCTTGATTTAATAAAAGAAATAACTGCATTTCTAAAAAATGCATTTCCTTGTGTGTATGCAGTTGTGGGATAAATGACAAAAAAAAGTTTTGTTTTTTTTTATTAAAAATGTCACCTGTATTGTTAATAAACCAGAATCCAAACAGTCCCTGTTAGAATCAGATTTAAGAATTAAATTACATTCACACTTTGTGATTAATCCATTTGATGCTCACAACTCACTTTATCCAACATTTAATATGCTTAAATCCATTGCAGCATCCAAGATCAAAAAGATAATGTGATAATATAAATGGATAAATACCATTTATTGTTTTCAATCTCATTCCTTTGGACATTTAATATATTTAAACTTAGCTTTATTTAATGGTAGTTTTCTCATTGATTGTTGAACATTTCACTTCATGAACTTAATGAGTTTTTAATTTGTCTTGATGTGTGAGTTGAACAGAATCCTTATTGTTTAATTAACTGTGTGTAATACAACCATCTGCTGATGACTTCTGAGTAAGGATACCTCTGGAGCTCCTTTAAATTATTTAACGGCTGGGACCAATTTGCATGGCATTTATTTTTAATCCTAAAAATAACAGCAAACATTGAAAAGACAAATTTACTGCCAAAATAATGGAGTAGAGCATTTTAAATAACGTTATGTGTTAAAACTAGGCTCACAGATCAACTCCCGCTCAGTGTAAATCTTTAAATTAGGAGCGGATCATGATATTGCAGGTAATTGGCCAAACTTTTACCTGCTTTTATCACTTGATTTTTTCCCTTCCTGATGATGCATTTTAGTACAATCATCCTTATACACACAAGCTTTACAAAATAAGGGCTTCTGTTTCATGTTGGGTTGCACACTGAGCAAGATTTTTTCAGGTAAATACTTGTATTAGCACACACAGTTTGTTCTTACCTGCTCACAAAATGTTATTTTGTGATAAACACACATGTACTATTCAATAAGAATAAACATTTGGAGAACAGGGTTATTAGGTGCCCAACAGCATATCTGTTGCCCTCATGGTCCCCAAACAAGTTAACCCGGCCATGTCATGTATCAGAATCTGCTTTATTGGCCATGAATGCATACACATACAAGGAATTTGACTCTCAATTTACATACACAGAAATAAACAAATAAACAAACAAACAAAAAAAAAAACAGGACAGTAAAGGTAAGCATAAACATTTAACTGCTATGTACAAATATAAAAAAGTATATATATATATATATATATATATATATATATATATATAAACATAACACAACAGCAATGACAAAGAAGTGGAGAAATAGTGCAAAGATGCCTGGATAAATATGGAGAGATACTTGCCACAGTTGTCAAAGTGTGTTTCTCTACAGAAAGATGATCTCAGGACTCATCCCACAGTAAAATCTGCACCAACACTGACATAACATCCACATACAGTCACAGTGCACACGTGGTTCAACATGCATGTGCACCTGCACACCAACTGCACCTCCACATGCGTCCCCCCCCCCCCTCCTCCTTTGAGCCAGAAGTGTGCTTAAATACCCGGAATTGTTGTCTCCCGACCGGCCCCGCAGCCCGCAGCTCCTCGCAGCCGCACCGCAGCACCGTGCGGGGCGGGGTGTCGCCCCGCCTCGGCCTCGGCTGATTGGCTGATCCGTCGCGTCGTCGCCCCCTGCTCGCTCCCCCTCGCCGGCCAATGCGCACAAAGCCCTTTCTGTACCCTCTCTCCTCTCCCTACTGTACTCAGATCGGTGCCTTTGTGCACCACTACGACGCGACCCCAATGGCCTCGTAGCGAACACCCCCCCCCCCCCTAACCCCACCACCCAACCCACCAGACCCCCGCCGGGACTTCAGACGCTCGCACGGGAACAGGACAGGTCGCAGCTCGCCTCCGAAATGCGTCCGGGACTGGCGGGCATAGCGGCGGAGATGCTGAGCGGTGCAGCCCGCGGCGCCAGGCCGAGGCTCGGCAGCCTCCTGACGGCCCCGCTCACCAAAACACCGCCGCCGATGTCGGGCAGCGGCGGCGGCGGCAGATTCCGGTCCACGTCCTCCATGCAGGGCTTCTCGGAGCTGGCGAGGGAGCGGTCCAAGACTGTCACGTCGTTCTACAACCAGTCCGCCATCGACGTGTCCGCAGAGAAGGTAAAAACAACAACAGACAAACAAACAAACAAACAAACAAACACAAACGTGACCGGGGGCTCGCGCGGCTGTAGCAGGGCGTTGGGCTAGCGCGTTAGCAGGGCTCGTGGTGCGTTCACAGACGCTGACACAGGCGGGGACATCTCGCCTCCGTGGATGACCGACCCACGTTAGAGTCGGAAAACTAGTAAGAAAAAAAAAGTTAGTACTCCGCACACAATATATATATATATATAAAAAAGCTGTGTTTTTATGCCGTTATTTTTAGATTAAAATACACATTTTTAATAACCTTAAAAGTAAGGCAACCTCGTTACTGTAGCTCTAACCGCTACTTGGCTGATTTTCTCGTCGGACATGAATGCAGCGTGACGGTTTAACATGGGAACATTGAGGGAACATTATGTTTATCTCAACGTTACGTTTTTACAGCGAAGCACTCATGATTTTCGTTGATTTCGGACAAATTGCCACCATCATGCTGCGAGATCTGCCAGCCGAATAATTTGTTGTGGCTTTTGTTGAGCGTACGCGAAAAATTGTCAGCACAAAGTTGTCATCTGAGCTCCAGTATTTGTGTTTGAAGATTGACCAATAAAGAGAATTAATGGGGTTCAGTTTCAGAGATGGAGGTTAAAGTCAGTGATCCTGCTGCTCCTCCAGACTATGAATTACATTTTCCCATATTGTAAATGAATTTAAGACAGTCTAAATATCATCCCTTATATATATATATATATATATATATGTATATATATATATATATATGTGTGTTATATTCTTCTTCCACCTTTTTATAAAGCAAACAATTGTTAATTGAAGGTGGAATCACAACAAATGTACCAAAACTTGTTGTATTAAAGGAAATATGTTGGTAGGTCTACCCCACACTGAATTATTTTTGGTTGAAACTCTTTCCTTCCCCTTTTTTTTCCTAAAGAGTTTTTATGCCTGGTAAGTAGTTTGTCATATGTTTACCGGCAGTCTGCTGGACATATGGTAAGTTTTGGAGCACGTCATCAGTATTTCTTCACTGTAAAATGAGGAAGGAATTTGCAGCTGCATGTTAAATGCAAACACTGAAATGAAAACCCCACCCTAGTGCAACCTCCTCAGCTACAAATGAAAAAATATAGTTGTTTTGTACAGTGTAAGTGGCCTTAAGGAAAGGTGCCAGGAAGGTAATAAACCTATTACGCTGCTCCATGCAGGCTGACCTGGCTGATTGTAGGCAGCTGCAGGCTTTGTCTGGTATAGTCACACATTAACCTGGTGCAGTGGTTCCCAACATGCGTGGGCGATTAAATTGATGAAAAGGGTAAAAAAATAAGATGGCAGTGACCTTGCTGTGGATGTTCCTTGTCCCGGGATAATTAGACCTTGTACTAGCACATTCCAGAAACACACTTACGTCTCTCTGCACTCGAGCAAACCCTGTAACAATATCATGGCAGAGTAAACACAGCTACAGCTACAGTTAGGCCCTATTTACACCAGGTGGAAATTCGATCACGATGCCATTGACTTTCCTTTTCTAGACAAGATATGCATATATCCAGGGTCTTATCACGCATTGACAGTAATCCCAATGCTTGCTCAGTTTACCTAAATGAGACCATGATGTTATTGGCTGCAGCTGTAATTTCAAGACCTTTGTCAGAAGCAGGTTTAATATTTGTGGACAGCTACGTATTTTTCACACTCAGTACAGTTTATTTTTGAGGCTTTTTATGTAGTGTATCTAACTCTGAGGAGGTTCTGCTGATGTGATGATCTTGGGCTCATGTTGCACTGAATTTATTTGTAGCTGTAACTGTTCTTTGAATCAGTGATCTAATCGATCACCACAGAGTGATTCACCAGCCACTGTTTGGTACATCTTAGGTTTCTCTCCCACAGTACACGAGCATTAGTGACTCTCTGGGCGTTGTGACAAAGATATTTAGTAAATAGGACATCTTAAAGTTGAAAACAAATCACATAATGGTGATATTGTTTCTAAATGACCTCAAACATATCTTTGGCATTTCTGTACAGCATTTCTTGTTATTTATTGGCTGACATTATGCGATGATACAGATATATCTGCGAGAATCTAATATTAACTAATTTAATCAGTTGGGCTGTGTATGGAGCCTTAATACTTTCTTTAGTATTGAAAGTTGCCCTCGAATGTATAGTCAAATGTGTAAAATCCAAATTTAGACTGTATTTTATGTATGCAAACTTTTTGTAAGGCTGCTTTTGTTTAGACAACATATACCATTTAAAACAGTGGCAACTTTTGTTAAATTAAAAAAGATAACGGCTATTTACACATTTACACACTATTACACATTATTATCAAAAATGCTTTCTGACATCAGTACTGAAACTGAAACTTATTTCTGAACGTGTGTTGCTCAGGAAATGTTTTTCTGAGTTTTGCAGCTCTGAGGAAGTCTTCGTGGGTCCCACCGTGTGGTGTGACCTGCAGTTCTGACTGTAAATGTGTATGTGACTGCGTTAATCTGTCCGCAGGCCTCAGTGCGACTGACTCTAGCGACCCTGCTGTATTCTGGGAAGTCTCCGGATGGCCACCACATCTTGGTAAATATGTCAGCCTGCCAGGTGTTTGTATAACCAGACGCTCTTTGCTCTCTGTGACGCTTCGCTCACCTGCTCTTCACCCTTATCTGTGTGTGTGATCTCAGAGCAGTGCCAAGTACCTACACAAGGAGCTGCCTGTGCGGATCGCCCATCGCATCAAGGGCTTCCGTAGTTTGCCCTTCATCATTGGCTGCAACCCCACCATTCTGCAAGTGGTAAGAACGCAATTCCCGACACACACACACACACACACACACACACACAGCTCCTGTGCTACAACGTGCAGCTATACATGAAGCGAGGGGACATCGGCCCCGCAGCAGATTCTATAATAAGAAAAGTGACAACTGGGCCGCTGCAGAGGAGAATCATGGCTGAACTTTGAATGAAAGGAGGGGAACTCTTTAGGTGACTTCACACAGCGAGGAGGTAGAGCAGGTCGGCGATCGGTGGTTCGATCCCCTCCTGTGTACGCATGTCGAGGCGTCCTTAGGCGAGACAATCAACCAAATTGCTCCTGATGGGCGTTAACTCAGTGTAAACACAGCAGCGGCGACAAGGAGAGGCTAAAAATTGATCTGAAGAAGAACTGTTTATGGATAAAACTATCAGGATATGGATGTTTGTTTTTGTCTTATTAAAATAATCGAACACCTGTTGTGTTGCCAGAGTTTGTGACCTCTTCACACTTGCACCACAGAAGTAGGTGAAGTTGTGCCGGAAGTCCCTACTCTGTTGTAATAGTGAGACAGTATAACATGTGGACTGGCAGCAGACGTAACCTTTACTACTCAGTATGTGGGTCAGCGTGACATGGCGGATTACTTATTTTATTTCGCCATAACAAGAACGGGGAACATGAGAAAGGATGTTGCATGGCCTTTTCAAGGAGTTTCAAGGTTCGCTGAAGTTCCTACTGTTATCATATGTAGTGTTTCTTCAGATGAAGGTCAGTCCAAGGAAAACTGTCCCTAGTAAAGTCTGTGGAATATCCAGAGCAACCAAACACTGTTCCCGGAAAGACACATTGCTGTTGAGTTTTTCAAATGCCATTTTGGAAAAACAAAATTCCTTTAAACCCCCTTGTACGAGGGCTGGTCACAAGCCACACACATGGATGTCTGAAAACCTCAGCTAATGAAGCCGGCACAAACCGTTACATGATATCAGAGTCGGGATCAACATGTGTCTGGTGTTTTTATTTTTTTGGTGAGAGTTCCTCATTTGTCTCCTGGGCCTCCATGTGGGAACAGTGTCCTCTGTTTTTCCCTGTAGTCCCATCATAACCGATTCAGCGCCTCTGCACGTCTCGTTGCTGATGAACTTTCACCTAGATTCCTTCCTTTCTGGTCTCGCGGAGCTCCTCCGTGCCGATTACATAAAGCACTGCTCCTTTTGTACGCCACCAGTTGTAATGTAGGTCAGGGTGGCTTTTTGTTCACTCTATCAGCTCTTCTATCAAAAAGAAAACAACAGTTGAAGCAGATTTTGAGTTTCAACTTCTATACATCCAGATTATGAATTACAGTTTGATGTCGTTTCTGTCATTTAAATGTTTAAATTAATGTAATTTGAGTGAGAAATTAAGATTATTTT
The DNA here is from genome assembly GCA_031216445.1 of Lateolabrax maculatus. Lineage (NCBI taxonomy): Eukaryota > Metazoa > Chordata > Actinopteri > Acropomatiformes > Lateolabracidae > Lateolabrax > Lateolabrax maculatus. The sequence continues at coordinate 3,613,671 of CM062197.1, forward strand.
ATAGGGAGGAGTTGTTTAACTTTGTTGTTAACGCAGAGGATACATCCCGTAGAAGTATCCTGAAATGTAAGCCACATGTGGACTTGTCAGTAGGGCTGTGGGGCCCAGCCAGGGGCCGGTGCTGGTGGTGGGATGCTTTATGTTTGGATGGACGATCACAGAGAATCTGTCTAACTACAGCCTCCACCTCTCCTGTCCTTTCTTACAGCACGAACTGTATATCAGAGCCTACCACATGCTCATTGACTTTCCCGCGGTGAGTGTCCTACACACACACACACACGCACACACATTTTCATTTCTCAGGGAATGGTTTTACTTTTGACCATAAACAGGAAGTGGGAATATTTCCTGTCAAGACTTTTTTTAATTTTCTGCATGTCGCAGCTCCAGGATCGGTTGATCTGTTGAGCATTTACCCAATCCGAAATTAACTCCAACCCCTAATTCCTTCTGCAGTCTTTCCATTAAGATTTTCATTAAATCTATTTAATAAAAAGCCCAAAGTGACATCTTTTAAATTCCTGATTTAGACGGACCCAAATCACCCCAGAAGGTATTTGATTTACATTATAAATAATCAGAGGAAAGATGCACACCCTCATACCACCTTATATTTTGTATTTTTACTTTTTAAATTACTTAAATGATCAGTCAATTCTCAGAAGTTGTGATTCATTGGGAAATGCAACCATTTACAGTAGCACTTTGGAAAGAAGATTTAAGTTCTTTGGAAACTGAATAGATTGCCCAATGCGAAGTGTTTGTTAAACACAGCTGGCTGTACAGTGTAACTGGTTTCACTGGGAACTGATGAGTTCAGCAGAACAGTCTAGTCATCTGCTTAATAATCTTTAAAAGTGTAACATTATAACTTTGTTTTTTAAAATGTCTCTCATATGCTTTACACTTACACACTTAAAATGTTAAAGTGACGTCTGATTTTTCTTGTTTGAGATCTTCACAATGTTGTTGAATTATATTAAAATATCTTTGACATCTGAGCACCTTTATACATATACACATATATAAAAGAATGAATTCAAACACTCATGCTGTTTCTTCGGGTTTAAACATGACTTAAAATCCAGAATTATAATAATAATTTTTGTTTTGTTAACAACAGTTTTTAGTTTTGCTGTTCAGGTGGATTTAGTTTCAGAAAACATGCAGAGTGGAATCTGAGTCACTCCTCAGTTATTTCTTGGTTGACAGTGACAGTAAACAGCCTGAGCCGGGGCTCTTTACTGAACTCTTCTGCCTTTGTTGAGTTATTGGTTGATAACACTTCCTCAACATGTTTCAGGTTCTCCTCTGTAGAAATTCATGCATTTAAACTTATCAGCCTGATCTGAAGTTAGCTAAGAACATAAAAAATATTCCTCTTAAAGTATAAATGTGTGCCCCCTCTTCACTGTGAGAGATGTTTAGAGTTTCTGACTCTGAGTAGTGAACTTGATTAACTTACTGTATAAGAGACATTTACAGCCAGGTCTGGAAGAAACACCAAAGGGTCCAGCAGGAGTTGATGATTAATAGTTCTCTGGTTGTGAAATTGGCTTTTTGGTTATCAGAGGTCAAGAACTAAGTGTAAGTGAACTGATCCCGAAGACGACGGTCTAAAGTCTCTTAGCTCTGCTGCACATGCTTCTCTGACTCTGGATGCTATAGCAAAAAAAGAAATTCAACCATTTCTGCAGGTTTTTCACATTAGAAGCCAGAAAATGTAGGAATCCACCTGAGAAGTGTTGGAAGTGTAGAGTTTCGTTGCCGGTAACCAGACAGGGATAGAAAGAAAAAAAACACAGTAACCACTGAAAAAAATGAATGAATGAACAGCATTTTTGTTATAGAAAAAAAAAAGGGAAAACTCGAAGCAGAGTGATGAATATGACACGACTCTGTTGTGCTGATGGATTTAGTGTTGTGAAAATGTACACCTCGCTGAGGTTTTCATTTTTTCTTTAGTTTGAATTCGCTTCAAATTAAAATTTAAATGAACAGATCAGAAAACAAGGAGGCTTCTTACTAAAAAAATGATTCAATATATTTCTAACTGAATAAAAGGCTTATTGCTAAAATAGGGGCTTTAACATCAAGGTTCAAAGGGTTGATGTGAATGAAGTGCGGCGCTCTATTTGCAGATCAAGGATCAGGACGCGGAGGCTCGTTTCTGCAAGCTGGTGCAGCAGCTGCTGGACGACCACAAAGATGTGGTCACCATGCTGGCCCAGGGCTTCAGGGAGTGTCGCAGACACGTGCAGGTAACAACTACACCTACAAAACTCTCAGAGCACCAAACGTAACTGCAGGATGGGCCATGTGTCGGAAATTATTCACCTCTAATGATTCTGTAATAATAGAATACATAGGCTATTAAGGACATTTCATGACTTCATTACTTACTCAGCTGGGTGATCGGAGGATCCTTCTGCTGTTTGAAAAAACCTGTTGAGAGTCTAAACTCAAGTCTTAAAGTATTAAAAGTGTCTGAATCTCTTTTTATTAGATGTCTCATTATTTTGCTTATGAAACCTGCTAATCTGATGTTAAAATTAGAGTGTAAGAATGTAATTAATATTCCAGGGTTTTGTTTTCCAGTAATTCGGTCTGTATTTGATGGGTTTCATCAGATGTTTCTTTTTGGTGGCACTGTTGGAGCTGTTAACATTATTTTTCGTATTATTCCAGGATGAGACGATCCTCCGCAGCTTCCTGGATACAACGCTGTGCTCTCGTCTGGGAATCCGAATGTTGGCCACGCACCATCTCGCCCTCCACGAAGACAATGTAAGTCCGACTGTTTCTTATGATTCAAATGACCTTTTAAACCTTTTAGCAATTACTCAAACAAGAGGCAATTACGCATTTCTTAGGGAAATGTAACTAAATATAGTTTCTTTCATAAATATTTCTGTACTGTTTCTATTGTTTCAGCCTGATTTTGTTGGGATGATATGCAGACGTTTGTCCCCCAAGAAGATCATTGAGAAGTGGGTGGACTTTGCCAGGTAAGCGTTCAGCCACAAGGCTTTGTTTATTTATCACCTTTAGATGACTTTGTGCTTCTGTATGAGCTCTGTGTTGACTGAGGGAGGTCAGAGTTCAGCCGATAAACCCTGAGGAACACACTTGTTTCAGCGCCCGGAGCTGTGAATGAGATATGAGCTATCATTCTTGTTTGCCTTCTGTAATCTTATCAAATGACCTTTTTTGGGGTCGGCCACTTTTACTGAGTTGACAGGAAAAGTTCACAAGGGAAGTTCATACAGTTTATGGACCAATAATCAGTAAACCAGATTGGAAATAATCAATTTATCTGTTGTTATTGTTTGGGCCAGTGTACAGCGGCCGAACCCAATGAAATCAGCATGTAAAGTCTCATTTTGGTCCAGATTAAAATACCTCAACAATTATTGAATGGATTCCCATTAGATTTGATTCACACATTTAAATTCCCCTCAGGATGAATTGTAATAACGTTTCATCTAGCACCCTCATCAGGTCAAAATTGTAATTTGTGGAACAATGAGTTGGTTTGGTTTAACCAAATACTTCAACAACTACTGACATGCCCTTCGGCCTCAGCTGGTCTTTGTGTTCAGTGCTTATTAGCAAATATTACTTACACACTAAACTAGGATCGTGACCATGGTGAACATTTATGGTTGCAAAACCACTGCCTAAAAGTAATTAATATTGTCAAGCTGCATTTCAGTCTAGCCATGTACAGTGAGCATGTATGCTTTTATTGTCTTCAGTCTTCATAACTGTATATTCAGTTAACAACCTGGTTTGTAGAGAGAATTAGTTCTGTTTAATGTTATTTTCTTAGGCTGTCACTGTACTGCATATTCATCAGGACGAATTGATCTCTACAGTTTATAGTCTAGAAAGAAAGGCAAGATATTGTTAGATAAACAGGGGAAGTATACAGAAACACCAATGTCTGTCAAATCAGTGCAAACCAGAGAAAAGGAGATTCAATAATTCTGCCTGTGTGAAACTATTAGTGTTCATTTTTTATTATTTATTAGACTGTCATACAGGAGTTGATTGGGGGTATTATTGATATACTCTTCTAAACCCTAACCCAGTGGCTCTAGCCCTATTAAGCAACACTATCCTGCAGGGGGAGCTGGTACATCAGATCTTATACACTGTGGTAGAAGCTCCTCGTGTGTGTGTGTGTCTCCTCGTGTCCACCAGGCGTCTGTGTGAGCACCAGTACGGTAACTCGCCCAGAGTGAGGATCAACGGACACGTAGCAGCTCGCTTCCCCTTCATCCCTCTGCCTCTGGATTACATCCTGCCCGAGCTCCTCAAGAACGCCATGAGGTGACCGGACCGCTCGTACACACTGTACACACTGTACACACTGTACACACTATACACACTGTACACACTATACACACTGTACACACTATACACACTATACACACTGTACACACTGTACACACTGTACACGTTTATTCACTTTTAAGTCAGTTGTTGGTTTCAATTTAATCAATTAAATATCTTAAGATTCGGTTTTGGTCTTCAGTCCCTCAGTAACGTCTCTGGAAAGAAGACTTGACCTTTTGAGTCTTTTTCCAACCTGAAATGTCCAGTAATAAAATATAATGTCCATTATAAACATTGGTTTAACAGCATTAAATTATCTTCTTTATAATCTATCTTTGAGTGTTGAGGTGAGAGAGGACGGGCAGTAAAGATTTGATTCAGTACTGTTTCCTGATGTGAGTTGTGGCTGGCGTTCAGAGCTGTGAGAACAGTGTTTGTCTGGAGCTGCTGGCTTCACTGTGTGTTGGCTACATTCCCGTCATTCATGAAGGAGGAGAGGCGAGGGACGAGTTAGAAAGCTGTTGTTCGCCGGCTCTTTTGATTTAGAACTCCAGCAGAACAATGCAGAAGCAGAGTCCTTTTTTTTTTGTTTGTTTTTGAAAACTGGGCCTGTCAAAGCGTAATGTGTATTTAGCACAAAGAAAAAAAACAAACTTTCTGATGAGAACACAGTTTACACACTCACCGTTTACTCCCAATGACACGTCCATCTGTTTGTCTCCTCAGGGCCACCATGGAAAGCCATCTGGACACTCCGTACAATGTGCCCGACGTGGTCGTCACCATTGCCAATAACGACATTGATTTTGTCATCAGGTGAGTGGCGAAGTTCCATAGTGGTGTTTGGATTGCTCCCACTCTGGTCCCTTCCAGTGTCTCCAGTATAACATCCGGCTCTATGAGTCCTTTTCAGAAACGTAGCTGCTGTTTTGAACAAGCTGGAGTGTTTTTAAAGAGGGGAGCATTCAAGCCAAAGGAAAGGACATTACAGTAGTTAGATATTGTGTCACTCAAAGCTTCCAGTGTTAACTTTTTTTTTTCTCTCTTCCTTTCTTTTAAGGATTTCAGACCGTGGTGGCGGCATCCCTCACAATATTATAGACAAGGTGATGGACTACCACTTCAGCACGGCCGAGGAGAGCGCACAGGACCCCCGCATGAGCAACCTCTTCAACAACATTACCAACAGTGGAAACCAGTCAAGCCCCATGCACGGGTGAGAATGTGAAAGTGCAGAATATCCTTGTAAAGCAACAACTGTCAACAAGGTTCATGATTTTCCAGCAGGCGTGAATCAGTGAGATAGCACAGCACAGATATAACATGGATCTCATCTCTCTGTCCCTATCTTTGCGTCCTGCAGGTTTGGCTTCGGCTTGCCCACGTCCAGGGCCTACGCCGAGTACCTGGGCGGCTCTCTGTCCGTACAGTCTATGCAGGGCATCGGCACTGACGTCTACCTGCGTCTGCGCCACATTGACGGCAAAGGAGAGAGTTTCAGAGTGTAAAGATCCCCATCGGTCATCCTCGTAGATCCAAACCCTGGAATCAGGCCATGCAGGACTACAGAGGGGTTCCCACCAGGAAGGCTGGCATGGACTACAGGACTTTGGTCCATAAAGTGATAGCCTACACAGTATGTTGTCAGAAAGCTCCTAAATTCACCAACCCACTACTTGTTCTTTTTTTTTTTTTTTTGCCTTAGACTGATTATAAGCTATGTTAGCTCTCAAGTTGATGATTTCAGCTGTTTTTCCTTTGTGTTTTGTACCCTTGTGGCATGTTGTCTTGAAGTTTTAAGGGGTTTATGAACTTTTGAATGTTTAGGTTATCGGAACAAACTGTGCATGATAGCGGACATTGATGTTAGTGTGGAAGAAAAGAAAAGGAAAAAGAGCTTCAGTTTTAAAGAAGTTCACTTTGAAGTTACTTGTCGCATAGCGTCAAAATTTGGAACGGACATTTTGATAATAAAAGTTTCAAATGAAACGTCTGAAACACTCCAACAACCCTGTTAAAATCTCCTCAAAGTGCACAAAAACTGCTCACATGTTCCATGATGATCAATAAAACAACAGTTTGAATAACCAGATCGTTCCAGTGCGTTATCAGCTGTTTGTTTCAAAATCTAAGGTCTGCCAGGGGAAACAGCTCGTGTTGGTGGGAGCGCGACACAAGAACGACGTCGGCGTCCTCACGTTACGCTTTCCAGCACGTGCTGTAAACCTCAACCCCTTGACAACCCTCAGCGATCCTCTACAAAGCCTTCTGAGTTCAGCTGTGGCTGACGAATGCAGATAAACTGCCAAGAACACCAAAAGCCCGTTAACCGATTTCTGTCTTGTTCTGTTTTGAGAACCCGCGCCGTGACAAACGTCTTTGTTCAGCAGTATTTTTCTGGAGCTTTCAGGCAGGGAAGCCAACCGAGATGTTCAGTGGCCTTACTGCGCGATGCTTGTCCTTCAGCTGCATGCTTACTTTTACTCGACTTGTTTTCTTCTCGTTGCCTTTATTGGTTCACACAGACACGCATCATGTCAGCCAGTTTCATTAGTTTGATGTCCGATGTTTTTGCACAATGAATAGATTTCCTGTTGTAATGCTCAGCACTTGTACCGATCATAGCAGTTTTTGATTTAATTGTAACGACTGTCAGAGTAACAATATACCAGAAGTATTGTGTAATATTGTCTTTTTTTTGTTTGTTTTATCTGACTTTAGTTTTGTTTTTTTTGAAAGTGTCGGTTGTATTTCAGGTTTGCTGTCTTTCTGAGATAAGTTTTGTACAGATTACATTTCAAGATGGGTCAACGACAGCGTTTTCTGCGCTGTTAACTACAGAAGTTCAGACCGGCTACGGTTGCTGGTCATTTTTTAGGTCGATTTTCTCCAGATCACAACTTGATTCTATCATTACCCTCTCGTGTTTGGATCCCACTGACTCGCCAATCTCTTTGTGCATTGGGGCTTTGTAGTCTTGATGCAATTTATCGTACAAATGGGAGGAAAACACCGCACAGAGTTGAAGGGAGACGTTCAAACCCTGCATGCTTTCACACGTCTAAACATCTGGCCAGTGGAGGCGTGAAGTGGGTGAGATTGTTGGATTGTCGTGCCCCTTTCGATTCCACAATCAAAAAGGGCATTTCAGACGTTAGATGATCCGGGACGCACTTGTTTTGAAGTGTACTGAGTTGAGTTGTTCATGAAATGCAAGACCAAGCAGGGGGTGGGAGAACTTCACCATTTCATATTTAGTTTTTTTTTTTTTTTTTTAAACCTGTAACGTCCAAAATAGTGATTAAATTAAGAACATTTTCTCAGGATAACAGGTGGTCGTACTTCACGGTTTATCCAAGTCATTCCTCTTCAACCTGAAGACAGACCGATGAGTACCACAAAAAACGACAAACGTACCATCGTGGATAAAACTGTTGTTCTCAAACAAAATTATCAAGTTGTGATCTCAAAATTAACGCAGCAAAAATGATAAGCCAGCCCTGGCTACGAATCAAATAATGATGATGTTTAGACATTTACCCCAGTCACCTCCAGCACTCCTCACATTTTGTTAAACATTCCCCAGTGAGCAACATATCAACCTGAATGCTACATTTACATTTTAAGTTTTATCTTTTGGGAGCACTTGTTATTATCTTAGCTTTTACTGTTATCTTTTTAGCGGAGGAAGTTTTGGGAATCTTTAGCTGCAATCAACAAAATGGGAAATCTATGAACTTTGTAAACCATCAGAAGTTAGTTTTTAAAGTAGGTTTTGTTTTTACAGCCTTTTATTTTGAGAGAGATGAGATTATTGGCCACCTATCGACGGCCTGGAGCTGTACATCTTATTCTAAAGCTGTATCCTAAAAGCTTTAGAATCACATACATTGTATAGTCGACCTAATGGGAAAATTGGACAGTTTTTTTGTCTTAGAAAACCTATAAATAATATACGTTTCTGAAATGTTTTATATCTTACAAATTAAGTAACTAAAGTGAGTTTACATCAGATGTCCCCTGAGTCAAAATGAGATTTTAGCTTGTGAAAAAACAAGAGAGCAACTTATAAGATATCAAAACATAATTGATTTGATTTGTGAAAGACTCATGTTTGTTTTAAGATTTTATGAAACGAAAATAATTCTAATTCTTCACAGCTCCAGGAAGACGGAGACCGGCCTGTATTATCTGTACCTGTGTTCTTGCTGAGGCCGTGTATATGAATTAATGTGTTTATTGTGGCTTTGAAGGTCTTGAAGATGTAGTGTATATATATGTAGCTTTTGCATGTAAAGGATAGCTGCCAGACGCTGGAAAACTACAGTTTAAAGTTTGTGTCCCTTTTGAGACACATTAGCAGGTGACCAGCATCATCCTTAGATTTTCCTCTGTTCCAAAATGTTACTGATGAAGATGTTGAAGGTGGCTGGTACATTTTGGATTTGGAAGCCCTGCTGTGGCTTTTATGAAGCATGGATAAATATGTGCTGTCTGCCTCCTGCTGGCCTCAAAAGGAAAGTGCAGGCAGACTTAAAAATATAGTTCTTGGGGTAAATATTTAGGGCATCGTTTCAGTTTTTGAAAGGGGAGAGGATGTACAACAAATATGTTTCTGAATTTCTATTTTCCAGGTCTCTGATTTTGTAATTTTTGCAGAAATGAGGATCAACACACACACAAAAATTATATATTTCAACATCATCTCCAGTACAAAGCCAAATATTGGAGTCATGTTAGTTGTAAATGTGTCTTTTCTCTCCTAGACTGAAATTACTTTCTCCCACGTTTTCCGTTGTGTTCAGAACTGTAAACATTAAATTTCTCTTGGTTGGAGCTTTGAGAGTGATCTTCATTTTTTACTCATTTGTGATCAATCTGTGTAGTTTTCATAGTTCACATTGAATATGAAAGTATCACGACTCACGCTGCCTATCAGATGTGGTCTGTTTTTAAGTTGAATACACATTTCTAGAGATGCTCGACTCCTTTTCAGTCTATATAATATAAAATGTGTTCCCAGTCTCACCACTATCACATTTAATCAAAACAGTGATGATTCAGCTCAGCTCACTGAAATAAAGGCTGCTGTTCACAGCCATGAGTATTTCTCTGTTAAAACAGGAACCCCGTGTACTTTTTACTATGTACTAAAGCCAGACCAATACATCGATAGGCAGATTTTATGAGCCGATATAGGGAAATGACAGATATATGAATGTATGTTGGCAGAGATGCGAAGATAATTGCAGAGCAATATACTGCTGCAATGTTTGAGCAGCAGTATTTGATACACAATATAGTTTTGTATGCTTTTTATAGTTTTTTATATTTATTACTGTTAAAAAAAAATCTTATAATAATGGTCATCTTTGGTAGGTTATTGTTTGAGTAAAATATTTTACTTTACAAAGTGATTTTGTAAAAACGATGTGGCTGTAGGTGGGCACCATGGACGCACGGTTATGAACACAAGACACAATGAGAACTTTAATATGTTTTTATTTTGAAAGTCTGTTGCAGGCTGAGAATTTTATCTTCCAAACACAGGTCTGCCTGACCTCTGCAGTATTCATTTAAGAAGCACAAACACGACACAAAGCAAGATGTTCTCGGTTAAGAACCCCGGCACTCACTCTCTGTACAAATAAACTACAAGTGCACTTTTGTCTCTTCTGAGAAGCAAGAAACAAACAACTGAGCAACACTTTGGTCAGTCATCTTATTTGGAATGTGATAACAAGTTGGTACATTTTCCTTTTTTAAAACGCAGTAACATTTTCACCACAAACTGAAAGGTCTCCAATATTTAGTGTATAAGCTGAAGGTCAAAAGGTCATGCTGGTTACAACATGCACTTGGTGACTGTTTCACGCTCTTTTCTCCAGCCCTTTATCCGACCCAACGTTTAAACTTTACTGGTTTAACTTCTGTCAAGCTCAACTACATTCCCAGCAAACACATCTGCTTGTGTTAAGACTTTTAGCAAAACAGCGGTTCATAAAAAGGCAATATTTCTGTAAGGCAGGACTATATTTGGACAGTAACACATTCATATTTAAGCACTTTGAGCAGCATCAGAATGCAGACTTGACTGGTTTGACACCTTTTACACAGGCTCCACGGTCTTCGTAAAAGACAATAAAAGCTATTTAAAACATTTGAGGCTCGTCTGAGATTTTGGACGTAAAAACAGACAATTTTACAAGAATGCATCTTTTTTTTTGTAAGACTTTACAACAGAACCTTTCAACTGTGGTGGTCATTATTCACCAGAGTAGAAAATGCCCGCAATCGGTCAGAATAGAGTGAAACACAAGTTCCTTGCAGTGCGATGCATGACTCGGCTCTTTTCTGTTAAAACAACAAGCTTAGTTTTAAGTGAAACCTGAGCCTGACGGAGGAGCAGGTCGAGTAAACAGTGAGGAGGCCTGCACTCACCACATAATCCATGCAGCAGGGTTGGGGTTCGATAGCATTTGACCATATCTGAATCAGTTTAGTAAATCCAGATCTTTTCAAATCTCTTGTGGAATCCATTTAACATTCAACATCTGAAAGAAACAAGATTTATCAGAAACTAAAACTCAAAGCATCAGCTCTGTAATCGACTTGTGTTGGCTGAGAGTAAAAACTTACTTTGTCACACAATATTTCTCATAAGCAATTTGCACCAAATACAGGAGGTCCTGATTTATAACTATGAAACGGATCAGTTTAAATGATTTATAAATGACTACAGGTTTAACAACGCTGTTGTTGAACTGAAAACCCACACACAGTCCACAGCCGCTCCTGGAGTGTTGTTAGAGAGTGGTTCTTCTTTCTCTAACAGACAATCTTTGGCCGAGCACAATAATCAAACAACAGTCGAGTTACATTTCGGCGTTATGGCAAGTAACTTTTGGCAAAAGTAATGGCAGCTCTTTGCTTGCAAGGAGCGAGGGGAGATAAAAGATTCTTTAAGAGATGTGTTGACCTCGGAGTGAACCCGGGTATTTTGTCGGCTATTGTCACCCAACCCTACCATGAAAACACAGACATGGCACAAAAATGGCTCACAGAACATAGTAGCCCTTTTTCTGTAAACCTTTTTACACTATCCTTGACCAACACATATTACAGATCTAAAACACAGACAAGGTCACTGCAAAAATCCTACAACGAAACTTCCCCTTAAGAATAAATTAGCAGTCTGACATGTAGCCTGTCGGCTGTCTGTGCTGCACAACGAGGAGCTTTAACGCTCGGTGCCTACGAGTCCAAGCAAGGCAAAACCACGACCGGAACAAATGTCGGAGAGGGGAGAGGGCTCGATAAATATGGGATACAAAGGGAAGTCCTTAAAGCTGCCGTCATGTTGATCACACAGTCAGGAGGCCTCTCTCGTGGCCGTCCAGCTGCACCTTGATCTTGTGCAGTTCCTCGATCTCCTGGTTGTGGCGGTCCGTCTTGTGGCGCACCAGAGAGCGATAGAAGTGAATGGTGAACACCAGAAAAATCACACCCACTGGGACCATGATGATGGTGGAGGCCAGCGCGGCCTGCCAGCCGCTGTCCTGCGACACGGACGTGGCTATCGTAGGCCTCGTCACGGCGGTGGCCGCTGTGGTGCAGGGGGTCGCCTTTTTGGCCCCTTTGGAGTCTACGGGCAGGAACTTGATCCAGCAGAGGAGCACCACCTCTGCTAAAAACAGCAGGATGCCCAGGGCTGTGGAGAAGCCCCAGGCCAGCTCGATGTAGTAGTGCATACGCTCGTGGGGCGACTCGCTGACGGAGTTGAGGTTGTGGATGTTGCTAACGGCCTCCACGTTGGGCAGGATGCAGGTGCTGATCAGCAGAGCGAAGAGGTGCACCGCCACCAGCACGGTGGTGCACACACTGAAGGCAATGAGGAGCACAGGAGGGTAGTTGTACTGCGTCTCCAGCTCCACCTCCACCATAGCCACCTACGATGAGTATACAGGGACATAAACAGCCAGGTTACTATATGTCCATCACAACAGGATAAGGTTCACACCAAGATACTGCACAACACTCAACACTGACTCCCAAGGAAGCTCAAAATTCTGTTACCTGCACCACTAAAGGAATGTTGAAGATAAAGATTACACTTTGTAGAAACTGATAAAACCTCAATATTATATTCTGGGTCAATGTTAGATGAATTGAATAACAATGATGAATTTTTTCTTAGTTATGTTCTTAGTTCTGCAGTAACACAGTTGCATCAGACGCTTTAAACGCTCTCTGAAGGTTGCTCTCATGATGTGAATATAAGCATTAAGGTTGCTGTTCAGCAGGAAACATTGAAATCTTGAAAGCACAAACAGGAAGTTTAAAACAGTTCCTGACCACAACTGCGTTGCCATGAGACATGCAGGTCACTGGAGGATTATCTATGTCAAGCAAGCTTCATGCTATTAAAATCAATTAAAACCATGAGCTGCCAGGAAAGCAGCAAGTAAAAACATTTTTCACGGGATGAAACATGAAAAACAAGCGGCCATGTGTGAAGAGGACTGACCATTGCGAAGCCTGAGAGCAGCGCGGAGGTCCTGCTGGAGGCCTTCAGCTTGGCCCGGCTCAGGTAGAGTTTCCTCCAGGACAGGGCCTGCACCGAGTGGTGGTTGGAGCTGACCAGCTCCAGGTAACTGCGTCGCACCCAGTCCCTGTAGTCCATCCCCCCGCCGTCCGGAGCCCGCTCTGAGACCCCTGGGGCCGGGGAACCCATAGGTACGTTCAGCTCACTGCTCATAGCACCTGGTGGGTATAAAGGGGCGAGATGGTCGTGTCAGCACTACTTCCTGCTCCTCCTCACTTGGACTACGTAAGAGGCTGCAATGCAAGCTGTGTGATGAAATTATAAATCACACAAAAGACTTTTTTTCCCCCTCCTAGAGCCTGTTTCAGACAGACATCTTGTTATGTAAAAGTGATGGCAACACAACATGATGTTCTCAAGTCTGATTAAGTCCCTTTTATGTAAAAGTTGTGAAGGTATTAGTACGAGGTCAGACCTGTCAACGTTTCTGTAACAAACAGCATGCCATCACATAAAGGTGAAAGCCACAGCAGCACAATTTAAATTCACACAGAGCATGAATGCACGCCTTCTTGAGCGCACTGTAATGAATAAATCACTTACTTATACTTTCTTGAGAATGAATTTCTTAAAATAAGTTTGATAAACCACAAAACACTGAATGAGCTGATTCTTTTCCTGTCAGATCAGTCCATACAGTTATTACCCCCCACTACGCACTACGGGGCAAAAGAGGTTAAAGAATAAAACCTTGTATAACCACAATGATCATCCGTCAAACAGCATGACTACAAGGAGGAATTAAACCACTTAACATCACTGTATTCTCTATCTGATGAATGACGATCATTAATTCAATAGCAACATAAGCTTTCAAATGTTTATTTTTATAGGGACACGTACACAGCATGGACCAGTGCCACATACCACAGAGACAGTTTGCTAGAAGGCCTCTATAGAAATACACACAACAGGAAAAGACAATGATGCAATGAAGCCTGACACTTCACTGTGTAATTTTAAAAGCACGTAGCCTCCTCTTCAGTACAAACGCAATATAAAAACAACAAACTCAAATTATATTTCTTTCCGAAAGTTATCATTTTAACTTGTTGCCCATCAATCACTGTAGCTCCATGTTTCTGTTCATGTCCTACAATACTGCTGCAGTAGGGAGGAGAACAGGAAATAACTATCTTGAAAGAGATCAAGCATGAATACAAATAAAGGGAGCTTTAAAAATAGCTGCTATTTCCTCACAATCTTGTATTTCTTCCGGAGATTAGAAAATACTGATTTTTAAAATGCCATGATAAAGTAAGAAATAATAAGTTCATCCCATAAATGACTGAAATAAGAAATTAAAAGAAAATGGTCTATATTTTGATCTATGACGCACCTGTTTTAATAAACATTAAAAGACAGAAACTGGGATGTAGTGTTGAGTCATTCTGGGAGGCTAATGTCAGCTGAGAGGAAATGCAAGCAGTTGCGCTACTTTGCATACTGTTTTGATAATGATACGGCATTCTTTTATGACTGCTCTATTATTAAATGATTAAAATACAAGGATGAACATAAAGTTGTGACACTCACACACGTAATTGTTTTTTCACTGTCCATGCAGCATGAATAAAACTGTTTGTACTGGAGTCAAAGCAACTGTTAAATACTGCAACCTGTCAAATATACAACACATTGCCAAAAGTATATGGACACCTCTGTGCACTTTTATTTACTTTTGGTCTTGGGCTGTTTTTCTTGGTCTGGGCTCCTTAGTTCCAACAAAGAAACATTTTAATGCTTCAGCAAACAACGGTACTTCTCAGTTTCAACATGATAATGCCCCCCCATGTCAAAACCAGGCCCACACACCCCACCCAACACCTTTGGTATCAGCCCACATCAATGCTTCAACCTCACTAAAGCTTGTGTGTCAGAATAGGTTTAAAAAAAATAAAAAAATCCCTGCAACCAGGTTCCAAAAGTACAGAAGCAGAAGTAGAAAAGAAGAATAGATTTGCTGCTTTACCTGCATATTAATGCCCACAAGAATATTCAACAATATGGATGAAATGCTCCAGCGTCCATATACTTTTGGCTACTCCGTGTGTCTCTATGTGGAGCTCACTAACCACAAGAGTTTGTGCAAACACAAAACACTGGTTTACCCAGTTTGCACAAACATACAAATCACCTACCAGGGCGACGACTGCAGCGAGCCAAACAGCAGGAAAAAGGTATAATCCGCAGTTTTTACCAGGTTTTATTTTTATTTTTAATTAACTGCAAGTACAAAAACTGCACTGCAACACATGCACGATCTAATTTGGAGAGTGGGGCACCGAGTCCCCCTGTGGGGCAGATCACTGCACCTTCACGCCTCCGTGTTTATTTATAACACCGGTTAGTTTGCAGGATCCGTTTACCGGGTTCCGCCGACAGAAACCGGTCCAACACATCCACAGAGCCGGAAGTGGACCGTGTTAATGTAAAAAATATAAAGATCTAAACTCAGGTGTATGAGTCAGAGGGAAATCATCTCCACTCGTCACGATTATAAAAGTAGAAAAAGTGCAACAACATTCAGCCGTTAGACTCCGACGACTAGTTATCGGACTAGTTAAGTTAGCTGACTAGTCGCCGCGGGTTTTTTTGACCGAGTCGCTCGTCTCTCCGAGCAGGTTAGAGGACCGTCACCGTACCTGTCCGCCGCGGGGCCGTGTGGAGGAACCGGTCCGGGCTCCGAGGAGGTTTTTTCTCTCGGGAGGATCGACGCAGCCTGCCCGGATCACCGCGGGCTGTTTTTACGGTTGGACAACTTCCGCCCTCCGGCTGCAGGTATCAACAGCACCTTCGTCCGGCTCCTGCCGTCGAGCCCGGGTCCGTAACGTTACCGCTCGCCGCCATGTTTAGCGCACCGGGGTGTTGGCTGTTCGTCGCTGTCGGGTAACTTCACCTTTTTGCCCCTCTTCGGGTCGTTCGGGGCAGAAAAAGACCTGCGGACGCTGCGGAAAACTAACCAAACTCCTACCGTGGACGCTTCCGGTTGCCTTCAAAATAAAAGCACAACCCTTTTTTTTTTTTGTAAAATAAGAGCCTTGTATGGAAGCCCATTTGGGCGAAAATAGATTAAAGCCTAGACTGATAACGTGTCACAATAATTAAAAATACCATAATGATTATATTTAGGCTGCATTATTTACAGTTTAAAAGCCACTCAAAGGCTACAGTACTACATTGGACACTGCTTGCAGCCCATTTAAGATAAGATAAAATAGTACTTTATCCCTTAGGCTCCAGTTGCAGTAGAAATGAGAAAAGACTGCAAATATATTGAGTGAAAATATAAACAAAATACATAAAATATTGGAGTAAAAGATTATTAGTAAGGTGCAAAAATTAACTATAGGCCTACAGAATACGGAAAATATAAACAGCTTAACTGAAATTATCATTAATATCAAATCCAAATGTTGACAATGTCAAATATAAACAGGTTAAAGGTGAGGATCACAGATATGAATGAGAGGAAGACGGTCAGCTCTCTTAACTGTTGGAGGCTGATTTAGGATTAATGAATTACTATTTAATTGACACAAAAACAATGTAATTTCAATAGCTTCATGCTGACTTAAAAGTTATACTTAATTGATTTCATGTAGCACACTTATTTTGATTGCTCGTGTGTAATTTATTAATTTGAAATACATATTTCAATAAAAAAATGTTTTTTTTTCCCAATATCTTTCAAGTGATGTGACTCAAAATCAGTAACAAATTATTTCTACACAGACTGCTTCATGTTGGATTCTAGTGCTTTTATATTTTTTAAATTAATGTTTTTATGGAAAATGCAGCTGTAGACAGCACCCCTTACCTACCTCACACAACACTAGAGAAAAATCAGTACTTAATCTACCCCAGCGCAGACCCTGACTCACTAGTATTATTGTCTTAATCTTAGTATAATTGCACCTTTGATGTGTATTTAAAACTTCATTAATGGCAAAGACTCATAATGAAGCAGCACACTATTGTAGTGCAGTATTACACGCATAGATAAAAGGGGCTTATGTGAATTTGGGAAGATTATGTGTGCTATTGCCAACTAAAGCAATGAAATGGGTTGAGATATAAAACAAGCAATGGCATCTCTAGCCATGCAAAGACCAAATGGTGCATGGGGGGAAAAAATAAACAAAATGTCTGTCTAACCTGTCTATTAGCCCACTGGTTCCTACAGAAGGTGTCAATCTTTTAAAATATATAGGTCCATTAAAAAACAAAAGGCCCTGCAATTTCCTAAAACAGCTGGTCACTGTAGTTTTTACTGGGGTCTATTTTCAGCTGCGGATTACAACACATTTAGTGCTCTCCTGAGTATATTTACAGCAGCTGGACGGTGTGTGTGGGATTCACCAAGGAGGAAGAACAGGAACATGTCTCCCAGTGCAACAGTGTCGCTCATTAATTTGTTTTTAATAGCTTTTGGACTACAATGGAGCTCCACGGCACAGACGATTAAGATAAATCAGGTGTTGGCTTCACTGACAATACTAGTTAGTTAGTAGAATCAATTTATGGATGATTTTAGTCTTTCCATGGGTTTTATTTACAGTAAGAAAAATGTAAAATATCACCACCCTTATTCTTTCAGATAAACTATGCCACTGACTTCAATATGAATTTTGAGGTAAATTTTAAGAAACTCAATATACTGAAAGTATTACCTAAAAAATTAAAAGAATAAAAGAGAACACTTACACACAGTATTTAAAATATTTATTGAGTATCATCACAGATTACAAGTGAAAAAGCAGTGTGAAATCAGCAGCCAGAAATGGCCGTTAGAGAGGCTCCATGTTGCTGGCCTAAAAATCCTGACTGTGAGGATTCATTCATGATACTGCGTTGCATCTGGGACACCGGGAAGAAATGGCTTCATCTTATGTCCCATGTCTTTCTTTTCAAAGGGTTTACATGGTTTACAAAGAACCCTTCAAGAAGGGGAGAAAAGGCACATCTGTTGAGCAAGGTGCCGCCCAACAGGGCGCTGTCAAACTTGAACAAAGAAGACGTGCCACTGACTAATAGTTCCAGTGCACAGATTTACTGAGATCTGTACATCCGAGCATGCAGCAGCACGCTCTTGTTAAAAGATGCACAGAACGCACGGAACGCAGTGATATTTTTTATGCAGAATAGTACTAAAGATCTCTTCCGTTCTAGCTTCACCTACATGTAAAATTTCCAAGAATCTGTATTGGAAAAATACAAAGTAATATAAAACATATATTTAAAAAAGCTCATAAACAGTATTTGTTACTGTGCAGTACACATTTAGTGTTTCAGCCCTATATAAAGGCCTTATTGTGCGTTCACACTGATTAGCAACACAACAACAAATCCTACCAATCCATTCAAGTCCTGCAGAGTTGAGTGACAGTCCAATTGTTGCCAGTATTTAAAATGAACAAGTTTGCCAGCCATGAAAACATGTCCACGTCTGAACATTTCAGAGTGCCAATCAGAGTGTCAAGCTTCCCTGTTCTCCGACTGATGACATGTTGTTTGGATGTATTCATATTTGGACGGGATTGGAGGCAGAGAGAAAAACATACTTTTAGATGTTAACTGTTGTCTGGTCAACAAATAACTGCATAAGTGTTGCCAGTTCTGCAGGTCATCGGACAAATAATATTACAGTGGGCTGCTACCTTTAGGGCCTCCTTTTGCATAACCTGCTGCTGCTTTAAGGCCATTATGATATTAAGTACTCTTGGTGGTGGGTGGGCCGACAGAAGGCATACAGAGGATGTATTTTGATCATTTAGAGAGGTTTGTCCAGAGGCTTTTGGGTTGAAATGTCTTGACATGGTAATGCTGTTGTAATGTATTTATCTACACCTAAAGAGTGCTTACAGCTTGTTATGTTAAAACACCAAAATGATATGCAAGTGCAATACTAAGCCGGCAGATAAAGTGAAATATATAATTTGGCCTGTCGAAAACTACACGCTGTCGCCCATGTTGCTTGCAGGTCGGACGCACGGTTCAAGGAGACCGTGTGTTGGTTTCATTCAGGGCTTTACTTGACGATGACTATCGAGGTGCTGTGGATGGACTCCATGACAGCGGCAAGACGACTGCACAGGTCGTGGGCCTGGTTGACGTGGACTTTGGGTGGGTCTTTAAGAACTACCGTCTCAGCCGAACCGTCCAGGACCCTTGGCAGGAACTCGCCCAGTTTCACCTGCAATGAGGCTGAAAACAGAAATGGGGGGTTTATTTTAGTGCATTTGTTGTGTTAGTATCAATGTAAGTTTTGACTAAACTAGAATTAAATGTAGTTAAGGTGTAGTTTATAGCCTGATTTGGGTTTTATTTAGTCTTAGTTTTAGTTTGACATGTGTTTGAGTTAAGTGTATATCCTTTTCAAAACAAAAGGCTGCTTCTAGTAAGCAAATATGGATGTAAAAAAATGCAGGGTTTAAAATGTTCTAAAAGTCGGCTTTGCAAATGAACGCTAATTAAAGCCAAAAAAACAGAAAAAGAAAATTGAAGAATGCCATTTAGTGAAATTCTGAAAAAAAAATTTAATCTGAAACTTGGTTGCTTGAAGGAAAAAAAAAGGGTGGAAAACTTTGGACATTGTTATGAGATGTCTTGAGATGTCTTGATTCAGCTCATCTTACCGTCCATGTCCTGGCCCAGGCAGCAGCACCAGTGGCTGCGGATGCTCTCCACGGCGCCCCGGTCTTCCTGGGACAACGCGGAGTCGCGGCTCATCAGGTGGAGGCAGGGGATGACGGCCTCGTCCATGATGGCGATGCCCTCGTCCACGTTGGTCTCCTCACCGCTACGAAACAGCCGCGATGCACTTTCATTCAGTGCCTGCATGGCGGATAACGAGAGGAGGATGGAGAAGATATAAAAAAGTTAGATATAGGATTTAACATATAGATTCACACATACATTTATAAGCACATCAGTGATGTCACAGAGTCCCGGAGTACACCTGTACATCTCTGCACTGGAAGTCACCAATAACAAGATTTTTAGGGGGTATTAAATTATTCTTTAAGATACAGAGTTTGTACTAATAGTACATGATACCACATACATGTGGCATGAAAATGAGCTTTATCAGCAGATGGAGTTTGTTTGGTTTTCATGGAATTGTAGATGTTCAAATTTCCTTTTTTTTTCTCTTGAACACTTTAAGGACCTCTCTTTGAACCTCAACTTCATAGTTTGAAATCCAACACAACAAATATATGGCTGCATCATATATACTATTGAGACATTTAGCAAGGTGCCTCTTATTTAAAATGCTTGTCCCATTAGTAACACAGCCTAAATATAGCAATGTTGGTCTGTTAGTTTGTCCTTCTGGCTGTCTAACACTTTGGTCCAAAGATGTTTCAGCAACTAATATCAGATGGACATTGATATCTCCCAGAGGATGACTGCTCTGGTTCTGATGACTCCTAATACGTCCTCTAGGGCGGGTTTACTTGTATACAAGAAATATCAAATTACAAGAGCACACACACAGCCATGAAAGTCACATACTTCTTTTTTTTAATTTTAATTCTAAGCCTTTATGCAGAAGGATCGAGCTCAGCGCTCTCACGCTTCACAACAATGTACTGACGGCAAGAGCTGCCTTACTCACAGTGAGGCATTCCCTCCTGTAAACGGCAATAAGAGACCTGTCCACGCCACGTTTCTCCCCGTTCCTCAGCAGGGTGGCGTTGGTCTCGTACGCATGAGCCAGGTAAGTCAGTGCCTCCCGCAGCCTGCAGCACACACACAAGGCAACAGCCACCATGTCATTCTCTGCAAAAAAACACTGCAGTCCCACTATCAACCAATCGGTTTTTGCATCTAAAGAGGATTTCATCTTTTTCTCTATGTTGTATGTGCAGTATGAAATATTGCGCCGCACAAACAAGCAGCTTGATATTGATCTGCAGAAGTGATGTGACACATGCTGGTCAGGTTGTGTCGTGGTTGGACACCTACTTCCCATGCTGGTAGTGCTCCAGTCCAGTGAGCAGGTAGACAAACACCGTTCTGAACAGCCTGTAGTCATCATGCCACTGCTGTGAAAAAGCACACAAGACAACCAACAATCACTTCATTTGCTCTTGGTGCTGTTTTCCAATAGTCTGCTCACATTGTAGAGGCGCAGCTGATATCTATGTTTCTGCCTCTTGACAGTAACTAACAGATCAAAACTAACATTGTCTTCCCAATCCTCTTTGTGGCCCTCAGTGTGTGTTGTTTCATTTTTAAAGGA
Organism: Lateolabrax maculatus; assembly: GCA_031216445.1. Taxonomy (NCBI): domain Eukaryota; kingdom Metazoa; phylum Chordata; class Actinopteri; order Acropomatiformes; family Lateolabracidae; genus Lateolabrax; species Lateolabrax maculatus. The sequence goes on from CM062197.1 coordinate 3,634,868, forward strand.
AGCTCAGTAATTTCCTATAACTGCTGCTCATTGTAGTTTTTATAGCTGCACAACATTACTCAAAATATTGTATTTGTTGGGGAGTATTTACAGCAGCAGCATTGTGTATGTGGGTTTGACTTCATAATGAAGGAGCATGTTATTTAGTGCAATGTGGTTGTGGTTAATTGATTTGTTTTTAATAGTTTTGGGGCAACAATGGCACAGAAGTATAAGATATATCATATATTTGACTACATAGACAATACTTGGTAGTAGGATTAACTCACTGTCAGTTTTTGGTCTTACATTTATACAATATTCTTGTTATCACTCTAACTGACATATCATGCAGGAATCTACACAGTTTTAATGTCAATGTGACCACATGTCATCGGGTTCACACGCACCCTGCTACACACACACCGAGATACACTCGTCAGATTAGGGCTTTAACATCCTGAACAGAATCGAAACCTCTTCCTTATAGCAGAGACTACCATGTAATAATGTGGTTTGATGACCTAAATACAATGCTATATATATCAAATTGAAATTCTAGGCAGAAAGAGGTAACATTTCAAGTTTCAGGTCACTGTCATACAGCAAGATGGATCTGGTGACATTTTTAACAAATATCTATCTCAAAATATATTAATTTCTATGTCTACATATTGGTGATTGGCAGGCTGTTCTTGAACTTAAAGCAGTCAAAGAAGACAGCAGAGACAGATTCATTTTCCAGGGAAATTATAACAAAGATGGTACAGATTAACCCCCAAAACACAAACAATTGTCCAGTAAGGCAGAGGTTGGACAGTACCAAGTACTCATCCATATCCATGTCCTCTGGCTTGATGAGGCGCAGCTTGGATCGGGCTTCCCTCATGATACTGATGGCCCTGCATGTACAGAAGGGACACATGAATGCTTTTAACAGGGTCTCTACAGGAACAGGCACACCATGCTGCAGGTCTCTGCTCTGGACACTAGGTGGCATAATAGGCATGCTGTGTGTACTGTATTTCTTCCTACTCTTTGAAACGCTGCTGCTCTGAGTAAAGCCTTCTTTCCAGCCACGTTTTACCTCAGTTACTCACTCACGTCTGCTCCTACATTTCCTATATCTATCTTAATGCTTTTAGCCTGTTTTAATTACATATGTCCAACAGAGCTTTCTCATTGATCGTGGGGTTTGGGGTTCCTTTTATACTGTCACTTTCTTTCCAGATTATCTGTATTCTCAAGTTTTATAACTTCTGAAAACTTGATCCAATTTAATCGACATCACGGAGCCGTTCGTCTGTTATCAGTGTTTACCTCTCATCGAAGCTCAGGTTGCGGTCTGTGAACTGCTCCAGCAGCGTCCTCTCAATAACGCGCTTGGGTGCCTTGTTCTGGAAGAAGTAGACCAGAGCGTGCTGCAGACGAGCGTCCTCCTGAGGCGTGGTCTCCTCCTGGGAGAGCTCATACAAGCGGGAATACTCCTCATGGAAGGCCTGAAGGAACAGTGGGAAATCTATCTTAGTTTTAATTATATTATAGATAGATATATTTTATTTGATGCAGCCTCAGAATGACTCATACAAGAACTGAGTGTGTTACAGGAGTTTTGGTGATAATGGTTGCTAACAGAGTTAAGACTAATTTAATTTATCTTTGATTATAATAAATATGTGGGACAGAGATAACTATTCAAAACTGCAGATACAGAACGGGTTGCTCCTATAAAAGAAGTGATTTAATGTAGCATTGTAAATACTTTCCATTACACAAAAAAAGATTTTTTAATTGTTTTGTGCAGTGTAGTTCGATATTCCTCAAAGACTGTACCTTGATGAGGCCAGCCTCGGGGCCTTCCTTATCGAAAGTTTGTCTGGCCTTGGCTATGGCTAGAATGACGCCCTGCATAGCTGGAGTCAGCATCATCTAGGAAGTGATACGGCAGTGAGAAGGAGAAACAAGAGTGCTACAACGCCACCATCTTAAAAAAGAAAAACAGGCTCAGACAAGCTGGGAGACAAACTTGGCTGCGTTTTTAATTAGTGTTTAATTTGCATTGATCAGGTGGTGTCATACATTTAACATCTGAAACATAAACACTGTGGCTACATCCCAGAAGATTCAGGATAGATGAATCCTCCCTTCATTTAGGCTTCTATCACATTTATCCTCAAATTTGTTTATATCTGGGGGCACTAATTTGAAAAGTCTGCAGCTGCAGCTATGTGTTATTAGCTCCCGAATTCATATCACATTATTATACACGTGCTTACCTCTTCATTGTATCCATCAGCATCCGCCCTCACCATGATCCTGCCCACGTTCGGGATCTCCACTTCCGAGACCTCGTTCTCAGCCTGTCGCTGTCTAGCTGGGACCTCCTCCACCTCCTCCTCCTGCTGCTGCCCTTCCTCGTCCTCCTGCTTTGCTCCTTGTTCAGGAGCTTCTCCGGAGGCCTCTGGCTCGCCTTTGGCTCGAGGACCGAGGCCCGCCACCTGTGCGTCGCCCTCCTCCTCGCGGAGGTCAGATGGAGGCTGGTTACTGAGCTCTGCTTCAGGGTCAGGAGTCTGACAGAGAAAGATTTTAACACATTACTTTGCGGGCCTTGTTTCTATCCTAATGGAAGTTTACCACAGAACCTGCATGTAGAAATGCACCTACCCTAATCTAGACATCTCTACGCATTGTAAACACCTGTGGAGGGAAGTGAATACATCTGGAAAATGCCTGTTTCTATTTTAACTTGTTGACATTGTGTCCGAGGTGCTGATTCAACTCTACAATCATGAAAATGAAGACGTGAAAATTACACGATATGCCTCTGAACAAGCTACTGACTGTGAAACAAATGAGGTGATAGCAGTAATTACTCCTGACCTTTCCTCTTTCTGTGCATTACTCTACGCCCCGTCTGGATCTCCATCGCTATGCTAAGTGGTGAAATGGGATCCTTGACCCAGATGTACACACAGATGTATATTTGTGGCCTAGAAAGTCTGACCCATATCCTACAGAGGGGGAACAGAGGGGGAACGGGGGGGGACGGACTTGCCCACCTGACTCTGAAGCTCCTTCTCAGCTGAGGTGGAGCTCTGGCTGGGCCCCAGGGTGTCAGCGGCTGCTGCGCTGCTGGTGTCGTCTGGCTGGCACCCAGAGGTCTGTGGTGGCGACGGCGCCGTTAACTCTGATTCTTCTGGGGTCAAAAAACGAGAGCAGAGAGGCTGTGAGCTGACACACGTGACTGTAATGAAGACTGCTCAGTAGTCACTTTTACTTGCAGGATTCCAAACAATAATATCCAATAATATAGTTATTATACAAGAGTTTTAACAATTCAAACTCTCCTGTCATATAAAACTTCATCCTCCTAATCTTGTGTATTCAGACCTACAGTATCAACCTAACAGAGGTCTGGAGAAATTAAAACACAAGTGTTGCCTACACATAGACAGAGATAGGGGGTCCGACCATCTGGCACCCAAATGTTTCTAAATACCGAAATACCCCCCAAAAAATGTTGGCACCCAAATGAGGCAGCACAAAGAGAATTGTTGGTATTTCGGTATTTAAAAACAGAGCTCGCTCCGTCTTTGTCGGCCTTGGGATATGCAAGAGAAAGAAACAATTCCTCTTCAGGCTGAGACTACATTAAGGGATAATTAATTCCAAGCTGCATGGTTATTGAAAAATAACAATAAATAAATAATAATAATAAATAAATAATAATGATGTTTAATGCCTTTACAAAATATTTGGGATGATGGTGGTGCAGTTTTCTAAAAAGATTACACAATAGGCTGTTAAGGTTAATAAAAACCTCCCCTCATTCCCTTTTTTCTGGTCACCACTACAGACCTTCAGCCTCCTCTCTGGGATCGGGCTCCGGATCCTTCTCTGCTTCCGGGTCTGGTTGCGGCTCTGAGGAAGCCCCCTGGTGCAGCTCTTCGGTGGCCGGTCCCGACTGGGGCGCGGGCTCGACTGCTGTTTGGTGTACGTCGTCCGGACTGGGGTTTGTGGGCTCCGCGGTGACAGTGGACTCTCCCTGCGGGGTTGCGGTCTGGCAGTACTGCTCCTCCCATTCACTGAGCTCCTGCTGGAACCAGCGGTTGTCCTCATGGACGTAGCGCCTGAGGACGGACGGCAGGGAGTCCATGCCGTGCAGCACCTGACCTGTCTCATCGTCTGTGTCGCCTGGGTGGATGCAATGTCAGTTAATAGACTTACACAACAAAACCCACGTACTGACTCCACGTGTGCTTATTTAACCAATTATTAGTTTAATTAACCAATTGTAATTATACAAACACACAGAGACATACCTATAATAAGGTTGGGTAGCCTGTCATCTATGTACATCAGGCAGTAGGCACTGGCGTTGGTCATGCCGCCAAATGAGTCTCGCTCCAGCTCCTCCCATGAGGACTCAGTGATGCTTACATCGTTGTACTTCATCCAGCGCTGGTTGGCATGGTCGTAGATGTAGGCCCAGTAATGACCTGCTGATGCCTGGCCTTCATGGACGAGCACTGCATGGAGTCTGTAGGGCACCTAAAGGAAGAGCAGTGGTACAATATTAGGATCTAATATCTAAATACTGAGATGTGACTGTGCAGGTTTAAATTCACTGCAGTGCAACATTCATCTGATCCGTTCTCTGTTGTACTCTGTTGTCCTGTTTACATTACATTATTTTCTGTTTCTCCACAGAGATCAATAAAGTTTAATCTAATCGCAGTTGATGCACTTTCTGCAGCTGTAGATGTAAAAACATGGGATTGAATTAGGTGAGTGTAAGTCGTACCTGGCAGAGACTGTTGTCGGTGTACATGCCCTCGAGCATCTGGGTGAGCTTGTCAATGCTGGCCTTTAGCTCTGGCACACACACAAAAACAAATGAAAAAACCCAGATGGAAAACACAAAAAATTAATATAGTACACTTAGAGCTAAGTGGAAGTTAGTATATTTTATTCTTTTACTTATTATTTGCCTCATAATGGGAATGTTTGGCAGAGCAGTGTGATTGTCTCCAGCTGGTATTCACATCAGAGGAATAAAACTCAACTTAATAATTCACATATTTTATAATCTATTTGAGTTTAATGAGTCACAGTCAGCTGAGAGACATATTGTATAGATATTGGGCTCTTCTTTGCAGGTAAGTGGTATTTTCCCGAGGCTCACTGAGGTTCTTTCCTAGCCTGTTATTTATATACCCGGTGTTTTGGTGCGACCGAGTGGGAGAAGAAGTGCAGCAGAGGATGTGTCTTTGGCAAGTTAGAGGCTCAATGCAATTTCAGAGTCAAGACTGACAACTTTTTGCATCATCTACCAATTCGTCGCTAGTTTTTGTTGCACATACTGACTTAAACATTAAATCATTTAAAGCTGCTCTAATCAAATTTTTCTGTGTGTGATTAGCATACCATTTATGTCATTCTCTACTTCGGTCCTCCAGCGCTGTAGGCAGGTCTTAACAAAGTGCAGCTCTTCTTCTGTGATGCTGTGGGGGGCTGGGTGTGGTGGGCAGTCAATGGGGTGTCTGCACTGGGTGAAGGGCTTGTATATGGGGGTCCGCTGGCAACTGGAAACACTGGAAACCGGGCCCTCCGGCGAATCTGTGTCTCCAGGTTCACTGAGGGGAGCAAGAAGAGCATCAAAGACAGTGGAAGTCAGTCCAATACGTCCACATTGTGGTGTATTTGTGAAAGTTTTGTAAAGAAAGTCTCAAAATAAGTGAGTATTCTATTTATTCGTTTAACTCGATCTACTCTTTTAAAACATTCAAAAGGTTTCGAGATTGCTGTGATTAACTTGCTGAGTATAACAATATTACTTATTGAAGTGAAACTGTGAAAATTGACATTTAACGAAGACAAAAATCACGTGGTATGCTTAAAATTGGTGGAAAACTGCTGCGTGTTAATTAGAGAGAACCGGAGAATTGATGGAGTGAAGGTGTAATGATGTAGCTACTGATACAGCAATGGAAAGAGACAATAGATGTATGAACATCATGTTTTTGACTGCTTATGCTGCGCCAGTAAAGGTCTGTAGACGACACATTATTCTCAACCTGTTGTCTCTGGAGGCGGGTTCACTGAGAGGGTGGCTCGCAGGCGTCGGCGAAGATGATGATAGTCTCAGATCTTCAGCTGGGGAAACACTTGTAGGCTTGGTGGAAGCAAACTCCAGCACAAACTGCAGCATGTCAGCCAGGGGATACTTGGTAGGTCCCGAGCCGTAGTTTTTGTAGCTGTGAAATAAAGACAGCACACATTTAGAACAATATTTGTTCCCATAAAGTGGAGAAGTTTTAAAGTCTCATCTCAGCTTTAAGAGGTAGCTTACCACTCAAGCTTCTGTTGAAGGACGGCAAGTTGCTCCTTGAGTCTTTTCACTTCTCCTCTCCTCTCATGGGTCTGTTCTATGTTTTTGTGAAGATATCTGTACACAGACAAACCACAGTATCCCCCAAACTGATCAGTACATGTGTAAGATTTGTTGAAACATTTCAAATGTTCTTTCTTTCTACATTTATAGTACACTGCATTCTGAATACATATGTTTCTGAGACAATCCTGGTGAAAAAAGTTGTAGCTGTGTGCCCTTTAAAGTGATCCTGGTGCCTACTAGAGAGTAGTAGAAGCTTCTTTTTCCACTTTGGAACAAGTGAAACTGAATGAACACACACGTCTATGATTGTGTTGGCTCACCTGTCCATGTAAACGATTTGAGGGAACTCCAGTTTCTTGTGTATCTTTTCAGGGCGACCAAGTTGTGTGTTGAATTCAAATCTAGACAGCTCAAATGTCAAGACTGGAGGCAGCTTTTTGAACCATCTCTGCAACCAAGAGAAAAATACGACCGTCTTAGCAAACGCTGAAAACAAACGTACACGCAGAAACTCTGTTGTTAGTCGGCTGCGGAAATTGTTCACCTCACGAGCAGATGTGACGCTGTGGTCTGAATGTAGTGACTCGATGTCCTTCTCAATCATGGCGCCTTCTAGGCATTCATCCAGGTTGTTGAAGCCGTTGACTTGCAGGGGGTACTGGCCAAACTGCTCGATGTTACACAGCGTCTTACCTAAGCAGAGTCATATCGACGTGAGTGATTGAGAACAGAATTCCTATTGATTGTCACCATGACTAAAACATATCCGAAACTCATACCCTCATGTCTTCTCTCGGTCACAAAGGTGCCGTAGAAAAGCTGGACCATGGGGTTTTTTTGTTTGTCTTCTGCGTTACTGAAAGTAAAACATGACATTATATTTATGTAAACAAAGAGACAAGAAGAACAGTCCATGTTGGTGGATGACGTCGACGTACTTTCCATTGGCAGCCAGCTGAAATGCGTCCTCTAGCCAGTCAAGCAGCTTGTGGGAAAACTCACTGACATCCTGAAATGAAGACACAAAAAAATTGAAAAACCAACTCTATGTATTGGTTCTGCGTTAAGAAAGTAAGAAAGAAGAAAGAAGAAAAAAATACGTCTGTTTTTCCAAAGGTTTTAACCTCATCTCACTGTCTTCCTGAGGTCACATGATGACACCTGAGTTACGGCAACTCTATGACAACTGAGCAAACTCCATCCACTGACGAAGACGGTGGATAAATGTGGATAAATTCTCCGTAAAAAGCTTTTAAGAGCTATTACACGTTGGTTTGATGGAATCTATGGCAATATGCAAATATATAACGTTTGATCTGGGGGAGCATTGAAACCCCCTCACAGCTGGAGATCATCGAGCAAATTAATCGTTCACAGGAAAAACTGCATCAAAGATGCATCATCTCGCTTTCGGGGGATGTTTCTTGTTCATGTGTCTGTGAATGTTTTTCTTTTTACCATACAAAGAAAAGTAAAGGTAAGTAAACATTGAAAGCAAGAGAAACTCGATTTCATGAGGTAAATATGTGTTCAGGGACTTCAGAGGCAGCCCAGCCTTATCGACAAACAGAAAGCCTCCTATACTTTAGGTTAAACATTTTTAGTGTTGTACCTGTTGGGCCTCGCTGGTCCTGAAAGCGTCCCGCAGTAACTCCACCGCAGCAGAGGGATCCACAAACCTGCGAGTGGAGCCCACCATGAGGGCGAACAGACAGCGCAGCTCCTGCATGAAAGCTATGTTCCTCTTGTCCTGTTAACACAAGCTCACGGTCAAACTTCAAACACTAACGGCGGTGGCAGAGATGTTTTGGAGAAACCCTGGTGTGGGCGTACTCACAGAATGGCTCTTACACCTCTCCAGCACTCGCTCGGACAGATGGTAGTTGAGAACCAGCCTCCTGAACACGGGCAGGTGGAACAGTGACTGCAACAAGACAACGAAACAAGGCCGATTAACGCAGCCGTGCGCTCGAGGTCAGACGTGGGAGACCACCAGCTGGCAGATCATGGTCACAGTGCTCACGCAGAAAGAAACACGGTCATATGCAAAATACAGTCTGCTCCTCGATCAACACTGAATACTGTCACCCATGCCAATGACACTGAGCCTGTTAGCGTTTGCAACTGTTCCACCATATACCACATGGGTGTTTCAATAGATTTAGTTATAAATTAACAATAGCTAAATAATGGCCTCCTCCTGCAAGTTCAGGAGCCTCTTAACATGCTCGTAACTTTCTGGGAGGGGGGTAGGAGGCGCTCATTAATCTGCAATCATTTCTATGAATGTCTAAGAAGAAAGAGATGGATTTTTGTTTTGGGAAACAGGACCCGGGGTGAAATTTACTCAAGCGTGGGCAGGGGTGGAAGCATAAACTGTAAAAAACAGCATGGGCGGTGGGATAACAACAGCAAGCTGTAAATCACACAGCTTCTTGTTGTGACCCTCCTGAACGAGAAGTCAGTCTCACCCTCTTCTATGATTAGAGGCTCCAAGCACTTATAAAATAAAATAAAACATTTTATTTTATTCAGGGATGTATCACATCGAAGTGACTAGTGTCTCAGCAACTTTTACAAAACAGTTTTCAGTTCGGTTCAGTTTCCTGAATTTTATGGTATTTCTACTGTATTTCACACATAATAGTCAAGCACACAAACCATGCCCCTCTGTTATAAGATCATGATAAACTAAATGCAATAATACCAACCAGTTACTCTTATGTGTCATGTGTGGCGGTGACTGGAGCTTGTGAGCACTTATGAATATCTTGATATATACCGTATTTCCACTTGAGTAGGAAATTCACTTACGGCTTATCTCAGCTTTACTGTAATTTATACCACGAAGGATAATAGTGGGAATATGAGCTGACAACTGAATCATGTGGTCACTCAGCCTCGATCTGATAGCGTAATTACTTTTTTTTGAGGGGAGACTGCTTTATCAAGAGTCGGCCTCTGTTGAATCTACAATCAGTTGACTTGTAACAAACAGCATCGACACCAGAGACAAACAAACAAAAGGGTATCATTTGGACATCATTTGTATTCAAACAACGCTGCCTCATTTCCCCATTTCTTCTCACAGATAATACGCCCTGTCCTTTGGGGTGGTTGACTTCTAAATCGATGTAGAAGCATATCTGAGTTCAACAAAAACAAACAATCACTGTCTCCTCTCTGTCCACTTTCAGGCTCACAGGAAGTCCGCTGCTCGCTCCATCATCACATCACTCGCTATTTAATTATCTGCGCAGCCTGTGCATCTCATTGAGCGCTCCAGTTTCTGCAGAGACACTTGATAGGCCCGACTTAATTCAGTCTGGAATGGACTTGAAATGGAATTAGCAGCTCAGACACATGCTGTATGTTCTCATTTAGCAGAGATATGTCCACACCTTTTTGTTTTCTTCCTGATGTCTGTAATAACTCTATAAGGATGGCATAGAGTCGCTGAAAAGGTGAGATTGAAGGACCATCTCTCTGTAGTCACAGTGTTTCTGCTGTCAGTTTAAAAAATGCCTAGTTCCAAACTCGTGGGGGATATAATCATTTTAAAGTGGAAAGAAAACAAAATTATCTAATAGAGATTGATGAAAGCCAAAAAAGACACTTGCTGACTGCATACAAGGTGCGACACCTCCAACAGACTAAAGTTAGAAATCTTGGACGGGAAACTCCGAGTCCATAAACGTTTGTTAAACCAAGTCAGAGGCGGTCTATTTTAAGTGAGAACAGGTGGACACTTAGAGAGAGCTTAATGCATTTAACAGACTATGTACCTTATATTTGTCACTACTGCTATTATGTACAGAGGTAAGTGAAAACAAAAAGGATGTCAAAACACAGTACATCAGATAAAAACACAAAACACTTTCACACGTTGATGATGCCTTTAAGAAAAACTGAGCTAAGTCAGACTCCTTGTTCTGTTGCCAGATCCTAACTGAGCACAAACAGCTCTCTGTGCTCTGGTCAGGTTAAGAGTAGAACACGGCTCTGGACTGAAAATGTATTTCATGACACAACATATTGTGGTTTGCTTAATATTTGCAAAAGGAAAATTACAGCTGAGAGTGTTTAAACTGTTTAAAAACCATGTTTGTATTCTGCGGAGTTAGATTTGCAATATTTGCCTTATTATTTGGCCATTTTTCCATATAATATGTAGCAGTCTTTCTTTCCCTGTACACGTCCTCATCACTTCGACGTCACCAGTCAGACGCCGACTCTCAACTGGCCCTCCTCACTCTCACCTGGATGACGGCGCTGAACCAGCAGGTGTTTCCAACATTGCGGATGCCCACGGGCCAGTCGTCCTGTCGGATCCAGTCTGCAGGGCTGCACATCTCACTCTGGGCCTCGCATCGCTTCCTCTTCATCCTCGCTGCATTCTCCTCTGCGCTGGCCTCCAGAGCCCTGCGGTACATAAAATGACCCGTTTGAAAGCACCGAACTCGAGACTCTATTAAACACAGGTTGACTTAGTTCGAGCCCCTGTCCTGTGTATAGATAAATAATAACATCTTTTATAAGGTTCTCTTGTACCTGTTAAATTCTCTCTCCTCTTCCTGGGCGTTGTGGGACTCCTGCAGGCTGAGTTCTATGGCGGTCTGCAGTTCATCTTTAGGAAGTCCTAAAGAAATTAAAACAGTTTCATGTTCACTTTCTCCAACACATGAGGAATAATAGATCACATAGCTCTTCATAAAATGATTCTTCTTCTATGCTGTATATAACTATTGGAACTACTTTCTTTTTTCATTCCTCACACAGCTACTGTGTGTGAACAACTGAGTGCATGTATGCTGCACCCACATTTGTACGGTTAATCTTGTTGAAACTACAAAAACAAGCAAAACAACATAAATAAACCCAGCAATGATACAGATTCCATGTCTGCAAGGACTTAAAACTATCCCAATAAGTTCTGAAGTGACCAAAGCTTTACTGATTTACTTATTGGAGGGTCACACTGAAGTGTCTGATTTGTTTACAATAATAATACTTTCATCACTAACATTTCAAAATGAATGTGGTCATTACTTAATGACGTGAACATTTGTGCATCCGTGCTGAAGTATCATCTCTGCTGTCAACCTTCAGTTCTATGTGATTGTATATTATTTTTGAAATATTAAAAACGATCTCCGGTGCACCTTTCTGGCCGTCCCAGGCCTCTCCAGAGGTCCCCGACTCCTGTGATTCCCCAGGATCCAGAACCTCTGCGGACTGGGTTGTCAGCAGTCCGACGGCATGTCCGACGTCACCCTGGCTGGCCTTAAAGAGAGGGGACAAGGGAAAGATAAGGCCAGATATTCTGGATATTAGATATGTCTGCAGAAGATTTAGCAATACAATATACTACAAGAACGAAATAAACAAATAGGAAATACATACAAGAGAAAATACAGCCCTTTGTTTTTTAAACCAAAAGTACTCAAACATTTCTAATTTTGTATGAAACTCAGAGAGCGGGTACCCCTCCCAAACAGTCAGCCAGCTTATTGTACTTTCTGTCAATTATCCCTTTTTACGAGGTTCCTATTAACTCAAGCTCCTAGGGATTGTTATGTTTGCAGTTGTGTTTCAGAGCATAAACAGTGTGCTGGGGTGTAAATCTGGCTCCCTGGGGGTGCTTTTAATATTTACAGAGTGTTCCTTTGACATTAGTTACACATCAAGAACAGCAAGAGCCAGGTTTCATTTACCTACATACAACTAACAACGTGGCTCCAGGGATGATTGCCTTAAAACGTTGTACAAACATTCACGTTGTCCACAGGGTGAACTGTAATAACACATCTATTAACACATGTATGCTGAGAAAATGACAAACCTTATAGATGTATGTCGCCAAATACCTTTTTCTCTGACACCATCCTCTGGCTAATGATTTTTTTTAATTTGCTACCTTAAACAACTTAATATCTTGTAAACAAGTTTCCATTATCAAGTTAGGGGGTAGAGGATACATCTGATTAACTGCAACTAAACTGAACTGGCGTTTAAAGTAATATTAATGAGTTTACTATAAGCAGTTTGTATTTATTCAGTATTTGTAAAATCACAAAGCTGTGATCGTGTCACACTTGCTGTATAAAGGTCATTCACAAGGCAGGCACCATCTGTTGTCTTTAAGCTGATCGTTCAGATGATTTCTAAGGTCTTACATTCAAGGCTCTGTAGAGAATCTGCGGGTCCTGGACGCCCGTGATCTCCCTCAGCTGGTTGATCAGCCTTTCGCTCTGCTGAGGGAAGGATTGGACAACGGGAAAAACAATGGTCAAGCATTAAGATCCTCCATGCACCGCTCCAACCAACATGTCCGTTGTGGCGCTCACAGAGATGGGGTTAGTGATGGACTGGCGTTTGACTCCCATTCGGGCTGATCAGATGGACAAAACTGGGCCACAAGTGGGCACTGCACTGGGTATAACAATATATTTTTTGCTTTTTGATCCATTTTCTTACACTGCTTCCTCATAAAAAGTAGATGTTATTATTCTAAATGACCAAACTAACCTGTGTAACCCATGTTTTAACCCTTGTGGTAATCAGCAGATATCCCACTTTGCCCCCCCGTACTGTTGTTGAGGATAATAGCACATGTCGGCCTCACTTTTAGCCTGTGACCCAGACAGGATATATGAGGAGCTGAAGGACAGGTGTTCAAATGACAAACCTGTCATTCCTACATGAGGTCCACACATTGGCTCGGTCAGGACAATGGCTTAATAAAACAAAGTCAAATACAGTTGCTTCAATGAGCAGCGTTAGGAATAGAAATGATATTAATAATAATGACATTTGGGAAATAATCTTGTTCGCTTATTAAAGGAGAGGATTGATGCCACTCTCACGTCTCTGCCGCATATATGAGGACAAATTTCCAAGCAACAAGTAGATAATCCAGGAAGTTACTCTGGTCTCCGCCAAGAAATAGTCCGGCACATGACCCGCCACATAACGGTGGCTAAACTGGGCCGAGCCACTTGTGGTAGCTTCTTATTAAACGTATGGACAAATACGTGTATTTCCCAAATTGTTGAACTATTCCCTTAATGCATATTACTGGCAGTTTGTTTTTTAATGAATTGAGCCAATTGTGTTCCACCTCACCAAACGTCCCATTGTCCACATTCAGACCGGTAAACACAAACTGTCAGAGGCCGTCATATGTTTTGACCTCACCGAGCTGAAGTATTAAAAGAAATAACATTAAGGCTGCTGAGTGAGAGCCGTTATATTAAGCCTGCGACGCAACAGCAGGTGGACGTGTCAGGGTATCTCTCTCACACACACACACACACACACACACACACACATAAGCCAAGAGCAGGCTGACCAGACTTATATGGAGTCCAGGGGCTATCTGAGACCCTCTTGGTTAGCCTCTATTTTAGGCCGCTGACATGGATAGCACAGGCTTCTGTTTATCATTCCACTCACCATGCCACCAGACTTGAGTGACAAAGGCACTGGGTGTCTCTCTCTCTCACACACACACACACACACACACACACACACACACATCATACGTCAATACCAAACAGAAAACAGAGGCAAACAAACTCTATGACTTCTCTGACATTACAGAGGATTTTCTACTGTATGCAAACCTTTTACTTTTAGCACATAACATTATCAGAAGCTGGGCTCAGTGTGTGGAAGTTCATTAGGGAGGCCTGCTGTTAGAGCCACAGCCTGCTTCAGATGCCCACAGAGACAAATACTGATTCAAGTGTAAATGTTAAAGGGGAGAATTCAAGTCAAAAAGAACTAAAAATCAATGTAATCTTTTAAAGCCTGTATTTGTAGAATATTTAATGGATTATGGTACTGATAAATCCTGATTTAAAACGTGGAAATTTAATTTATTAAGCATTTGCTATCATATTAACTTATTTTTTTTTTACTCCTAATGCGGAATTAAATATGTATTTAGCTAAGAAACTAAAGAACAAAGTAAACTAATCAGCCACATTGTTCAAAGAAGATTGTAGAACAAGTAATTCATATCCAAAGTTTGAATTTTATAAAAAAATAAACAAGCGGTTTGGTGTATTTCATATGTGCCGAATTCACAAGTCTTCCCTAAAAACTATGACAGTATTTAAAGTATTTTTTCTCCCGCGTGTTTACACGGTAAAAAAAGTAAGATAAGTTTAAAACTGCGGATTTTGAGTGGAGGTTTGGGTTAGTGTTGATGTTAGTCCCTCAGGCTGTCGTGTTAGTATCGCTGCCGTCATCCTCCGCGCTCACCGGCTCGGTCGGGTGCTCTCCATGTTCAGCCTGTTCGCCTCTCATCGCAGAGTTTCCTCCCGCAGTGTCTGCAGCCCTGAGCCCGACTCACGCCTCCCGCACCCCGCCGCCGCCACGCAACGCCCCGCCGCGCGCACACCTGTCAGGACGCGCGCCTCCACGCGAGCGCTCGCTGCGGTGCGCGCTCACGTTGACGTGACAGGGCAATAAAATATTAAAATATAAATATCACTCATCAGATTATAGAGGGTTTCTCTCGTGCACTCTGCTGACAGAGAGTCGTTTCATCTTTGAATTTGCAACCCTTGAAAATAATTTGAAAAAATAAATTAATTTCATTAAAAACTTCAGTTTGACCATTTCAATTAAATTCCAGCAGAAAAATAATATCAAATGTATATGTGATGAAGAAAAGTCCAGACATAGAATTGATCAAAAATAGAACAATTAAACAGGTGAACCATACTTATTATATTATATAATATTATAATATAATATATATTACATATATTATATATATAATCAGAGAATTGTGATATAATAAAAAAAAAAATTTGTAAGCACATCTTGGAGTAATTTTACTAAATCTGCAGCATTTAGTGTCAATTTTGCCATGTTTTCTCCTTCAGATACACAGATGTTATTTACTTTCTCCAAACATGTCATGTACAGTTCAGCAGACTTGTTTATTTTGTTGTATGGTTGTATCTTTTTTATTTATTTATTTTTTTTGTTACAGAAAAGAAGAAATATGGAACTGTTATTAAATTATGCAGTTATTTACTGTCCTTTTATCCCTTTTGGTGCCTCAAAACATATGTAAACTTATTATTTTTAGGGTCTGGGCAAAGAAAACCTTTAAATGTTTTATTAAATTAAAATTTAGAAAACACATTTTTCCATTCTGTGTGACAATCACACAGGAACAATATATAATCGGTATGTGTTGCTCCACATTATTTTGAAAACTCTATGATACTTATTTTACGTTATGATACTATATTTTTATATTTCCATATATATGAGAGATGCAGGATGGTTTTATGGCTGCACCTTTACACCAGATGTGTTGTGCACTATTTTAATCAAATGTTTTCATATTCGTTATCTTTCAGGAACATTGAAATGATAAATATATAATAATAAATACAATAATATATTGTATTGAACAGACTGTAAAGCCCTCTGAGAAAAATGTGTGATTTGGGCTGCGTAAATAAAACTGATCTGATAGACAGAAAAATACCTTAAGTGTAAATATGAGATGGTTCATAAGAAGGAAGAACTAGTTGATTGGAAGTTCGTGTCATGTTTGGTGTTTTAAAAACTTTACATTAACAGATACTTAAACGTTCATGATCCTCTGTAATGAAGCAATGCACTGGCACTAAACAAACCTTCAGGGAGTTTCCTCTCCAGCGTGTTTCATTATTATATGTATCACCTTACCAGGGCAGTGGAAAATCAATATCAGTGCAACCAAAATGTCTGCACTGCCCTGTTCATTGTTCTTCCCCCTACACTGAGTACCACTGCTCTTGAACGTATTTGATGAAACTGTGGATATTTTTGTGCTATCAGGGCAGATGTTTTGATGTGACACCTGGATAACACCTGTAATTTGGAGGGTTGATTGTTATTTTTTAGTTATTTTTAGAGTGATGTCTCTCATTTGGCTGACGCTGTTGTTCTCAGGTAAGATGCTATTTATGGCTAAAGAAATTGCCAGATAATTACATTTAAACTGCAGGGTTTGTTCCAACGATTTCTGCTTTGTGAAATTTACCTCAAAGTAAAGTTTTCATGTAGTTTAAACACAGTTTGTTCTTTGGAGTGTGACAGGTCTCACTTATTACTTTCCTACTGATTGTTCCTGCATTAGGACATCGACTTCTCTCTTACAGATTCAGTTTCAGAAGTGAGGGGCTTTTTTTCAAATCGTACTGTCAACTTTCAGTTTTTCAGAGTTACTGTGCCTTCAGATGCGAGCAAATGCATTCATATTATTGGGTAAAGACTATTTTGTATTGTAAAGCCATGAAAAGCGGCCATATATATGATGTGTTTTACTTTACACAATCCTGACTGTTTGTTAAAAAGTATAAACTTAATTAAAACTTAAATAAAAATGTGATTAACTCATCAATACACCCCATGTTTACCACCAGTATGCACTGTATTGCTTTGAAACTATAAATACATCATTCATTCCTCAACCTTAAAGCAGGGCTGGACTAACCGGTTTGGTGGCCCTGAGGGGAAAAATGAGCTGAGGGGCCCCTGCTGCCCCCCACCTTTTCGTACCTTTTTTTCTGAGAGTGTAGTCCAGGGCTGTAATACTATGAGCTTCTGGTTTTCTGTGTGGCAATTAATGTGGTAACTCAATTACACTTTTTAAAAATGCTTATATGTAAGCATAATATCAACTGATCAACATTGGCCCGGATCATGGTAATGTTGATCATGTTTAGTTTTCTGCTTAAATTGTATCATTTAACAAATATGCAATTAATCAAATTACCAGAAACTAATTCCCACACAGTGAACCCGGAGCCTTCTGGGGCCCCGGGGCAGTGGTCCCCTTTGCTCAGTTGTTAATCTGTCTTTGCCTTTTTAAGCTCATCTGGCTGAATGTGCGCCAGAGAAGCCAAAGAGATCAGCTCTGAACCAGCTGACCAGGACGCTCCTCAGGAAATACGACTGCGGGGTTCGACCTGTCCACAACTGGACGAGTCTCACCACGGTCTACATAGACCTTATACTGCAGTCCGTCCTCGATGTGGTATGTAGACTTTGAAGGCTCGTCTAATCTCGTCTTCAGTCTCGTTTTGAATTTTTTGATCCATTTCTTCCACGCGTATGTAACTTGCATTTGTCCCCTGGGAGTCCAATCTTCATTTTGGTGTCTTTGTTTATATATTGTTTTTTAAAGTATGTTCTGTTGAAAGTTGTCCTGTCTGTCCTGAAGCACTATGAGCTCATCAAGGCAAGTTCCTAACAACTTGGGTTGTAATGGCAATACGGTTAAATTAAACTGAAACTGCTCCACACAGTAGCTTTAATATAAAACAAGAGTACCATTAACACATTCTCCTTTTTTTCGCAGGATGGAAAGACCCAGAGCATAACTACAAGTATTTGGTACAGACAGGTAGGTGGGCTTTCTTTTTCTCGTCGTAAAGGTTAAGGAAAACAAGCATTTTCCCCTCCATAAAATCCATATCTTTATAATTAAAACAGCTCCAACTATCTATTACATTTACATGTAACAGTAACTCTCACTCTACAGTGTATATATTGATTGATACACTTCATTATTAATACCACAGGGATTTAAGTTTAAGATTTAGTTTTATATGTTTTTGTACATATTAGCTGTTCCATTTAAATACATAAATTATATTGTTTTACCACAAACGTCCTCCTGTGTTTTCAGATCTGGACGGATGAGTTCCTGGTTTGGGACCCCGAGGAGTTCGATGGCATCAATGAGATCTCACTGTCGTCTGATGCCATCTGGATACCTGATGTGATCGTTAGTGAATTGTAAGAAATTACCGAAAACAATCCCTTCACAACATTTCAGAATGTGTTTTTCCTACCTTTCATCTACCCATTGACCCCCACTGATTTCAGTAAAAACTTGTAGAAACAGTCCTGATGTCCACCAAGAGCCCTAAGCAAGGAAACATTACATTAAAGTGATTATGGGTAGTATTTAAAAATGTCTCACTCTGCTGCCCCCCAAGTGAAAATTAAAAAGACACCAATCCTTCTCAATAAAGAGTCACCTAAGTTCAAACTTTGCTCTTGAAAGTTGAGCAACTGGATCAACTGAATTTGCAACAGGAACAACGATATCTCAGGTGATTACATAGTTTATCTTCCAAAAGGAATTAGATTTTATGTTTAAAATTTCCACAGCGATAACACTGGTAATTACTGATAACTGATAAGACTGTTGTCCCGGGACGATCATGGACGTAGCTGACCTGCTCGCTGCAGCTTCACATCTATCCTCACATCTCCAAAAACATTGGAGCACATTTTCAACCAGGCATCATTTTTAACAGTTAACTGTGATTCAAGTCTCTGCAACATGTAAATATATATTAAATCACTATCACACTATACTAATATTCAGCACATACACTGTGTAATGTGGATCTAAATGATTTATAGTAAATGGTCTTGAAATGTGCACAATTTAGTCCCATAACATGACTAAATATTGGAATTTATTGATAATGCTTATAAAATAAATGTTCTTATCCTTCTTTTTATTCATATCCTCCTCTTTACTTCCATCTTACGTATTTGTGATTGGTGTTGCAACTGCCAAAAGGTGATAATTGGGTTAGTCTCATTACATCTAATTGAAAGTAAATTTCCACCGAGACCACCCATGATACTGGACCACAAAAAAGGCCATTGCAGTTATGTGAGGAGGTCATCTTCAAAGGTGAGCCTGTCCGGTCTCATATTCTGCCCCGTTGACCACGTCTCACCTTTCCTCCCCTCTCCTTCCCAGTGTGGACGCAGGGAAGTCCCCTCCGATCCCCTACGTGTATGTCAACTCCTCTGGCTCGGTGAAGAACTACCGGCCCATGCAGGTGGTGCTGGCCTGCAGCCTGGAGATGTACGCCTTTCCGTTCGACAAGCAGAACTGCAGCCTGACCTTCCGCAGCTGGCTTCACTCAGGTCCGTTTTCCTGCCTGTGATGGAAACCTGTGTGATGTGGGGGTCTGTAAGCTCAGTGAAATCAGGTTGAACACCTTTGTGTTTGCAGCATACAGCTTTCACACCTGTGGTAGTTATCAGGAATATGATTTGGGTGCAACCACCTGATATTAGAAACAGTGTGGAGAACACTTCATCTGGGAAACAACAAGGGCCCTATGAGAGGCTGAAAACCAGTCACAGCATCGACTGGGAAGGTGTCAAAAGTCATCCAGGAGTAAGTGGACGGCTGAAAAAAAAACAAGGAGGCCATTCCCATCTGACACCAGAGACCATCATTATCGATTAATCTGCCAATTACTTTCCCCGAATAATTGAAAAATCATTTTGCCTATAAAATGTCACAAAACGGTGAACTATGGCAAACAGTTTTCTAAAGCCCAAGGTGACTTCTTTTTTTGTTCTTGTTTTTTTTTCCTGACTAAGAATCCAAAATCCAAAGATATTCAAAATACTATCAAAGGCAAGCAAAGCAGGAAATCTTCTAAATTTAAAGACTGGTTCTAGGTAATATTATTATTTTTTCTTTAAAAAAATTGTAAATGTGCTATCAAAATAGTTCACTGTCTACTATACACGACCATCCTGAACCATCTCCATGATAACTGGGCAAACTTCTTCCACTAATAGACTGTAGAATGCTGTTGAAAGCTCAGAAAAAGAAAGTAAGTGAACCTTGAGTTGAGATTATTTTGTCTCACATACTTCATCAGTAGTTAAACACTCGGCTGTGCTGGTTGCAGTCAGTTACACCAGCAGGAAGAATGAAATAGACGGCCAATAATCTCTGATCCACCCTGTTCGCATGTGTTTGGACGGTGTGAGGAAAACTAGAGCAGCTGGATTAAAACTATGTAAACACACAATCTCTGAGGATGTTCTTACTGTGAGGCAAAAGTGATCAACATGATTGATTCCTTCCCTTTATTGTTTTTCCACCTCCCGCCTCTTTTCATCCTTCATTATCTCTCCCTGTGCAGTGAAGGAAATAGACCTGGCTCTGTGGAGGAGCGCGGAGGCCATTGCTAATGATAAGAGGGAGTTCATGAACGACGGAGAATGGGAACTGTTGTCCATTCCCTCCCGCTACTGGCAAATCCACCAAGACAACACTGACTACGCCCACATCCAGTTCAACGTACGTGCCTCAGTGCCTCAATCATGCACATTCGTCACATCTAACACAGAGGGGAATGATTTAAATGAGAAAGTCAAAGGAAAGTAAGAGAATAAAAAGGTTAGACTGTAACAGAAAGTCAGTCTGTTCTAATATTACTGGTGTCTAGTCGTGTAACAGCTCTGTAACAAGTGAGCCAGTAACTGCACTGTGATGGCTGTGATTGCTTATCGATGGTGAGCTTTAAACTGTGGCCCTCTGTGGGTTAGTCCCCTCCACGCTGAGCGGTGGAATTGTAAAGTGTAAAGCAATTGGCCGCGACCTTCATGGATCGGGCTAGTGAGCTAATGCCAAATGATGAGGCCGAGGCTGTTTCTGGCAAGTAAAGAGACAGATAGAGAGGGAGGGTGATGGACAGGGGAGGCTGAGCAACCATAATGAGACTGTCTTAGTGGCTGCCTGATCAATGGACTTCTTGTTAGTGGCGAGGAAAATGGCCCCATAGCCCATTGCAGGTGGAGAGCAGGGAGGGCTGCTATTTATTCAGCTCAAAGAGCGAAGGCTTTCTGGTAATGGAGCATTTCATGGGTCACTGAGATATTGTTACACTGTGGCAGCTCCTAACGGTAGCTACAGTATGTCGTATTAAAAGAGTTTCTGACGGAAAATGCTTTTGCTCATTTCCACTTCTGAGAAAATGTTGATTTTAACAAGATGTGAGAAAGATGTACGAAGCAAAGGTAGGCTGATGAACTGACAGCTCGACAGCCTGAGGCCGGCCAAGAGGAGAGGAAACATTTCTGAGACAGAGATTGCACCTAAAAGGTTGGAAAGATGACATTAAAAGAGAGCTTGGCTGGATATCAAAGATAAGGGAGAAATCATTGCAACAGTGTAGAATACGTGCACTGCTGGGAATATTGAATGGGAGCTGTGGTTTTGTGAATGCAAACAAATTGATTGTTGTTTAACACGATCAAAACATCAACAACAGGAACATTTCACTTTTTCAGAAAGACAAATTAAAGAAATTGTTTCAGTCTCTACTGGTCAATCAAAACACAGAAATGTTGAAGGTTACAGTATCATACTGTGCAAAATTCATCTGCTTGTGAAGTCTCGTTTTTAATCTGATTCAGATGTTGGTGGTCATTTTTTTTTAGATGGCATTACTTAACACAGGGGTTCCCAAACAAGGGGTCGAGACACCCACAGGGGTCACAAGATCAATATGAGAGGCCATGACTCATGAACTTATTAACAATTTAGGAAAAAAAAAAAAAAGCACAAATTTTATTTCCTTTTTCTGACTTTTAATTACTTTTTCTAGTCGATAATTTCACGTCTTTGGAGCAGTTTTTACATGCAATTGTTTGTGAGCATCACAAAAAAAATCTATAGGCCTTTTTCACAACAGACATTTTCACTGGAAAAGCACGGGCGTTACCAATAACATTAACGATAGCTCTGTTCTTTTTCTCTAAGTCATGACATTAGCCGTGTTTCCATCCAAATGTATTGCAAATTTTAACCAAATTTTGAGAAAGTCGGCAAAAGAAAAAGCGAATGAATGCTTGTTTCCATCCACTACCTTTATACGATTATTAAGTGTTGGTTCATCGAGATAAGCAGTAGGTGGCACTAGTTCTCCAGTTGGAAAACCATTGAATCATTTCAGCAACAAGATGGCGTAATCAAAAGAGCGCCAGTTAAACCTCAAACGGTGAAAAACAATGTTTGTCTGATCAGTCATGTGAGTTAAATGTTTACTCCGTCAGAACTTATTAGACAAAGGTGTTGCAATCTCCCATTTAGTGCATTAACTCTTTTTCGAACAAGGCAGAAACCACCTCGAGCGAGTTTTTTTCGAATTTTGCCATTTCCATCACCTTTTTTCTAATGCGATACTTCAAAATGTGCATTAAAATACATAGATGGACACGGCTAGTGTGAGAGTGAGCCAGCATGCACAATACCAGGGCCGTGATACTGGAGCAGCTAAATGGAATCAAGCCATCATTCATTTTATTATTTATAACTGTGCTTTTCCTACTGTGACATGTCAAAATGTCTTTCAAGAAACTGGCGTGTTGTCTTCTCAGAAACCTCGGAGTCAGATGTGTAATCTGGGCAAATAAAAGCAAAACTATCTGCATGGCCAGACCCGACTAAAAGGGAACATGTTTCAGGACATGTGGTTGAATAGATAAGGTTATCTTTGATAAATGATAAGGCTCTGTCCTTATCCGTCATTCAGGTGTTGATCCGCCGGCGCCCCCTGCTGTATGTGGTGGGTCTCCTCATCCCCAGCATCTTCCTCATGCTGGTGGACGTGATCAGCTTCTACCTGCCTCTGAACAGCGGTACACGCATCGCCTTTAAGATCAGCATACTGCTGGGCTACACGGTGTTCAGAGTCAACCTGACGGATGAACTGCCCTCCACTGCAGTCAGAACTCCACTCATAGGTGGGGCACTTTATGATTTTAGTTTGTTGTTCAGATAAATGTTTTTGACCCAATTTCTTCCTTATGTTTTTTTTCTATCACTTTGACTTTGTGTTTGGTATACATGTACAAAATATAGTTTATTCTGTTTTTGCAACCAGAAAGGCTAAAATGTCTAAAAAACCTGCTCATGTTTAGCAGTCCGGCCTCGTGTATGATGTCCAGTAGAAGATGAAAGAGAAAAACATGACTGGGGCCTTTTCTAAGAAGCAGGTTTAGTGAGTGTTATGAATAAATTTGCAGAGAAAAACATGGATCTTCTTAAAATCTGGAACACGGACTGATGTAAACAGACCTGCTCCAGGTGTTGGAGAAGGTTTCCCAAAAGAGTTGACACAAGGATTTATTGAAAGAAATACAGTAAGTAAGTTAATAAGTTAAAACCGTCAATCGGTGGCAACAGAATAACCTTCTTTTTGATTTAGGCTGATCATTGATTTTTACATAAAACCTGCCCAAGCATAGACTCAAGGTTTAATTATATTATATCAATTAATTATATCATAATTAACACCCAAATCAGTGGTTACATTCATATGCACACAAATACTCCAATCATGACACAATAACAACATGAACATACAAAACATACTCTGCACTATTTAGGTGAATGTGAATATTTTCATAGAATAAAGGATTATGAGTTTTCACCACATTTTATGTCACACTCAGTTATTCAACTTGCTTGACTACATGCCATCAAAGATGTTTTGCTGATGCTCTTGAGGAAACACACTTGTTGTGCTCCAAGCAACGCTGCCGGTCTTTCTCTAGGAAACCATCTTTTTCTTTGTATTACATTTTGAACATAAGTAACAAAAGGTAAAATCAGTCCCGTCTGCACAACAACAGCCACAGAGGTAAAAATATGGTGGAAAATGACATAAAGATCAGGTTTGAGCTTAAATACTGGAAGTCTGACAATGGGACATACTCTAATGTTGAGGTTGATGGTGAGTAAAGGAACATGATTATTGGTTGACTGGTGCTATGAGTAACCCATGTCATCAATAATGCCTTACTGTAATTCATTATTGGCCATAAAATATTGTATAAGTAGCCATTGTTGAGAGTTTTTCTGTCTGATCTCCATCCAGGCGTGTTCTTCGTGGTGTGCATGGCCCTGCTGATGCTCAGCCTGTCCAAGTCGATACTGGTGGTGAAGCTGCTCCACCACAGTGAGAAGGAGGTCAGGGAAATGTCTCTGACTGCCTGCCTGCTGGACAAGTACGGCTCGGCTGGTAACGGCTTCTCCGAGAGCGCTTTAACCTCCATCAAAACCCTCGACTACATCAACCCGTCCGGAGGTACGAAGTTCTGTCCTTCGTTTTATCTCAAGTCTAAGATGAGCGCAGAACCCATCTTAAACCAGATTCCTTGATCTTCTCACAGATTATGAGCTTGAGCCCTCACTGGACGAGGATCTGCTGTCCCTGAATGAGATCCAGGATGCTCCCTCTGGACTGGATTGGCTTCTCCAGGAGCTGTTTTCCCTCCGCCTGGCGTTATCCCAGGAGGACAGCGAGTCTTCGGCCCAGGCCGACTGGCTGGCCCTCTGCTCTAAGCTCGACTGCTACCTGTTCCGCTTTTACCTGGTGGTTCTGGCCTTGTATGCCGGGACTCTGCTGCTGCTCTGGGCCAGTTGGAGCTTCGCCTGACACCGCAATCAGAGACAGAATTACTTTTTTTAAACATTGTAACTGAAAGCACTTCTTGCTTATGGTGTTAGGGTTATATTTAAAGTGGTGATTTGGGATGAAGAAGCCTAAATATGTTACAATGCAAAGGGAAGAATGCAGAATACCTAAAAAAGGCAGAACAATGTGTATTCAAAATATATTTAATTCCCTTTCTCCTTCCAAAAAAAGCTTTACATTGAAGGATACACTTTATGATGAATGCCAATGTTGTTGAGCAATGCTTTTAAAAGATATTATTACAACCTGTGTCTCATTGTGTAGTTATTATCAGTCGTGATAACTTTACACTCATACAAGTGTTTTTGACAGCCTTTATAAACTGTGTCTATTAACTCTGCTGGTTCTCTAATGCAACGCTGATTGCTGCCCAACTCCCTCCTCCTCCAACTTCCTCCTCATATCACCGAAGCTTTAATATTATCTCATGTTCGTGTATATTTCTGTATCTGATGCTGTGCCGTAAAAGCAGAATCGTCACTGCTGCTGGTCTAAATGTGTAACCGTTTGCAATAAATGGTAAATTATTTGAATCTCTCTGACTGATATCATTTTATTTGGAGGTAAAACTTAAAGTGTCCCTCACTGCACAGGAAAACTGTACAAGCACAACTATGGTAGGCTGGTACATTAAAGTACTGTAGGTCAAAGTTGAAGCAGGAAATTCACCTGTAAACTGCTAAATTCCTTACGATGGATGATTTGGGTGATAATTTAGCAGTTTTACTTGACTTAGTTTCCTCTTATCTGTTACTTTACAACCTATCTGGGCTTGTTTCTCGCCCCGTCTGACTTCTTTTTAAAAAAGTCATCATGTTCCCAGATGTCAGCTAATAAGTTGGTGGGTCAAATTTGATCATAACTGATACAAATAACTGCCAAAACTACAAGAATAAAATTCAAGTTGAAGAATCCTTTAAATATTCTGTTTGCATAACCTCCAGATATTACACTGCCACTGTACAGCAACATCGTAGTTTGACAGAGACATTATTGTATTGGTCCTGTTATGTTTTCCCGACAGTGAAGATTTACTCAAAGATACTGTATGATAAAGCAGCTCTCCGGAGAAAATCCTCAGTGCCAGTGTGATGTTATGATATTGTATTCATGCTTTAATCTCCGTCCCACTGCCACAAAATAGATCAATAAAACCCATTCAGAGCTCAGCGGCTGTGTCTCTATTCCCTGTTGGTTTCCTAATAGTCATGATAAGAATATCAAGTGCGTCATAGAAAACTTGTCGGTGGAAAGATCCATATTAATGCAATTTTCACAGTATCTGCAAACTTCTTCTTCCAGTGGATCTGGTTACATGATATTATGCAACAGAGCGGAAGATAAATGTTCAGTCAATGCTTTGTTACCGTCTGTATGAGGTAACTAATGACTGTATCTGCAGCTCAAGCTTTGTGTTTTCACTTTATTGTTGATATGAATGTCATCTTAGGATGGTTCTTCTTCTGTATCTGTTCTTAGAAATAAAAATAAAAGCCTTAAAGCTGTTCTGTGAAGATAATACATGACAGAGAGTCATGCATTAGAGTCAAACCAACCATGAATCTCCCTTTTCTTATTTCTTAAGTGTACTGTTTGTATACGTTTTGAAAGCTATGAGCCCTCAGAGGCTGCAGTATTAGAGTTCATTATTTTTGCATCGTGGCAAGCAGATTTACAGCTGAAAAAGTAGGTCACCAAATACATCTGTAGAAAATTGGAACTAACTAAAAATATCTTGTTACAACTCTTCACAGCTTTAATTTATTGGACCCAAATGTTCAAACTGGAGAATGCCGACAAATTGCTTTTGAGAGTGTTTGATGTTCAAGAATTTGCCATCTGAGTCTTATAGCAATTTGGGACTTAATGTGACGGTGAAGAGGACGACTCACAGTTCCTCTGTGATGTTTCTGTACATTAACAATTTTCAAGAGGCCCTCTGGATAAACAACCCCAAATTCACCTACACTGTACCCTCATACTCTCCTCTGATTGGTGCTTTATTGGTGGTCCCATAAAGGAAAACGTAGCCTTTCAGTTTATCTGGTTATCTATCTCTACTCTGTCTGTTGCCCAACATTAGTGGCCGACCTCACTAATGCTCCAGCGGCTGAAGCCAGCGAGGTTTTGAAGACTTGTGGAAAGCCTTCCCAGAAGAGTGGAGGCTGTTATAGCGGCAAATTAATGCCCACAGTCATATATGGGTGGAAAATAGGTGTCTACACACTTTTGGCCACATTATATTTGTCAGTGTCAGAGTTTTTTTTTTAAATTTATGATACAAATTATGCATTTGCAATAACTTTGCTAACATGTAAAAGATTTGATTAAAGGATTTCCTTTTAATATTGGCAGCCTTGAACTTAACAACATAAGGAAATTAAAGTAAAAATTGGAAACTATGGCCACTTATCTGATGAAGGACATTAAACCCTGAAACTTTGCTGTCAGTAAGGGAGTTGACACTCTTGCCCAACTGTCTCTTAATTGTCCTAAATCACCGTAACACACTGGCCTGGCATTGGCGTATTACTTAATTAAATGATTACTCAGACATGACATACGATCCGGTCACTAGCTTTTGTTCCTGCAGTCTTTCAGCTCCATTTATCTCAGTGATCTGCTGCTTTATTGAGCAGGGAGGAGTGGCGTCAGAGCAGATTGATACACCCTCATGAGCTGAGTGACACTAACAAGGTTTTGATGGTGGATGAGAGCGAAGTGATGGATATAGTGGACGGATATGGAGGATATGGGTGTCAGGCATCCCGAGGCCTTTCATCAGAGCGACGGGCAGACTTCCACAGCAGGAGACGAAAACACAGGTGAACTGGCACCATGAGACTCTCGTCAGCATGGACAGCACTCATCTTCCTCCTCATTCAAGGAGCATCAAGAGCTTGCACAGGTACAACAGCTTGAGTTTTACACTCAATTACATGCTTTCAAATATCTGACTGTTAACCCACCGAAGCCTAAAAAATTACAAAGTCTCCTCGCTCTTATTTGCCCTCATTGTCACAGGGACTGACTGCAATATTAGACATAAATGCTAAAGTACTATCTGCATGTTCGGGCAAACTCTTTCAATTTATGGGTTACGGGATAGAAGAATTTTAGTACATTTGAGAAAATGATCTATTTTAATAAGATATGGTATTATATTTATTATAATATTACACATAAGGTGTTGTGAATGTGCTCTTTTTCCGAGTGACTTACAATTAATGCAACAGTGAGTAAAAGATGTGAACATTAATAACCTTGTAGTATGTAGATTATTATTATTAATTTGATTAAAAACACAGCAACTAAATGTATAATAATTCACTGTGTATGTTTTTCTATGTGTTTTATTAGTTAACTACTTATTGGTGGTTAATTATTCAAAGGTTACCAATGACTTAAACTGTTGCTTAATACAGTATATAGCCTCAAAATATAGATGTTGAATTGTGATGTTTTGTTTGATAAACATGAATAAAAACAGTGGTGAAACTTGAAAACTAATAATTGTAGTTAAATAAAACGGACCCTTAAGTAAAATTGCATACCATCAATATAAGAGAAATCTTGCTTGAAAGTTAGTGGCATGAAATAAATAACATTTTATTGCACAGAAATTTCTAAATGTAATTCAACATACTGTAGCATATAGCATTTATTAAAGCAACATGGCTTAATACAGCTATGAACTGTTACTAAATGTATTTAATTTCAAAATTAATTATCTTTTGAATTGTTTTTTGCCTTTCAGTTTCTTTTAGGTTCTGTTTTAACTTAAATAGAATTTATTAAATTAGTTTTTCTGCTAATTTCAACTGTACAAAATTATTTATTTGCAGTTATTTAACCACTATTTACATTTAAAAGGCATTTTAAATAGCTATGTCTTATTTAAACAAAGGCAATATTCATTAAAAAATGTAAGATTACATTTAGAGAGAAATCTGCTCTCTGAAATAGTGTTTAACTTCCACATAGGCCTACTAATAAATAAATATATGTGTATATATGTGTGTTGAATAGCTTTTGATTGACTTATTTCTTTAATGTACCTTTCATGCTGACAGTATGAGAGTTTTGGACTTCTTCATGTCAGTGTCCATGAAAAGATTAATATATTTTATACACTTTCAGTGAAGAAACTGGGAAGCAGCTCGGGAAGATTTGCCAACGCCACATTAGTGCGGCTGTCTGAGTTTTTGAGTGCGGGATACAAGAAGGGAGTGAGACCAGTGAAGGACTGGAGGACGTCCACTATAGTGGCCATAGACCTCATGGTTTACTCCATCCTGAATGTGGTGAGTCCACACATCCACAACGTCACACTAACCTGCCAACACTGAACTGTTGTGCAATGTTATTTATATCATCTACTGTGCGTGTCATGAATCCTTTAATTATTGTTTTATATGCCATGTAATTTGCATAATTATCTGCATTACACAGACAAACATGTGCACACCTCACCGGAGCTTTACAGGGTTATACTTGATTTGCAACACTTTAAATGAACCTTATATTAACACGGCAGCATGGATGGATTAACCTGCTACGGGAGAGACTGTCCTCATATGCTGGAAAACTACCTGGGCCCAGGTTTGCTGTAATGCGGTAATTTGATTAAAGCACTTTAATTTAGAAAAACACTTACAGGCAAACCTTGTGACTGTCACACTAGGAAATAAAGCCACCACCATGACACTTTATATCATGTCAGCTGATATTGTGTTCCAGTGGTGCATATTCCCAATCACATTTTCAATTAAATTAGCACAAACTAGTTGACACACAGTCAGCATGGAGCTTCGAACATGATGTCTTAAAATCAGATTGGCTAAGCTCAACAGGCCTTTTTCACAGCAGACGTTTTGACTTGTCATAGTAGGAAAAGCACAGGTGTTACTAATAACATTAACAATGGCTCTGTTCCATTCAAGTGTCCCAGTAAGGCGTGACAGTGAGCCAGCAGGAACAACACCAGGACCCTGAAACTGCAGCAGCGAAACAGAATTCAGCCGTCATTAATTTTATTATTTAAACCTGTGCTTTACCTACTGTGATGTGTCAACATTTGTTCTGTTAAAAAAGGCCTATGGAAAAAAACTAAAAACAACAAAAAAAAGAAACTATTTGTGGATAAATGTACATGTGCCAAAAATCCACAAATAAATGTAAGTGATCCCTCATGTACCAGGTGAGGCATAAACATGAACATAATTTAAATATATAAGATTTATTTTATATGAATATAAAATACAATGAATTGATATATTACAGTATAATGAATCTAAAAATATTTTCTCCGCAAACTAATGTTTTCTTGTATTCCACTACAGGATGAGAAGAACCAGGTTTTAACAACATATGTGTGGTACAGACAAGTAAGACAAAGACAAATCAAAAATCACAACATGTACTGTAAACTGCACTGTAGATTCTACATCTGGAACAAAGATATTTTGGTTTACTATGTTATTATATATGTAATATATACAATATTTAATCCATTAAACCAACTTGTCATGCTTATAATAGCAAACTTAATGTAATTTCATTGAGTACTTTGACAATTTCACAGTTTTAATCGTGTTAAGACACCACTCTTACCATGCCAATAATGCTGTATGCGTTTACACACACTGTGCAACTATAATAGATCTATTTATTATAATATTTACACTAATGGAGCTTCTTCAACACTTTAGTCGTGGACAGATGAATTCCTGGTCTGGAACCCAGAAGACTTTGACGAAGTCAAACAAGTTTCTATACCTACCGCTAATGTGTGGGTGCCCGACATCCTCATCAATGAGTTGTAAGACCTGCTGCCTTTACTGATACCGTTATTTCTGCTGCTTGTATTATTCTACCAGGGCTGGCTCCAGCCTGTCTTTGCTCCTGGGACAAATCATGTTTTGTGTGTAACCTGCAGTGTAGATGTGGGGAAGTCTCCAGACATACCTTACGTCTATGTGACACATGACGGACTGGTGCGCAACTACAAGCCCATCCAGGTGGTCACGGCCTGCACTCTCAACATCTACAACTTCCCATTCGATGTCCAGAAATGCAGCCTCACCTTCCAGAGCTGGCTACATACCAGTAAGACTTTCTCCACTTACTTCACACACAATTACAATGTGATTTTGTTTGAAACATCTCGTGTAACAGACCACACACGTCCTCGGAACAAGGTCTGCAACTAGATAAAATAATTGCAAGTTACATTCCTGACACCTAAAGGGACTCACTGTAGTTAGACACATTAATACGTTTAAACCTGCATTAAATCATTACCATTATAGGTTATTACAGCTCCTACTGTATCATTTTTATCAGTTATAATAACATTGTATTCACCAAGTTGAAACCACTAAAAAGAAGTAAGACGGGGCGAGAAACACAAGCAAACACAACTCCCTGGTTCAGATTTGACCTACTGTACTTGCCGTAGCTCTGTGGGCACAATGTTATCACAACTGATAGAAAAGGTGGAGAAAACTCGGAAAATAAGAACCTATTTTTAATAAACCAAATTTATTCTTCAAGCACCCTGCAACAAAAGTATCTATGCCTAATCCACGTTAATATTCTCATAGAAGAAATACTTTGAAAACATCTAAATTATGTCACTTATGAGGTCTACAATACTTGTAGTGTCTTATACAATTATAGATAGTAAAATCTTTTACCAAAATAAAACTCTTCAGGCCTATTTAACCATCATTTCTCTGTGAATTTTCCCTTTTACAGCTCAAAACTACATCAGGAGTATTAACTGGTACTTTAGGCACATAAGCAACATCTCAGTTTATCCGCCATTATCCTACTTTTGATGTAATTCTGGCAAAATGGTGAAAAATAGTTACTGGCATCAGAAAATAACACCCAACTCTCTCTTCAACTCTTCTCATTAAGACTTAAGTAGACCAACCGTGCTGTTCTGTGCATCCGTGAACGGTCTCCCGCTGTGACATGTGCTCAGAGAGTTGAGTGGTGGGTGAAGGGTAACTTGTTGCCATGGCTGTTTCACGCTGCTCCCAACATTGTGTTCGATCTCGTAGTTGATGACATTAACATCACCCTGATGCGAAGCCCCGAGGAACTCAGGGAGGACAAGAGCGTCTTCATGAACCAAGGGGAGTGGGAGCTGCTCCACATACTGTCCAACTACAAGATCTTCAGTGTGGACAACGATGACTACTATGCTGAGATGAAGTTCCATGTAAGTATTTGAAATAAAGAATCCGTTTTTTCCCATTAATAACAATGAAAAAAAACATCATAGCCAAGTACAGCCTTCAAAAGCTGACCTGTCACTGGCAAGAATTTATCGTGTGAAACTCCAAAATGTATAAAGTCACTGTGGGTTATAATAATTGTTTATTTTTGTGAGAGTAAGATGAGAAGATTGACGTCAGTCTCATGTCTGTGCGAGGTGCAGTTGGGATGTACAGATAAACTGTTGTTTTTACAGCTTTATTTGTGTACGAACTAAACCAACAAGATGTTTCCAGTCTTAAGGCCACTTCCTGCCTTTTTTTCACGGCAGACACTTTGTGGCTTGACTGTAAACCTACATTTCCCCAGGTGGTGATCCGTCGGCGGCCGCTGTTCTACGCTGTGAACCTGCTGATGCCCAGTATCTTCTTGATGGTGATGGACATTGTGGGTTTCTATCTGCCACCAGACAGTGGAGAGAGGGTTTCCTTCAAGATCACTTTGCTGCTGGGCTACTCTGTCTTCCTCATCATTGTATCTGACACTCTGCCTGCCACCGCCATAGGAACCCCGCTGATAGGTGACTGGGGTCCCTTAATGCTTATCAGCAGTTTGCATTCAAAACAGAATGTCTGCAAGCTTATGAATTTGAAATATTTTACCTGAAAACAATCTTATTTTACCTCTAATTTGGTAATCTCTGATGTCAGGAGAGCACAAAACAAAATCATGCATCAATTAGTCTGCAAGTGAAGCATGCAGGGACAGATTGTCATCATAAGTATGTTGTACTATCCTGCTATCTGCTTTCAAAGAAAATCCACAAGGGGATCATCGTCAAACACCTTGTCTCATCTCACCTGTTCTGCAGGTGTGTACTTCGTGGTCTGCATGGCCCTGCTGGTGATCAGCCTGACAGAAACCGTGCTGATTGTGCGTCTGGTCCACAAGCAGGACCTGCAGCCCCCTGTGCCCCAGTGGGTGAAGTACTTGGTGCTGGAAAGAGCTCCGGTCCTCTTCTGCATCCACAAGAAGCACCGGCTCTGCTCCACGCTGTCCTCCCAGGCCTCCGACATGGAGCGCTACAAGGACAACAACTATGGGACGGGTAAGGTACAGGTGAAAGCCTGCGCAGTAGCCAACAACAGGGGTTTCCTTCAGTGTATTCAATGATAAATTTAGTTCATATTCATATTTCTAATGTACAAGTTGAGGTTTCAGCCTCCTAATGGCCTAACCTTTAGTTCGCCTGAGCTTCAAGGAAAAACTACACATTTCTAAAGTAAAATGAACCTTTCCTTGTCCCATCCTGCAGCCCAGTGCACCCTCCACCACACCTGTGAGATAGGCCGAAGGCTCAGCCAGCATGACCGGGAAGGCGGGCTGCTCGGACTGGGCCTGCCCCCCTCCAGGGACCCCACGCCGCCTGTCATGAACAACATCCTGCAGGAAGTGACAGCGATCCGCCACTACCTGGAGAAGAGGGACAGGTGCCGGGAGGTCGCCAAGGAGTGGCTGCAGGTCGGCTACGTGCTGGACGTGCTGCTCTTCAGAGTTTACTTAGTGGCCGTGGTGGCCTACAGCATCACACTGGGCACGCTGTGGTCGGTGTGGCAGGTCGCCTGAGTCTCCCCCTGTACTGCTGTGGACACAGGCTCAGTGGGTAGAGCGTGGGATTACAAAGGCCAGAGTTATTGGCTTTATGCCCTGTGTAGCTCGGTGGATACAGGGAGGCACTACATAGTAATGGAACAGGGAAAGGCTTCCTGTAGCTGGGGCCTACGTATTTACAAAGGTTAAGTAACCAACTGGGTTTGCCAATATATCCCTACAAACATTACTATTATCATCATCATTTTAGGTTTGATCAGAGGTTTGTAAAGCTCAGTGATGTACTGTAAGTGTCACTTATTGGATACTACCCCACAAACTTTTAAATTAAATCATTATTTATCGTTATGAAGGATTCAAAAGGATGGCAATAGTGGTAACATAACAAACAAAGATATTTCAGCTGAGGGAACCACTTTAATATCGCCGGCCCATCTCTCCATTAAACAAACAAAGATTAAGAAAGATTCATATACAATAAAATAATAAGTACTATTATCCTGGTAAAACATTATCTGTTATGTACAGTTTCTTTTTCATATGAAGTGCACATATAAAACTGTTTAGAATAAACAACTCATACATTTATTTACTTAAATTACGCAGGAAAAAAAGGAACAGTGGACCACACAAGCTTAATTTACTTGTTTCAGGCCTTTTTAGTGGCTGAGGAGCCCAAAAAACTTGGTCTGGTTGTGTAAAAAGTCTTCCGGAGAAAAAGTTGAGGGAAAAAATTAGGCAATTTAAAACAAATATTGATTATCGCCTCAATAATTTGTGCCTTTAAAAGCCTACATTGGTCAAACCTGAGAACTGTTGACTGTTGACAACATTGATGATACAAGAAAGAACGAAGTTTGTACTAAGTGACAGGTTTGTGTGCCGCAGGATTAATATTAACTGTCATGTTTTTATATTGCTGTTATAATATATTACAGTAATCTATATAAATATGTTTAAAATATTTACGTGCATTATAAATAAGGAATTTATAGTAATAACGGCATATAATGACCTTTTTGCATTACATGTACATTAAGGAAAACATTCGACTGCATGTCCTGTTGCCTTGAATGTGGAATTTCTTGAATTATAGATATTCACACAGATTGTTGAAGAGATGCATATTATTTGTTTATATTCATGAAACAAACATACGTCTGTAAGTAAAATGCTGGAAACTTGTAGAGCTTCAAATACACATGAATATAATGTTTAACTCTAATGTGTCACCTCATATAAAATCTGTCTTAAACCTCTAGTGATGTTGAATATGATTTGTGTAACTCACAGCTTTGATAACAGTGTTTCTGTTCATAGATGTAAAAAATGTGTGCTGTAAAGTTTCCATTTTTTAAATCCTTTTATTTAATTATGTTTCTGTGTCAACAAAAGATGTAATTATGCACAGTAAAAATGAAGGAATTGCATATATAATCATATTTCAAAAACTAAATATTTCACGCTTGCCCATATGTGTTCAGGGACTAAATAAAGTATTTACCAGCTTCACTTTACTTTTTATGGAAAGCTAAGAGGGACATAATTGTGGAAATAAAAAGTAAATAAATCACATTATGAATGAATAAAATCATTTCTTACACGAGCCGATAAATTGTAAATTAATATGAAATATGTTATCAAAACCCATGTTATTATTATGAAATGTTATGCCATCATTCTTATTTTTACAATAGTGGCCTTTTTGGAAGTTTAATTTTGAACTCGCAACCATAAAATAAAAAATAGCTCTTATGAAACTTGAACTCAATAGAATAATTATAAATATTTATTCATTTGATTGCTTATTTAATAAAGCCTCACTTTTTGTTTTATTAGTTTAGTGGACTTCCGCATGTTTGGTCTTTGTGTTTAAAAAGGCCACAGAGGAATAAAATCAATTAGGTGAAGAATTTATCTACAAAAGATCCGTCATCACTCAACTGATCATACAACTGTAACACATCTTAGGCTACAAATAAATCCACCCAAACACAATCCACACACCAAATCATTTAACCAAAAAAAAAAAGATTTTCATAACACTGTCTAATTTGGAAACCGTGAATTATTACTATGGTATATATGTATGTAATGAGAATACGATGATTATTTCTGAATAATCTTATTGTAGACAACTGTAAATTGGGTCCAATATGTTGTCTTCTTCATTACATACAGTAATATGATTGTCTGGGACCCATGTGCTTATGTTAAATTGTTAATTGTGTCAACACACTGCTGCTATTTTACTGTTGATTACATTCCTTAAGGTGTTTAGACACAAATAGCACCATAATCATGCACTGCTCATAATCTGCTACAAACCTGTTACTGAGGTATAAATACTACATCACTCATTCACTATGAATTAACTCTTGCAGTTCACCACAGCAGCCAGAGGATGGCACCATGCAACAGCATCACTTTGCTTTAACAGCCGAGAGGTACTTTAGGTTTCCTCTACTGCTCTGTGTGTGTCAGTGGATAATTATATGACTTATCAAAAACTCACTTTATTTTATCATCAATGCAGCCCTTTTGAGCAAGGTGAAAACACAATGTGAAAGAAATACATAAACAAATGTTAATAAAGGAAAATGTGAAGAATGTCCACGCTGTCTAATCATGTCTGCCTCAATTAGGATCACATGTTCAGTGGACTTCAATCCCTTGTTTGCAAAAAAAAAACATTTGCCCAGATTTTTGTTGCATGTTAAGAGAATAAAGACATTACACAAATTAAAAAAGATAAAAAATCAGGTTGCACTGTCCAATAAAGAGGGATGATAGCAGCTGCTCAGTCATGCTCTGTGTGCAGAGTGAGTCAACTGAGATTGTAAAGAAAAGTTGCTGTTGCAATACTGGCTTTAGGAGGGCATCAAAGTATTAATCTATTGTGTTTTTGTGCAATAATAAAATGCAGATATACAAACAGAATAAAACAGCTGCAGATTAAATAAAAATCTAAAAACACAAACCATACTTTATATACACTGTTTTGATACAGTGTACAAATATATTCATTTAATTGTGTATTAACTAACAAAATGTAAAGTTGCCTCTTATGAAACCAACATTTCATAAGTCTGTGTTAAAGCTGCTGCTAATTACGCTGATATAGTTACTTTTTAAACATGCTGCCTGAATTATATTTCTTTAATCAGTGTTGATATTGATCACATCTGCAAAATGTTCACCAGCTACAATATGGTTGTCCATATTGCTCACTCCTTCATTAAGTACCATGCATCTTGAAATTAGAAGACAATAACAGTCTTCACGCTTGTAATACAGAATTTCACAATAACATATAAATGTAAAAAAAGGTAAACAGAGAATCTATGTGTCGTTGCCTTTTCTTCTAATTTTTCACCTCAGTTTATTCTGTTGTCATCAACGTTCCTGTGTTTTTCACTTACTTATTGAATGCATGCAACACATCCTTTGGCTTTATAATGGTTAAACTGAGAAACTGATTAGTTGTTGCCTGTATATGAACCAAACTACTTCATGCTGGAGTTAGCATGAGACAGGATGGATGAACTTATGCCTCTGATGTTGTGAGAAGTGTAAGTAAGTAAGTAAGTAAGTAGTGAAGGCTGGTGACCTAAAGAATCCAGGCTTTAGATATGTGGGTCAAAGATCAGAGCTGAAACCTCATGCTGCAACACAAAGGCCCTTCACTGTTCATATTACCATCCCAACACACCATTCAGCAACCCCTGCCCCTTCCTTCCTAATACCCCCAAATAAGATCAAAGACACACCAAAGCAACAAATCCAACAAAAACACTC
The DNA here is from genome assembly GCA_031216445.1 of Lateolabrax maculatus. Taxonomy (NCBI): domain Eukaryota; kingdom Metazoa; phylum Chordata; class Actinopteri; order Acropomatiformes; family Lateolabracidae; genus Lateolabrax; species Lateolabrax maculatus. The sequence goes on from CM062197.1 coordinate 3,672,209, forward strand.
ACAATGAGAGCTTTTCTCTCATTTCCTGTTTTTGTTTTTTTTTGCCAACATCTAAAAAAGTTTAGAAAAAACAACAACAAACAAACCACAGAGCCGCAGTGTGTGTTTGGTGTTATATTTGGGGAGTGAGTGCATAAGTGGACAGGGAAAGTGGAGAGCTGCCTCATTAGTTTTCAGTACACTGAAGTCATGATCTGATGCCGTGAGCCAGAGGAGAGGAAATGAGCAAATGTGGCATTATCGGGACGTATTGGAGACACTTTTGATGTGAGGTTTATTTGTTGGACGCACAGAAAGGCTCGTCTTGTCGAGCTTTATTGGGGACGAAATTACAGCAGCCAGCTGACAAAGAAATATTTATTACCCAGTGTGACACATGTTGAAATTTCAGCACATTAAAGGACCATACTGGAGAGTTTGCATGTTTCACCACATTAACTACAAGTCAAATATATGTAAGTGTACCATGCACTATATATTACTGTATGTACAGAAGTGGAAAGTAAGAAGAGAGTTTTCAGGTATCTGTACTTTTTTTTTTTACTTCCTACACTTTAACACACATATCTGTACTTTCCTTCCTTCAAAACAGGCTCTTTACTTTAGTATTAATGCATTTGAGTGGAATTATTGCTTATTTATATTTTGCATCATTGTGCTCCGCCTTCTCAACATCAATTTCAGCCCAAATGGACAAAAACACGTAGAAAAGACGATTCTCTGGAGTATCCGTCGGTGCAGATCACGCACGACAGACGTAACGAGACGAAACAAGGGAGGAGAGACTAAAACTACTTTTTACTTTTACACTTTGAGTACATTTCAGAGCCTGTACTTTTTCACTTTTACTTGAGTAAAGAAGTTGAATCAGTACTTCTAGTTCAGCAGTCTTTTTACACAAGTAACTGTACTTCTTCTTGAGCAAAGAATGTGTGAACTTTTGCCACCTCTGATTATGTATCATGCTGGTGAGAGAACACCTCCTTGTTGGTGTATTTAATTGCTGCTTGTGGCAATTAAAGGATGGTAATGTTGAGGGAGTTTTTTTTTTGTGTCTGCCACAATGGTGTGAAAGCAACATTTGAAAATAGCAAAATGTTCACTGATTATGTATTTAATTTGTTGCCCTATTCCCCCCTGCTTTCAGCCCTTATGCTAAGCTAGACTAAACAGACAAGACATCATTCAATACTGTCTGTCAAAATGACGGCAGGACGGATGTGAGATACAAAATGATACGTTTAATCGGCTGCCAAGGCATTGGAAACACAAAAAGGCAGATCGACATGAGCGACAACCTGCCACAAAAAGACTCATCTAAACCTTGTTCGGGTCCATCTACCTCCAACATTTTGTGTCTCGGCTCGCTTCCTCTATAATGACAAATCATGCGTGTGTGACAATAGAGGTGCGTGCGTGCACACGCCCTGCATATCTAATGATAGCATTTGTGACCTCTATGGCACAAGAGGCAGAACAGACAAAAGGCAGTCAGGCTTGAAGTGCTGCAGCAGTTACCATTAGCACATCGCAGCCAGGTGGTGAGTGTGAAGCCAGACAGTGGATGTGCTTCAACTGTGAACAGTTGTGGAAACACACAGCAAGCTGTCGAGGTGAGAGAGAGAGAGTGGCGGCATTTAGTCAAGCGCTGCGATTTGAAATTATTCTGAAAGGATCATTCAGATGAATGCATGTGGGTAACTTTTTGCTTCCTTGCATCAGTTGGTGTTGTACAGATGTTTTGCTCTTTGCAGGCATGATGCCACCAACATTACAACCTTCAGAATCTACATACAGTAGAACTAGTCTAGATTATAAAAACGAGCACTGCTCAGTGTCTTCTACCTGGTGTTAATACCAGAAAGGCCTTTGTAAAACTGGGAAACCAACCCTCGAAAATGGTGTTCCTTTAAAATTACCATTTGTTGTTCATAAACTTATTGCTGATGTACTTTTGAGCTGCACTTCCTCGACCTCACCTGTCAGTAAAACAATGAGCGTGCTCCATTTGGCCTGAAAGACTTACCTCATGTTGTATAGCAGCGGGGGCAGAAGAGGTTACAGCAAACTGCCTGCAGGTGCTGTGTTGATTTCTTTTCAGCAGCGAGGAAGCTGTAGAAACGCTGCTTGTTGAGCATGAAGAAGAGAAATCCAATACAGTAGGGCAATATATTTAATATGTCAAATCACTACTGTATGCGTTTGCTCTATGCAGCTGATATTCAGGACATATTGTACATGTAATTAATCTTTGGGCAACCTGCAGGCACTAAGAAAAAAGTCAATACAGCAACTTTTCACTTTGATTCAAGATCTGCTTTTACCAGTCTCTATTACTGTTGATTCACATGCTTTCTAACTGACATGCTCGAAGCCATTTGTCTGCCATTTTTTAGTTGTTCTGCAAACCTTGTTCAGCACAAACTGGCACCGTAAAACCAGCGAAAAAGAACCTCACCAGTAGTGGAGTTAAGAAGGAAATACCTGATAAACACCTTCACGTTCAAAAATAAAGTTGTAACGTTTGTCATGAGCGGTGCTAGAGGAAACGTTATGGGGCCATTACAAGCAAGCAAAAGGATTCATCCTCTTGGGAGTATGAATGTGTCATCAGCATTTTGGAACTTTCTGATACAAATATTTGTTTTCATGCTTCTTGTCCTTCAATGTAAGGCCATTTTAAATTACTGTACAGGTGATGTATGTATATGAAAGTGTTAAGGAATACTAGGGAGTAAATGTTTTTTTTTAATTTTCTTTGTTTTTCTATAGTTTATAATACAATTTATACACATACTATATATAACTAGTAATGAGAAAAACAAGGGATGTATTTAGATTTTTTAACGGATTACAAAGTGCACCATGTATATAAAAAAATAAAGTAGTAAAATAATTTGATGCCACTGAAAGTGTTGGTGTGTTTTAGTTTCACTGGACTAAAATACGTAAAAGATTGTAATCCATCACACAACGAAGTATGTTTTAAGTATATTTTTGAAGTAGTCGCGTTGAAGATTGTAATCCATCACACAACGAAGTATGTTTTAAGTATATTTTTGAAGTAGTCGCGTTGAAGTATTGTATAATATTAAAGAGCAGATCAAACACACAGATTATTTTGTGTTAGATCCTATTGTCACCTTGTGTTTCTTAAAAAAAATTCAGGAAACAAATAGCGAGCCAGAAAGAGGGCTAAGACAGACAACATGAAGTCCATTTTTTATTTTTTTCTAACCGCAGATTGAAAGTATACAACTGAACATCATGATTTGATTTTTATTATGAGACCCATAAATAAAAATACAAAAAAATTCCACTACAAAAAACAATCTACTGTTAGTAGGGTGTAAAAAAAGAAATATTCTTTATATTTTCACTATCAAAGGCACAACATTGACTTTAGTGACAACATGGAGAAGAGAACCTGCAGCATTAAATCTTTTATTTTTCCTTTTTATTTTTTTTTCACACTCCATCAGAGAACACTGAAATGTTACAAAGAGAGGTGTCTGATTCTACATGGAAAGAAACAAAAAAGAACAACCTCTATATCAACAGACGGTGGCTATAGATTGGTGGCACAGCTCAACAGGAAACGTACTGCCACAGAAAAAAAAATAAGTAGCACGTTGTCGCTGGAAAGACAAAGGACCTTTGCAAAGCTCTAATGCAAATTTCAAAAAATTATACAACTGACAACAATAAGAGAACAAAATAAAGAAAATAAAAAATAATAATTGGGCACCTTCTAAGATTAGGCTAAGATTAGGTGCTGAGGTAGACAAAAACTATAACAATTCAAATCATAATAAAAACACTATTTTCTTAATACAGAGCAACTTGACTGGCACTTGTGCTGTCACAACAATGGAGGAGAGAAGTAGCACAGACAAGCCAGGGAAAGACAGAGAGAGAGAAAAGCTTTGTTACATAAAAAGCTTTGTTATGCTTGGTCCGACAGGGCAATTGGTCCTCAGTGCTAATATAAAAAAATACAATGTCTTGGTGCTTTGTTACTCAAACAGTTTTTAGTCTAGACCTCGATGGCACATGCATTGCAACACTGCATGAAATGGCTACTTTGTTCTAGAAACACCACACCAAAACACAGAGTGCCAGCTCCAGGGATGCCATGATTCCTCTCTGACGAATTTAACATCCCCTTCTAAATGCATTTTGTAGAAAGTACTTTTAAAAAAAAAAAAGAAGAAAAATAAGCAAAGCTGAAGGGGAATATCTTAGTGCCAACCCACCCAAATGGAGGTTTTCTTTATTTAATTTTTTCAAGAGCAATATAAAGTTCTCATCAGCAAACCTGTTGCTGATAAAAAAAGAAGAAGAGAGAAAACAAATAGAATAGACGATCTGAGTGGAGGATCAGACTTGGGGTAAATTTGCGTACAGAAAAAAAACTAATTTCACGGAGCAGATTTTATCCCAAAAGTCTTAACAAGTTTCGCCACCGCGGCCTGTCTGGATTCCAGTAAATTTCCTGCATGCTTTGTTTTGTGTCGCTAAATAAATGCTTTTGGGTGCCAATCACAGAGTACGGCCTAAGAAAAGAAGTGAATGCAGAATCCCAGTTGCTATTTCAATAGCATTAAGGGTTTATTGCAGTCCTTGAAAAAGAAGCCCTGCTCTATTCAGGATTTAAAAAAAAAAAAAAAAATCAGGTCATTTTTCGAGCGTCATGACATCCCTAGGGTGCTGGAGACACCATTTTATTTTCTTCTGAAAATACAGAAACTAAGCAGATATAGATGGATATTTTTGTTGAACAAATTCCATTTTTAGGCACAAAGATAGTACAGAAACATTGGAGGAACACTGAGGGAAGAACTATAACGATGCCAATGTATATATATATTTTTTCCAACATAGAGAAAAAAAGTGGCATAGAATATCATTTTATTTTGTATCTGATCTGATTAGTGCATTTTTCCACTAATACACACACACACACGCGCACACACATAGTTACACACTCCTTTACGCACTCTTTCACGCACACAGAATAGTAGAAAACATTCAGAGGACGATGATAGGAAGAATGTGACTGATCAGGTCTTGCATTGTGGTGGTTCAGACTGAGCCGTGACTGGGTATATTTTAGTGGGTGGATATTTATATGAGGGTGAAAAAGCCCCTCAGCTCACAGTGTTTGAGAATCAAATGGCAAGACACCATGGGACATGCCATCCCTTCTTCTTTTTTTTTTTTTTTTCAAATACAAAAACAAAACAAAAAATATGTCGACAGTCAAGTTTGATTGAAAAATTGTGAATGACAAGTACTAATTGGTCGGTTTGGCAGCGTCCCCCTGCCGTCCCGTATTTTATCATCTTTTTTTTTTGTTGTTTTTTTTTCTTTTTAAACTTTGTCACATACACACACACTCGTAAAGTTTGTGGCGGATAGATTTAGTCCTTCACCTACAATGCAATTGACATCCAGAAAGCAACACTTATTATTACAATATGTTCACACACATGTTTTTTTGTCCAACAATATCAAAGAGGAGCAAGGCAAAAATGATTCACACCCAGAGAGAGAGAAAAAAAAAAAACAGGTACAAAAAACAAAAAGAAATACAAATATTTGTGCCCTGCTGTAACCCTCCACAAATGGAAAAAGGACTGACACTGAATACAAAAATATCACAATTTTTATATATCAAATTGCCTCTGTTGGCTCTTGTTCAGGAATATGCTCATTTCTCAAGAGAGCTTGTCAGCAGAGAGAATCTCTATTTTTAACCTTCTGGTTTTTCTTTTTTGATTACAACTTGCAGTTCCAATTGTCCACCGCACTCTGCATCACTGCAAATATGACCTGTCCTGGGCGGTTCAGCGTTTTTGTTGAACCTTCTTTTTTTTTTTTCACATTACAAAACTACACTTCTATTCACATATTTTCAAGTTTAAATTCTTGTTTTTAAACCCTCTTAAAAAAGCAATAGTACTTCCTCTTATCTGCCGCATCCCTCTTACTCATCACTTAAGGCTTCAAAATTGCTTCTTTTTTTCTCTCTGCTTGTCTGTGGTTGGAGGTGCAGGGGGAGACTATAAGAGACGAATAAACATCCATTTGAATGAATTTTCAAATCCTATCCACCTCTACGTTTGTTATCTCTTACCCTTTTATGTACATTTTGCTTAAAAACACAATCATAAATCAACTTTTGAAAAAAAAAAAAAAGCATGAGATGAAGTAGCAATGATGAAATAATGCAAAACACAAACACAAAAAAATGTGCTTTTGCCAAAAAAATGAAAACAACTTAGAGGTAGCTTTTATAACAAATGACCAAACCTTCCGGCTCATTAACAAGCGGGGTTAATAATACCAAGTTTGGTAACAAGTAATGCACAAAGAAATACACAACATTAGAAGAACGAAAAAAAAAAAAATCTCTTCACCGTGGCACTTAACTTTTTCTGCGTACACATTGCTTCATCATGTTGTGCAATGCATCTTTTCTAACATACACGCATCAACACACACACACAAAAAAAAAGTGTACAAATGAAACAAAAGGGAAAATTAAAATACACAAGCAACATGAGGTCACAAAACGAGGTAATTCAAGTACGATGTGTTGAGATCAAACTCAAGGTCAATAATAACAACAACAACAACATCAACAACAACATCAACAACAACAACAACAACGACAGGAGACGAGAGAGACAAAGCGCAGGGACAAAACCACAGAGAAAGAGCTGATTTATTCTGTCGTCTTACTGGTCGCCCCCTAAGCTGCTGGGCCGTGTCTCGTCCTATCAGTGATTTCCCCCCTTTTTCCACGGGCCATTTGGATATGCGATCACCCCGGTAACGCTGTGACATGCAGTGATGCTCACTGAAGCCTCGGGTTCAACCACAATACCTGTGGCTGCGACAGTCAAACAGGTCTAACGCTGCATTTCAGAGACGTCCGAAAGGCTGAAATTCCCACCTCGTACCCAACAAAATAAGCCTTTCAGTTCGAGATGAAGGCAGGGAGAGTCGTAAGAACCTCCAAGGTGGGAATTACGGCTTTCTGACTTCCAATCAAAGGCAGCATTAACCTGCTATGTATTTTGACACAGCCCAGTAGGAACCCGGCTCACAGTCTTTCACATTCACGTTTAACAGTCTTCTACCTGCCACACCACCTTTGACAGACGCTAAGGTGTGCAGCCAAGGCCTTCCCAGCACTTCTTCAACATTCACTAGGAGCAGTCGAAGTCACAGGACTCCCACGGAAAGCAGCTGTTAACGTTAATTTTGCCATTTTGTTTTTCCATCACTGTGGTGAATGGACAGATCTGTTGTGGTCAAAGTGTTACTGTTTATGTGTCAGTTTGTGTAGTTCATCATTAGTGTGAGATAAGGATAGTCATCTGGTTAATGTACATGGATAAAAGCAGTCCAGTAATCTATTGCTGAGTAGGCGGATAGGCTGGGTTTAATGTGATATACTGTAATAGTGAGTTATGATTTAATGAAAAATTATATAACTTGAAGACATCAAACAGAGACTGTTGTCGTAATTTGTTTTACCTGTGCAATCAAGCCATGACAAACCACGCTGCAGAGCTAAAGAAATATAAGATGAAAAAATGACGCAACTTAGCCTTTGGCTCTCTGGGGAGAACCGGGGGACCCCAGTGGTGACTCGACCTTCTCCAGCCCCCATCTGACAGAGATGCAGAACCAGGAAGACTACTGAGAAAACTGGGAGACTTCCAACAAAACAAAAAAGCAGCACTAACATCTCCCCCCCACACAACCAAACCGGTGTTTGGTTTGCAGTATTTTAGTGCTCCCATTCATCCAGTTCAACTGTTTCATCTACTGCATACGACTACTGGCTCTGCTGCTGATTCTCAGGGGCTATCTCACTGCCGCCGTCGGGATCTGAAGGATCTCAGGTGTGGACAGGTTCCACCGGCAGATTTCTGGGAAAAACTGGGAAGATCTGTGTCTACTGCGCTGGCAGAAATGATGGTTGCAAAACAGATGCATTTCCCATTAGTGATGGAAAAGACCAGGGGCATGTTCACCCAAAGCAGTTCATTAAAACTCTGGAGAGTACGTTTCTTTAATTCAGTTTGTTTGGCGTGGTCAAAACTGTCGGAAAATAACTGTCTCAGCCCTCATCCAAGATAACTTTGTTGTGGTTCATAACTACCATAACATGAAGGGTTTGTGGCCATGCGGAGAAGGATTTTGGCTTCTGAAAGCCAACAGTTCCTCAGTACTTGGAAAGCAAACCCTACCACGATGAACTTGGGGCCTAAACCGATGTCATATTCACATATTCGTCATGTGAACCCAACTAGTATGACCAAACAGGATGAATGTAAACAAACCAATACCAAATTAGAACAAAAAAACTCCCATTCCCCTGTTTGGAAAAGAAAGAAAACCCAAAATGGAGTGAAAGATTCAGTTCCTGATGGCAAAGAACGTGTAGGTTCAGATAGCCCTTGAGAATCTGCTTTCTCACCACTGTGGCAGCAGCAACCAAAAAAAGTCACTTCCTTGCAGCTCACTCGCTTTATGGCGCTGCATGAAATGACCTGAAACAATAACACAGTTGCAGATGTAGTGAATGACCCGGTGAATCCGAACAATGGTGGAGAATCTCTCTCTCCGTGTCCAAGTCTTCCTCTTCTTAGCACTTTTGTCCCATCATCACCACCCTTTTACCCCGTCGGTCGTCGCCGCCTTTGCATGAAAAGAAAAAAAGAGAAAACAAACTCTTGCTTTCGGGTTTCTTGCCGTTGACATTCCTCAATCGTCAACTCTCCACCGCAGCCTCATGCCTCCTATCCGCTCGATTACATTCCCCTTACCTCTCAGCCCCCCACCCCCGTCCCCACCCTCACACGTACCCTCCCTTTCTTCATTCACTCTCCCGGCCTCAGACGTAGCAGAGGTACAGGTAGGTCTTCTCTATGCGCCAGTCTGGGGGGATGTCTTCGGGCTTGTGGCCTTTCATGTGCTTCTGCATGGCTGACAGGCTGGGGCAGTACTCCAGGCAGATGGTGCATTGGTAGGGCGAAGCGCCGTTGTGGGTGCGCAGGTGCTTGATCATGGCCGAGTAGTCCCTGGATCGCTGGTGGCACAGCTTGCACTCGAATGGCTTCTCACCTAAGGATGATAGGGTGGGGTTGAAGACAACATTTGTGTTAGCCTTCGATGACAGTATGCTGTCCCTGTTGAAACGTGAGCTGCCTGTTAATCAGGGAATAAATGCATTTGATACAGAATACGACTGAAAGAGAAGGAAAAGCTGTATTAGTCTGTGAGGTGTGCTGGTAAACACACTACACCTTCAAATTATTTTAATGCAATGTGGAAATTCCCTTATCTCCGCCAGTACCAATAAAGTCCTTGTTGTTCCATAAACAGTATACTTGAAAAATAAATGTGGTAAACTGAGCATCATTGTGAAACCCCATACCAGCAATGCAACATTATTGGATCTTCTTGCCTTGATAGCCAAATTGCGATTACTGCAATTTATGGCAATTGCAGTATTATCACTCTCTCTTATTTTTTGTAGTTTTGGCCATGATTCCTATCTGTTATGATACTGTACTGTAATTCCAGAAATCTGGGTGCACATGAAAGCAAACCAAGCCAGATTATCTAAACCACTTTATTTGTAGGTAATACTGCAACAATCCCTAATTGCACAGAAAAAAACCATGTGTACACAACCACGGTAAGTATGGTCTGCCTTCACTTCCTCTATCAAATACATTTGTCTAACCTGGGGGTCTGACTGCTCGTGTTTCAGACTTCTTTTTAGGGATTGTAACAACTAACACAAAGCTTTTTTATCCTTTAATTGCAAAATGTCGTCTATTGACAGTTAAAACTGCAGCATATGAAACCTGTTGTGTGAGAGGGCTTCAGGACAGAAGAACATCCCATCACCACTATTTTAGCGACCAGAGTACCCCCCTGTTGGCCCACGAGAAATCCTTGTGTTGTTATGATAATTGGACTGTGCACACAGTAAGTGACAAGTCAAAACCCAGGAGTGAAATCCCAACTGTCTCCTGAACAGCAGTGTGCAGCAGTAAAAGACCAAACTAAGCACACAACTGCCCCCAATAATTGGTACAACTCAAACGAGAAGGAAGAATAAAAGCAGAAATGTACAGTAGTGGAGTGTGTTCACCTCTGAGAGACAGTATCAACACAGTGCCAGTCGGGTCCATCAAACTATCCCTCTAGCAGCTGACAAAACGATCTTCTAATTATTGTTGTGGTTGAGGGGATAGAAATCCTTTGTGTTCAGTTGGATCAATCGTCACTACTGCCTGTATTAAAAAGACCCCACTGGATTGTGATTTTGGAACTGTAAAAAGCTTTTTTTTTTAACATCCTGCTGTGCAACAGAAGGAAATGAAATGTTGAAATAATTAAATGCTATTTAATCAAATGTGCAACTATGGAATGTGGCAGCAGAGGTTTCTAAAACCACGCAGAGAATAACTTTTGCTTTTTAATGTTCAATGTCTACACCAGACACCAAACAATGTGCAAATAATGTGCTTTCTTGCCCCGTCTGACTTTGTTGTAGCAATGTCACCAAGTTCTCAGATCTCATCAGTGACTTTGGTGAATATAACGTTATTGTAACTTGTAGAAATGAGGGTCAAAACTGTGAAAATAAGATCTGAGTCATAATAAACCAGTTATCCTTTGATTGTGAGAATGCTGAAACAGTGTTTGGGATAAGAACAGTCCAATAAAATTTAGATTTAGATCTAAATGGGCTACAATTCCTGGTAAATGTGATGTTTAAATGTCTGGTATTTATTTTATAATCCTCATCTAATCAACTAATCTATGGTACATTACACCAAATACAGCTCCTGCCATGGAGAGCTCCTGAAGGTGTCATAAATCAAAGTGCAGCCGACGCTCTGGGGGCTGCTATATTCAAGAGGCACATTTCAATTCAGCAACAGCAGCCATCCTAAATGTGCTAATGATTTGAGTGATGGCAGGGAATAATCCACCAGCGCTCAAGCCGGCAGACGCAAATTAGACATGTAAATGCTGACCTTTACCAATGGCATTTGAAATGAGCTGTCGGAAGTGATCTGGCCCAGCGCTCGCTGTCACCTTTCAGCTGGAGCCTCGCACATGTGTGCTGGCGAAAAACAGGCGGCCTCGTGCCTCCGCCGCTCGGTCTGTCTGTTCTTCTGGCGCCCTGGTTAACCTTGACCTCCGCGGGGGCCCGATCACGGTGCCATTTAGCCAATAAGCATAAAGACAGTGTCGCAGGTCGTCGTGTGCTCCTCTGCAGCAGTGTGGACACCCGCTTTATGTTGATATTGATAACCAGACTGTAAACAGGGTCGCCTCAAATAACCAGCTAATAATGAATTGCAAATGGGGCCCAGGTATTGATCCGTCATTGGCATTTGGGATGTGTGGAGAGAAGGGGGCGGGCGGGGGGGGGGTTAGGTTGCCAATGTCGATGATTCATCAAGCAGCTCCCTTTTGTGCGAGGTGGCCTTTGACTGTGAGCTTGTCACTTGCTCTTGTTATCTGCTGTTGCTCTCCGGCTTAACGCAAAGCCCCCTCCCCCACACAAAAGGGGAAAGGGTGGACGGAGGGGAGCCAATTATTGGACAGGCTGCCTTGATAGTGTGGCTTAACAGCTGGCTTATTGAATAGGAGATGGGAGGGTGCTGCTGTGTGTGTGTGTGTGTGTGTGTGTTAGAGAAAAAGAGATGGTGAGGAAGCATAAAGCTTTGGCTGTGTGCCATCCTGGTGAGCACTCGTGGTATCCTCACTCAATCTGGTACGAAGCGTGCACTCATTCTCCAGGGCACCCAGCTTATCACTGTGTCAACATCTTTATGGGGCTCTAAATATACTGGGATCAATACAAAGTCTTCTGAGACATCCATCTACTGTATCACGGCAACAAAGATATTCATCTGGTCCGGGTCTGTGCCTTGGATTTCCTACAACAGAGTCCTTTAACATGCACTGAAAGCTGCAACAATATGTTTCCACATGTATTATTATGAAGGGAAATGTGGTTTAATGCTGCACTCGAATCAAATTAGGAGAAGCGGAAGAATGGGATGAAGTGTCACTGCTACAGTTCATCCAATGTATTTTAGGCGGATCACTATTTATATATTGATATTTCAGAGTGTTTTTTAAACACAAAACATTTTTTTTTTAAGATCCCAGGAATAGTTCTACATGTTGGGAAATGTTTATTGACTTATTGAGTCAGGATGTTGTTAGCTTAGCTTAGCATAAAGACTGGAAGCGGGGGGGAACAGCTAGCCTGACTCCGTCCAAAGTTCAAAAATACAACTTCCAACTCCTCTAAAGCTTGCTAATTAACATGCTGTGTGTTGGCTGTTTAATCTGTATTGATAAACAGAAATGTAAAAATGTTACACTGTGTCGTGGCACAAACAAAAGCAGCAGCTTCCGCGGGTCTTTTTGTCAGATACCAAGAACATAATCTCTGCTCACCATATCTGACATTCTGAGAAGAAGGATGAACTGTTGTAAAGCAAGAAATAGTTCCAGCACATAAAGGTTCCCAATCCTTTCATTATCTATACCAATAAATCCAACCTTTCACATCTTTTTCCCCCCCAGTTGGACGTATTTAGATGGCAGTACCTGTGTGCACACGGTAGTGGGTTTCCAGCTGGTGCTTGAGGCTGAACTTCTTCCCACAGCCGTTACATTCATAGGGCTTCTCCCCGGTGTGGATGCGTTTGTGGCCCTTCAGCGTGCTCTCATCTCGGAAGCAGCTCCCGCAGAACTCACACTCAAATGGGTGGTCCCCTGCTGATATGTGGAGAAAAAGAAGCAAAGTTAACTTCATTTGCAGACACGATCTTGTTGGGAAAAGGCAAAAGTGCAACACTCCTTGAGCTTGTGAGAAGATACAGACTGAAGGCCAGAAACATGGAGCTTCGCTTACATTTACACACAAATTAATCTGAATAATGTTAAAACTTTAACTTAAGTCCAGTTGTTGTGACTCACAATACTACGGTATATTATCTGTTGGATGTAAACCTACAGTTGTGATGCCTAAAGGGAGCCACAGTACTCAATGTTCTGTTTGATTATTTCAGTGTGTTTATGTACAGTGCCTGAGCAACAGGCATTTATGCTCTAATGGATTCCCACATAAGGGCTTTAATACCAGCAGACAATTGTAACTCATCTTTTGTGTTTCTCTACAAATCACCTGCACTGCTGTTTTGCTTTGTGTAAAGCCTTGAATAATTGTAGCCTGTCATGGCTGAGGTGTATTATTGACCATGCGGTCCCAGTTTCACAATGCCTTAATGGATAACCAGACTGTTACATATCTTATTCTATTTTAGAGTATTTTCATCTTCTATTTTACTTTGTTTAACTCTTTTTTTAATCACTGACGTGAACAACGTCAACTCATTCCGTACTTTCCGCAAGCAATGTGATTCAGCATATGGCACCCAACAGACGTGGTGAACTGCACTAAGAAGACAGAATTTCAACTGTTACATCGTCAGTCTTGTAGGTGTTTAAAGGATCCAGGGTAACGTTTTGGTTACGGTTAAACGAGCAGAGCCGAAACTAAAACTGGAACTGAAGTTGTAGACAAATGTAAATCTCTATCTGCCTCTCCGTACCTTCACTAAAGGTATTACTTCGCTGACAGCATACTGTCTGTTTCTATTCACAGCTCCTCTGTCTAGTCCTTTCAGACTGGGTAAACGTACTCTCCCTTTTTATTTTACGGGGCACCACATTTCCATTCTGAAACATTAGACTTATTTCATACATTCGGCTGGCAGCGGCTGTACAGTACGTGTGTGTTCAGAAATGAAAATGACAACAGGCATCACATTCTGCTCCTCGGGCTGCCAGAGCACAGGGCCCCACAGGGCAGCGGTAATGGATATTCAGATGTCAATGATCAGGGATATTATGATTTGCAGGAGGCTCTCACCAGCAGTCCAGAGACTAATTGTATTCCGGTGGTTGATGAGGAGCTGCTCCTTGCGTCACCTACCCCCCCCCCCCCCATGTTACACTCCCCAGCCAAGTAATGTTGTGGATATTTATTAATGTATTTCACTCCACTGCTGCAGGTTTAAGTCACCATCAATGACCTATGCCTTTCATTATCTGCCTGTCCGAGCAGCAACGTGCCAGGGAATAAATTGCATTTCTCGTTATGTGCTGCTGCCTCTGCCCCGCTGTTAAGAGACAATTTCACTTCCATCCTGCATATTTTATTTAGGATTTTATGTCTGTATATACAGTATGTGTGCGCTTATTTGGTTAATTTAGAAGGAGACACAGAACGAGGGATGAGAGGTGGATACCCTTTAAATGCGGATCACATTTTGGGTGTGCTACACTTTCATGGAAGAAAACATTTTCGATGCCCTGTGATGTTGGACGCCTTCGCATTAAAGGGAAGCTTTGGTGGGGGTGGGGAGGTGGGGTAAAACTGAGACAGGGATGGAGCAGGGGATGTGGGTGTATATGGCGGCGGCGGTGGGGGCTGGGTAAAAATCAATAAAAGTGACAGTCTTTATTTGTCTGCGTGAAGTTATCAGTGGCTCCCGCTGTAAGACATTGTGCTCTTTCTAGCGTTTCAACCACAGCAGAGATCACAATCCATCACGGCGCTCGGTGGGCTTGCACGACGCCGCAAGAATAATAATTGAGCTCAGATTCACCTGCCTTTAATTAGGGCCTCCGATCAGACCAGTGAGTGGGATGCTAATACTCAGAGGAGGCTTATGGAGGGTTATTTACGCTTAATGTCCTGTTGCTGCGTTAACATCTGCTGTTAACATCATCCAAAATCTTGAATTAGTACAGGAGAGCTCACTGTCTTTTTTACTTCAAAATAATAAATACCAGTGTTTAAGCATTATAACATTTACTCCAAAATATGTACACTTTACAGTAGTGCTGGCCATTTTTCTGGTTATATTTCATTTTGCCCGTATTACTCACAATAATCCAAATTTGGTAAACACAGGAAACCATTTGGAAGTTCATCCCACTTCAGCTGACTAATCTCAGCATCTTTATTTGTCTTTAAACTTTATCTTTATGACAAAATATCTCCAATGAAGGTAGTGACATTATTTCAATTCAGTATCTCCACAGTCAACTACTGCTTGATTAGGTGCAATAAATAGGCAACACATAAAGTACTAATTTTCTATACCTGATTGGGAACAGATACTGTATATCCACTCAGTGATGCACGAGCATGTCTGGTATCAGCCGAGGCATAAAAGAACAAAGTGGTATAAAGCCTCCTGTTTGTGCCTGGGGTTGCATATCACGCATGTTATCTCCTGTAGCCACTCGGGGACGCCAAAGTGCAAAGTTGCGCCGCAGAGCTTTAAATAAATCAGACATAATTCTATAATCACATTGTGAGGATGTAAAGGGCCAGACAGCACTTCATTTTGTCAGGATATTCTCACGGGGGCTTGAGAATAATGGGGACATGTCCTCTGTCCATCCCAAATCTGCCGCTATTACTTCCTCTCCCCCTCTGTCCTCCTCTCAATGCCTTTCTTTCTTCCTACCTTCCTTCCTTCCTCGCTTTCCTTCCCTCCTATCTCTTTCCTTTCTCGGTGGTGCGGCCACATGGCAGAGAGACCACAGATGAGGACCCAGCATAGTGAGGTGGAACCACAGCATGGTGAGTGGACCCTTGGGTGCCCCCGAGCATCACCACCTGCGTCTCCTGACCCCCCCCCCCCGTCCCTTTCTTCCACCACCACCTCTACATTTACACCCCCAGCCTATCACCTCCTTTGACACCCCAAAGGCCTGCTGAGGGTGCCTGTGCCCATGGGCACCCGGGGCGTGTTCATTATATACGGTAAGAGGCTGTAAATCACCGGGCTCCATCACTGCCAGGACCAGAACTGGCTCATTCTCTCCCTCTCTAAATTCAATTCAGTCCTCTCTCTATCTCTCTCTCACTCTCTTTCTGGCTGTAGCACTATCAAATACAGCTGCGAACACAAAACACCCCGCCACGGCAGACAGCAAATTGGCTCCGGGTTTAAAAAAAAAAACACACACAGACACTTACACACAGACAGTGCACAACAACGGAATATTAATGAAGGCCTGGTCTGTAAAGAGAGTGAGTGTGTGTGTCTGCATGTGTGGTGTTAGAGATGGGGAATAGCACAGCTGCCATGACAGCCACTGTTATAAGCCCTCATTGTGTATTTGTGCGCGAGTGCTTCAACCTATACTGTTAGTGTACATACACGCATTAAAGATATATAAAGAAAATAAAAGAGGCAACATGGCGCTGAGTATATGTGATATCCTGGCATGTTAAGGGAAGGTGATGAAACTGCAGGTAGACGGAGGAGAATGAGAAGAAAGACGCAGTGAGGGGAGAGAAGGAGAGATGACATGATTAAGATGCTGAAATAAACACCATTAAATCCGGGTTTTTTTTTTTCTCCCTCGTCCTAAATGGTGATCCAGTGTCAGCGCCCGCTCCAGCAAGGCTGCTTTCAAAAGATAAGCCAGCAGACAGGTAAAATGAAGCGCACGTAATGAATGTCCATAAAAGTGCTTTTTCGCTGCTTTCTGTTGTCAGTTGATACAACAGAATGGTGATTCAACCAATAACCAAGCTGTATCTGGAAAGCTTTCTGTGGCAGATGAGCTGCCACACTCTGTCCATTAAAATTAGGGTTGACTACTGGGAATTGAGATCTTGGTATTTCTGGGGGATTCTTGCCAAAATTGTCTCCTGTTTCCGCCAAAAAATACCTGCAGGGACACGTGACGTTTTGCATGTGTGTGGCTCTGTGTCTATGTATTTCATGTCCTTATTCAAACCTCATTAATGATACCATATAACTGTCCTAAATACTCTGACCTTGAAAAGCCATTATTACGGTAATATAACTTTTCAGCTCCAGCTGCTTTTATTCATTTATTTTTAATGCCCCACTGGCTGCTGCCTGAAGAGTAGCTATATATATATATATATATACACACACACACACAGTCTTTATTCACACATATACATATATATAACATATATATATATATATATATATATATATTTATACAATAAGTGTGTAAACAAAAACTCTGCAGATGGTTCAACAGGTGGCTGAATCAGACATGCAGGCCTCCATAACCAAATCTGAATGCAGAGCAGCAGGTGGAGCACTGGATGCATAAGATCTCATTAATGCTACAACTAAACATCCAAGAATGATGTTGCCATGGCCCCAACCACCAAAACAACACACCAAAATGGCTTCATGTGAAGGATCTTCCTTCTCTGCCACCACATGCAAACTGTCATACACTCCCATATAACCACTCACACATACTGTTTTTTTGATAATCTCAAAGATTGCGTACCTTTAAACTAATTTGTTGTCCTACTAAAAATATTACCCGCAGTTCAGTTGTTATTCAAACTTAATTTACGGTGAAAAATCTTGGTTTCCCTGGGAAAAGGGTGATATATGAGGCAAATAATCATTTTTAAAATCATGGGAAAACATTCAGAGCTGAACATTCATCCACGAAGACTGCACTGGAGCTTGTGCCTCCAATATAACAAGAAAAAGCAAAAACAGGAAAACTTTATGTGATGAATCATTCTGAATATAGAGGAAGCGAGAGGACACATGGAAACATGCCTTAGTCACCCGCTTCGTGCATCCAAATATTTGCTTAGCAATTACAGTAACAGACAAGATGAGGTTGAGTGACGTGGATAAAATGATCTATTATAGTATGTGACATTCATCAATATCAATATATATCATGACAAGATGTATGGATGGTTTGGGATTGGACGTTCTTTACTAGATGTAGATTGATCTTGCAAGATGTCCTGCAGATTTGAAGCTAAAAAGAGCAAAACTGTTGGTTCCCATTAGATCTTTGTCCTGTATTACACTATCTGACAGAGCCGTAATACCAGAAGAGGTAACAGAAATGTCTAAATATACAGTATAGCTTTAGAGAAACCTACATAGTTTAAAAAAAAAAAAACAAACATTTCCATTGGTTGAATTATTATAGTTGTTCAAAGACAGATTTGGTTTATTCGCTAAAATCTCTCTGAACCTTGTCCTCCTACTGGCCGGGTGACATTCGTAATAAGAGAAACTCCTAATAGATAAAAATGTAAATTATACCCGCTCACAGCAATACGCCCCTGGGTTTCCTCTCAGGCCACCGTAACCTCTGCCCCGAACCTTATTCCATCTATGATTTGATTTAATATTAAAAAACACACTGTAATTGAACATCCATCTAAAGGCAGTAAATGACAGCAACTTACATAGAATTTCAAATCTTTGTTGGGGTGCCATTATTACTGGAAAGCACAATATTTTTGGGGTTGAAGAGCGTCCACACTGGATGTGTCTGAATAAACCAACAAGGCTGCATGAAGGTAAACTGATTCTCTGAGGTGGATATGCTGTCTGGCTCTGTCTGTTTATAAAACACTATTTTTGCCCTTGTTACCCAGCAAAGTGTGAATGAGATTATTAACATCAAAGTGTATATATGTAGAGGAACACCATGCCTCGACTTGTGTTTTTTTTTTTTTTTGGAGGGTAAATTAGGACTTATTTCTGGCGCCCGTGATGGCTGCGTGAGTTGCTGACTTTATAATCCCCCGACAGAAAGGCTCCACATCACATTTAAACGATTGCTTTCACGGCTGGCTCATTGTGATTTAACACACGCCCACAGCGGGACGAGGTTCAAAGTGGCGCGGGGCTGCGGAGCCTCATCCGCGGCTCCGCAGACGAGCCGAGGTGACATTTGCGTCGCCCGGGTGGGCAGGTGGATCAGAGACGCTGCCTGTGTCCCCCCTCCAATGTCTGGTGGACGGAGCAGATGTGCGCCACGCTACTGTACACCCCCACACACACACCCCCCCCTCCCCACCTGCACCATCACACACTAATGGTGTATTCGCCTGACTTGTAAATAGGGCCGACTGCTCTCATCTCACTGCCTTTCGTTTCAAATATTTATCCGTGAGCTGGTGAGCTAAATCGGCTCTGACAGTGAGACTGTTATTTAAGGTCGCAGACAGGCGGCTGGGTGAGGGAGAGGGGGAGGGAGAGAAAAAAAGCATCCATCCCTCGCCGGTGAAATGGGATTCATTTCCATGTGTTCATATTCTGTCATGGTTACGGGTTTTTCTTTTTTTTTTTTGCCTTCTTCTTTCCTCTTTTCTTTTTTTTTTTTTTTTTTTTCCCCCACTCTGAATCCGTCAGGCTACCTCTGCTCCCTCGCAACAGTGTATTAGTATCCTGGCCTCGCCTCAGCAGAGAGCCAGCACTGAGAGAATTACCAGTGGACTGGAGGAAAAGCAGCAACAATAAATAAATAAATAAATAAATAAAATAAATGGTCACTGTAAATAAGCTTCGTCTGACTGCTGCGGAATTCATTTTGCGTTGACCTGAATTAATGCTGTTTATTCGGTGCTGTGTAACTGGGCAGGGATAACATAATTCACCCTCTTTTCCTAAAATAAAACATGGCTTTCTCTTTTGTATTGTACTGTAAGCTATATTTGTCCATGACAATCCTCATGGTGTTTTTGCTTTTTTAGCTTTCTTTTTTCTCCCCTACAATGGCTGTACACAACTCACTTTTTTCACGATCAACTATTCTATGAGGCTTGTACACCAGGGCGAGCGGGGGTGGTTATATGAAAAAAACCTTCTATATGAAAGAAAAATAGCTAATTCATCAGAGATTCAGGATGCATATTTGTAAGAAATAAAAATGTAAGAGGAAGTGGAAAAAAAACAAGAAAAAAAAACACGACTGACTTGTTAGATATTTACATGAAAATCTGAAGTTTGCAACTATTGGTAGAAATTCTTTGGGGCACAATTAGACATGGGTGGATATCCTGCTACGGGGTCAAAACATGTAGTCTGGGCCCCATTAAATGTATTTAGGAATATGCACGATGTAAACACATGAGCTGAAATAATTAAGGCCTAAAATAAATGTTGACAGTGACCCTCTTTAACACAGACCTCATTATCCGGTAACAAAGCAGGTCACCCCTTACGGCCTTCATCATGTCAGTTGTGTTTTTAGTACAGTAGAGCATATTCCCAAACAAGGCTAAAATTAAGCATAATACCTAAATCCTACTGCCACACAGTGGACCTGTGGGTTTATTCTGGGGATCTGGGACCCCATGGCAGATGGTAATCAAGCCTTGCTATTATGCCACATAATAATAATATATCATAATATTATTGAGACTGTCTGCAACCACAGGTGGATATTCATTGTGTGGAGGTCATATCAAAATGTTTACAGCTCAAAAAGTCTGTTTCATTGCTGATTTTCTCCTGAAATGTTAAATCCTTGAGTGGCTCATCGTCGCCATAACTCAGCAATTAAAGCTCCGCTCAAGACATCAATGCCCTAGACTATCTTTTGTAAATGTTTCAATGATCGAAAATGAAAATGAAAATGGGGAGAGGGGAGGGGAGAGTTCAGTCACCCCTGTGACTGAACTCTCATTTTTGTTTTTTTTAAGGCAAATTCTTGATGTCAATATAAATCCTGTCTGCCCTGTCTGCTCTGCTCTATTAGTGGCAGAAACAGAACAAATTCAAGTGAGCTCTTTTGAGAATAAAGGGGCAGACACAGATGGTGACGCAAGTTCACTGCAAATTCTTATTTGAGCGTGACCAACAGAGTTGAGTAATTTCCCGACCAGGGATGCTGCTGCAGCATTGTACTGGTGCACCTGAGGCACTGATGGAAAATGGGTTGGACCAGGAGGAATGAATTAGTAGTAGATGTGGTAAGAGCTAGAAAGTATGGCAAATTAAAAGGAACATTTGGTGTTTTTATGGCCTGGGACTGATTTTTTTCCCCTTTTCGCTGGGTGTCTGGTCTCAGAATTAGGGGCTGAGGGAGAAGCTCAGACTTCACAAGAAGAGCACAGTAAGAACTACTGCACCCTCATGTCAAAAGGAGCTCGGTGTGGTGGTCTGGACATCTGATTAAGATGCCTCCCTGAGGTTTACCCTTACACTGTGGGGCACACCAATGCTTCCATCTATATCATTGATGAACTTGGCCTTACCACCGCAGTGAGGACGGTTAGCGAGTGCCTCCACTGACCTGTGTGTGAGCGTAGGTGACGTTTGAGTGCAGTATGGCTGGGGAAAGTCCGGTTGCATTCACTGCAAATGTAGCTGCGAACGCCGGCGTGGACCTCCATGTGCTGCTGCAATGCCGTCTGGGTCTGGAAACGCTTCCCACAAAGCAGGCAGAAGATGGCCATGTCGGACCCTGCAGGGCAAAAGACACAACAGGGGAGTTAGTGGTGGGAGCTGTGAAGCACGATTTCATTTAATTTACCAACACCCACTGATTTATTACAACTTAGGTATTATTTTTGTAGTTTCGGGTTTCTTGGCCTGTTGCACGTCTTTTTAGTGATGCTGCCGATCTCACCAATTACCATGGTGAGTTTTGCTTGACATTTCAGCAACTAAAATGAAAAAGCACAGTCACTGTGCAACTAGCCGGGGGTGTCAACTTCCCCCACAGCACCAAGATAGACAACCAATGCCAGCTTTGCTCAAACAAATCACATTAAAAGGCTGTGCATGCACAATGATTAAGACACAGGATACGCAACAACTCCTGTGTGATGTCGTGGGCTCAGACATATTACAGTTTACCAAATGTGCCTTCATAGGCTTACATGCAGCGCACTGTATTTATAGGATTAAAGGTGCACACAATACTCATGTTTCAGAGTGGGTGAGTAGAAAGATAAAGATCTCGTATGCAATACTTCAATCGAATCTTGACTCTAGCGAGCACTGTGCATTTTTCTCCAGCAGAGATAAAGAGCGCACAGTTGCAAGCCCACAAACACATACAATCACAAACACAGGAAGACACACACACACACACACACACACACACACACACACAGCTGCACGCTCCCTTGAACACACTCCCTTCACACTTTTTCAATTACCAGGCTGGGGAAAACTCTGGGGAAGGACTGAGTGTTTGGAGCTCAGTTTCTATTTCATCAGTCAATAACACATCTTTGGGGCAAAGCTGACACTAATTTAAAAATCTATGAAGAGCAGCCCGCCTCATGTTCATAACCACTGAAGGAGGAGGAGGGCCCACGACAGCCTCCATGCCAGATCAATCACTGTCTCGGCTGCACTACACGCTAAAGAACGGGGATGGAGGGAGGATGCACCGCTGGAGGATGATGATAGGAGGAAGGATACAGAAGAGCTGTTGGATAGCAGGAAAAGATATAAGATTCACTTTGTAGAAGAAGAAAGCAAAGTACAAACCAAAGGGGAAAAAAAAATAATAATTTTGGTGCGTATAGGGGAGAGAAATAAATATTGACAAACCTTCCCTTTCTGACTTTAGCTCTGTGTCTATGTTTCATTTTCTGTTGTGCAGGAGAAAGACACATCTGCAGAAGAGTAGGATTTTCATTAGATCCTCATTGAAGACTCATGACCAAAAGCCTGTGGTACTAATCTGTCAGGCCTACAGGTGAGGATGATCCCTAATATGTTGGTGACCTATTGACCTCTTTTTCTAGGCACCACATCATGGCACATTTCCCACTTTTACACAAGAAATATTGAATCCTATTAGGTAGATTGCCATTAAATCTGCTGAGCAGATTCATGCTACCTGGAGGATAAACCCCTCTGATTTTCATGCCATCACAGAGTTTCCTCCAGCTCCACTCTCTGGACAAACTTTATATTTTTAGCCCCTCTAGTGGTAAGGCTTTGTCATTTGCTGCATGGACATCA
This sequence comes from Lateolabrax maculatus, assembly GCA_031216445.1. Lineage (NCBI taxonomy): Eukaryota > Metazoa > Chordata > Actinopteri > Acropomatiformes > Lateolabracidae > Lateolabrax > Lateolabrax maculatus. The sequence continues at coordinate 3,695,095 of CM062197.1, forward strand.
CAGCCTCTACAGACCGCTTGCATGGTTTTCATGTTTCTCTACAATTTTAATTTCACTTGGAAGTGATTGGCTCATTGGTACAAATTTGACTCAATGTTTTGTCTTCATTTGTGTGGTTTTTATAACATTTTTCTCCTCTCCTCTTTTTTAATCGATATATCACACACACCGTGAACAGTGTTTGCATGTTTTTTTGCAAAATGTTCATACTGCATGGCTCTTTAAAATGTTCCCTTAGATTTTCTTTTTTTGACGATTTTAAAGATTCAGTTTGAGTAGGTGGCCCTCTTCACCTTTCAGCTACAGTAAATGTCATTGCTCATGGTACTTCCCCTGTTTTTTCCAAGTAAACTGGGAACGTAAACTGCATCAGTTCTTATATATCACTGGACTTTTGCCAAAGACCTGCAGGCAAACACTGAGTCTATAATAGAAAATGTTGTAGTCACCTTTCAGTGTTCAATCGTTGTTGTCTTATATCAGTTGGTAGACAACAGAAAAAGACCTTTATGTAAAAATATTTGCAAATTAATTCTCAGTTCAAAATGTAAAGTGACTGCTTCCTAAGGATCAATCAGCTCTAAGGTTAGTCAATACATGCACATAACTAGTGCTAAGATAGTTTTCTCCTGTGTTGCATTTTCCTTGCCCATCTCTTCTCCTCCTCTCTGCTTTTATCAATGAAGAGGCCTATTGACTGGGGGTCGATTGCTTCTGGAAACCCCTCTAGGACTCCAGGTACTTAAGTGGCTTTGATTGACAGACATGCCTCCTATTTACTTCTATTCTCTCTTTATCTCACTCCCTCTTTCTTCGTTCATCGTGTGTCTTATGCTCGGCTCTGTCAGTGGACTAGCACCGGCAGAGGACTTCTTCCAGCTACAGGCCACTTCAGGCCAAATAATTCACGGTCACATTCAAGACAGAAAGTAACATGCCATTATTGTTGTTGTTTTGAGAGGTAGAAAATAAAAATGGCTTAAGTGGTCTAGAGGCAGAATGAGTGAGACAGTGAATGAGGAGGGGAGAGGGGGTTGAGAAAGACTTCAGCCAAAGATGGAGAATCAGAGGAAAAAAAGGTTTTGGAATGTAAAAGGTTATCAGACCTCTGACCTAAGGTCTAGGCTGAGGCGTAGATGTGGTGGAAATATGAAACCCACACACCTACACACGCACAGGAAAAACAGAGCTGCTGCACAAAAAGCAGAAGCACCACATGAAAAAGGACTTTTACTTTGAAGTCAGGGCAGTTACAGTGGCTCACATTAAGTTGAATGCCGTACGAAATGTGTCGGCATGCATGTGTCAACTTTAAAAGGAGTCCGACAGTCACTGCTTTTATAGGTGTACTTTCGAAGCAATGCGAGACAGTTGAGAGAGCGACACAAAGGGCAAACAGACATGCTGGCAAAACTGTACTGGTAAAAAAACAAAGGTGATAAGTAGAAATGAATCACTAAAAACTGATGGACATTTAAATATGCTGCTCTCTAAATAATGCAAAACTAAATACTCAGAAAAGATATCCTCATGTTGATGGTCTTTGGCTATATGGGTTGAGAGGTCTTTCAGTTGCTTCACTCTATCCTGCACTTCATTAAATCAATCCCTCAAAGAACTGGACACTTTCTGTCCTCGAGGGTCTCATGTTGACAACCCTCACTGCCAGACATAGACCGCCAAAAGGGCCTGAACAAGAAAAAAATTATGCATTGAAACATATTGCTCGGGTAATAAACTACGCTGTGCACCGGTGTAACAGCAACATAAGTAAACAACTGCTCAAATGAAGCAGAGAACGCTTAACGAAAACACGCCTGCAAGCTTCAAACTTGTGAGACACAAGATCTGTGTCTTTTCAACAGTTTATGTGGGAAAGCGAATTCCTACTCGCTATCGTTTCCCCTTATCGTCTGCAAACCACAGATGGTATTAAAGTGTAGTGCAACCCCTGATTAGTGTTAGACAAAATTAAGTGGTACAAACTATACAGTCAGTACAGGGGAACAATGTGTGTGTGTGGGAAAGTGAGTAAAGGTGTTGTCGGCCGCTGATAGATGAAGAGAGCAGTGGAGAGATAAAAAAGGAAGGAAAGGTGGGAGAAAAGTAGTTGACCCAGGAGGTCCATTACAGTGTAAAATTGAGTCAGCCCAAAGTGACACCTGAACGGAGGAGCTGGAGGAGCCAGAGTGGTGGGGGGTTCTTAGTCTCAGTCCTGTTTGGCTGTTTTGGAATAATTTACCTCCTCTAACCAGGCTCTCTCTCCTTCTACCGCCATCTATTTATAAAGGCTTGGGCAGTTTGTGGCTGCTTGTGTGTGTGGCTGCGGCAGTGCCGGCAGTATCTTAATAGGCCTGGAGTGGCAGGGCTGCTGTTATTTAAGTGGGGGACGGACGGAGGCCGGTAATGGAGAGGAATACTCCCCGATGGGAGGTGACAGTGGCCGGATGGGCACAGAGCAGAGAAATCGCCTAAGGGTAGTGGCTGGCCTTTGAGGTAGGCACTTTTACTGATTCTGATGCAGCAGCAGGCCCACCCAGCCACCCACCAGCTCTTAAACTAAGTCGGAGGGAGTCTTAAAATATCTCCATTAATGGCCTCAGACTTAGGGTCTCTGCAGGTAATTTTACTCCTTTTACTGAGAAGTAATTCAAGTTGACAGAATTTGGATTCAGTGATTTTGGTCAACCGACTCACAGAAAGGTGAGAGGTAAAACCAAACTGCAGGCTTCAGAACAGCCCTCAGAGACCTAAAGGTGCCACTCACAGACTCTACATGCCTGTTTTTTTCTAAAAGCTCCTCGTCGTTCGTGTGAGAACCACAAACGTACAGAATTTACAAAACGTTTATGCATGCAGCACTATCTTAGAAACTTAACAGGAAGCAATAATGTTTGACCTTAACAACTCAAAGACGTGTGTCAACATCACAACGTCGCAGTCCCTACAATCCTGCTTCAAATCCTTTTGGACCGTAGTTGAGACAGTTAAATGCGTCCTGACTGTGGCCTGCAATGCAGCGTGTTGAACAGAGGACCTGCCAGAGTTAATGAGGCAGAGAGCAGCGGGACCTCAGCACAAGGTGTTCAATCACAGGCCATTACCACAGCCCTCAACCTCTGCTACTGCTTGCTCTTGTCAATAGCAATCTATAATAAGCTATAGTGTATATATAGAGAGGGCAGAGTAGTGACTAAATGTAGGATTCTGTATCTTTAAACACCAACATTAATTGTAAGTGTCTCAGTTTGAAGCCTAATAACGGAAACATGTTCCCAGTCACTACGGCATGATTTATGATGGCTTTGCGAGTTGCTGCCTTCAAGTACTGCTTACAAACTCTGACTTATGAGTTTCATCTCCCATAAATATGATTCAGCTTTTACTGCTTTGTCAGAAAACACAGTTCTTCCCAAAGATATTCCCTCATTCGTGTTTTGATGGCGGTGTGTAACATGAAGCTCCAACATCTCTAACTTATTGTCCTAATAAGGTCAGTTTAATGACAGAATGGAAGAGGAATGGCCCCCATTTATTATTTCCCTCCTTGCCTTGGACAATTCCTTCTTTACACCAGCAAACACAGGCGCCGGTAATCAGTCACAACAACACCCATCCAACCAGGTGCTCTGTTGAGTTCTCAGCTCTGCTTACTGCCAGTCACAGCAAACACCAGTCACAACAGTCCTGCCTGCGTCGGCGGAGAAAGGTGTGAGAAAGGAAAGCAGGGGTGACGTTCCTGCTGCTCTTTAGCTTCGTCTAGACTGGAAGTGTTTGTTGTTACTCTCATCTGCAATCAGGCTTCATCACACATCAGGTCACAGCCGCTCTGAAAAGGTCGCCCGGCACCTTTTTACCTCCGCCTCCATGGGGCGTCGCCGGAGAAATGCATCTCGTCATGATCAAACAAATAAACGCCTTCTGTAATTTACTCTCATACGCATTGGAAAAGGTCCCCGATGAAATGTTATGGTACGTCCACTTCACACCGTAGTCATCATTTCTGGCGTGTTGCTGGCTACCAGGACCCCCCGTGGGCAAGTGTTGCTGTCTTTAACACTGCAGGGAAGCCAACTGTCCAGTCACCATAAAGTACCTACCTTAAGAGGTGCCGCTCAAACCCCCAACCATCTTACACACAACTGCTCTCACGAGTCAAACATGGACACTGAATGCAGTAACATTGTCATACAGAGTGGAAAACATACAGGCAAATCTAAGAAGATAATCAGGGTTCAAGAGGTTAAGAGTGTTGCTATGAATCGTCGTCACTTGAAAAAGAGACATCCGATGTTGAAGCGCAGTATCAGCCTGTGATCATTCACAATGTATACGACGTCCAAAGTTAATCAGAGAGGAGAGGTCAGAGGGGGGAATGTCGACAATCATCGTATCACGGAGCACAACATAGACGTCAAACTAGGCGAGAGACGACCCAAAAATGTTTTAACTTAAGTTTCAGTTTGGGCCTTGTGACGTGTCCGAGATGTAGAATTGTTCTGGTTTGGTATTCCACTAAAACACACTACACAAGATAAAACAACATATTGTCATGCCCAGCGCTTATATTTGTTCTTAACGCCTCGGGCAGAATGATGTTTCAGACAACAGGGGAACACTAAAAATACCTTGTGCTGTCATGGGAACTAATTTCTCTGACTGATGGCTAGGCAGTGCAGTTCCAACGTAACTTATTGCTTTCCACAGCATCTGTGATTTCCTCATTATATTATGGTCAAAACAGTTCAAGATTCACCAACTCTAAGCCACATCCAATGGCCCCTTCAGCAGATAAACTAGAAAACCAATTTCTTTTTAACAGTGGAAAGAAAACCATCCAGCTTTTTAACTAATTTTCATGTAAAAACTATTCTAGAGCTTTCCTTTAATTCTGAACAGCTCATGTACATTTGGATTGAGTGTGCAGGAAAACTACCACATGGTGCTAACAGAAGCATGAGGACTGCCAACAGAGACACACAAAATGAGGAAATAAGCATGCTGTTAAAGTGGTTTACATAACATGCATTGCATCCAAATTACATCACTCCAGACCACCTGGGCAAATCATCTCCTGTGTGTCACATGCAAACTGTAGCTAATGGCTGAATTTAAGAAAAAACAATCTTAGTTTAAGTTAGGGATCAAGTTAGGACTATTTCAGGCCCTGGAGTCTGTTCTACGTCCTGGAATTTTCACAAATTTCCATGCCAAGAGCTCTCAATTTGTCACGTGAGGATTTCAGTATTTAACTTGTTGCTACTGAAGATATTTCTTTTTCGGCTTTGGGAGACCACCACACCGTCTCCTCACCTTTGGAGCGCAGGTAGCTCCTATTTGCATTTTAGGAAATTGTGCTTGATTCATGACCTTTGAGGAGAGCAGAAGAGGACGCAGAGTTTTTAGAAATCATATCTATCACCTGTGGGCTAATGTTCACCACGCGTAACCCTTCATTCAGAGTATCCTGTTATCCAACTGTGCACACCACTCACTAACGTCCTCTTTTTCTCAGCTCACATTTCCAGTCTGGTTCCTCTTATGTGCTTCAAAACACAGACAAATAACACCAGAGACAGGAACACAGTGGCCTGGCCTCCAACACACTCTGTATGTTTGCTTGTGTATACGGCATGAGGAAAAAAAATAAGACTGAATGTTTGCGCTGCTGCTTATTTATCAAAAACACCTCCTCAGAACTATTTAGTGATCAAACTGGAGGAGGGAGGAATAACTGTTTAAAAGAGGCTTCAGTAACACAAAGAGACGTCCACATCTGCATGCAGTGGAAAAACTACTTGATGGAAGCAACAATGCATGAAATGTTTACTTCTAGTCATGCACAGGTTTAATGTTATCCAAATTTTAGGTTATCAAAATGTTTTTGACAGACAAATTTCACAGTTTCTGCTTTTACATGAAAAATTCATTAGACACAATAAAAAAAGGAACTAAATGGGTTTCTTTTGTGGATAACTGGGTAATTGTACTTTGTTTTTAATGGCTTGCAGTGTATAATTACAAAATTATTCAGGAACATGTGAGAAAGAAAAATGACTTATTAGTCAAACTAATCACAACCTGTAGACATACTGTATTCATGGGGGCCACAGGTAGACATTGCTTTGTTTAGGTGGTCACCAGCCAAAAAAGGTTGGGAACCACTGCCTCACACCATTTCTTCTTAGTATTTTTTATTATTAAAAAAATCGGCTTACTTGGGAAATTAAAGAATGAAAAATATGGAAAATATATATCGTAAAAGGACAAGGATTGAGAATAGACACCAGGAGCATAGCAACCAAAAAACATGCACAAAAAAAAAGGAACTCCCAATTTTCAACTCATTCAAAATCAGCCAAATGACACACTGCATTCTTTTTAAATCCTAACTGTATAAAAATAATACACAATCAGAAAAATATCCTAACAGAATGACATTAGGACATTGATTGCGATCAATCCAATTGTGACTTTGGAGCTTTAACGAATGAGGATCAGCTCAAGGAACCAATAACCTTTTCACATTATTCATGCAGGGAAAACCAAGAAATCAAAGGAAAACGCAATCTCTACTATAAGCGAATGTAATACCACACATTCAACAAACCCTGCCCTGCTGTGTTTTGTTTTGTGTCGTCCCTGCCTCCCAGTTCCATCGGGCAGTGATAATTCACGTCGGGCCCGCAGCAGCGCTGACATTGTAAGATGAACTGCTCCCAGCTAGATTAATGCCACCAGATGCCAGGCGAGATGCCATATTAATTACCCAGAGATAATGTCAGCACAACCATATGGCAGCTCAACTGGCCATTTAGTTGACAGGGAGAGGTCTTTATAGCAGTGCAAATTTCCTCATCTGCACAACATCACAGCCTCGCCATATTCTCTCTCCACTGTAGCAACTGGAGCACTTCACATTTGCACATTATTACTTAAATTATTGTAGCTAGATCTGTAGGATGTTATGACAGACAGTACCACATTATTAGGAAGACTCAGTGGTCAAACGTTTTGCAGTATTCATAACATTTTAATCAAGAAATCCCAAAACCAACAATTAATTGATCCTACTAACAAGTATTGTCTGTCAGGACGCATGTTCATCCATTATAATGAACATGGACGTGTAGTTAGTTTTCAGCCAATTCCACATACACGTCCTGCTGCTGTAAATACTCACTAAAGCGCCAAATATACATTAATCTTGCTTAAAACTACAGTGGTCATATATTTCAAAAAACTATTGAGGCTGTTTCAACAATGCTGCTATATATTTGTGACCCATAATTATTTAAAAAAATACATCTTCAGTAGCAATAAATAGGTTTGGGGCTGAGAGCCTCAGACAAGGTAAGGAAGTCAAGTATCAAGATAAAAATACACCAACTAAAATGCTATAATTTCCTTAAAATTAAGCATACAGGACATGCATATAGAGAAAGGAAAATCTGTCTTCCAATAAAATGGCCCCTGAAAGGTTTTCAGATCTTAAATACACATCGCAACCACCTTCAAGAACATTAAAAGGAATCACAAACCCTACCCCTGCACGACTGCAGTGGATATAAATTCTGAAATGTCAGTAGAATTTATTTACCAGCATGTGTTTGTTTTTTTCCTCACCACCATGCTGACTGTAAAGATCATAAACGAAGCAGGCTGGGAATTAATGTCAACGTGAGAAGCAGTGGCAAAGCCCTTTATCATGATTTACAGTTCCACCGCCGGCCCCTTCTTGTTGTGGACTCGTGGATCATTTACAAAGACGGACCATGCTAGCCATCCAAGACACCCCCCCCCCCCCCCCCCCCCCCCCACCACACCACACCCCCACCCACCACCACCGGAGCACCCACCTTCCCCACCCTCCAATCCCCACAAATCCGATTTAATCAGACAACTTGTGCAGTGTGGCTCGGAGTAAGAAAAAGGATAATTAGTAAACAGAGGAGCTACTCGCCAGGCTTCATTGGCATTCGCACCGGGTTACTGTGTCGCATTTAAAATGCAGTCTGATGAAGTCTACAGAATCAAACCATTTGTTACTCCTATTGAGGAGGCTTCGGGCTACTGGCAATTAAATTGGAATTAGCGCTGGGGAATGAGATACGGCAGATTCATACCAAGGAGAAGAGGGAGGGAGGGAAAAGGAAACAGAGAGAGTGCTCTGTCTGGACCTGGCGCTGCTCTACAGTGGGTCAAATCTGGAAGTGATTTGGTTTCTTTTACTTTTGTTTATTTCCTGCATGACTTCAGTTATCATTTTTATAACCAAAACCCTCCACCCAGCCCTCGAGTCTCTTATATATCTCTTGTTACTGAAGTAATAAACCGATTTATATGCTTCTAAAAAAAAAAAATGCAAAAGTAACAAACAAAAGTGGTGCTTTATCAAGAAAAAAAAACATAAATGGGTGGCTCTCAAGGTCCTTAATATCTTTAACTCTGTCATTTGTGTATATAAATATATATCAGATAAAAACAAACATATGACTGCACTTAAACTCTGAGTCTTTGAAGAAGAGAGTGAAGATACAAAGAGATGCCATTTGCTCCGCCACAGCTGACTGGGCACAGTGGAGCTCAGCATGGAGAGAGTGCTGGTCCACTGGCAGAGGGAGGAAGAGAAAGGAAGAAGGGATAGATGGATGGATGGAGAGAGGAGGAGGAAGGGGGGCAGATAAATGAAGTGGAAATGAGAGGGAACAGCTCCTGTGCTACAGCTGGCCTCCCTAACTCTCAGCCAGCCTGGCCATGACAACTGGCTCGCTCTTCCTCTGCCGGTCCGGGAGGGGCCCCCGTTTCTACAGGAGGGGCCGGGCCCTGGATGTACAACTGGTAGAGGGCCAGTAGGCTATAATCACGGGAACAGGTTCACACCATAAACCAATTCAGTTGTTAAAAGACTGTTCCAGTCCATGAACTAGAGTCTGATCAGTTTGGACTTTGATGAATGCAGATTATGTCAAAATGTCAAAGTGTTAGTACGTGTCCAGAGTAAAACGTATTGAGACAATAGTTATTTTATGAGAGGTCTGGTCTTGGGTAGCACTACTCAGCTGGTGAAAACAGATGTATTGTGTATACTGTGCCTCTGGAGGAGCTTCGCCAAGTCGCCCCTGATGATGTCACAGTGATGTCATCAGGGTTATCTCAGCTTGGGCTTGGAAACTCGTCTCGTCACCAGACGTTATGTGAGGGCAATACAAAAGCACTGAAGTGCTCTTTGAAAAACAACATGCATTAACACATTGTTGCACGATATGAAATTATATATGTATGTTTATAAGTATATGCAGCTGCATGTACTGTGTATGACTTATGCAGCCTTGTAATGTCTATAAAGAGTGATACAGTACATATTTTCTCAGTTCTATATGACAAAACGATTGTGTGCACCACTGTCACCAAGATAAATACCTGTACATCTAATAACAGTGGCTAATAGAGGATTAATGTTAGTGCTAAATTAAAATGTTGCTTTAATTTTCATTGCGACCTTTTCTATAAATTACAGAAAGCTAAACAAAATGTGCTTTTAGGGAGAAAAAAAAGTGAGTAAGATGAACATTACCAAAGTAAAGTGTGTGTCTGCGCGCGTGCTTGTGACTACATAAATGCACATATGCACTCATATGCTTCATTCTCAAGGTTAAATACAAAGATGTTGCTCAAGCGAAGTCCATTACTGCAGGAAACCAATGAAAATAAATGACAGCATTCAGTGGGAGGTTCGAGTATCCCACGGAGAAATTTGCACAGCTCAGTCATTTGTATACCCAGTTTTCTCCACATAAAATGCTCAATTGTGTGTTTACAGACGAAGCACCACATTTGAGTGCAGTCCTATTTTTCTCTTTAACAGGAAATGGAGACATTGTCGCTCTGAATATATCGGAGAATCTGTCGGCTGATGTAAATCCCTGTCACCATGATTAATGATGTTGAACGTGAAAAAAAAAAGAAATCCTCAGATGTTATTCTGAGACACTGATTCACTGGGTACAACAATAACGTGCAAGGAGCTTCATACAAATGTAAACTGTGCACATTACAAAAAAAGGACTTCAGCTTTGATAACCAACACTGAAAGAAGAAAATGTCTTAAACAAACCCTGTTTAAAGGACCTGAAGGCTAATTTAGGTTCATTTTGACATATATGAAAAGTAGAAAAGGAAGACAAAGCAGGAAGAGGGTCCTACACCGATTCGAAAAGTGCCAAAAATAGCACCTCAAACTGGCTGTGTGCCAAATCTGTCCAAGTTAATTACTAAAAGTCAACTTTCTATGTTGATAATGTTCTGATTGGGGAACTCTCACAGTTTTGACACTTCTCCTCCCGTACACCCTAATATATATATACACGTACATATATATATAGTTTACTTAAACACCTCAAAAAGGACCTGCCTGCATCTCTGACCTGCGTCACATCTATACATTTCGTAAGTAAGAAGGAAGCGTGGGGGATTTTCTTCAAACATCGTGTTATCCAAACATAAAAGATAATAAAAAGATATCAGCCCACATTCATCGTATAAAATACAGGTAGGAAAACTTTTTTTTTCAACAAAATATATGATTAAAGGGTTATTTTAAGATAAATTCTAGGTAGAAAAAATATTACTTCCTAGGATGTTTTAAGTGGAGGCAGGAAATATCGAACATCCATCACCTGTTGAGTTTATGAACACGTCTTGTGTCATCAGGGCTTAACTGTGCAAGTTCAAAATATTGAAGGTTTTATGATTTTAAACTGTGTTATACTGATTTGATTTTACATGGCAGTATTTGTTATGTATATTTAATATTGAATCTAGAAGACAATTACTGGCAGAAGTTTTATCCAACTGGAAACATTTAAATGAACAAGAAATCATTCTTTTTTTTTGGTACATTGAGTCACCTGCTGTTTCATGTTTGGCATACAAAAACCATTTCACAGAAACACTGTGTATTCAAAACGCTCCAGCTTTGACTTGTTCCCCAATTTCTATGTTTCAATTCAGTTCTTTTGACTTTAAACAGGAAACGGTGGGCTTCCTCTCGTCATGTGTTACACTATAGGTATTTATTTAAGTGATGTTATGTGTATGTGCTGTTTTTTATGTTTACCATAGCAGCAAAGTGTGGGGTGGGGGGTGTGAGGGACGACCAAATCCTGCTTAAAATCTTACATAAAAGACAACAGAGTGACGTTTCCTATTCCCTTTACTCCCTTAAAATAAGGTTTGGTTTGTGGGCCACACGGACTGGGAGTGACTTGCCCAACTCCACCTAAACCCTGTCAACCTCCCGTCACCCCCCCCCACCTTTACCCGCTGTCCTGCAATGGAATCCCAAATCTCTCCTCGCCTTCCCAGGATTTATTCTTCTCACTGGCCATCTGGACAGTGGGGGCAGACAATGTAAAAGGAAAAAGGGGCTGGGGGGACGGGGTTGCAAACCCACATTAGTCACAGGCTCTTAGGTCCTTCGACCAATACACACATTATACACATACACACACACACACACACACACAGAAAGGCTGAAGCCAAATGACCCCAGCTCCCCCTCACTTTTTTCCCTTCACTGTGGCTGCTGACTTCGTCTTTCCTGCTGGACAAAAGGCTTTTAGCACCTCACTCTACTGTCCTTACCACAACACACACACACACACATACACACACACACACACACACACACACACGCAGCACCATCCATCCCTTCTAACACAGACACGCCGGACAGGATAGGGTGTTTGTTTTGTTTTCTCAGACGGCTTGGGAGGAAGGGAAGGGAAGGGAGGGGTGGGAGAAAAAAAAAAACAAGGATGAGGGGAGGTGGGAGAAGGACGCTATCTAATGTGTGTAACTTTAAAAAGTAGATCAAATCATATGTGAATGCTCAGGGAAAAGCATGGCCAAATCGCTACTGAATGATAAAGGTATTAGGTACAATGGGGATGGCATGCTTTTCGGCCGGCTTAATGTAGTTAACGTAGGGCTTTTGTTGGGAGTAGCAGAGGATGAGTACAGGGGTGGAGGTCTGAGAGAAAAGTCACTGTGAACTACAAGCATCCATTGTGGGGGAAGTTTGCATTTAACACACATAGACGAGGCTTTTGCTCTCAAAGAAACAATGTGAAAATAACTAGGAGAGCAGGTGAAGGCTGTGCCCTTCTTGTATGGCAAAATAATCACCAGACGCCCGAGTTCAACTCGATGAAACCAAGATGCTGCAAGAGCCAATGGCAGCCTTTGTATGGAATCACGATAACGCTCCCAATACACCTATATCATTGTGAATTAGCAGTATATAAGCACGGGATGTGGCCACGAATACCACAGCAGTGCATTATAAGCTGCCGTTCACAGCTTGAATGCAACAGTGAAAGTGAACAATAGATTGCACTTGTGAAATGGGGAAGAGCAGGAGATGAATTAGTAAGCGGTAAGGATCAGTAAATTAATCAGTAATATAAGCATCAGTGAGCAGTACTCAGGGTGGCGGTGAGGATGCAGAGGAACGTGAACAAATTCAGATTTTTTTACCAAACAATACTGTACAGTATTTTAGGATTTTCTGTCCATAATATAACTAAAAGATGTACAGTCCAATAAGATTTCACTTAAATCTGTGGCTGATATTGGTTAAAGGTGTAAAGACTAAGGATGTTACATCAAATTCTGATTAATATTAAAGTTTTGATGGGAAAATTATTATAAGAAAATCGAAAATCCTTTCTCAAAATTACTAATAACATTTTTTGAATGTAAATTCATAAATCAGACATTTTTCATGTACGGATTCCCATTGGTTAATGTGGGGCTTACGGTGGTTAAAAAGGAGAATTCATTATGCTATGCATTGTTGCTATTATTATTATTATGCTATATTATTAGATATTGTAAACTTGGCTGGAAATTTCCTGCCAACCCGCTAATAAAAGTGTAAAAATGAACTGAATCAAACACTTAACATCAGTGCATCTGCCTGAAGTCAGCTGCAGAAACCCTTCTCTGAATACAGTATTATATTTACTATAAAACTGTATGTTGAAATGGTTGCAGGTGTGTCATCATCTAGAAAGCCATCTTGGGTGTAGTTGAGGCTTGGAAAGTGGAAATTTTAGTAATTTCGGCTGGTGATTCAAATGAAGTGAGGAAAAGAGATCAACCTCAATTTAATTATCTTTAATACACAGGTTTAGGCAAGTTAATTAAAAACTACACCACGGCGTGTTTTACACACAAAAAGTCTAAAACAAAACAAAAACCTAATGATTCATATCATTTTTAAGGCCCCATTTGTGTGAAACATCTGGCCGATAACATTCACTTACTGTCATGTGTATGAAGTTAAAGTGGTGATTATAGGTATTAAAAAGGCGTTTAGGCGGGTTTACTGCATCCCACCAGAAAGTACATTTAAAAAAATCTAAACACTCTGAAATATGCATTAATTTGTTCATTTTATGTGTCCATTTCCATTGAACAACAGATTTACATTTGCTTAAAGTGCTTTTAAAGCCATCTCCCAAACAAGTGGTGAATGAATGCAATAAAGGGGAGTTCAGGCAGCTGTGACCTTGGAGCCAAACTGCGAGCGGCCGACATGACTTTGTGGGTTGGAAGAAAAGGCTTTATTTATAGATCAGCTGTGTGTCGATCAAACTCCATCGAGGGGAAAACGGCAGCCGTCGGAGAAAAGGAGGAGGGAAAGTGTGTGTGTGTGTGAGTTGCTGGGAGGGTTGCTTTTTGAAGAACTAATACAGTGGTGTGCCTCCATCTCACTTAATTCCATTTAAAGGAAATTGATTTGGAGGTTGGGGGGATGTGAGGGGAGTGCACAGGGTTGTTCTCTCTCTCCATTACGATTGTGATGAAGTCTTGGCCTCGTTTCATTCGTGTCCTTTGGTGCTACTACATACAGTCGTGTGCTGTTGTGCTATAACGTACAGTATTAAGGGAAGAGAAAGGGATGAAAGTTTAAATGATCCTTGTGGGGGAAGTGATTTGCTGCAGCAACAAGTAGCAGGAAAAAATGGAAACTAAATATTAAAGAATATAAATAAGGATTACAGCTGACTGGGTTTATGCAGCATAAATACATGCAGCTGCTAATATCAACACTGGGAGATGCAGGAGACGTATGAGAGGAGGACGGGAAACAGGAGTCTGTGCTGCAGAACAACTCTCACTCCACTTCAGATCTTTCATCTCAACTGGCTTTTTAATAGAGAAAAAGATTTTCAAAACATTCTGGAGGAGAATCATAAAATTATTAATCTTTGAGCAAGTTTAAGTTATTTATAAGTGCTGTTATTAAACCTTAGAAAGCTATTTTGTGCAATAAAAACAATAGATACTGTGACTTGTTTGTTATGTTTAGAATATTGGCTATAAGATTAATAAAAATCAAACCCTTAACCCTTTACTGTATCTTTTCATAGAAGACACTTAATTTAATAAAATCTTTGTTTTTTTTTTATTATTCCCTCATTGCTGTAAAATGCCAATATCTCCAGATTTCCATACATTTGCATCTTATTCTTTTTTCAGTTTCCAACATTCACATTATATTTTAAATATTAATCAGTTTCCTTTTATTGGTTTAGGGAAATATTGTATCATAACCTGTATTTTATTCACATTTCATTCAATTACATTACAGGACCCGATTCAGAAAAATGCACCCAAAAGAATGCCCCCCCCCCCATTATATTCCTTATTAAATAAAAACGGATCAATTCCCTTTTCTATTGTGCTTGATAATATCATCATCTTCATCCATATTTTATTCATATTAAAGTGAATTACATAGCAAATGAGGACTATAGAAAAATGCTGTTGGTACATAGTGTATACTGTATAGGTTACAATTAAAATACGTGACTGTCTAAGCTCCCTGTTTAATTCATCTAGTTTGAATTCTGCACAGACGATTCCAATCAAACTACTGAGAGGAGAACAAACTGGACATGCACATATTAATACATGCTCATCCACTCCTCACACAAAGCCAATATTTCCTTTGTGTATGACAAAGAAAGAGACTAAAAGAAAATCGTACCACACGTCTAAACTGTGGCTTTGATTTAATTCCTATCTTCATCTTTTTTCACCAGGGAACTTCACTTATCACAATATCACTGGGCAGCTTGTAGATTTAGTCATTTCTCTGCGTGCATGCTCAGGCAGATGAGAGCCGGGGAGGTTCGTGTTTTCCACATTTGTACGGGAAAATCAAAGGCAGCTGAGAAACTCAGCGATGCTCAAAAGCTTCTCAGACAGAAAGCGAGAGGAGAGAAAACAAGTGTATTCAGTGCCAGGACTGTTAACAACCACCTGTATCTGCCCACCTGTGGTTTCTAAAAGAGCTCACACAAAGAGTCGGCACCCGGGAGGAATTAAAACTAATCCTAAAATTATCTTTGAAAAATAAAGACTCTGGAAAAATATCCACTCAGACATTAGGTTTGGAACAAATGTGCAATCATACAGAGTTATCACTCTCATACAGACTGACGTGTCTTCACCGTGAGCATATGCAACTACAAATTCATACTGCAATCCAGAATACTGCCAAATTTCGTTGAGCTAAACTGAATATTCTGACTCATGATGATCAAATTGGGATTCACTGAAGGCAGAAATGAAATCATTACTAAAAGACCATCATCTTAAGCCTCCATCTCTGGAGAGAAGTGAGAAGCCTGCTGCCCCAGATTGCCTAAAAATGCAGATAAGAAACAATCCTGCACCAGAAATTGGTCCTGCAGGACTATTACATTGGAAAGATTAGTGGAAGATAATCATATAATGGCGATGATAGCACCGATCGCAACAAAACGACCCCATAAAGTCACCTCTGAATAAAGAACAGGCGATATAGATGAGTGGGAATAAAGCAGTAAAGTGCCTGTGCTGGGTAGCATGTGTGAGACAGCTGTGTGAAGGGCTCAGCGCTGCCTCTAACCAGCAGGGGGCGCTCCTCTGTCTCCACACACACTCACTGGTTCCCACTGGAGAGCCAGAGCAACAAGGGAAGGGGAGAAGTCCTCATATGACCTTCTAGTTCACAGGAGTTTGCCTCCAGAAAAAAAAAAAGAAAAAAGCCTCTTATATGGTATATGGTAAGACTTAACAGCCTCAGTGTCCACCGCTCAGACAGTTAATGGCTGAGAATGGAGATTAGAAAGTAGTTTAGAGGGTCAGGTGTTTGTTAAGGAGCGCTGGGGTCACCGAGGGTAAATGCTGTTTCACTAACATGGGCACAGTCTGAAGAAGCAATGTCTTGTTAATTTCACTTGTACATTAGGGACGCATTACAGCAGCCACCTTAACAAGACAAGTGATCTAATATCAGCATGGAGGACTTTATTTACTCTGCTGATGGCGTGAGATCATTTCACTTGTTCCCACTGCTGTTTTGACTTCTTTTGAGATTAATCTGGAGATTAATATCGTGAAACAATGACGAATGGTGCACATGGCCGCCAGAGAAGTGACTTCATTATGGACAATTCTTTAAAAAAAACAAAAAAAAACAGATTAAAATCAAAACAGTTTAAACGGGCTCCATGGTGTTTAATTAAAATAGGTTAATACTGAGATTTTCTGAAATCTTTGGGGTTTTTTGTGCATCCTTTGAGCAGACTGCTATAAAATGGTAAATGAAACTGGGCCACAGCAGCAGCAAATATTAATTGGGTGCATCAAAGAAGAACACGACTAATTAAATGAGGGTTATAGGAACATACTCGACCAACAAGTAACTATGTAAGTAGAGAAGAATGAATGAAAAAGTGCAAAAAAGCTACTATAAAAACATATTGGCTTGTAATATAACACACACACACACACACACACACACACACACACACACACTACATTTAACTGCAGAGTAATAGAATAGTAATATATTCATTAATATTGTAGCAATAGTTGGCAGGCCAGGCCGTACTTTTAAAATTTTCATTTTGCTCTTCGTTTTGTTTGATGTGTTTTTTCCATGTTAAGAAAAGGCAACTTTAAATGCGTTTTATAGGTATCCAACTCCCCCAAAAATGCTGAATAATTTTGGTAAAAGACAGCAAACTAAAGGATCTGATTTCATAAAGTTCAGGGAGAAAAGTTCAACAGTTCCACAAAGAACATCCCTTAACCTGTTCACTGAATGACCTTCATTAACTCTGTATGGTGTCTTCTAAATGGCAGGGTTCATTTAGGAAATCCTGCTACAAGAAAACCCTTAAAAGTAAGTAAAAGTAACAACGGTAAAATGGTACCACACCAGTAAAGGCCAAGGACAGTATCAACAAATCTCAAATTACACAACTTCCCTATTCAGACTAACCAACTTAACCAGGCTCTCAAATATATAGTTTCACTTTCAAAAAAGGCAAAGTGAATTTTCAAAACAGCCGGGCACCGTAGTTTTTAGGCAAACAGGAGTAAAAAAGTGTAATACGTTTTTTGATTATGTTGTGAGCGTGCAGGATTGACTCAAAATAAACTACAGTGTGTGTTCATGGCAAAGGAACAAGTCGCCCAGTGCGATAAAGTGGCCAACTGATGTGTTTTTAAATAGTCTTTTTGACAACAACGGAGCTCTACGGCACAGACGAATAACCTTCATTAGGATTTGACTACACAGGCAATACTTGTTAGTAGGATCAATTCATTGGTTAACAATAAGAAAAAATATAGAACATCGCCAGACTTTATCTTTGCTCTCGTGAAGCAGAAAGATTCTGTGATGAGCCTTTCATTTGTCGCTACCGTATCATTAAGAATCATTAAGGATCCTAATGAAAGACATTGTGAGATTTGTGCTTAATGGAAAACAATGTGTAACTTGATGTCAGCATCTTCCCACTGCGTCTTCCTCGTCTCCTTGTGTTGCCACTTTGTGTCTGCTCCATCATGTCTATCTTTAGCTCTTCCTCTCTTCCTCTACCTCTCTGTCTTCAGGCAATATTTCTCCGTGGCCAGAGCCCAAGAAATTATAGAGTGGTGTGGGAGGGAGACACCACGAGCTCTCTGACCCAGACTTGCTGCTATAAATCCACACGTTTTTTTTTTTCTCTTTTGAGGGGGGAATTCTCCCACCTTGACCCCATCGCTTCCTCAGTACATCTGGCCTGCGAACGAGCCAACTGACACCCTCGACAGCAACACACACCAGACACAAACACAACCTTTGCTCACACACTTGGGTGGGCAGGAGAGAACACATGCAGCAATGAGAAACAGATTCTGACTTCATACATGTGACTGAGCAGTACCATGCAGACACAATGTATCTGTAATCTCTGACAAAGATTCTGTCTGTGCAGATCCTCGTCAAATTTCATTAAATGAGCACTCTGGAAACACTGATCATGTGTTGAGGACAAAAACGATGTGAACATTACATCCTTCCATCACTAATTCGATAATGTGAGGACAAGATACGTTTAACGTCAAACCCTTCCAGTCACTAACTGTAAAAGAGCTCCGACTGCCACCTGTTTTAAGTACTTCTTCCTTCATGTAATGATTTTGCGGTAAAAAGTAAGTAAAGAAAAATGTTACATGGATGCCAAGAAGATTTTCCTTGAAGTAGAAAACACTCAAAAAGGAGGAACTTGTCCAAGAACAGTGTCTGGACAGTGACTGGGACAACATTTATCCTCAAGATAAACTCCAGATCCATCCTTCATTTTTACGGATGATGACAAATCTTTTATTGAAGGAAAACATTAACTATGTTTAACGTTCTGTCCATGACAACAGATAGAGGAGGCAGCTAATCCAGTGTGTCTGTCTGTGTTGACATCTATTGTGAGCCAGAGGTGTCCATTGTCCAGCAATCGCTGATGACGTGTGTCTCTATTAGATTTTCTATTAACTTTAACTTCATTTTGTACTTCATTCATTTATTAAATACTTCAGAGGCAAGGTTGGTTTGAGTATATATACGTTTGCATCTCACTCCTTTTCTGTACGCATGCTTTTCTTCATGTTCATTTGTTTCAGAGCTGCAGCTGCTGGAGACCGGTCAATATTATTCCTTTCAGAGTTTGTTTCAAAGTGAGTTCTTAAAGTTCAAACAAAACCCAGTTCCTTACATCTTCTTGAATGGAGATGTGTATACGTATAAAAAGACCTTGCATGATGTACTTATTGGTGAGTAACAAAGCAAAAGCTATGGTCTTCAGTGGTGGAATCCAAGACTCAAAGCGCTGCATTTTGGGATGTTTAAAAGATGAACTTTCTCTTTTTTTTTCCATTTTCCCTCCTTTTCAACCCTATTTAAGATTCCTGGCCTTTCACCTGACCCCAGGCCTTAGCCCGGGCAGTTGGGGGAGCTGGTTGCTTGCAGTAGTGGGGGTTAAAGTGTAATCCTGGTCCTGTGACCACAAAGGCTTGGCCCCTGAGGGCCAAGGACCAGCCACATTTTCTGAATTGCAATGTTATCCCTCAGCAAACCCTTCGGACTGAATACATATCAAAGGATTACATTGCAGCAATACTCTTTGCTCTGGTGTTTAAGGATGGCCATGAAGCCCAAACCCTTCCCTCGTCCCTCAGTCGGTTACGGTTTTAGATTTTGGTTTGGTTTTTAATTGTGTAGGAGGAGATTATACAATCCAACTTAAACTTTTCAGAGTCTAGTTTGAGAACTTGTCAACAGCACCAAAGGGAGCTGAAGAAGTTTCTTTTTTTTTTCATTATATCAATGCCTCAATCCAACTAGTTTCTCATCAATCTATTAACAAGAGTAATTGCCACATAGCATCATTACAACTGACACATATTTTAAACCATTCAGATGCTGATATCTGGCTGCTAGTGTACTGCTAATTGCTTGCTTAAGTAATCCATTAAGGAGTGTTTCTACAACAGCTTGCATGCTCCATTATCATTAGTTTTATTCTGAGGAAACCTTAACAAACCCTCTTTAACAGCACCGCGGTTTGGCCCTGAGCGCCTCTTTGCATTTAAACCTAAAGAATTCGCTTTTTTTTTTTTTTTTATAAAAAGGAGCAACTTCAGAAGATAGAGAGAACTGAAGCGAAAGAGAGAAAAGGTTTAATTGACGCCTCCCCCATTTTCCCAGGGTGAAGACCAGAGGGAGGAGGGATGGGGTTGAGAAAGAGGAGGGGGTGATGTGACACTGCCCTCCTGGTGTTGCGACTGTACAAAAGGAAGCAGATTTGCAGAGGAGGTGACCCCTGACCTCTAAAGCTTCAGAAAGGGTCCTCAGTGGCCCCAGCACCCCCCAATCAATCACCTCCCAGAGCCTGCTGGTCAGCCGGACTGTAAGGGGACACCGCAGTCGGACCAGTGGACCCACCCCCAAACATTCCTTGGTAGGAGACGTTCTTTTTGGCAAAGGGTGGGGGGCTCAAAAATAAAAGATTTGTCAGTTAAAAATATAGTCGTTCCATCCTGTCAAACTTCATCCTCTTTGCCCAAATTAAATTTCAGTGTCAGGAAGCTGATGAGAAATCTCCACTAATCTAAAATTGTAAAGAAGTACAGAATTTTTCAACAAAGCCGTGAAAACTCTCAATATGCTTCCAGTAATTAAAAGTTTGAAAATGTCAAACACTTCAACATACCAAGTAGCTGCTAAAGAAATGCAAACAATAAACGGCGGAGAAATTATCCTGCGTTTGCTCTTAACATTTTTATGTTCAGATTTTCTTCCACATTTTTGAAGGTTTTTAGTCTAAATTCCATTATTACAAATAAATACTGATAAATTATTGTATTTTTGTATAAGACTGTAGAGACTAGATTCACTTTTTCCTTTATAACTGCATTTAACTGTATTTAAAACACATTATTTGATCATTTGTATTCATAAACGAAAGAATATTTGAATCTTTACAATATGTAATGTAACCAAATGTATAAATATAGTGTAATACTGTAGTCTCCAAATGTATTATTGTAAAACCTTTTCCAATGTGGCACCTTACCTTCTTTAATTTTCTTTGACTTTCTTTGATTTGTCTGCTTTGGATTAGATACATATTTTTTTTAGGGACAAACTTGTTTATTTTGTGTAATTTATTGTAATTTGTTGTAAGTTTCCGGGTTAAACTATATTTATGACAACACATTAAGAACTCAGACTGTATGCAATGTGACTACATTGTTTCCCACTGCACCATAATGTATGTAAAGCCTGATTCGAACCCTCTATATTACAACCGAGTTTTGTTGTTTTTTTCTCATATTTGTGCCTATGTGAAAGGTAGCGCACCCTTCCTAAAGAAAATGTTTAAATAAATATCTTGAAGTCTTAAATTGTTCCAGAGCTGAGTTTTTGTGGCATGCAGCAAGCCCCATTCTTCATTTTCCATATTTTTCATTGCCTACTTGACCAGCACCTGACTGTATGATATAGCTGTGCAGAAGACTTTTGATTTTCCTGTGAATTAACACTGTTGCTCCATAGCTGTAAAAGTTAGTCAAGGTCAAGTGTGAACAGCTGGCTGCTGACTTACGAATGTGTTGCTGACACCACAGAGACTTTTGGAATATTTGCTTGTGAATAAATACATAATTAAATGCTAAATTAATTTCCAAGTGAACATTTACATATTAGAGTCAGGAGAGCAGGAATGAAGGGCAGCACAGACAACAAGGAAAGGTGCATAGTGATCACTGACTTACTGGTATCAGTGCTTTTAATGCTTTTTTTTTTTAAACCCAGGGCTTTTACACAAAGAAACATCTTTGCATTTCATTATAACCTTTAATATGCATGACTGATACAATTTTCCATTCTTTTCATTATATGAAATCATTAATATTCAACAATAACTTACGCATTCAAAAATGCACAGCATTCACCTCTCATCTCCTTCAGCCAAGATTCTCATAATGTTGATTAGACATAATGATAGCAAAACTGAAACACACTCTGCACTGATTTCCCGTCAAGACTCGCGTTCTAATAATTTGATAACAAAAACAAAAAGGACTCGAGCGCTCTGGTCCCTCAGTAATCTGTGACCTCCAGTTATGGGCAAGTCAGCCTGTAAACAGAGGCTTGTCAGTTAGATAAAGAGTCATGAATCTTGTTGAACCAGGCTAGGAAAGACCAAACAGACCATAATTATGAATGACTTGTGAGATATGGGTTTTAGCTTAGATCTGATATGAAGACGACCAATCACCTTGATTAGAGATATTTAAATAACCTGTTCAACCTGTGTCGAAGCCAGGCGCATTTTACTTGTCAGATGATGTTTAGCTGACACTTGGTTGGAAATTATATAACAATTGAACGAGAATTTTCCCTTGTTATTGGAAAAGCTTTGTTTCATGTCAACTGCTTTCAGACAACCTGAAACACATTAACTCATTTTCCACTTTGTTTATGGCAGCTGCAATCAGGAATAGCTGTAAATAGCAGCAGCAGATTGTGCAGGTCATTATATCTGTATAACCCCTTGTTACTCAATATGGGACTAAAAATTATGATAAAATACAGCTAATGTAAAACTCAGGACGCTGAAGTCGACAGCAGCTAAGATCAAAGCATTCCAGGTTACAGCCGTCTCTCTAAATAGAGCACATAAAATGTGTAATTTGTAGCAAGAATGCTGTCGAATCAGTTGAACTGCTGATTCACTCCTAACACAACACCTGAGCAAACATGCACAGGATGATTCATTGTTACTACGAGCAAATAATGGAAGAAAATAGAAAAGTTCAGTGACTCCAACAGTCAGAAAACACCCTACATATGTGTAATTCCACTCTGCTTGCATGTACAAATTAACACTCACAGGATGCTCTTTTTTTTTTCTGCTCCTCGCAGAGCTTATCTAGCATACACTAGTGTTTTTTCTTTTTGTGGCTGGTTGCAAAGGCCTGACCAGGTGCCATCTATCAAAACAATCTGCTCTCAGGGGGAAACCTGCTATTAACTGATAAGAGCCTGCCCTCGGTGGGGTGTAATGGGTCCCACTTGAGTTTCTTTTCGGAGTATTGTCCTAGCAGGCCACCTCCAAGTCCAAGAAAAAAACCCAACTCAATGACTGCTCTCTGTTTCACGCCTCCTTGTCTAAAAGTACAGCAGCTGCTTCAAGCCACCACACGGTCTTCAAGAGCCAAATTCAGCCGGGCCAGTTGAGGCGGGAGACGTCATTCCTCCGTAGCTAAGAAAACAAACAGTGAAGTCGATGGTATTTTGTACGGATCAGCTCTCTTTTTAACGGAGCAATGTGGGGTTATGTTTAAGAATATACCATTATCTCATTATATCACCACTATTATTATCTGAAAATATATGTTTCAATGAAATGACACATCTGTGGCCTCTGGTCATTCAATCACACGTCACATTTCTGTACCTTAAGTAAATATGTTGCATTAAAATTCCTTCAGTTAAATGACTGTACCTGGAAAGTGAAAAAAAATCTGCTTTAAAAAAAGGGTCATCGTCATGTTTGCATTAGCCCATTTACTGTAACTTTTGTGCAAAATCTTACATGTTTTAGAAACAAACCATGCCTTGCCTTTGAGTCAGTCACTGACTTACAAAAGCATTACCATGTGATGATAAACAGACATGATTTACAGCGCACAGTCATGACTCATCTCGAAAATAGAAACCAATGGCTGCCTGGGAGGTAGATACTGTAAATGATATTGTCATGGTTTTGTGGTAAATTAGCTAAACACATGCAAAACTTCTGACCTTTCAGGTTCAAGTTTCGAGTTTAACATATTGTAAATCCACGGCAGTAAAGTAAAGCTGGGTTTACTGTAACTAACATGTATAAAGAGCAAGATATTCCACGTGGGAGAACATCTGGCAAGCAGCCATATTTCTCACCTGGTTTTTCCTGAAATAAAACACTGGAAATAAACTTGAACTTCAATTAATGTCCACCAGCTTGGAAATTCCCATTTAACTCCATGTGTAATGTAGCATTTTCTTCTATTAGTTCATATGGGCTTCTGTAAGTGGTATTAAAATCATTGGGGAACACATAAGCCAGAAATCTAACATTATATTAAAGCCTCTTTGTTTGTGTATAAAGTGATCCAAACTTTCTTATAGTGATCGGTGAGCAGCTCATTTCCTCTACAGAGGAATTAAGTCAACTCATCAACTGGGAGCCGAAATCACATTCAAATGGAATGATAATTAATTAAGTCTAAATGTCATTTTCATAATTGGGATTGTCCAGAATCTGTGCTTGTTTTGTCTTAATAATTTTCTCCTGCCTACAAGACAGAAGGACAGACAGTCGTGACAACACATACATACAGGAATCATCCTGCTGTGTCCTGATGAGCTCATCTATGGTTATGTTATGTTGGAAGTGACCAGCACTGACTGAAGATGAGGGAACCCCTGACTGCCTGTTTTTAGGCAGTTCTATTCATTGAAGCCATCTACGGGAAGGTTGCCAAAATGACCCATCAGAGATTGACGGGGGTTAAGCTCCCATAATCAATATGACACTGCTAAGTGCCCTTTGATTGAGCTGCACGCAGTGTAAAAGGACATTTCTGTGTGCCCGGCTGCTCTTGCCACCAAGAAATGCAGCATTTGTCCAAAGCTAAACGGTCTTCTGAATGTCATTGTCACGGGTACATTAACTTTTATATGAGTCTGAGAGACAGACTTGGAGTGAGGACGAACGGCCATTTTCATTAGCGTGGCTGCTCGGTGCCATTAAGGGTGCTGTCAGACGGACAGGGACAGAAATGGTTTGCATTGGGGTGCACGAGGCAGGAGATTTCATTCCTTTTCTTAAAATGTACCACGAGGAGCTGGAGTGTTTGGAGGCAGTGGCTAAATTTGCCGGTGTGAAACCCTGTGTCACTAGGCAACTGGATCTGATGGCTCCTTTGTTTGGGGTGAAAGGTTGGAAGCACTCGTACTAATCTCCTTGCTTCACAATTAAGGAACACAGGAGAGCTGCTCGAACCTCTTCCCGCTCTCAAACAACAACAACAAAAAGAAAAGGATTGAAAGACTCCTCTATTGTCCCTCCTCCTCAGTCCCGACTCCCCCTCCCCTCTCTCCACGCTAATCGAAAGGTATTTGCACTGTAAATTAAAAGGGCCCTCGCGCGTTGCTGTTTTAACACTGACGCGCTCTCCTAAGATGTCCACAAACAGCTCCAATCTAATTACAGAGGGAGATTTACTTCAAATAACACTGTGGACAAAAGAGCCCTGGCTATTGTTGACGTGGGGCCAGTGTTCCACATCTCTTTCTCTCTTTCACTCTCTTGGGCGAATCCTTTTATATACAAAGTCCTCGCCTTGCCAAGGTTAAAATGCGATGGGATATCTGAAAGTAGGGGACCTCCTGACAAAAGCGGCCTTTTTATTCCCCGGATGGCAAAGGCCTTCGCAGATTTCCACTTTTCTGTGTCTTTCCTTATCTGTCCTCTTTTTTCTTTCTTTTTTTTTTTTTTAACCAAGCAGATCTCGAACAAAGCCGCAGCGGCTGACATGCAAATGTAACCGGGGGAGAATAGCGGCATCCAAGGGAGTTGAGATTGTCCGACAACGGGACGCGCTCGCTGGGGTGGCATTGTGACGTACGGCTGAGACACATCCTCAGGGTCGAAAGAGGGAGGAAGGGGATGGTGGATATTGGCTGGCCAGATTTGCAGTGTGTCCTGCTGACTTCCATTTTATGGCCCGTGAATCGCAGAGCCCTCTGGGAGTCTATAATCCGCGCGCCCCCCCCAACCCTCCCACTGCCCATACCACATCATTTTATTGGTCTCTCTGGATATGTGGCTGCTGTCCCTGGTTTACAATGATCCATCCATGTGGGGATTCTCCCGCAGCCAGTCCCGTTGCAACACTACGGACATCCCAATTTGCTACTGGATCCCACCCACCTATTTCCCCCATATAAGAATACTACCTCCCTTCCTGACATGCTGTTGTCCAATGGTTTCCTGTGGCGATGCCTCAAAGCGACTGTGCCCACCATGACACTAAGCCTCGGCACTGAGGCTCTGCAGTGCAGGGGCCCAGTTGGGTATTTCTCAATGAATGAAGCTGGGTGCGGGGGAACGTAGCAGTGCCAACTCTCATTCACACATTTTATCTCATTTACACACAAACCACACATCCACTATTCACATAGGCCGCTGTGCATAGCACTTATAGCTATGGCGGATGATTACCACCGGGTGTTGGTCACACGGCAGCCGTGCACAGTATCCATCAACTGAACGGAGGATCTTCCTCCGCCTGGAAAAACTCATTTAGATCTTATCTGGGGAAAAATTTGTTTGCCGAGGGAGAAGGAGGAGGTTAGTAGCAGGAGAAGTGACTGTAGTCGAGCTAGAGCTGCTTGATTTAATTTAGCCCCCGATAGTGTCTCTGACCACTTGCACTCTTCTTATTTTGGAAGGTGAGTGAGAGTGAGTGCCAAGGAGGGGGAGATGGAGGGAGGCAAAGAGAAAGAGGTATTTGTTTTCAGAGACAGCGGTAAAGGGAACCGTGGGGCTCTAAATGATCATCCTACAAACATTTCGACAGTAAATAGATATTACGCAGTATAACAACCTGTATGAATATAGAGCTAAAACATAAGCTGAGACCCTCCTCAGTCATTGACCCTAGATATCTAGACAGAACCCACTCTCTAGTATCACTGTCTTAAAGAATTTCACTTATGATACAATGCTGTGAATCACTGATATTGAATCTGTAGATACAGTAGGTACAATGGAACAATTTTGATGACGCAAATACTCCCAAAGGCTGCTTGTTACAGCTTCCAGGATTTGCTGCTTAAAATCGGTTTTACATAAGTGTTATTGAGTCCTTTTGACAAAACAAGCAATTTGAAGCCCAGTGAAATTGTGATTGTGCCATTTTTCACTTTTATCTGACATTTCACGTTTTTGTTTAAATACGGAGGGCTATGAGTGAAGCAGACAAAAGAACACGCATGCCGTCACGAAGAGTCGAGCGTGATCAAGATCGATCATGAAGCCGTGAATGTGTACTCAGTAGTGTTTCGTCTGTTTGTTTGATGCGAACAGAAGAAGACGTTCATCCTCTGTATGTCTCTGCACGTCTCAGTGTCGACCTGGGAAGGTGAACGTGGCACCCGACACCCGCTGTGACCCAAAATGCCCTGTGTGAGTTCTCGGGCCAGCAGACAGACAGACAGACAGACAGACAGGCGGATAATCTGCCTTTGACCACGGACAGCTTGCTCCATTATGAGTGGGATGCTAAAACGATGAGCCCGGTGCTAATCAACATTTTGACTCACCAGATGACACCGACTCAACATGCTAACATTTTGTGATCAGAAGCCGTAATTCTAATGCACATCTGCCGTCCAGTGATGAGCTGCAGCGAGCTGAAAGGCCTCATAAACATGCTTATCTTATCTTTATGGTGATAATTTCATTCAAACAGTTAACCGGAGTTAAGAGTGAGCAGTAGGTTGAGTGGAAACACATTCACACTTGCGTGGTCCAGGAGGTTGTATGTTCCTCTGTGTGTGTGTGTGTGTGTGTGTGTGTGTGTGTATTGGCAACATGTGTGTAGCACGGCCTGCCCGGGCTGGAAGAATATTTGCTTTGCTTATCACCACCCTAATGCTCACTGACAACTTAATAACATCACAATTAACTAAATGCTAAACAGATGCCAGTGTTGGACTAATGTGATTGAGACAATCGGCACTTTTGACGTGACCCCTGTGTAGCGCTGCCATTGGCCTAATTTGCTTGAGTGACATGACTGGACTGTGTGTGTGTGTGTGTGTGTTTGTGTTTGAGGTAACTGATTGCTAGGCCACCGATGTGAACAATTTACGAGGAAGAAAAGAAATAACGTGACTAAAAAGAGCCTCTTTTTTTCTGACAATCATAACCTTGTTGTACTCCCTTTCCCCCCCTCTCCTCTTTCTCTTTTGCTTTTTCTGTCTCTCCTCCTATCCTCCCTCCCTTTCTGCCGCTTTCTCTCTCGCCAAACTATTTCTGGCTTGAGAAAAGAAAGTGTTTACTCTGCGGCAGAGGCCTGTTGGAATCACGCTGTGTTCCCACTGGCTAAACCCACTATTGCCACTCCATGGTTTGCATATTTTCCCTGTATTACAAGACTTTAAAAAAAGGACGGAGGGAGATAAAGAGAGAAAGAAAGAAAGAGAAAAGAGTAAGAGAGCAGCCTCCCCCTCCTATTATATGTGGATTTTTTCTGGCACTGCTGTGTGTGTGTGTACATGGAGAGGACTCATGTATAAACAGGAACACCAACAGTCGGACAACAAATTCTTCCGAGGCTTGTGGACTCCGAACTCATTTCTACACAGGTCACATGGGATATGCACTCCTTGTCGTTTCTACTGCTACTCACAGCTCATGCTGAATAACAGGCAACTGCTCATACTGAATGTGGCCTCAGTTTGGCAGATGAATGTGCAGATTGCAATGCAAATTACAAAGTGTGCACTTGTGGATTGGCAGTTATAGAGCCTGTAAAATGTACAAATCCCTAGTAGTGAAATCAGCACTTTTTTAAATCAGCAGAAAGATGAAAAAACAAAGGAGAAAAAATGTACTTTAACTTCAATTTATTGCTTAGTTTTTTGTTTGTGGGCCGCTTTCTCTGTGCACATATTCTGACCTTTTGCTTTTCTGCACCAAGCTACAGTTTAATCAAGTGGAATGTGAGTGTGGTGGGCTTTACCAATAAAATACAAGAGCTATAAATTATAGTGGGGACCAAAACAATCTATTGCAAAAAAGAGATGAAGATGGCTGGCAGATGTATAGAGATATAGAGATTAAAACAGAATGAGAAAAAGAAAGAAATGTCTTGTACAGCCCGACGGGGAGAGGCTTTACTGGAAATGCAAATTGAAAATGACACGTTGGAGGTGGCCGTGTTTAAATGAGCACTACAGTTTCACAATAGGATATTATGATGTGGGACCAAATCCACAGTAAAACAGCTCTGGAAACAGTTTACAGCTGATATCACAAAGAGGAAATGACACAGCGTACAGCAGTGATGGACAACTACAGCTTTTCTGCCAGAAACATTGCCTCTGAGGACTGTTTATTCTGTTTGAGTAACTTGTCCAAATCTCCAAAGATTTATGAAACCGAATGCATTAAAAGCTCAGTCAGCGATGGTAACCCAAAACAGGTTTTGTGACAATTTGTCAACCTGTTCACATTCCCAGGTCGTCATATAACGACGCTTTGTCGTACCTTTAATGACCGTCCGTATCAAACAATAACTAGCTCCTTAAATTTTACTGATCCTTTCAACAGCAGAGCTCACAGTATGCATTGAAGAACTTTATTGTCCTTTGTTTAAAAAAGAAAAATCCAAGCCTCATTAATAGATAAAATCCTCTTTTTCTGGCCCATAAATTTGACGCCCATGTCGACGTTGAAAAAAACGCTTTAGATAAAAAGCCTAACCTGTGTGCCTGCACATGCTCCCAGAGGATAAGGAAGGCTCGGCTGCTCGTATGGCATGTCATGCACGTCATTTTGAACAGAAAAAACTCTTTTAAAGGAAAAACACTGCTCAAGTACAAACGTCTGTGCACACTGTCATGCTTTGGCATTTGAGGACATTTGGGCTGCATACCAGCATTACATCATGTGAAGTCACATTAAAATCTAATTAAAGTGTTTTTAATATTTCTGCCAAAGGTCTAGGTTGCCCCCGGCTGTGATTATATTAGTTGTGGTCCATGACTATTGTACGACCCTGCTGGATGCACTTAGCATTCATAGAGAATGGCCTTCCAAACCTCAAGTTTGTATTTGTAAAAATCAGTCAGAATAACTGCAGATATTTGTGTTTTTTCTTCTTCATTCAGAGAAAGCCATTGACTGCCATTCATACTTGCAATATGATGACAGTATTTCAAAATAAAAATTCATTTTGGAGTGGTTTCATATCAGTATGCATATTACATTACACTCTGCTTCCTGCCAATCACCTGACAGCCACATGATGAAATGGAAGTTTCCACTAGGAAATCTTCCCTCACATGTTGTGTTTGTCTGGACGGCTGCTAACAATAAGTGATTTCTCAGTGCATGCATTGCATAACAATTGGAGGCCATCAGACAAAGACTGTAGTAAATGGGCTACAACTCTAAATTACAGCAATGTTTTTCTTTAAGGATGAGAGCTCCATGAAAGCCAGACAGACTGTGTTCTTTGCTTACAAAAGCCCTGAGGCAAGTCCCAGTTTAGAGGGAGAGAGACACTCTGATGTGATGCCATCCAATTTGGGAAAATATGTGACAAAAATTAGCCGTCAGTAGATGTAATGCAACTCACAAGTGACTTCGGCTCCTGAACACAGGCATTCCTGGATTTATTTGTGTGTGTATGTGTTGCATAGCACTGCCAAAGAAGGGGATGGTTTGCAATATGTGTGTGTGTGTGTGTGTCTGTGTATGCATGTGCATTTGCACGAGTTCAGTGGGTAAAAACAGCCACATGATGTTTTGCTGCTAGTTCCCTTGGCATCTTGACCAGTCCCCCTCCCCCCCTGCCTCCACATCTCCATGCAAAAGAGCTTGTCCGTTAGGAATGACGACAACTTCAGGAATGCCCAAACGGCCTCCAAACTATGCCACGGTTTTAGATAACCCCCCCGCTATACGTCCCACATACGGGGGCTGCTGAGTTACATAGAGAGGTGTGTGATATACTCTGTTATAGCTCTGTTAAAAGCAAGAGACGACAGACAAAGTGAGAAAGAGACAGAGGTTGAGTCAGACTGCAGCTGATCAGGCCAACAGAGGAGATGCCACAATAGTTCCCATTCAAAGCAGCAAGAAACAGCCACAGTTTCAGAGGCCAAATATTGTCATCAGAGAACATTAGCCAAGGGCTGAAGCGCTGCCAAGAGGCAGGCAGAGATCAAATCTGGCTTTGATGGCCAACAGTAACCCCATGCTCCCACCACACGCCCTCTATGATGTTGTGCGTCTTGGGTACTGTACACACAGAAATTTCTGTGTAAATAAATCCATGTTTGTTAAGCTTTCTAGCTCAAACAGATTTAACACAGCACTGTCCACTGGAGCTGCTTTTGCGCCTCATCCCTGTATATTCTGCTGAGAT
Source organism: Lateolabrax maculatus (assembly GCA_031216445.1). Lineage (NCBI taxonomy): Eukaryota > Metazoa > Chordata > Actinopteri > Acropomatiformes > Lateolabracidae > Lateolabrax > Lateolabrax maculatus. The sequence continues at coordinate 3,726,196 of CM062197.1, forward strand.
ATCACTATTTACATTTTCTAGACATATAAAGACAGTCGTAGCTAAAGAAAAAAAGAATAAAAGTCTAAAACCCTGGTAACAGTCCCTAGAGGTTACCATGTGCATCACACCACATGACACAAAAGTGTTGAACCAGACGAACAAAAATAACAATGTGGTGTGCAGAAACAGTGAAACTGTGTGGGGATTTTGTTAATTGTTGAGCTGAAAAAATGAGTCACAGTTCTGACTTCTAAAATTTGATACTAAAAACAAATTTCCTAGCAAGCCAGAGCTGGAGGGAATGGCCTGTCAAGTGGAAAATTAACTGAATGTATACAAAATAGAGTCCTTCAGTACAGCCAGGAAAGCACTCAAGACCGTCTTTAAATGTCACATGTTGCACTTCATATGCTTTTCTGAAAGCGTGCTGCATCTCAGCTAATTTCATGTGTGCCAGAGGCGTTATAAGATGCGCTGCTGCACTGTGGTGGTGGTGTGCTTTGGCCTTGAAACTTGCTCCTGAGATGTCCATTGTCCTAACGGAAGAGGGCATACACTTGTGGTTGTACCAGTAGCTCCCTGGACAATAAAACAGACAGCAACAGACAAGTTCCTATTAAGTCTCGACATAGTTAAAGTGAGAGACACAAAAAAGGGACTTGTTGGTTTACCTCTCTCACTCTCATCTCATCTCATCCGTTACTCCCCTGCTGGAAACAGACCAGCCGGCTAAATGCTGTCAACCTTCAGCTCACTGTTGAGCTTAGTGCATGAATAACACTGTGAATGTCACCATATGTAAAGGCACGCACACACACACACACACACATCCAGAAACATAAGGCAACAATAAACAAATTGTCTGCCACAAATGATACAGGCCCCTCTGTGGGGGATTTGTAAGAGCAAATGAAAGAACTAATTCAAGAGCAAATTGGATTGGATTTTGGATTAGTTTCTGTGTTGAGCAATTCATTTAAAAAGGTGTATTTGATGCCATCAGTTTTGTCTGAAAAATGACAAAAAACAAGTTAATGCTGAACAATATAATCACTGCTTAAAGAAAAGTGGACACACACAGTATGTAATATCGAATAGTGAATGGGCTGAAAGTAATCACGACACTGATATTCTCTTTAAAGAATGGACCTGCCGTACAAAGAAAAGCTCTGCATTATTCAGACGCATGAAGCTCTGTGGATAACTGTTTATTATTCTAATGACTAGTCACAGACATGTCAAAGGAAATAGACAAGAATATAGAGGCTACCTTGTGAGACACTAACATGTATGCCAATGTATTAACTTTTAGTTTCAATAATAATGACAAGTGTGAGTTGCATTGATTTTGAGTCACAGTAGTAGTGAAAGTAGTGAAAATGAGCGGCACGCTTTCACAACGGGGAGTCCAAACGTCAAGCACTCGAATCCAGCGGCAGGAATGTCGTAATGTATGTGCACAGCGAGTTAAAGTGCAAAAAGACAGAGACTGAAACTGAGAATCGTTTAGTGCAGAGAAACTGCCTTGTCATATTTTACCAGAGCCCATTTTTTTCCAGACTCTGATCCCTCAGAGGGGCTCAACACATGGATGATTACTATACTATTACTGCTGCTGCTGCGCCAGTTGTCTGGCAGGAAGACACGTCTGGCCCTGGCTGCAGCGCGCGCCCCCCCCCATCCCCTACCATTCGTTCCAGACTGGAATGCCTATATTTAGAGTGCTCCTTTCCGCTGTTATGGCTGTTGGATCATTAGCCTCGTTTAACCCTTCTTTACCTCCAGCGAGCTGATTGGCTGAGGGCATGCCCCTCAGGAGTAACCCCCTCATATCGTGACACCGCCCCACTATTCCCTCTCAAATTTTGAGGGGGGTGAGTGGGGTGGGGGGGGTGAGTGGCCGCAAAGAAAAAGTGTATCCAACCCAAAGGGAGCTGCCACTGGGAGCCTGGGGGTCACGGCTTCAGATGAAGGACAAAACACAAGATGATGATAATGATGATGTGTGGCTATTTTTGGGGTCGGTTTCTGGCTTGACTGTGCTTTGGCAGCACTTTTCTCTCTCATCTCGTGACTGACAAGCTGGTCAGTGGCAATGGCGATCAGTTAGTGGGTGACCCCCCTGACCTTTTCCTCTAAGAAATCTCACAATCTGCTGGGCAAATTGCCATGAAAATTTATCAAGCACACTCATGCTCCCCAGAGGATGAGCTGTTTCTGTTTTAGACACTCTATGGACTTTCCTCCAGTGTCCTAAACTCTATATGCAAAATATCACAAACTAATGACCAAATTCCATTTAACTTGCTGTGGACTTTCATAGTCATTAGAAGAGGAATCCTATTGAATTTGGAGATCCTGCCGCCTTTCCTCTAACACCACACCAATAATCAAAAATGCACAAAACAATTGACTTTTACAGACTTTTACTACTACTACTACTACTACTACTGTGATGTTTTGTACACAAAATTTACAGTATATACTGACAGACATCAATCTAACTTTGGATCACAACTGCTAAGTCCAAATTTTAAGAAATTAAAAAAATAGCAAGTGAACGCACACAAGCACACCATCTCCATAACGAAGTGGTGGAAATTTGAGACAATCCTTTCCCCCAAATTAAAGAGTTCATCACTAGCGGTGAAATCGTTCTAGGCCATCACACATCTGCTGAAGAGGGATTTACTTCTTCCTATTTACATCTTGGCACCTAGATTGTCCTCGTCTTCCCATCTTCATAGCTGAGCACTGATAAACAACATCGGCCTGCCAAGTTTTCCCGGTTTGTTGATTACTGTTGGGTCTGTCTTGATTTAGGGCGAGTGGGACTAATCCAAGATGATGTGATCTATCTATCTGTCAATCCAAGACTCCAGTTAGCCAGAAATGACTGAATGAGCCGCCCCCCCCACCACCCCCAACCCTCCCCCCCCCACACACACACACACACACACAACGCCACAACATGCAAGCTGATTTGTGAAAATACACAAACAGATTGGGAGTGTGAATCAAAACGGACCTCAAGATTCAATGTGATCTCAATGTTTCTCTGTTTGAATTTGACCTGAATACAGCACATGCTTAGAAGTTTTTACAAGACATCTGCTACTGCACTGCTATTTAAAAGAATTTGTCTTGCCAAAATATGCATATTATCTCAAATACAACCTATTCCACAAATCAGTATATGAAGAATAAAATCAAGCGGAACTTTCTGTACAAATTCAAACAATGCAAAACATGTAGAGATAGCAGAGCAGCTCATATCTTTTTGTTTATGTCTATGGTGTCATGATGATATGTCTGGCTGTGTGTGTTCATACCGGTGTGGATCTGCCGGTGAGCCTCCAGGGATTCCTCTGTCTGGAACTGGGCACCACACTGGTCACAAACTATGGCCTTCTCACCAGCTGCACAAGAAGAGACAAGAGCATTGGACACTTATTAGACATGCACACACACACATGTACCACTTTTGGAAAAGCTGTAAGAACTGGAGAGAAGAAGGGGCATCTTAAAGCTACAGGGGACACAAAATAAACTTCATTAAAATAAAATTGACTTGAAGCTGTCAGAACTGAGCACCTGTTTAACTTTATTTTACACTTAAATACCATCACGAAAATGTAAAGCTAAAATATGCAACCATAACACATTCAGCAAGGTTCCCATATTCCAAAATGTCTTGCTTTGAATGCAACTTTTAAAGACAAAGTGAAATTCGAGGAAAGGTTTGGATTTAGATAGCTACAACAAAATCAAGGAGTGAATCTTTAACACAGATAACAAATACATATACATAAAATTTGCGTATTGCACATATATCCAAATCAGCATATATGTTGGTTGATAATAACAAGAAATGGCCGTACAGAAACACAGAAGCCATAGTTTGTCCACCATAGAAACCTGAGAAGCTTACTTTTCACTGTACAATGTCCTGCTGAGAACATATTTCAGCCACTAATTTCTTTAAAAAAAACAAGGGTTTTTAATCACTTTTTTAATGCTATGTGTTTATTATAAAAAATGAATGAAAATATTTTTAAACTGTCAAATATCAAATTTTTTACTGGCCTCAAAAATATGGTATTGTTGTTTTAGACTGACTAAGCAAGTGTGCCACATGCATAAGAATTTATCAAAAAGAATGAATATTGAGTTAAGAAAATTTTAATTATGCTTAATTTTTACAAAACTGTAAAAATTTCCTTTTAAAACCTGTGTGACAATATGAAAAATATTGCTTGAAATCTCTAATTTCCATCACTTGTACCAGGCTTAGTTACATCTATGTGATTCGGCAGAGTACGGATATCAGAAAATTGATTGACAACATGCTTTATTCTGCAGTCTGATACTGTATTATCTGAAGGCTTAAGCTTTCATTATTTGATCCTTTTTCATTTTTTTGAATTAAGAGGAATATTTTCCAGCATGTGATTGATTAATGGGTGTATTGTAACATATAATTTTTGCATTTAGCTTTCAAATTATCCGCCTTCAGATCGGTCAGATTCAGCTCCAAATTTAATGAATATGCAAATGGTGGCAGTAGGGTGTCATCTCCTTCACCGTACATGCTTGATGTAGGCTAATCATTTATTATTATAGGGTCCTTCTTTTTTTTGTGACAGTTCATGTGACACACTCAGTAAGAATGGGGCCACAGTCCACAAGCACATTATTTCCTAACTCTACTGTTCTGCAATTCTAATTTCTCTAACTTCCAGATGGATATTTAAAAGTGAACACTATTTATGTCAATATATACTGTAGATGGAAATTAATACATGTAGTGTGCACACAAACTGGATCATCTCAATACACAAAGCTGATTTATTCCTGCTCTTGACTCAGAGCCATGAAGTTGTTGTTGAGCACTCTTCCACTTTTGTTGCACAACACTCTGCTTCCGTTTATGCAAGTAGATCAAGTATATAGCCCTTAAACTATGGTCTGGATTGCCATGTTTTCCTACACTTCATAATTGTGTACAACCTTGTACAACAATAAAAAGGAGAGAGAGGAGACTGGCATGCACACATACACAGTGCTGTTGGAGGCCGCATCAGATCAGGCCCAGGCAAACGACTTTTTATGGCTTGGCAACAAGAACTGTACATGCCATACACATCACACATCAAACAGATGCACGCGCATACACACATACACGCATCTGGATATTGTGTGTGTGCAAAATAGGCGTGCGTGCGTGCGGGCGTGTGTGTCTGTTTCCAGTGCAAGCACAGAGCGATCTCTCCCGACCAGACCTTGGCTTGTTCTTGGCACGGCCTCATGGGTTACGACACCTCCAGAGAGAGAAAGAGAACACAATGAAAACAGGAAGCCAATTCTTAGATGACAGAAAAAAAAAAGTCAGCGAGAGATGGCTTGTGTGGTTTTGCAACCGCAGTGACATTAGGGAACGGCCTGTACTGTAATAAGCCCAACCAAAAGCAGAAATGACACGGACCGTACATGACAGAGTGTGCCTGCCAGTAGAGTGCTTATGCAACAAGTTATGCAAAAGACGGTACGCTGCACAAGTGAGCGTGACTAGATCATAAGCCACTGCAATGCAACCTTTAAAGTCGGCACATCCTAGATTTGACTATGATTTCAAAAGATTTATTTCCATTTTACAACTTTCGACAAAATAGACTGAGCTGGTGAGCAATGTCCTTTTTAATTGGCTGCATATTCAAGAGGCATAATTTGCAGTGCGAGCGTATGGCGCGCCAGTGTCAAATGCACAGATGAGCATATGGCCGAATTAGCTGGCAAAAGCAGCCACTTAACCTTTGAGAACAAGACATGTAGTGGAGATGTAGACAGAATCCCCCAACACACCCACTGATGTCCCTCATTTGCATTAATCACATAGTTCCTCTGTTGCTTCTTTAACTCCCTGATTCATCATTGTTGAATCAACTGCAATTGTTATTTTATACGTGGCACAGTTGCTCTGCCAGCCTGCATTGGACAGAGTTGTCCATCATATTGATTTGAACTCACTGATTGCCCTTGCAGAGGCCAACTGGAACAATATTATGACCTTACAAGTGCAACCCCGACTCCATCATGTGCTACACATGGACTAATATCAGTGCTCAAAGTAGATACACATTAATGTTTATCCTTCTGACAAACTATTCTCTAAAGTGCCGTTTCGTGTTTTTAGCCAATCTACCACATGCACATGTGCATACCGCTCAAAAACAAGCAGCAACCTCCAGGTCTGAAAAGTGAAGCCAATGTGGAAGTGCCTTAAGCCTGCATTCTCTCTAACGCCAGCAGGGGGCGACTCACTGGTTGCAAAAAGAAGTCAGACTGTAAGTCAACGAGAAAATGACCCTGCTTATCACTTAATTTCTTCTTTTTCTTTCTTTGTAAATCATGGTCACATTTAGACAAAAATAGACGATAAAGCAACATATGCCTTAGGGCGGGGCTATCGTGTGACTGACAAGACACTACCACAGTGACTGGCAGTCAGGATATGGTGACAGAAACCAATGGGTGACGCCACAGAGGCGACTTCTCTTGTACAGTCTATACTCAAAACATGCTGCAATGTCTTGAATTTAAAAAAGTTTTTTTTCCCCTGATTTCCAGGTTGCTACTTGGCTAAATTAACTTCCATAATCTATGAAAATCAATTTGCACCGGACTGAAACTCACTTGAAAATAAGCAGTACATTGCAGTGGATATCATGTCACAGGTAAGTTTCATGAAAAGTGAGTTTCAGTACAATTTCCCTTCCTTCACTGCCACCACTGAGGAGCTCCTGAGCAGGGCATCTAACCCCCAGCTGCCCCAGATGGGCTCCTCAGTGGCAAAAAGATCAAACGGTGATTGTCAGCTTCCAGGTGTGAATGTGTGTAACTGTGTCCGTGCGTTGCCGTGTGTTCCTGGAAGAGAGCATTCATGCTCAGCAAATCTAATCTGGTGTGAGAAACTAATGGACACCAATGGCTGCCTGGAAGGTAAGAAAAACACATTTACAATTATGGTTTGCGATATTGTAAAATATAGGTGATTTGTAATAAATCAGCTTAACACAGGCATGGTTACTACAAGTAATGACTCAGCCTCACAGACAGTGGTGCAACACTATAACCAGTCTTCTGGGAGGCCAAGAGGCGTGTGCTAAATGGGCCAGGGATAGGATTTTAGTGCAGGGCATGCCCCTGCTTGTGGCACAAGGACATAAATTGTCAGGAAATGCCTGCATGGTGCCTTGCTTCAAGGATAAAGGAGTTGTGTGAGGTCACCGGGGGGCAAAGGGGGGAGGAAAAGGGGGAGCGCAGAAACCCAGGGTACACACGGCCAGGCAGCCACCCAGCCAGATGCCCGTCACTCCAGTTAGCCTGCTAAGTGCTAACAGGGGGCCCTCCGCTTGGTAACAGCCGCCATCAGCCATTTTCACTGCCAAATTAAAGTGATAAATCTTGAGGCCCCTTTGATCGCGAGAGGGCGAACTTGTTAGTTAGGAAAGACGGGGTAACCGGGACAGAGGAGACACACTCCTGACATCAGCTGTTACTCTTGTCACGTGTGCTCCAAACAGTAGCTCTCAGTGAACAAAAAACTCTTACTCTGTCCAACCAGGGGCCCATTTACACTGTAGGTCTTTATTTCAATATCGATATGAACCTGATCTTTAATCATTAAGCGAAATTTGCACAAAACAAACATTAAATGGCGGCACCCCCCTGCTGCTCACAAGGAAACGTTGGTACGAATGAAAACTGAAAAGTTTAATCTGAAGTAAATAAAAATGAACAATCACAAAATTAAAAAGGCCAAAGAGAAAAAAAAAAAAAAGGAATCTCCAAATGGTAGACTTGCCTCTCTGTTAGTGGGGAGTCCTGTGTCACATTGCCACAGAGCCAGCCCTTAGCTGACATAATAAAAGTTGCACAACCCACGCTGAGTTAGTGTGTGTGTGTGTTAGTGTGTGTGTGTGTGTGTGTGTGTGTGTGTGTGTGTGTGTGTGTGTGTGTGCATGTGAGGAGGTGAGGAAGGGCTGGTGATCAGGTGCCACATGCCACTGAAGCCGCTTCCCTTTTCGCTTCCCTCTCTGAAATATTGCACAACTGTTGTTGCAGCGCAGTGTGGCTCAGTTATTTCATAAAGGCCTGTAAAGGAGAACAAGCCAGAGAGGGCTCCCTGCCAATCAAGTAAACTTCCTACAAAGCCTGGAAGCAATGAGTAACATAACGGTCCTGTATTTACTGTAAACCTGATCTGTCTTCACAGGCCCTTCATCCCCTTTGTAAAGAAAACTTTCCTTCATACAGTACCACATTGTTACATTTCTAGAATGCTGATTTGAAGTTAGATTAGCTATTGTTTCTGTTAATGCTTGTTTAAACTGCAGCTTTAAGTGTAAGCTGCAAGTGTCTGCTAGGTAGTAGAAGGTTCATATCCGGTTCCTTGGTTTCCTATAAAGGCAAATTGTGTAATTTTACATTAGACTAGATAAGATCAAACTTCATTCTCATTGCAGAGCAAATATTAAACATACAATACCAAGTCAAGTCTATGTCAAATCTTGTAATTAAAGTCAGTTCTCAAGTCTACATGTGGAAATGTAATAGAATAAATAGAGAGTGAGTCCAGTGCTAACCTAATACCTGATAAACATAACATCTTATTTACGGGGGACCCGTGTCGCCTCATGCTAAACAGTGTCACAATCCTATCATTCACATTTTTGCTCAGCTTGTAAATCACTTTGTTACTCTGTAAACGTGCTCTATAAATAAAACTTGTGATTACTGTTGGGTCTAGTTGACTCTAGGTACTCTAACCACTTCCTTGGCATTATTCAAGAGTGTTTCACTTAAAGTTAACTGCTGCGGGCTTCCCCCAAACAGTGGCAACATTTAGACGTGATGAGGATTGTGGATTAGCCCACTGAGCAGGCCTCACAGGGAAGTGATGGTGCATTCCCTTGCCTGTAATTTCCCCTGACATACTAAGTGCTCATTCTCCCATTCCCCTAAATAATGTGGTGTGCAATGGCGCATCGTCCTATTTGCTATTACACTCGTTCCATGTGTGCACGGAATCTGAGTTGCAAATGCAAACCATCGTTACGTTATGATGCAGCGGCGGAGACCAGGGGAAGAGTAACCTCAGTGCCCATTTGGGAGTTTGTGGGTGCGATAAGTGTGTTTGGGTGCAACAACACACGCACCATCACCACACTCGCATCATCCAGCTCAGCTATGTGATCTCATAATGCCACCATTCAGAAGCTCGTCTCATTCAAAAGAATATGTCAGAGACAGAGAAAGGCCCTGTTTGTTTGCCGCTGTATCTCCTGTGGAAGACTAAATATTTTTGTGACTGTATGCCCCCACTCAGACTTGACACTTGTTGTTCCAACCTACTTTCTTTCACAGGTAGAGCATACATGCTAAGTATGCAACAGATGTCCCCTCTTGGGGATCGCAGTCTAAACAGAATCTTTCATCAAAGACAATCGCAGAATTAAACATAAGAGTTAGAGAGCCTGTCTCTGCTCATAGCGACACACAAAAAGTAGGCCAACATGCTGATACGAGAGCTGAACATTTCATACTGCACGGGTAGATAGAGAAGAACCTGTTTCTTTTTTAACAACCGCTGGTCATTTCCTAATCTGATGAAGACAATAATCTTCCCATTGCAACACATGCATTAAACCACATAGTTTTGACAGCTAAATATGTTACTGACATTAAGTGAAAATGTAACAAAACAAAAAACAGAAAAAATAACCTAACGTGCGATTTTCAGGAAATCAGCAAAGTTATGTAAAGACCTTCTGTTTCCTGCAATATAGTCATCACAATGGTCTCACATGCCCGCTTGCATGAGATGGCATGACACTATTTAGCATTCATTACACAAAAAATGCCTGTCGAAGAGCCTCCACATTGAGGAAAGGTTCAACAATAGAACTGGACTGTTCCAAGGAAATAAGCCTGCTGTAAGACATAAAATGCCAGATTCTTAACTCTGAACAATCCATCACACGTACAAACGACATGGTAAACAAACCTGAATCAAATGCCAGCTGTCTTTATGACAACACAGCAGTCAACCTGTGGACTTTACCTGTACTTTCTTATAATAAAATGTATCGGCCTCAGTTAGTTTGAGCAAGTAAAGTTGTGCCTTCTGTAAAAGTTTGGGATCAACCAAGGCAGCTACAGGCTCAATTTACAATAAGCTGTCACAGTGTGCGATTCTAGTGCAAATGTGCAAAATAATTAAGATAAATCTGGGATTATATTCTCCTATACTCTGTCATTATGAAGTAGAGGTTCCCATCTGGCTTAAAAACTTCCCAAAGTGAAATTAGCCCCCATCACACAATTCCTCTAAAATGCACAGGCCGCACTGACCTGAAAAAAGTTAGTGTAGGTCAAACATTAAAAGACTACGGAGAAGTCGCAGAGGCCTGAAATCCTAATTGGCCGGGTGATTTTTGCATAAGAATGAATTTATGAAGGTTAACTTGACATGAGAAAGCTGCAGTTCAGATTTTTTTTGCCACTTTAGTTCCTGTGCAGCCGAGGTTCTTGCAGGGCAGGACACAGTTTACTGTATGTGCACATATTTCTGCAGGAAGTGGCTGAATGATCTGTTCTCAGGAGTCAGCCAGGCTAAATGGGAAATTAAAAAGGCTAATTACAGTGTATGTCGATGGCCGACCAATATCACACTCAATGGTTTTTAACAGTGTAAACAGGACAGGAGAGAGAGAGGGAGAGGCAGACAGACAGATTAGGGAGAGAGAACATGCGTGTGTGTGTGTGTGTGTGTGTGTGTGTGTGTGTGTGTGTGTGTGTGTGTGTGTGCGTGTGTGCGTGCGTGTGTGTGTGTGACAGAGGGAGGGAGGCAGACAAGCGCAGTCACCAACAAAAACATAGCCTGGCTGTTCACTGAGCCTACATAAATGGCTTACGTAAGACAGTACTCTCAGTACCAAAAAACAGCAAAAATCCATAAACACACAACCCCCCCTCCTACTCCCCCGCGCACACGCACACACACACACATTGGTTTTACTACACTTGTGAGGACTTCCATTCATTCCCAAGACCATAAAATATAACTTCTTCCACTGTCTCTACTAGATTCATGTCCATAATCTTCACCATAAAAATAAAAGTGAAGCAATGGGCAAAGTGACATTAAGTGTCAAAAAAGCTCCTTTTTCTCAGCATCTCAAACTCAATCTGGTTCAAATAGCAAAACAAGTACACACACACACACACACACACACACACTTACGGGAACACACACAGACGCAGTATGCTGTCAGAACAATGAGTACAGACACCACACGCTCTCTCTCTCTCTCATCACCCCTCCCTCCCTGCCTCGCTCTACCTTCAGCGTTATAACGAGCCGTGCTGTACAGTTTTATTTACACCAGCCTCTTATCAGTGGTACAGCAGCACAGAGACTGCCAATTGGAGAGGACAGGCCACGGTACTGCCTGTACCCTGTAGTGGAGTAGGTGTGTACCGCCATGCTCCCAGCACGTTTTTATCAAGGCTCAGAAAAGACTGGGTCCGTGCCAGGCTGCCTCTCACAATAATAAAACATACTCACACAAACAGGTTGAGTTTGCAATAAGTCACCACTACAACAGGGACATTATTACACAGGTCTTGCGGCACATATTCAATCAAGAGGGTTTCCATTTAGAGATGTAATGGGGTAAAGCCACCTTAAGGTCACAACCACATTTTCATATGCAGGAATATTGTTTAGAAAATGCATTTTTAGCCGACATAAATCTTAATGTGTACCGGGAAACATGATAGGTAGCAACATGCAGGAGGTGGCTGAGCTCAACATCAAATTCAATCAGAGCAGAATTCTCACTATATAATTTGTTTTATTATCAGCTAGTCATGAAGACAATCTGTTTGCCAATGGCACAATTAATATGATGATTTTGTGAAATGTTTTACAATGTTTTTTGTACAATGTGTATTTGGAGCTGAAACTGTTTCAAAATTTTTTTTCAAGATGGCCACCATCTGAGCAACATAACTGATTCAGCCCAGTTTGATACAAATGATGAAGCCAAGACAAGGCTGGAACAGGATGAGACAGTAGCTATGTAGAAGTAAAAGAACCTCAAAGGAAAATTACACTCGAACTCTGGTGTTGTACAATGTCACAAAGTGTACCGGTCAAACACAAAGTGGCTGCACAGGGAACATACATAATGTACTAATAGAAGATATTGCAGTGACTATAAAACACGTGCTGGTTCTCACAGTTATCACACACACACACACACACACACACACACACACACACACACACACACAGGCAGAAATCACTTTATGGTGTGAGCAAACAATGCTGTAGATAGGAGGAGATAATCTTGCTTTTCTGTTGGGGGGGAGGCGGGGGGGATAGACAAGCCATCAAAAGCAGAGGAACACGTTCGGTCCCGATGATATTGTTATCGACGGAGAGGAAAAAGAAATCAAAGGGAAGTGAGAGAGCACGAGGAAGAGGGAGGGAGAGAAAAAAGGAGGAAACAGATGAAGACAGAGAATATTCAGGTCGCATTTGACAGCTTTACGGTCTGTTGCGCCGAATGGGATGTCTAGGGACGTGGCAAAGCAGACAAATATTGACTTGCAGAGCGTTCACATGCGCGCACACACACACACACACACACACACACACACACACACACACACACACACACACAGGAAAAATACACAAGACACTTCCACATGAAGCCTCTAGATTCAGCCCCCCCTTCAAAATGGATGAGCTCACATTGCAACATCAGTCACCCTTGTTTTTTTGCCCAGCTCAACCTCTTAATCCATTTTGCCTGCAAACCAATTTGTTTGTCCAGTAGGTCACAGACAGTTCCCTGCCCTCACTGTTCCCTGTTCTCTTGTACTGTTTATTTCTCCCTCTCCTTTGCCTTACTTTCTCTGAACGACGAAGCCATTTCCAGAGCTTTTTGCCCCCTGGGAGATCGAGGGCATCTCAGTCCACACATCCATCCATCCCTCCTCCTCCTCCTCCTCCTCCTTCCTCCTTTCCTTCAGTCCCTTCCTCCCATCTACCTCTTTCTCTCCCGTCCTCAAACTGTCTTGACGTCAGAGAAACCTGGTTTAAAATGTGCGCTGATACGAATGGACACGAACACATATGCATCATTTATCAGAGTTCTTATCCTGATTTAACTTGAGTATTTTAGCTTATTTGACTGGAATTTGTTTTACCTTTTTTTTATTATAGTCCAGTTTAAAATCACTTTAATATCTGCCTGCTTTCGTATAAGTATTCTTCCATTTCATGTGATTAGTCAGTTCAATTCTTTGGTGCAGACTGGAATATCTTGACAACTACTGGATGGATTTCCATAACATTACGTACATACATTCATAGTCCCTGGAGGATGAATCATAGTGAATTTGATGATCCAAATTTCCTCTAGCGCCACCATCAGGTTGACATTTTTGGGTGAAAAGTATTGGATGGATTGCCATGATATTTGTTAAAGGTATTAATGTTGCCCACAGGAGAAGTTGTACTAACTTTGGCGATCCCCTGACTTTCCATCTAGCACCGTCATCAAGTCTGAGTATCAGCTGTACTTTGTCTTTAGTGCTAATTAACAAATGTTGGCATTCGTGCAACATTGCATAAAGCAACAGTGTGCCTAAGTGCAGTCTTAAAGAGGCATGGCTTCGTCTTGTAAACCAAGCATCTGCAAGATTAAGCTGTAGATGCTTAGTCTTGTATGAAGCACCTTGTAATTCACAAATCAAAGTTGTTACTATTGTTACTGTATTAACAATCTACTGTATGTTCTCATTACATGCGTATGAGTCTTATTTTAATAGACCTTATTTTTACGGTTTTGTTTATCTTTTCTATCAGAAAACTTTTGACTCACTGTAGAGAAACCAGGTCATGAGGTCATCACTAGACAACTTTACAACTGGTGGTTGTAAACAATGCATCTAAAGGTGCCACACAAGTCGGTTTTAAAGCAAAAGTTTATTGTTGTCTGATGGCTTTTGTTTTTTGCGATGCCCCATGGTCTCTGACATAAAACTGGCTAACAGCGTCTTATCGCTGTGTCTGTAAAATGAAGACGGCAAATACAATGTTATCATAACTGCTAGGAATGATGCTGAAAAAAAGGAAAAAAGATCCAGGTTGTAAAAACTTGTAATTTTCCCAGGTGTGAGAGCACACACACAACGATATATGCCCTGTCTGGCTGTCCAGTAACAGCAATTATCCCACCGTTGCCAGACACTGACCAAGTGTTTCAGAACACCCCCACCCTCTCCAAACCCTGGCTTCCCCTCCTCCCTGGCTGCCCCTAGAGGTGAAAGGTGCCATGTGTTTTCAGCTTTGCTTTCCACCCCCCTCTGTTTTCAAAAAGAGAGGAGAAAATGAGGCTTTGACATGTATCCGTAAGCTCCTGCAGGCCACAGATGCAAGGATATCTTCAGGGCCTTGGGTGGATGTGTGTGTGTGTGTGTGGGTACAGGGATGTGTGTGAAGAAGTGCGAGGAAGGAAACAAGAGCTGGATGCATGGAGGAACCACCCGGGGCTCTCCTGGTGTGAAGAGGCAGGAAGTAAGTTAGGTTGCTCTAAAATGCCAAAGTGGACCATTTCTCACAAGCCTCGGGGCCTGGTATTAATAGATCCTGGATGGACAGGGGTGGGTGGGCTTCTGGTGAAATATACGCTAACACAAGTGACCTACTGAAGTCTGCCAAAGTCTGTTGATAGACGCCTTGATCAGATCATGCTAAACTTTAGATTAACTTGATTTCCAGACTTCACTTCCCAGATATAATCTAAGGTGGCAATGGGAACATGCACACAGTCCTCATGTTTACTAAGCAGTCTGGGATGTTTTATACTAAAGCATACTAATGGGACAAGTTTAAAGATCTGTCCCTGTGGCTTGAGTCTTTAGAGTCCTGTTCACCCTTTAGCCACGAAGAGCTGAATTTTTGGTTGACAACGCTCTGAAAGATCAATATTGGACGAAATTTAAAAATATTAACCTCCAGAACTTCTCAGAAGTGCAAGTTTAAGTAGCAAAAATATGGCCTACACAGAGTTGGACTGCTCATTATTATGATTTCTTTCCTTTTCAAACTTGTAGTCTTCAGACCCAACCGACACTGACTCCGTCACTTGAGGCAGTTTATCAGATTTCGCGCAGCTCCCTCTGGAGCCACAAAAAGGCTTTATACCACTTTTTCACATATGCAGTAATACTCCCCAAGACCCGTAAACAGACTTTGATGTGTAAAATATGTGGAGTTCCCCTTTAAGCGCACACATTAAGATTTAACTATTGAGTATT
Source organism: Lateolabrax maculatus (assembly GCA_031216445.1). Classification (NCBI taxonomy): domain Eukaryota; kingdom Metazoa; phylum Chordata; class Actinopteri; order Acropomatiformes; family Lateolabracidae; genus Lateolabrax; species Lateolabrax maculatus. Next base: position 3,741,574 of record CM062197.1, read on the forward strand.
AATCACCATGTAGTAACCGTACCTGATATCAGAATTTGGAGATCAGAGAGCTCTAAACTAATCTACCTGACACTCAGTTCAAGGTCGATCTAGAGCTACTCGTAAGTGCACTGAGGCAGTAAGTTAATGTACAATCTGCTCAAAGCCATTCACAGAAGAGCAACCAGAAGAATAAACACCACAATACGAGAGACAGCAGGAAAAGACTCTTCTGTCCATTGACAATGCCTTCTCATGCATTCTACATCACACTGACAACAGCTTTTTCAGATAATATTGTTAGGAACAGTGTAATGTGAGGTCACAGAGTTTATAACAGTATTATCGTGCTGTGTGCTGTTAAAAGCTGCTGCAACATCTCTCAAACCCTGCCTTTTCTTTCCCTGTGCTTTGCCCTTTTAATTCTTCTCAGGGAGCTCAACTTGTTTGAGCCTTGTTTACTTTTTCAACAGCTAGTGAATGTTCCTGTTTAATTTCTACTGCTCCTTTACTCAACAGTAGTTTTCCAAACCAATCTGACATGAAACAGCAGCTGGCAAGACCCTTTAAACAACCACACAGAAGTTATGAATCTTTATTGCAATATACACTGTGTCCAGGGAGTGTTAGGGGAAACACATTTTACAGAAAGGCTTGGAAATGATTGATATTTGCAGATCTTGGCATGTTCTGTATATAAATAATAAGACCAAAGCGCCGCTAGTGGCACCTTCAGGCAGCAATGTTCATTCAACAGAACAAACATCATCTCACTATATAAGTCGTGGCAGTAATGGCGCTGAAAGGGTTTGTGCTGAGGGTGGCACTAGAGGCAAGACCATGGAGTCACCGCAATCAAGAGGGTTTATCATCTTGAGAGCTTGAATGTAAATTAAATGGCAATATGTCTGTTAAACTTTAAAATACCTTATCATGGATCAAAGTGTGTCAAGGGACCATCACTTCCAAAGTCATGTATAATTCATATGAGTGTTTTCTGATGCTCCTATGGTTAAGGATCGGTTATGTTTAGGCAACTAAAAGCACATGTTTAAAGTTAGAAAAAAGATCATGGTCATGGTTTAAAGAAACCAACGTTGACTGCTGGTAGGAGAACAGATAGGAAGTTACACTTTGTACGACCAACCCCGAAGTGTTGGACAGACTGACATCTGCAGCTTTCGGGCCACTCTGCTAGCGGGGCATAATATAAGCTTTATTCTATGTGTGCTGGGAAGGGAGACAGACAGACCTGAGACTCTGACCAGCAGTTGAACCCTTACCCCTGTGACCACCACAGACTGTTGCCAAGCCAGCTGCTGGGAATCCAGCAATTGACATCCTCTTTACAGTGCTGTAAATGCATTTATAGTTCAAGAGAGGAAGGGATGAGATGGCTGCTGGATCAGGGCAGGAAAACTCATTTTGGCTGTCGTTTGCTGCCCGGGGGGGTGCTGGTGGTGGGCTGGGGTTTAAGGTGAATGCACCAAATCTAGACACAGAATCAACACTTGTTGCCGTGCTTTTTTAATTCTATTTCCTTCTGAAGTAGCAGGCAAAAATCACTGCCAAGCAGCGCTGGAAACCAAAGCGAAAGCCGAGGCTGTCCCTGGGACTTTTACCAGTGTAACAGGAGACACCAAGCTCCTGCTCATTAAAAACCTGTGTGGTGGACACACAATCCATTCACCCAGTTTCATGTTAGCAAAAGGATTCTTGTCAGACGCTGAGTAAACTAATGTCTACTGCTTTACAAAGACTTTCACTGTCCGTTCATCTCCCTCTGCCTCTGTTCTCCTTCTCTTCCGTACAGTGAAACAAAATGGCCAAATGAGCAGTGAAATCATGGCAGGAGTTGGTGGACCCCCCCCATCCCCCCCATACACACTCTCCCTCCCTTTCCCCAGGTCAATAACCTGTAAAGATTTAGTGTTTAGGGCCCATTATTTCCTGCTTTTAAGTCACACATTGTCAAAGGCAATGCTGAGTTTATTAAGGCTGGAGTCAGGGGGCCTGAGTGGAAAGCAGGGAATACAGTGATCACCTGGGTAGTAAAACTGTGACAAAGAAAAAAGGAGGGAAGAGTGTAAACTGGTGGAGAAATACTCTGAATTCTAAATAGAAATTTGGCAGAAATTAAATACCCTCGGAGCAAAATTTGGAAAGAGAGAGAGGTGGTTTAAATCTTTTCTAAAATTTTTAAGAAGACTAAAAAGCTAAGTGTCTCTACTTTGTCTGCGTGTTCCGATGTCATGGTATGAAGGCGAGTTGTTGATACAATGAACATTGTTAAACAATTGTTGATGTGAATCAGTTCAACTCAGGAAAAAGGCCAAGCTAAGCCAACAGAAACAACTGGAGACATGGCTGAGAGTGCAGATGATAGGATATCCAAATGGCTAAACAACAGGAAATGCTTGAAACATGCAGTTTTCTTTCTTTGTTTTTTTTTTTTTTTTTACTGCACTCAGGTGCATTGATTTACATACTTGTTTATTTTGTTTGATTCCAAAATCCTCTCTTCCACCCCGTTAAACCTTCCACATAAAAGATAATAAGTGCTGACTTCAAACGGGCAAATCGGATCAATTAGGGAAATCTCACAACAAGAGCTATTTAGGGGAATAAACTTACCTCAAAATACCACAGGACTTGTAGTCATCAAGCCCGTGTTATCTGCCAAATGACACCATACAGAGGTTACTAGCTCTTTTCCATTAAGTCATCTGTTTTGGCCCAAATGGGGTGTCAAAGTGAGGATATTATTTGGTGAGTAAAGAAAAAACATGTAGAAAATCCCCAGGTTCAGATTCTGTCCAGACCCACAGTACGGATGACATTGAGATCCAATTAATTATCATTTATGAGAGCCTGAGCTCAACTTTCTGGCTGCCTTCATCAGCTGCTTTCATTTTGAGCTACAATAAAGTTAAAAGACATTGCTTACGGCATGCATACTGCAGTATGCATAGACACACAGAGTCCTAAATAAAGAACAGACAAGGAGAAAGTGATTTTCACAGATTCTATTAATTGTAACGTTTGATAGTTTAAAAGTAAACCAGGGTGTCAACAGGTCACTAAAAAGTATCAAATTATCTGGAATTCTAAGGCATTGCACACTGTTATTAAAAGCATTTCAAATGTTAAATATAAATATAAAAAATATAAATCTAAATAATTTTCCTCTTTTGACCGAAGTTGTTAAACTGTTTTGATTCGAGGATTTGCCGGCCCTCCTCTTCCTGCAGACCCTTCACTCTGTGCACGGGCCTCACACAGCTCTGGATATAGATACAACAGAACTGATACTGTAGAGGCAATGACAGCTCTTGGCAGGCAGCCAAAAGTGGGGAAGTGTGTGTGTGTATTTGTGTGGTTGAAGGTGGTGGTGGTGGGGGGATACAATCAGCTGAGGCAGAAATAGGCCAAATGGTGACTGTACGGTTCAAAGGGTTCGCCTGTCCTCTCCAGTTGCTCTCTGAGTAGGCTCCCCCCCCCCCCTTGCTGCTGTTACCTTGTTGGATTATCAGGGAAGTCCTTTGCTGGACAGAAATTTGATTTGACTTCATTTATTTATTTTGTATCTTATTCATTTTGTGCATTTTGTTGTATAAAAAAGGCTGAATTGTGAAATTCAATGCAACATTAAACAATGTATTTTGTTCACTTGAAAGGAGGATTTTGTCCAATCAGGTTTATATGATAATTAAATCAGCACAGTAGAATATTAAGTGTTAATTATAACATGTTATTTCTTGCCTGTGACTTATCAATCATCTTTTTTTCCGCTGAATAACTTTTGAGATTTAGGATTTGTTCCCTTCAACTATATTATATTTTGTGACATTTCAGTTTTAAACTTGCTGGATAGTTTATTGGAAACAAATCTTTGCCTGCATGCATTTGACACACTTGAGTTCACGCTTTTATATTAAAATTAAACTATATTAAATATGCAGTTACTTAACAACCAGTTCAAATTCACTCAGTTAATCATCTTCTGAAGCTCTAACCTTGGTGAAGATGAGACTTTAAGGATCTGTGTTAAACTGTGCCAATAGCAGCAAATGCAACCAGGGTGAGACACTTTGCACTGTTTCGGCTGGATGTGCTTTTTGATGTTCAAGGAGCTGATTTATTCACTTCAACCAAACTGATGGAAACATTCCCAGTTTACATAGAACTTTATTTTCAACATTTCAAAGGTTTGTGTAAGTCAGAAAGTGGGTGACAGTTTGACAGAAACATCCGTATCGGTGGTGTGTGTACTTGTCATGCTGGGTGCACTCATTATGTCTTTGTACTCTTTATGTCTATTCAGTTTAACCCACAGAGATGTGTTTGCATATTTAGTGGACATCTCATGAAGCAAAGGCTCTTTCTTAGGAACATTTCCATGCCATTCAATTTTAAACCAGTTAATCAAGCAAACTGGTTTTGGGTCAGTGCATGCAGGCATTTAAAAGAAGCAGGGTAATGTCATACTCCCCAAAGACCGCCTGAGGCTAAAGTGAACTAACAGGGCTGACAGTCCTCTAATATTTCTGTTTTGTTCACTTTATAGTGTTGTTTGTGGCATGCTTACACACGGTTATTAACACTGTGGCCTTCAGTAACGGTTTACAGTTCCTTTTGTGTGATCATACAATGTGTCGTCGATGTCATGCAGCATGCAGCGGGGTGGGGCGGCCTCTAAAGTGGCTTGTAAGAAACCCTGTAAAACCCTGAAACCCTCGGCTGTTAATCAGATACCGGGCACTGCAACATGGAGACAATTAAGAATTTTGATTTTGGATTTACTATTGGGATCACCGAGATGTTCTGTTGACTGGTTTATTCGAAAAACATTAAACCCAGCTCTCAATAAGACTTTAAATTTGCTGATTTGGCGACACCTGTGGTCACTGCTGGTAACAGCAGGTAGCGTTTTAATAACACAGGTTCTGTAAATGATCACAGCAAACACTGAAACTCTGAAACGAAACATAAGATGAGCAGCTGGTGTATCTGTTGGGCGGAGACGATTTATCGCGTCATGTTGTTTTAATACAGACGGCAGCCAAGAACGTCATCTGCATTCATCATTGAATGTTGTCTTCTGCATTTGATATGATGAAAATAGTGTTTTTTGGGGATTTATTACAAACAGTAGAGCGATGACAGGAAACAAGGGAAAGAGGGATTCAACCAAAGGCCCTGGTGGGACTTGACCTGTGGATGTTGCGGTTCATGGACAGTGTCCTAACCCAAAAGCTACTGGGGTGCAAGAATTATAGAATTATAACTTCACCAAAGTCTGGACAATAATCAGTATTCTTCCTGCATGTCAACACAGCCAATAGCTAATTATCAAATGAAATAGGTAGCCCACACAGTACAGATGTGGCCTGAAAGTCTGTGCAGAGTGTTTCAGAAACTGTCTGCAAGATAGTCAACTAATATGTGCAAATCAATAAACCCTGTACTCCCCATACCCCCACAAAAAAATCCTCTGGGGTGCCATCCAAAAAGCCTGTTTACTCCTGGATTGAAGTGCTTTTCCCTCTGACCGGCCATATTAGTATTCCGTGGCCACTTGCTTGTTTTCAACAGTTATAACACAATATCCATGCTTTGCTTTTATGTCGCACCTCCCAGTGGAATTAGTAGCATAAAAGCAATCCTTGTGTGTCCTGGCTACTTCCAGATGGCTTTGGGAGTGCTTTTATCTTCTCCCTCTGCCTCGCTCGCTCTGTCTCCTTTCACTTTCTCTTGCTTTCTTTCTTCCCCCCACATGAAAGTGCCTTCGGCAGATCTTTGCTTAGCCGGGTTCATTCTCTCTTCATCCGAAAATATAAAAGTTTCAAAGAGCATTTCATGAGGGAGCTCTTCCATAAATGGGATTCATAGCTTTCTAATCTGCGCTGCGAAATTGATCTAAAAAGTTTCCCAGAGCTATTGGCCGACTTACATAATGCAATAAAAGGTCGTGCCTGAGAGAATATTTACTTTTATTACCATTTGTGTCACAAACAATCCCCCCACTCGGTTTTCCCAGTTGGGACTGAAACAGAATCTAGATCCCTTGCAAAAAAAAAAAAAAAAAGCCATAATGACATTTCATTCAAATTTACAAACCCATTTTAGTATGCTAAAGAAAACTTGGGACAGACTGTCAAAAGAATAAGTGGAAGTGTTGGATTTTATTAAATAATATAAGAGTAGGAAACTTGAAAAAGCAAGATTTGAGAGTTATGCCCTCTGGACTGGGGCAAAGAAAGTGACACATGTACTCAATAATTATTAATTCATCTGACTGTCACACGGTGCAGTTAAGATACATAAATTAATTTGTCTGGCCATTTATTTAACACGGGAAGGAGCAGGCCAATAAAAAAGGACATGTGATAAGAGTTGTGTGTGACTACACTCATGTAAAACCTGTCTAATTACGTACACTGTCATAACACAATGAAAGAGCTGTCAAAACTGATTGGTTGACTTCCATTTCTGCAGATGTCAGTGCATACCAGGGGCTCATTACAGAAACTGCGACAAGAGGTAGTGAAAATCTAATAGCCAGCATGAATGTATGACACACTGTTATATCATTACCCGAACAATGTTTTACTGTTGGGCATAATGCCGGAGAAATCTAAGGCATTTTTTAAAACAGGAACAGTGGTTTTACTCTTTTTCTGGCAGGACTCTGTCACCCGCTGTCTGTCTCATGGAATAACTCTCACTTTACTTCCAGGTGTGACCCCCTCGTCCAGCTCGCGAGTATGATGATAATAATACACAGGGAGGATCGTCAGAGGAAGCTCTGATTTGATACGACAGTAAGTGTTCGGCAGGCTGACAGCTACAGAGCCTCGGCTGCGCTCACAGCAGACCGGACAGTTTACAAGACACACCACCCTCAGACAGACAGCACATTTCACGCTTGAATATTAGCACACATGACAAAAGGTCTGTGACACTGAGACACTTACAACACTCTATGTGGATTAATCGATACAGAGGGAAGCAGTGCTAGGCTGTTTTAGTGACATACAACATAATTCGACATTAAATTTAATGGAAGATTTTTTTCTTATCTTATTATTATTATTCTAAATATTGCAGTTAGTTTAGTTAAATTAGCTGAAATTATAGATGAAAGAAGCAGAAAAAGGTCAAAGAGCTGGAGTTTATACTTTCATTTTCTTTCACATTTTTGCTCTTTTGCGAATCTATTTCCATCCACACGCTTGATATTATTTGTATGTTGAGCGCTGTGGAGTTAGTTGTATCTGTAGAGTTTGTATGTCTGACAAACACTGTCATGGTCAGCACATTAGAAATGTGTTAATTGTGTCATTACGGTCTACCAACACAAAAACACTGCATGAAAGGCAGCTCAGTGTTATTCTGCGAGCTGTCCTGGATACATGTCGCACCAGCTAGTTTCTGCACTGTGTGCGTGTGTGTGCGCATGCCTGTAGGTTTTACAGTCAAGCTCAATACACGCACGCCCGTGCACACACTCGCACAAAGCAACACAAATCCATACTAGCCACAGGCTCCTCTCCAATCTATTTTCTGCTCAGCTGGTTTTAAATGAAGTTATTATGACTCATTAAAATGCCCACAAGCTTGTGGAAGTCGGCCAATTACGATTTAAATTTAGCCTCCTGCTCTCACAACCTTATCTCCCCCCTGTACTACCCACCTCTCATCACCGCCACGCTTTCTTTTCCTTTTTTTGTTTTGGGAGGGGGGTGTTTGTAATGTATTCAGAAACCCTTTAACAACCCCCACCCACACACAAACACACAGACAGCACACACACCTGCACATGCACATAGGCCTTCTTTGACACATCATGCAGGAAATGAGATAAGATTGTGGAACTTCAATGATGTGTGTAAATATCTTTCCAAATAATAATTACATATCAAAGGGAAACATAAAAAAACATGATAAAAATTCAAACAGGGCTTATATCAACATGTGCCGTCCAGATACACATAGCAGCGCCCTCCTCCAAATGTGGCAGATACCACTAATTGCTATACAGAACTGCACAACTGGACCGTGCCAGTACCACACATATACACTCTCACAAACACGCTTTTTAGTTTTTACATAACTGAAGTTTTCCTTAGTAAACTTTGGCTTTCTTTTTAAAAACTCAACCGCACCTGACTGCATTTCACTATATTGGGGTTTCTATTCCTCTGGTAGCTTGGCAAGTGCCTTAGAACCAAGACTTATTGTGTCCAGATAAGTGCCACAGGGGACTCACAATCAGCTCTGCCCTTCTGTCATCTGGACGCCCTGAGACAATCTGAAGGACCCTTTGCCTAAAAAAAGACACTCCCAGAATACCTGGAGACTAGACCGAGCAATTCCACCTGATCCTGCTTTAGCCCCCTTGAGCAATGTTCACTATTCAGCCAGTGAAAGCCCCCCAAGCACACACACACGACCTAATTTAACATCACACTCTGGAGCAAACAAATGTCTGCAGCCTGTGCATCTTCTCCTTTCAAGTTAATGGTGAGCAGAGAGAAAGAGAGAGAGAGTGTGTGTGTGTATAGCTTTCCACATGTTTGTGTGTAAGAGAGAGTGTGTGTGCTCGATTTGTGTGTACACATGTGTTTATGAGCGTGTGCGTTCTACGGTATCATTCGAATTTCCAGGAGAGCAAATTAATTGGCAGCCTTTTGCAATAATTGACTTTTACCACACGCACACACACACACACAAACACACACACACTCACAATGCACACATGCATCAAGCACACAGAGCGAGCACTCACATCTCTCTCTCTCTCTCAGACACTCACACACACACACATGCTGCTCGCTGACAACAAAGCTGCTGGGAGGAGGGAGGGATGATGAAGCGAATCCAAAATTCAATCGACTGTGTTCTTGTTTTGAGCAGAAGGCACAAAGTGTACTGTACTGTGAGAGGCCATAAAACTCTCACTCTCCACCAAAAAAGAAAAAAAAAACAGCCTTTGGTAGACACACAGACGTTTCAGCAATCACCCTCCATCAAAACACTTTGTCTCGCATACAAAAATAAGACTTGGCATCAGAGCGGAATACCAAATCAGGCCCATTAAGGGAGCACAGGGGCACTCGCTACTTAGCAACCAAAAGGATTTAAAGCTGCAATATCCCTGTAATAAAAGGAATAAGATCAAGTTCTGTTTTTTTTCTTCTTGTCTGAAAATAGAGAGGGCTGAAAAGTCAACTTTGAGCATCCGTGTCTAACTTTTTGATTGACAGGCTTTAGGAGTAACCAATACCACAGGAAAAGGACAGCAGTAATTTGATTACAAACTAATCTGCTGGAACTGCTTGTTTGACAAAAGCTGATTACTTGTGGAATTATTTCATTAGTACTATTTATGCTTGAGGGAGGATTCATTTTTTTCCCATCATGCAAATAAGAGTTGAGCTTGCACAGATCATTCTAAATTGTGTTACTTGTTACAGAGATCATGCCAAGCAGATGATTGAAAGTATATTTGTTAGTGGTTCTTTGGATTTTGACCATTGAAGCAAGTAGATTTGCTAATGACAACTGCATATATGTACTGACCTTAACAATTGCTGAAAAACTGTATATAATTGTTTATCCAACATGTTAGACGGATAAGTGAGATAATATACCATGAAAGCGAGAGCTCACCACAGTGCAGTTGACAACTCTGGACCTGAATAAAAATTCATCATAGCCAAATTGATTTACATACTTAGTTAAATATGTAGGAGCTCATGTTCTCGCTACAGTCACATTGTGGCATCAATAAATGAATCCTTAATTAATTTTGAGTCGGCAGACAAACAGGATCGTTGTCGAGAAGACCGGCAGCCTCCACTAGTCTCAAATCCACACTTTTACAAATCAGCTGGAATACAAAACAGGGAGATGTGCTGTTCTTCCTGTGCAAACTTTGTCTGGTGCTATCAGATGTTGGGCAGAGGATGTCCACAATGAAAAGGGTTCAGCCTCTGGGGAGCCTGAATGTGCAAATCTCATATCAATAAGCCCATTAGATTGATTAGACTGATATCATTTTGGGGCTAGTTGCTGCTCCAATGGCTTGTACAACTTGATGCAATCTCTGGTGCAGGGTGTAAATGCCATTTAATACCAAAGTACAATATGAGTTGTACTGCTTTGCAAAAACATGCAACAGAACATATATTTAGACACATTTCTAAGGAGTGCAAGTTACAGTTAATACCCACACACCTCTTCCAGGAAGGCAGCTACAGGTGTCAGGTAGAACCACACCGAGCAAAATGGCATTTTAGGCAACTGGCCATGTGGTCTGAGTGTGCTTCCAGACACAGAGTTGTCAGCCTGGTCAGCCAGAGACTCTTATCATCCCTCACACACGGTTCGGCCTGGCTATTTTTATGTTTTATTTCTTTAAAAACACAGCTTTTCCAGGAAGCCCACGGCACAGGTACACTGAGTTCTGGCTAAGGAGCGCAGCTGCTCAGAGTAACACGTTTCCAATGAAGTCACATTTGCTCAGGACAGAGGTCTAACATGCCCCCCCCCCCCCCACTCCACCTGCCTCCACCCCCCCTCCCTGTTAGGGATATAAAAATATCAGTCTGACAGCGATGGCCGATGCTACAGTATAATAACTCGACCCCTGCCTTGTGTCCCCTCTCACTTGTCTGTCCCCGTCGTGCCCTCCTCTCATGTAATACAACCCAGTTGAGATTTGTCCAGCTGCATAATCCCAGTGGTGTTTGGAACAGTAAATCAACAGGCCAGAGGAAGTATTACAAGAAGTGCAGGGGAAGGGGGGAGCTTTAAGTTGCAGAGAAGGCGTAATGTTATGCTACTAAAGCATGAGCTACTGCTATTTACCCGCTCTGTCCGTCACCCTGTGTTAATGTACCCAGGGAAACAGCAGTGATATATGTGTGTGTGTGTGTGTGTGTGTGTGTGTGTGTGTGTGTGTGTGTGTGTGTGTGTGTGCGCGTGCATATGCAGGATAGAACAGCTGTGGTAAAAAATGTACATGCAAACCGCTTACCACTTTGGAACATACTTTTATTTTTTTTCTGAACTACTTCTTTTCCTACTACTTGCTTTTAATAGCACTTTCCCCCCTGCCACTCCTCCCTCCCCTGAGTCTCCTGTCTCTTTTCTCACTCATGCATACACACACATGCACAGTCAGACACACACACACACACTTAGGAATTTGTGGCCTGGAAGGCAGTCAAGTTTCATTAATTTCTGGGTTTGGGTACAGTACAGTGTGTTCCTGGACTCACATCTGCGAGCGATCATAAATGCTGGAATGCTGGCAGAACATCCAGACCTGCCGGCACAAATATGTCGTCATCACTGTGAGGGAAGAGGCGGCGCGACGCCAAAACAGCCGACCAGCCGAAAGCCAAACAGCCAAACAAACGCCACGGAGATAGAAACGCAGACAAAGAGCAATGGGAAAGCAGCCCTCCCGCCTCGCCGTGTTCATATCCAAATTCTTTGCATTTTTCCTCATCTAAATGCTCTGGACATTTACGTGGGCAATTCACTCCCACACTGATTAGGATCAGATTGGAACAAAGCTTTTAATTTTAGGGAGCCAAGATGAACATCTGGTCAGGGACAGCAGGAAAACTAGACTTTTGGCCAACTCTGGCACATTTAGAATAATGTTAGTTAATGTGTGTTCGGGTCAGGCAAACGACAGATTAAAATATAAACAATTAGATGTTATTCAGGTTCACAGACACGTAGAGTAGATAGCATTTTTCTTCATATAGTACACTTTTCTTTATAAAATCCATTTGGTGATTTGATTCTCTGTTATTTTTTTAATGTTCTTCCCCTTCTACATCTGACTGTGTAATCATGTCATTGCTTTTTTCTCTGGTAGTAAGAGTGGACGAGGTAAAAGATGGTCTTTTTTGATACTACCACTGGGGCGGCGCCATCGTCACAAATCTTCTATTCCCACACATTGTGGCTTTAAGTAATCTACCTATTCCAGCTTGTCTTTTTTAAGCATACAACCCCAAACGATCAACCAATAGGGAACATAATGCTATGCTACGAACCGAGGTGTCGTAAAAGACGAATTCCCTTCAGGCTGGTCAGAAACGCTATTCTAAACTCCAAACCTCAGTCTGGAAATACACTGTACTGGCTGACTAATGCACAAACCAAACACAGGCATACCAAACTGATGAAGCCGGTTAGTATCACCATCACACAGTGCTAACATATGACCTAAAAATGCAAGGAGATTATCATGTAGAGTCATGTGGCCATCAATGATGTAGAGATAATATGCATTAGTGGGTAAGCTGTGATTGAGCGGTGTCTGAAACAGTTGACTCACTATAAAGTTCAATATTTAGTGTGTTAGTTAACTTGTAGTCTCAGTTATTCTAGTGAGAAATGTTATACTCGTGCTCAGGACAACCATCTCTGCCTCACATGACCCCAAATGCCTCTCTGGTTGGGAACTACATCTCCCATGAGGTTTTGACGGCACATATATCAAAGACTGACTGGATCTGGAGCTGAAGAATGCTAACAAATGAATCACTTCAACCGAAATGATGAAGTGTTTTTTTCTACTTGCACATACAGTTCACCTACAAATTGGGCTTGGGGAGGCGGACTCTGTGTTTACATCAGGGATGCTTGGTGTTCAAACGCAGTCAAAGTTGACGGACAATGTTTCCCAGATGTCGAACTTTTGATGAGAAGATGAAGACCATTTTATCACCACCGTCTTGTTGCTGCAGTTTAAATTTCCCTCAGATGCATTTTCAAAAAATGCACCACATAAATATTTCCTGGGTGTATTTGTGTATGTGTATATATGTATATAAATAACTGTAAATATTGTTTTACTTTTTATACTGTTTATTCTAATTTTCATTATCTGTATATATGTTGTTTTTGTAGCATGAAAGGGCTACAACTTTCATTTCCTTTTGCAACCCTGTGTTGTAAGATGACAAATAAATGGACCTTGAACCTTGTGACTTTACGATATAGATACTATTTCTGTTTAATACTTGCAAGTATTGTTTGCAGAGTGTGACTATGTTTTAATCCCTTTTTCATTTAACAAAATGGGCCAGTTTACAGTCTAGAGTTTGTTTCCTGATATAGAGCAGGAAATACCGCAATATAATGTCTCAGATTTGCAAAACACTCTTGGCAAAACTTTGAAGGCAGTGGAATAGAAACAAGCCCCAAAGTGCCTCTGTTGAATTTAACTGAGAAATCAAGAAAGACATTAAGAAGAGCAATCAGCTTTTCATAGTGCATCTGAAGAGCTGCAAGAAATATTGTAAATGTCAACTGTAAATGTTACCTAAAAGTCGTCTATTTACTTTTACACAATAACTACATATGTTTAACACGAAAAAACTGTGAAGTCAATAAAGGCAGATGGTGCAAACCACCACGCTTTATACTTAAATACTGTTTTTGGTTCCCTCACTACCAGGCAGCACATTATAGAGACCATCTCTCCATTCATAGATCATCACATTGTGCCCTTGAGCAAGACACTTAGCCTGCGACTGCTGGTTAAATAAAGATGAATCTTTTTAATGTGCTTCAGGTCTCTAACACACACACACACACACACTCAGTGGGCTAATCCAGGGACTTTTTACTATGTATACATACTGTAAACGGAGGATTAAGACTCTTAAGCTATAAAGGCAGTGAGATGAAAAGTTGGTGGTAACAGAGATGGCGATGCGGGTGTTCAGGGAGAGTCTTATTGGTAATCTTATTATACTGCATCGGCTCGCTCGGAAAACAAACTGTGAATCATATCAGTCTCGTCTGGTCTTGTCTGATGAGCTTCAACACGTACACACATTCATGTACACACACACACACACTTGACACACATTATTTTCAATACTTGGAAAAAATACAGTTTGACTGATAGGTGCTTTTTGTACGATGAAGTAAAACTACACTGGTGAAGGCTGTTTGAAGCCCTTGAGCTGAATGAATTCTAATGTCAGGTTTTGGTGTGGGTATTGATTTTTGCACCATTGTTAACAGGTTAAGTACAGATACCAAACTGACTTTGAAAAATATAAACACTGAATGTGAAAGTTACTTTTTTACCTTGGAAATAGATTCTTTACCTTGGTTCGATTAAAACCCCAAAGTGGATGAATTTGCTCAGTTGTCATAAATATTGGAGGTTAAACCCCCTGAAAAATACTAATAAGTGGACTTTCAGTTTTTGACCTTCTATGTTTTTGTACAAGTCATTTTTTAAATTTAATAATAGAAACTAAACTTCTCAAACCTTAAATGTTGTCTGAACACAAGCAAAGTGTGGCTATGACTTAAAGAAAACAACATCTAGGCCCTCAAAATGCACCCAAAAGGGGCTGAGTCACAGCTCTCCACCCTGCTTGAACCCCCATCTGCAGGCTTTGGCTCAGCAAACGCTGTCAAACACTAAACGTCAGGCAGAGATTAAAAAAAAAAAAAAAGAGGACTGAGACAGAACGAGACGAGAGGAAAAAAATAAATAGCTGGCACAAGGTAGACTGTACATACTGTACCCTCAGTGGTGGCAGGCAGCCCAGACTGGCGAGCCGCCAAGATCTCCGTACAACAAGCACAGAGAGACAGACAGGCAGGCAGACAGGCAGGCAGACAGACAGACAGAGAGAGACAGACAGACAGACAGTGAGAGACAGACAGACAGACAGGGAGTGAGAGACAGAGTGGAAAGCAGAGGGGAGGGAGGAAGCAGCAGCAGCAGCGGCGGCGGCGTCTGAAACGCTCCACATCCACGACACGCTGCGCATACCAAAAAGCCTCTCCACTCTCTCGCTTCATCTCCCCAATATTCTGTCTTTTCTGAAGCGAGCTGAAGGATGATGGCGGCGGCAGTGGAGGAGGAGGAGGAGGTGGAGGAGGTGGGGGGAGGAGGGGCTGAGGTTGAGGGTTTTGGGACTCGGTGAAGTGTCATCATTACAGAGAGACATGATAAAAATCGAGACGCGGCGTCAGACCGAGAAAAACCTTGAAAGTCAAACGGTGGAGGTGGAGGTGGAGGAGAAAAAAAAAAAAGACAACAAAAACTATCAAAGAAGCTTTGCCTCAGTGCTGTCTCTTCCCTAACCGTCGCTCGTCTCGACAGAAGCGCTTGTCTTGCCTTTTACGCCAGACCAAAGCGGCTATGAATCAACACTGATGTGTGTAACAGTACAGGTTGATGTCGTGCGTCAACACAGCCCCGCTTGGAAAGAGTAAAAAAGAGAACGAAAGAAAAAAAAGTTTGTGCACTTGCTGCCACTGTTGCTAAAAATACACTGCCCACATCTTCCGCTCGGTTGCCTTTCTCAAGGTGAAGTATGTGGTTCTTCCTCGAGTTTTCAATGTTCTTTTTTTTCCATTTGATCTCCTATCAACAGAGTTTTCACTCGTATGTCAATGGATGTAAAATGTGCCTTATTATTAACCTGTTGATATCACAGAAGAGTTTCAATTGATCCACTTACTCTATTGAAAATCTACTCAGATAACGATTACCTCAGTGTGGCCGAAAATGACACAAGCACCTCTTGGAGGATTCATGTTCTGCGTTTAATCAAATCATTTCCACACCTTTTTCCACACTAGTGGTCTTACTTTATTAAAAAGTAATCATGATCTGATCATGACCCATGTACCTGTCACCCCTCTCCTTCCTTATACCTTTCCTCTCTGGCATTTAAATCATGATCGTACCCCAAAATTAAACATAAAACAGATTTCATTCGGAAATTCTTTTGGGGGAGTTTGAGTGCTGTTAACTCTCGGCCACACAGAGAAGATAAATGGTTGGCAAATACTGTCAAAAACTTACGAAGAAAATATATGAAAAAATATGAAACCATTAATTTATTCCTTTGTCCTTTTTTTGCATAAGGCAGCACTTAACATTTCTTTTTCCAAACCTTTTAGTCTACGACATTTTTTGTCACTTTAAATCACTGAGAGTAGTGATCATAAACTTTTATGCTTTTTTATCAAGTTTAGTTTTTTGCTAATGCATACTGCCTACTACATACTCAATCAGTATGTACAGCATACTGTCTACTAAATGAAGGATTAAGTATGCCATTACCAGCAGACTGTTCACACTGAAGTATCCTCAAGCAATATTTCTTCTCTGCATCACGTGAGTGCATCGATCGCGACATTACCGTTCTGAGCTACAACTGAATGAAAACCTTATTACAAATGTGTTAGATAATTATTTCTACAACACCTTCCTTCTAATCACGTCAGACGTGTTCTCACCTACTGGAAATACTCTGTAGGTGGCTTAGTTACCGAATCATATCGTCTCTCCAGCTAGCAGACATTTTTGTTGGCGTCTTCCTGTAAATAACCCTTCTTCTTCACCCTCGGATGTTTGCATTCTTCCGGTTTCACGCCAGTCGCATGATAGAAACGCCCTCAACACGCCCACCCGCTCGCCGTGAATTCTCCACACAATGACCTGCTCTATTCACACACGGGCTCAATCGGACATTACACGGACTTTGTACAAGGGAGCTGGCTGGGTAAAGTCCATTTAATGTCTGGTCCAACTGATTCGGACATGTGTGTTCTCCCATACATGTCCTCCGGGTAATGTCTAGATAAACTCAGGGTTGCAGTGCATGTGTTAAAGGAACTTTAGATCCACGTTAGCAGCCAGAGCGTGGCTCTTTAAGGCTAATCTCCACTGGGGCGTGCAGAGGAGCTACACACACTTCAGGAAAAGGGCAACATGTATCCGAGCACAAGATTACCTCGACTCACCCTCAGCTTCCACTTTGGCATAACTCCTGACTTAAAGAAAACTTTGACTTCACGCTTATTTTTGCCACTGAATTGCATAATATGATGTTGCAGAGAACAGGCACGAGCTCCAGGCTGGACGTTATGTCTGAGGAACCTCAGATGGAGCACACACTGGGAGACACAATCTCCAAAACATTCAGCATCCAATATGTTCCCTGGGACAGAGCTCCCATCTTTCTGCTGAGAAGGGGGGCATGCATGTGCAGCAGGGAGTGTGAAAATGGGGTGTAATTTTAAAATAAACAGTGAGTATTTCCTCGGAGCAACTTTTGTTTTTGACACGCTGAGTTGTGTGCTGAGCCAATTCACTGGCACAGCGTGAGTTTGTCATTCATCTTTGTCACAACATTGTTGAAGTGTCAGTATCCATCCCAGTCATTGTTTAGGTTTTGGTGCGATACGAACAAACAAATGATCCTGGTAATTATCGTTTTGTGCCTACTGACAGTAGTTGGCTGGGGGAAGGGGGGGTGGTAGATCCCCACCCCCAACAACAACAATAATTCCACATAGGCAATTCAGACCACTTACTGTGTCCCATTGGAAAACATGCAGGGCACCAAACAGAGGGCTCACTTTCTGGGTCAACATCAACACATGGATTTGGGGTTTTGTGTGTGTGCAAAGGGGGTTCCCTCAGAGGTCCCATGGCTTTTACAGTGTCTTAATAAACCATCTGCACTTAAAGCCTTAGGAGTGAGGAGCTCTTTGCTGCCTATAAAAGACGGCCCATGCCATTAAAACAGTGCTGCGCTAAGTAGGCTCAGAGCACAGGGGCTGTGTGTCGTTGGGGGTGGGTCGAATAGTGTCAGACTGGACCAATCAATGTGTCCTGTGTTCTGACTTGTGCTGCCTTTCAGACCTCTAATGTCACAGAGGTGTAGGATGACAGGATGACGATGTGCAGGCACCTCTTTGGTTAAGTTTCCCAGAGCTGCGCAGCTTTACTGGGCTGAAGAGTTATTTAATCCACAAATCACTGAAACTGGGTTATGCTCCACATTCACATATTCAAAACTAGTATATTTAGAGTGAGATAAAGCATGTAAGGCAAGTATCCCTTTATTCAGCTCTCAGGCTGCAGAAACTTCAAAGTTGACATTACCGTAAATACATCTATCGTGTAAAAATAGATGTGTTTTACAGTGTATTCATAGTAAATCTATCACTTTGAATCTGTGAATGGTTGTAAACCAAATTTGTGAGATGCAAGAGTAAATTGGCCCTTGCTTCACGGTATAAGTCTATAAATCTGCAAGAAAAAGAGATTCACTCTCCCTTTAAAAGGATCATGCCAGTGTTTAACTCATTAACTAAATTATCAAAATCAACTTTCAGGGACATAAAACGTGCTTAAGTTAAGGATTATAGCTACCACTGAGTAAGGCGATTAGAAATTAATAGGTTAAAACATGCAAAAGCATTGGTTCCTTTAAGGAGCTGCTCACCGACCTTCATATCAGATAGTAGAGAAACTTCACATATAATGTTAAACTGTCACTGTGTAGAATAGCATGAGTGCCATCAGTCATTTCCTACAACAGTCTACCCTGCAAAGAAAACAGGAGGTACTGCTATCTCAGCAGTGATCATAGTATGAGCTTGTGGTTTTAGGGTTGGTTTGATTTCTGTACCTGAATGGGACAGCAAATGCATCCGTAGACGAAGGCTGTCCAGGAAGCTCTTCCCACACAGCTCACAGCCGTAGGTCTTCATTCCACTGTGCATCTTCCTGTTGACAAAGAGCAATACAAACATTTCACTGTCTGGCCTCTGTTAAACAACACATTTGACCAGGCAAAGCTTAACGCGCATGCAGGTCACTCAAATAGATGTTTGTGTCCCTAACAAAGTGTTTTGTTGGCTCATTTACATCTCATAACGAATGACTTTCAGCACAACAAAGGTTTGAATTTAATAGAAAATGTCACACTCCATCAATCATAACATCAGCAGATAACAATAACCATCAGTGTAACAAACCGTCCAACTACCACACATATTCTTCTGCAAGGAGCACCAAACCATGACTTAGTGCTGTAAATCACAAGATGCTATTCAAGCAGAGGCATTATCAACTCCCTGCAAGTGCTGCAGATGGATAAAGAGCTATAAAGTGAAATAGAATGATTTATTCGGGCAAACACATAAGACAGCTACTTAGTGTTATGAACCATTTATGGGCCAGATTTTGACTACTGCTCTTTAATCTATATGGTGATGTGTAGCTTGAAGCAAAATCTGATCTGCAACGAATTGTCTTTTCCCAGATGGACAGTCATTAGGCTGTAACATAGTTTCAGTGCACAAGGTCAGACAGGTCTAAGGTTCAATATTTGATTATGAGGTAAAGGCCTTGAAGGTTAGGTAACTAAATAACATCTGACAACAGAAAGTCTAGCCTCACGACTCTCTCTGTTACGAAATCCTCAAAGACCCCACGGCTCAGTACAAAGCATATTATTCTTGAGAGATATCTGAAAGTGCTCTAAAGCAATTAAGGTGACACGAATTGCCAAACAACTGCCAGTGCCTTAAACCTCCCGAGAACTTCAAATACCTCGCCTTGAGTAAGGTACACAAAGGCACACACACCCACGACTGTAATGAGTGTTTGTCAAGTTGGTGCTGTTTCAGATTTGGCACATTTAATCTTCCGAAGCTGTTTCTCTTTCACACGGACAGGCTCCAAAAACAAGTGTCGTCTTTTCCATAACACTGCTATGATCAGGTTAAATCAAGATGGCGACAAGTGGTGAAAAAAAAAAAAGATAAGTCTTTACGCTAATTATAAAGATTTGGTTTGATTATCATGTTTTTAGATTTGAATAATGTTGAGCAATTAAAAGCAAAGCTGAATAAATATCCTCCAGATTTGCACAGGACAAGTCTATACTCAGGTGAGTTCTTGTTGCTGGCAGACAAAGCAAGGCATTCCTGGGGAAACAATGCCCTTGATAAGAGATGTGCTCAAGTTGGGCGAAATGACAGCCATCCATCTTAGCATCTCTCAACAAAGCTGCAGAGGAGGAGGTGGTGCCACTCTCCCAAAACATGACTGATTGATGTCAGATGTCGAATGCAAATTGATTTACAGCTCTCTTTTGTGCCTCGAGAGGAGCAGGAGGAGACAGAGCGGGGACGAGACCGAGACAGACAGGGAGAGATTATAGCGTGTCTTATGGCAATGGCTGCTGGAGTTATTAAGCAATGAAGTCTAGTATGACTTCAGTGATAATTAATTGCTGCAAAACATCCTTGAAACCTGACAGGAAGGGTGGTTAAAAAAAATAAAAATGCAGGGGGGGTGAAGAAGTCACGACCATTGTTTGCGGTTAGAATTTGTGGTGGAGAGACCCTGGAAACTACAGGCTGAATGACAGTCCTTTGGCAAGCAAGTGAGTAATTAAGGCCCTATAAATGCCAAATGCCCCCAAAAGAGAAAGAGGAACACTTGAAAAGCCAAAAGGGGAAAGAAAGTGACACAACTGAGAAAAGAAACAATATTCTTACACTGCTAGATATCAATCGAGTTATTTTATGATGTAGTGTACTTCAATGACACATCCCCTTCCATAACCAGCAGAGATATCTGAATGTGCTGCTTCAATCAAAAGCAGGCATACAGGCATAACAATGCAGCATCAAAGTGTGACCAGGCTGCTGTTGGTTATATATATATATATATATATATATATATATATATATATATATATATATATATAGAGAGAGAGAGAGAGAGAGAGAGAGAGAGAGAGAGAGTCATGCTTCCCCCAAGACTGGTGCAAAATAGCAGCACTACAATAATTCCCTCACATATTAACTGAGGGACCAACGACTGACGTTTATCACCGATGTTTTAAGTAGATAAAAACATATTTTAATGTAAAGTCCTCTTTGACAAGTTATCCACATGAATGGCACAAATTCACCGACAAACAACAAAAAGGACAAAGGAAAGGAACAGGATTTTTTTTCCTTTAAAAAGGAACCATAGGTGATGTGCTCACACACTTTCACTCAGATAAGGGGAAAACACACACAAGCGGTAAACCACAACCCAACACACACAGAGCACAAAGCCTTTCAAAGGCCTTTTGTGTCCCTCCTCAATCTGACCATTGTGCCCCCCAGACAGAGCACTGATAAGGTATGGATGCACTTATTAAGGGCACTAGAAGTGGAAGCAATGCCATGTACTTTCACCGTACACGTAGTGTTGATGAGCAGAGTGCGGCGTGGATGTCCCTAGCTGAGAGTTTGTTAAATTTAACTGCGATAGCCAGCACTACGCACTGAAACAGCACATTACTTGATGTTCAACAGAATGGTAACAGCACCTGTTCCAGTTACTCAGCCCGTCAAAGGAACGTTTTAGGACTTTTAGAAGCGGTCCTATTGAAACACCAATAGCACCATTTCTTTTGGCATTTAGTCATGAGGGTATGAGGCTTCTTTTCTGCAAGTTTCAAATGTAATTTATTATGAAAAGTAAAGAAGTAAATATATAAAAAAGGACAAGAATTATGATTTTATTAGCTACAGTAGGTACTGTGCAAATTGTATTGCTGGGGCATAAAGCTGTCTGAAGAGGGGCAAAACCCGGGCAGCCAAAATGGCTTGGCTCAGCACTGGCATGCTTGCTGTCCAGATTCATTCCAGACTCGTGATGAATAATGCACCAAAACCAGGTTAAGTACAATGGTCCAATTCTGGCTGGTCACAATGGCTTAAAGCTATCCTGAGTGCAGCTCACAGAGCTGATTCTCAGCCCAAATCTTACTCTGCACCCACAAAGACAGGCTGAATTTAGCGACTGTGCCTGTGTGGGTCACATTTGAGCCAGATCACATTTGATCCTCTGGGGCCAGAACACAGCTGAGTGTGCTAACATTAAGTTTCAAGCGGCCCGACTTGACTGACTAAACTGTCTGTTTTTCCTGCGAGCAGCTCTGTCTGCCGTCTGAGATTTCTCCACACTATAAATAAAGGGATGATTCTGAAATGTACCCCTATTTTTGAAATCAGGTATGTTTAACCTGCACTGTCGACAACCATGAGGGTCACACAAGGTAGGACACCAAAGTCCCCACGGTTTATGAAACACTCAGCATTTGAGGTATATTTTATACACTCTGAAATGCTTTGTGTACTTAAGCAGAGCTAATAATACACCGTAACTCAGCTCCAACAAGGTTTAATGATATGTAAAAGGATACTAAAATATTTTGTCTCAGCTCAGTGATTTAACTCGGATAGACCTCTCCACACACACACACACACACACTCTCAAATCCCATCGTAACTGTCTGCTTTCATGTTGTGCTTCTGAAATAGATGATGAGAGGTGTGTATGTGTGTGGTGGGTGGGAGCTCAGGGAGGGAGGGAGGGAGGGTGATTTGAAACAGACTGACTGTAGCCATTAAGGAAGTTCACATAAAACTCTCTCAGGCCATTTACTCAGTTAATAATCGACTTTGTCCAACAGTCACTTTTGACAACGGCAATAAATTCTAAATTTATGTCAACAAAACATATGCTGATCACCTCGTGCGGTGTGCTTCCTCGTAAAAACCTGCCCAACCAAGGGGTGTCTGAATGTGAGTGTGTGTGTTTGAAATGTGAGCCGATTACAGGCCTGGGTTATTGAGCCGTAACAGCTTGCCTCGTGTAATTCAGAACTTTTTTTTTTCTTCCCATTTTGCCTCTGGACTTGGCTGGCCATATATCATAACTAGCACTGCATTTGGACAAATAAAGACCCAAGCTTCCCATCTACACTTCTACTTGTAATATGACGCCGATAAAAATAAGGTGATCTACTGATACTACACACTGCAACAAATAAGAAAACTGAAAGACCTCCATGGTCCTTTGATGGCTTTGAGTCATCCAGATTTCATATGACTGGGCTCTGTCAGAGGCAGTGGTGCTACTGCCAAACCCCATTAAATCAAATGACTCTGCTTGAAAACTCGTGCTGATACCCTCTTCAGCTCACATATCCATTTTAGATCACTAAACTATTTGACAAAAAAGAAAAAACAAGCACAGCCATGCTTGATAACTTGCAGTTATTTGGCATTGCTTGCCTAAAATCTATTTCTCCCTCAGCGGCCCTGAGCATTGTTCTCTACCATCACCTATTATTTCATCTATTTTATTTTATTTTTTTCATTTTCTTCCACCATCCTCCTTTCGTGAAGGGAGCTATAAAACAACCTGAAATGATGTTCGTAAATAAAAGCTCTACGGAGAGAGGAATGGGGTTTGTGTGTGTGGTTGAGATGGAGAGAAGAAAACCCTTAAAAGATAAAGGGAGGCGATTGATAAGAGGTGGTAAATTGAAGAAAGGCTTTGTGGTGTGTGTGTGTGTGTGTGTATGTGACTGTTTGTTCATTAGTTCTGTTGGTCAGAAGAAGAACTGATAATTGGGGAAAAGAGGGCCACTGAATGGAGCTTGAACTCGAGTAGCAGAGGGATGGTGAGCAAAAAGAGGAAATTTACTTGCAAATTTGTTTAGATTTGGATTTTGCTTGTTGGACTCACTTCAGGTTTATTGGTCACATTGTAAACCAAGCTAAGTGTGTTAGGTGTAAGCTATTATTAAGATGTGGTAACATGGTATTACTGCGGATTTGATCTATTTGTTTTAACTGTCAGATTGTTAATTTGCATTTGCCACAATGATCAGCTAACTAGGCTCTGTTAATGCAGCTGTCAACATCGTGGTTCTCGATGACCACCGGATGCAAATTTATACTGTAGACCTGATTATTAACAAACTGTACTATTAGGGAAAAAGTCTGTACTATTCATGTATTATATGAAATAAATAATCTGTGCAAACTTATTCCATCAAATACAGATGGAACTGCAATGTGAAGCTGACATAAGAACAAAGACAGGCGCAGGCAACAATTGGCCGGCATAATTGCGAGGCAGTAATAGAGCATTTAACATGACGTTAATAGCAAACACAGGTCACT
The DNA here is from genome assembly GCA_031216445.1 of Lateolabrax maculatus. Classification (NCBI taxonomy): domain Eukaryota; kingdom Metazoa; phylum Chordata; class Actinopteri; order Acropomatiformes; family Lateolabracidae; genus Lateolabrax; species Lateolabrax maculatus. The sequence goes on from CM062197.1 coordinate 3,765,400, forward strand.
AAGCATTGTGCTACAAACACAGGTCAATAAAAAGACTTGAGTTTTAAAAATGATCTATGATATAAGTGGGATAATGCACTCTAGAAATCAGAGCCCAACCAATGGTACATCCATTTGGGGATAAAAGCACAGGATTGGGAAAGGACCAGTGCCGCACACACAACTCCCTGTCATGGTGAACAAAGGCAAAATGATGCACGAGGCGATTCAGTGACACTTTGGTGGCTGATCCTAATGTGGCCATAAGTGGCGCAGTGTGCCGCCGCCACCTCTTACTTTGGTTTTCTGACAGAGAGAAACAGAGAGGAGGAACAAGGGACTCTTTTTTCAACATGAATTTCCAGTCCATTAGGGGGGCTGACCATGTCACAAAGACAAACATGGTGGGAGAAGTAAGAGGGTGAAGGGGATTTAGCTGTGGTGGTGTTCAATGAAACAAAAGGATCATCAGGAAGAAAACAAAAGCAAAATCACATCCAGATGTAACTAAACAACAGCCCATGTTTAGAGGGGAAAAATAACAATGGGAAAATGATGGCACCTCGTCTATTTGCTGAAGTCACCCAAAGCGTCTAGTAAGGCACCATGTGTGGTTCTACATGGGTCCATTTTGTCTGGAGAAGCAGGTAAAATAAAAAAAGCTCCCTTTCTGTCATTTTATTCCTGCTTTTAAGGCTCCCCAATTCCATTGCCCTCCCACCCCACCCCTCTGTCTTTGCTCAATCAAAATGTATCAGGCAGGCTGGCGTAACACCGGTCGGCGTGGGCTGTTTATCCTGAGTCCTCCTGCACATATCAATGACTTGGCCCCCGTTGTCCCCCGCCGGGGAGACGTTCATATATATTCAAGCCACACACGCGAACGCCGAGGCACTCGTGTTGAGCATAGATGAGTAGCAGGGCAGGAGGAAAAGAGGAGAGACAGAAGGATGGGGAGGGGGAGTGCCTCTGCCTTTCATCCTCACTGTGTTATTTATAATATCACAGACACCAACACCCCCAAATTTGCCCTGAAGGCGTCTCGAGAGAGAAAAAAAAAAGAAGCTATATCACATTGTCGGGGTAAAAACAATGACAAAATTAACAACAGTAGACATGTTTCCTTGTTTGAGTGACACAGTGTCGGCCTCAGCCAATCAGGAACATATACAGTATGTCACCTGTAATTGTGATGCCAACCTCCGGTGGCATATCATCCCTCTCAACTTTTGGCAAAATCTGATCAGTGCAATTTCGATAATGAGCGCGATTTTGACAGCTGGCTGTAAGTGGTTAGATTAATGATAGTCACAAGTTTCATTAAAATCCAATCAGTCATGTCTGAGCCAGCCCACAAGAGGTGTCCTAACCTACAGTACTAATTAATGTATTGCACAAACGCCTAATGGTGTTACATGTAGCTTAAAGGTGCTACATGCAGCATTTTGTGTCTCTACAGAGCACATTTCCAATAAATCCTTTTGCTTCCAGTCGCCAACATGTGTTCCTCCTCCCTGCCACTTGCTTTAAAGAACGAGGGGATGAATGAGATCTGAGATGGAGAATAGGGCCAATATGCATTCTGATCCTAGTAAGCGACCGTCAAGCTGAAACAAGGCAGTCATAATGCCATGTATTGAGTAAAGTTTCCTTTTGTTAAATATAACCATGTAGTAATGAGATTCCCTTTAAAACGGAGAATTAAGACTGAATTTAAAAAGCCAGCGTGTTCCCAAGGCCTCTAAACCACATGGAAGACAAACCAATCGCTGGCTTCATTTATCAATAATGGACTTTATTCTTTGAGACACAAGTGTCCGTTACATAAATGTTCATTATGGCTTTATTCAGACATGACGGGACTCAGAAAGCCACAATGCAAATGCGATATCTGAGCATCTGGTGTGCGAGATGAAGTGGCAGCGCTGGAGAGCAGCGGTGAACATAATAATATGAGGGAAGAAAAGTGTTGTCAGGCTGCATCAGGGATGGATTTTAAGAACTTGTTTTCGCTGGTGAAGCCTTAATTAATGACCATCGTGAGTGCGAGGGACGCTCGCTCGGCTTCTCACAGTGAATCCCCTAATACATTTTGTCATCAATTTCATCATTTATTAGTTAAGGAATTCTGCTGCCTATTTTCTAAAAGCCTGACGGAGCACATGAGGGAGCGACAAGACAAAAAGCTCTTTATTTAATTTTATTATTTCTTACTTGCTTACAAGTTGCACATTTACTTGATATTCATAATTTCAGCCAAGCAGTTTTTACCTTTTTCTTCTGCTCCGCGAGGGGTTAAACCCTTTTTATAGAGAATAATCTCCTTAAAATAAAACTTAAAGTGTTTTATGATTTACTAAACTGATTGTATTGTATTTTTTTCTGCTTAAGAATTGATGACTGATTGAGTAAGTGAACCTTGGGTTTAGAGTATTTTATGACTTAGATGTGTTCCTAAGGTCAAGAATGCTCAAAGTTTACTGTAGTCTTAATATTAATAGGAACAGGTTTTGCGTCACAGTGTTGAAACACAGTCACAAAATTTACATTTGCACTAATTATCACCACCAAAGCATGATTGCTATAGCTGAGCACATACAGTTAGAAGAGCCCAGGGTTCTCAGGTAATAGAAGGGGAAAAATTCAACAAACTTTTAATTGTGCTTCCTGGGCAGTAAAACACCATTTCAAGCTAATCCCAGTTAGATACCCGGATTCCCTCCAAAGCTTAGAAGGTAGGATTCACTCTCTAATACCCTCAGCGTTACTCAGGAAGCCATTTCAACCTCTCGCCTACAGTTCCACTCAGTGTGAAGTGCTTTCTCCATTTGACAAAGTACTTTTATTCAATAAAAGGTGACAACAAAGAGGGAATGTAACCCAGAGGTCACAGTTCAAATCCCCAAACTGGCAGGAGCAAATTTTCCTGGAGAAAAATGTATCATCTGGCAGGGAACTGAAACTCCAAATACTAAAAAGGTGTTGTGTTCAAACTTTTCAATCGTTCAAAGAGAGCAGCTTCCTGTGGATGAGCAAACCGAAGTGAATCACAAGATTGAATAAACTGGGAAAAGAACACTAAACAGTTTACAACAGTAGGTTACTGCTGCCTGAAGGACCCGCATTGTAAGTCAGTTATCATCCGTCTAACTTTTGAAACATGTTGAATAAAACAACAATATAAATCGAGATTTGTTCTCTCAATATATGACCCTGACCCAAAAAACACTAGAAAAACAATGCAGCGTCTCTCTGTGTCGGTACCGGGCAGCACACAGGTGTGAAGCGTGTATCTGTGCAGCTCCCTGCAGTTTCTCCCCCAGGTCATTACTATAAATGACAGTGTGCTCTTAGTCAACCAGCCTGGTTAAATAAGGATTAGAGGGATAAGGAGAAAATAACTCCACACTTTTGGGGGCAGCAAATGGTGTTTGCAAAGTCTGCAATCAAAAGTAGGAGCTCGGCTTTGCCTGCAAATAATTTGACATCCCCGGTTCCCCCCCTTGTGTGATAACTCTTTTTTCTCATTTTAACTAGACCTAAAGACACTTCCACTGAAGTGTTGGAACGGTGGGAACAAAGATGAGGTAGAGCGTGTAAGATCACACGTATAAAGTATTTCTGTTAAAGCCCATCTCTGAGACAAACACCAGCCCTGCTGCTCCCTCTTCCCCCTGCCTCTCTTTCGGTTTGTGCATCAAAAGCCCCTGCCATCTGAAAATAGCACGTCAACATTTCTGTTGCGTCTTGTTGTTTGTTTCTTTCTTTTTTTTTTTTTTATGCTCGACAATGTTGCCAGTTTGCTAGACTCCTGTTTTTCCTCTGCTCCTGCTTGCTTGATCTGTGAGAGGTTACATCGCATCGAGTCAGACGGTTGGCTCTTGCGTGTGTGCAAATCTCTGTATGTGTGTGTGTGTGTGTGTGTGTGCAGTAGCAGAGCTTTGGTGGTCTATAAAAAGCAGCCAGACGAAGTCTTCCCTCTCTCCTCATGCATTATGCATTGGCATCACCTTCCATCAAGTGACAGAAAAACCTCAAAGATGTCTAAGTTTAGCTTCCATTCTGAAAGCCAAACAGAGGAGGAGATGTGTTATTTTGACTGCCACAGTCGAGCTAAGCACCTGTTACATCAATAAAAGCTGCATTTCGCAACAAGAACGACGACAACAACAACCTGTGTGATGGCACAGCACTCACAAAAAAAGCGGTTAAATGCAGATCGTAGCGGGGGAGTGCGTGAATTTAGAAAGGGTTCAGATTGGATTAGATGACACTGGATCAAACTTTGACCTTGGTGAGAAGTTTTGTCTTTGCTGTGGCAGTTGATCGACAAAGAGAATCTGAAAGGCTTCATGTGAAAACAGCTTCAAGAGTCAAAAACAAAAAGATTTTCCTTGTTGGAAAATATTTCCACAGGAGAGGAACAGTGGGATTTGGCAATACTGTAAAAGCATCTGAATTTGATATGTGATTGAGTGAAATTTCAAGTTAGTTTAAGTATTCTTTTTAACCTGTAAAACTTAAATCAAGGCAAACCGGAGCGTATCGCACTGACACAAGGTGATTGATTAGCCAATCTAAATATTTCCTTTTGTTGTTCAGTGCTTGACCCAGGTCAGTTCTACGGCTGGTTTGATCTCTCTCAGTAGGTCAGTGTGACATGACAGTGTAAAGGTTTATGTTTACTGATCACAGTGTCACATACTTCATTTATTTATTTTTCATTTCCTCCTGCATTATTTTAGTCTGCCCATAAAGCTTCACATCTTAAAAAAACAGGCTGATGACAGATTTATACTTTAAATTGTTGTGAAAGCTATAACATTTCTCAGATCTACAAATACTGTACACAGACATAGCACAAACATGATTAATAATCTAAGTATGGGCTATATACGTATTTGCAGAAGTGCATGCACATGTAATGCGATTGCTCCATAATTATGACTACTACTGTTGACCAGATGTTGCTTATCTCAGGAAATACTGGCCCGCTGTCAATATTTTGTCGTCGGCAGTGTCCCAACTTCATAACGCTGCTCAGTGTAAACACTGTTGTTTGTCTGGAAACAGGAGAGGGACCTTGTGATTTTATTATTTGTAGCCAGCGAGAGCCAGAGCAGACCAGTTGACAAGGTGATTATTTTGTTATTTGGACACAGCTCTCAAACTATTATGCAATGCTTCTGGGATTGATTTACTGTACGCCTCGTAACGCCGGACAGATCCCATTCTGGGAAACAGATAGTGGCAGGCCAGTGTGTTTGTGTGCCTCAGAGAGAGGCTGTGTGAGTGTGTGTGAGTGTGTGTGTTTTGTGTGTCTGTCCATACAAAACAACACAGATGAGATTATTAGCAGGGATGACTGTATCTTTGCTGAGGGAAATAAAAGTGTTTAAAAAGGGTAAAAGGTAAGATTGCAGGGACTTATTTTGACACTTGAGATGGCCGCAGGCAGGTTGTTTTGATGTGTCTGACCTCGGGAACTGTGTGTGTGTGTGTGTGTGTGTGGGGCGGCTTGGGGAGGTTCAGGTGGCAGCGGTGGCGCTGGGCCATCTGCGCTGTCATTCACCGCACGTCCGCCTTCCAAGAGTTGCACAGCACCCACGGGCATCCCAAACAGCCCCAGCCGGAGCTCTGCGGGGCTGCAGTAAACAAGTCGCTCTCATCTCAAACAGAGTGTGTGTGTGAGAGGGTGAGACTGTGTGATACTCTGGTATACAGTATATTCCTGTACACATCATAGCCCCATAGCAGGAGTGTTGTTGTTTTCTCTTTCATGGCCATAGAGCACTTCCACCCAAATGTTCATGTTATGTACATATGGTCTTTACAGCTAGAAAGACTTTGTATAGACAAAGTGTTTATTTACATTATACTCTCTGTACATAGAGTATATATAGACTACTAGAGCTGCTCATATGACAAACATGCATGTATAACATTTGCACTTGCCCTAGATTCATACATTTTGTTTTTAACGAAACGCTCTTAACCTTCTTAATGTATAAAAATGCATGGAAACTAACAAGCCTAAATAGTTTTAAATAGATACTTCTTCCATCTACTGCTTCATATTTAGGTATAGTTTACATATTTTAAATACATTGCAATCATTTCTACTTCACCACAGTTGGTGTCAACATGATTAGTTGATTAAACCATTAAAGTTGATTAGCTAATCAAAAGGAAATGATGATGATCACTTAATTTTTAAAGACATACACCAAAATCTTATAAATTAAATGTTTCAGGGATTGTGAGCGGTTTGTCAGATCAAGACTTGTACATTTTCCATACTTAATTGTTTGCCACTTTAATAAATTAGTAAGAGTAATGAAAATAACTGTTTTTTTGTACTCGTCCTACATAGTCGATTGTGCGTACAATACTAATTCTGGGATCCAAACCTTCCTTTCATAAAATAAAATAAAGTGTTAACCTTATGGGAAAAGAACTGTATTAAATATGACTTACTACAGACTAAGCTAAGTCAAAGGAAGCAAAAAGATAATGAAGCATGACAATTGCTCCTATTTCTGGCAGCCCCCTGATATTCCCTGGAGATTCTGAACCTGACTTTGGGAATCATTGGTGTATATTATGTAACCATGGCTTCCTCTGTTCTTATTTATTCCTGATGTCTCTTCTTTGCTGCTGTCACAGGGCATCTTTCAGTCTCATCATATCTGACCTACAGCGTGTTGTTAACTATGGATAAACATATTGCCTGTGACTGCCACAGCTTATATTAGTACCTTCATCTCTGCACAGCACCCTATTAAAGGGAAAAAACTTCAGCGAGTGAGTATGACAGCTGAACAGCAGCCAGTGAATGGAGTGGGCGGTCTGTGCCAAGAATTTCTGTCGGCTTGAATCAGTGCCTTTGCCCGCACAGTGGAGGGTCATGTTAGAGTTAGGGTTTGTGTGTGTGTGTGAGTGTGTGTGTGAAATATATCTAATAACAGAGCGATTGGTGGTTTTTTTCCCTCTTTATTCCACCAGTGTTGTGTTGTCCATGCTGCCTGGTGCCAGCCCATTTAATGATGTTGGTGTAATGCAGAAAGGAGAAAAAAAAAAAAAAGTATTATTTATGCATCAGGTAAACTGTGAGATTCCAAAAGGCAAATGTAAGAGGTTTTAAAGCTGCTAGGCATTAAATTTAAGACCAATTTAAAAACAAACCAGCCTTTTTCTAATGTTGTTAAACTATAAATGAGCAGAATAAGAAAAAACAGCACCAGCAGGTGAAATGGTACGCAACATGATGTCCTGCTGGGTTTAGTGAAGGAAAAGGATGCATATTTTTCTCCTTAGGTACAAAGAATTCTGCACAGAAAGTTGGGTGAAAAAAAGACTTTTAAACGTATTCATTAAACTTAAAGGATTTTTAGTTGTAAGGACCTATCAACACCTTGCATTGGGTCAATGTCGCTGCTATGTACACAGAGGGAGAGGAGACCATGAGACAGGAGCTCCAACAAGAAGAGAGAGCGAGAGAGAGGGAAAATATACTGTGCGAGCGAAAGGATAAAATATGTGCTGACAGGTTTTTGGCCAGAGGGCTAGAACACTGAAATAGTAGCGTCTGGGTGTCAGGCCGGGGTCGCTCCCTTCACTCGAGAGCAGACTTTCCCCGACCCCAGCTAGGAAAACATCACAAGCTACTACAGTCAATGATAATGTAGTATTTGACAGATAATGTAACTGTCCAAATGTGACACTACTGCCCTTATAATAGATAAAATACATAAAATAATTGTATATATTTAATGCATTGATGAGGAACTGTTTCTTTATAAAGAGTACTGGATAGTCAGAAAGAGTAGGATGAATAAAACTAATTGAATTAGTGCATTATTACATAATGCAGTGTGTTACACCAATTGTGAAATAAAGACATTGGATAATGCAATACTTTTAACAAAAACTGTTGACTGCTGCAGTGACTTTGGTGTGGTGTGGTGGTTTGGACTGGCGGTGGGGGGGAGGGTTGGGGGAATGTACCTTTTTTCTTTTTTTTTACAACTGGTTAGAGAAAGCATAAAGGAAGGAATCGATATGACTGCTAATGCTGTGACTCACCAGACAGGGGGTGGAGGTGGCGAGCTAAACAACAAACAGGCCCTTTAACTGTTCTTCATGGCACAACCAGTGTGTGTGTGTGTGTGTGTGTGTGTGTGTGTGTGTGTGTGTGTGTGTGTGTGTATCCCTGGCTACTGGGAGCCGGTGATAAAGTTACAAACTTATTACTTACAGTGTATGTAATATATGTAGTTGTCATAAATTAGTCCTGCTCTTTGATTTGCAACATGGCCTAATCTGTTCTTCAGTTCACTTAAATCCCCCAAATTCCTAGAAAAAAAAAGATACTGAGAACATGAACAGTGTTCTTGGAGGTAGCTATAAAAATGAGTCCTTACTAGTGCTCTTAGAAAACACACTAAACTGCCTGTCAGACACTGCACAAATGAAAGATTATGCAAATATACCACAGATTAACAAGGTGCTTATCTGTGGCGTAGGTTGCCTGTCACATTGCTTTAAAAATAAGTGTCATAACTGTATGTCACAATTTAATAGCGATGTTTTAATACTTAAAGGCCAACATTTGGAAAAGTTGATGGCCTATTATCTCAGTGTAGCTTAAGTATAGCTCAGTTGAAGTTGAACATCTGACCGAGAGATCGCACTGAAAGAGGAAACACGTGAATCACTTTTAAGAAATACGCTGATGATTTTGTTGCCTATGATCAAAGTCAAAACTATGACTCTAAGAGAGACAGGAAGATAAACCCAGACAAACACACACACAAACACAAACACACACTAGCACAAACACACTCTAGCCACTACTTTTGGTGAGGAAACTATCCTTTTCTCTTCCAGAACAGCAAATCAAACAGCTGCTGAGAAAATGTCCCAACCTACTTGAACAGAGCGGCATCTTACCGTCTCTCATGGTTGGTTAAATATTTGCCAGCTGGGGTGCTTTTCTCTGCTGTGTGTGTGTGTGTGTTTGGCCTGCTTGTCATGAAAAGCACAGTTCAGGTGCTGAATCAATCATACATGTAGATAGGATCCAATAAGCAGGGAGCGAGACTGCAGCTGGGGTCTACGGAGACAAGAGACAGAGAGAGAGCCGCTATGCCCGTGTTGGCAGTGCTCGCTTTATCACCCCGTCTCAGCAGATGCCATGTTACAGAGAGGGTAATTAATAGCCCAGTGGGGCCTGGGTGAGAATCGCCAAGACACCCTCTTACACACACACACGCACACACGCACACACACAAAATAATAATGTCTCCATTTGCCCCCCGGAGCAGCTTTGTGCCAACTAGCCTTCACCTCATTATGCCAATCAAATCGACCAGGGGGTGTGGAGGGTTGGGGGGAGCGGAGAAGGAAGGGAACAAGCTGTCCTTTCTCATCTGGGCCTCACTCACTTTCACTGTCCACGTGTTCATTATGAAGAAAGATTTAATCTTAATAAGTACGTCATCACACTGAGCTGTCAGGAAATGGCCAAAGCACTGCGTGTTTTTTTTTTTTTTTTCTGTTTTGGTAACTTGGTTCGGTAATGGGCCGCTCCCACTCCTCTTCTTCCAAGAAGTTAAAAATGTTGGATTTACCAGCTGCCAGTTCTGAGCCACACACCCTGAGCTGCAGCTGGGTTTCCACAGTTCCCTTTGCCTTTTCCCTCTAAACTGTGCAGGGTAAACTATTTACAGTCTGGGTGCCAGCAAACTACTTTAAAATAATAACAGGGATTTAAGTGGAAACAATTTCACGACTGAAACTTTGTCATGTCAACTTAATCTTTACTTTTAGAGCAAAAGTCCCCCTGACACTTAAAATGTCAATGCTGCCAGTTCACATGAGTTTATTCCTTTTAATATTCAACCTGCTTCCTCCTGCTTAAATGTATGCTTGTATAATGTCTGCACAGCAACACTGTTGCATGTACTTAGTGTTTAATTTAGTAGAACAACAGTTCCTGGAAATTTGTCCTGATGACAGAGAACTTAAAAAAACTACTGAAATTATCATGTGAACGTCGAACTGTGATTCAAACTCTTGATCCTAAAAGAGATTTAAGAGTCAAATTCTACCTTTGTGCAAGTAAAAATTGAACAGGTTGAACATTCACCACATTAATGAGAAACTCTTATTGCTTAATAAAATGAAGAGGGGAAGTTTTCACTCATGACCTATGCATTCTTGGAAACGTGACACAGTTTAAACTACATATTATGAAGAGAACTGCTGGGGGTTTTTCCCCATAACTGAGCATTAACCTCAGCTCATCTTGATAATGTAACAACATTGCAGAGCAGAGGCACATTTCAAAGCTGCATTAATCATTTTTTATATGACTATTGAACCAATAGTCATATAAATGTAATGCAAATTGAGTTTTCTTTAGCCTCTTTTAGCTCATTTTCTGGGGGGAACTTTAGTTTATTTTAGTGATCCACTCTGGTACACAGACAGCTGGCTTAAGCAGAAAGCACTGTTGAAACTACTGCAAGCTACCTGCAGCATCAAACCGCAGACAGACATAATTAGTGACAAACTGCATGGTGATCAAAGTGAAGGAGCTATAAAGCCAGGTATTTTCACAGAGGGTGGTGGAGACCAAACCAGAGCTAAAAGGAGAATGAATATCAGAAAACTACCCCCAGTGCATGAATGCGAATGTAGCTTCATGACCACTGGATGTGTAAATGGGTCTCCAAGCTTGTTTTGGAGTCTGTGCCACCCAGTAGCCACAAATGAATGAATACGGCTTTAGTCTTTCCATTGTTATTCTGATTCCATTAACAGTGCATGTTGTCTTAAAACAATAAAATGTGTAAAACCTTTGCTTAACATGACTAATCTGTGACATTTCATATAATAGTTTGTCTGATTTTCTCCTCTCAATGGCCAGTGATATAACAATGAATCACTGTATAGAAATTTCATGAAAGCTTTGACATTTGCTATACTGTTCCTCCTCCTCTGGCTCACATGATGTGATTAATTTTATTTTCATTTTTTTATAATCTGGTTAAAAAAAAAGAAACAGAACCACGTAGTTAGGTACAGCGATGATAGCCAACAAGGCTGAAGAGATACACAAAAGAACACCACCTAAAACCTTTATCCCAGAACATCCAAGTAAATCCATTACTGGCTACATCTTTGAATGACAGGTGATCTGTATAAGGCTGGAAACTGGAAGGGCAAAAACATCTATTTTCTTGCATTTTCCCTCTTGAAATTATGTGAGAGTTTTATACTTCCCCTCAGTGTGTTCACCATCACCACCACAAAGAAGTAAACACCCTGACCTGCCGTCTTCAGCAGCAGGGGAGGTATAAGGAGATGTACTTAGTGGCAGCCAGCCTCTGCAGAGGGTCTTCTTTGGTGTCACGGCAGTGTTTAGGCCGTTTCGGTAAACAGCATCGGTGCATTTCATCCCCTGTAGCCTCATTGAAATCAGCTTCTTAACAAACACATCTCCATCCTCTTATTTTGTCGGTGACCCACTCCCTCCACCCAACCCCACTCCCCCCTCGCACCCACTGCCACCACCAAACTTCCCCTGTGTGTTACCTGAGACAAGCAATTTACCTTTTTTGTTGTTTGCCTGACCTAGAGAAAACAATTTCAGAGGGGTCTTCCTGCGCTCTTAACAGCCCTTCGTTTGAACAGGTAAAGGCGACTGGCGTGCCACAATGGCTTTTTTTTTTCTCCTAGAAGATGAATTGGCGAGCTGTCAGCTTCAGACAGGCCGAGTAGCAGTGTTTCTGTAATGGGACACTGGAAGTGTCTTTGATTAATGGAAGAGCCATACTGAGCTGTTAGGGAACCCGCCGTGGCCCAGCGAGAGCGATTGAGCGGCGGATACATGCCGACAGATGTGCGAGGGAGCGCGGGCCTCGATACCAGTGGAGGAGGAAGAAAAGGAGGAGGAGGAGGAGAGGATAGGAAACTGTAGTCTGCCTGGCTTTCAGCCATTTTTAACCTGAGGCCTATTTTCCCATCTTCTTTCATCATACTGATTGATTTAGACCTGAATCTTGTCAATTGCTTCACTAGAGGGCTACTTAACATCTTTGCTTGCATCGATGCAGCTCTGTAATCCCCTTTTTTATGCTTAAAATATAATGATTGCCAGCAAAAATATGAAAGGAGTCTTAAAAAAAATATATTGTCAAATATTCATTTTCAACATAAAAACAAAAAATCATTTTTTATAAGGATCCCTTAAAATTGCTTCAACAGCGCTTGTTCTGAAAGTGGAATTGATCAGGGAGAAATTATTATCAAAACAGTTCAGACGTATTCACTGCTGCTTGAAAGGCTGTAAACTTGACTTGCTTTCATCCTCTTTTTGGCAGGGAGCTACTGAGAGCAGCCCCGCAAAGCCACAAAGCTACAGTCAGGGGACACCAGCCGTCCTCCAACTTTTGGAGAAATCCTTAAAGCCAAAAAGTCAAAAAAGAAGGTTTTTTTAACTGCAGCAGGGACACGAGCGTCACATGTCTCTGACTCTGTGCTGTCTTGTTGTCCCGATGTCTATTCTGGTAGGAGAAATCTCAGCCAAGAGCGAGATGTTTCCTTTCTTCCCATCTCAAAATACATTTTGCTCAGTCTCTCATTTAGGCTTTGTCGTCTTTTGGCTCCAGCTGATAAACAATTCTAAAAAAAGGAGAACACTCCTCACGTAGAAAACAAAGAATTATTATTTTATTCCCCTGTTATTAACCTGAAACCCATCAGCATTGGGGAAAGAAGGCACACCAGAGCACAGAGCTGTACTGTAAACAGGCAGAGTTTCTAATTCCTCCCTGTACAAATATGTCAGAATAAACACTTATCACTGAGAACAGCTGAGTAGACTTATGTGGAATTTTTCCCCTTGCAAAAGATAGCAAAATATAAATACCCCCATTTTAAATGCTCACTGATAAAAATGGAACAAAATCATCCATCCATGACGACCGCTGTTTACAAGACAGCTGGAACAGAGGGTTCCAGGCCGCGCTCTCGCCGCTTTTTGTTTGGAATAATGCTTGTTTATTGGAATTGTGGCATTGCTGTGTTTTAAATGGAAGGAACAGCATTTTACAAGGTAATTAGTCAGGCTATAATCCCACATTCAGTCTCTCACACACACACACACACACACACTCACACACTCACACACACACACAGACTGCATCCCAATACTATCATGTGACAAACCACTTTTGTCACCCTTAATTCTGCCCGAAATGTGTCATGCACAAACCTCCGGGAGACGGACGGGAATAGTTTAGAAGTAAATAAAAATCCTGATAAACACAACAACCAGTACCTGCATTTTAAAGTGGCATGCCACTTTCCTATACGTTTTCTTTAACTCCTCTTCCTGTTGCAACCTCATTATCAGCTCTAACAGAGATTGGAGGGATTTTAGGTGCGGGCCATGGTGGGGGTTGGGGATGGGTGTTTATGTTGGCCCTTGTTTCCAGGGTCGGGAACTGTCCCGAGGGAGCGCATTCCTCACCCAGAGCACGACTAAAGGTATGTGAACCATCTGGACAAAGCCATCGGCCACAATGGCCCTACACAGGCCCATCCATGTGGTCCGACGGCCAGTCAGCGCTCTCACACTGTCAACTTTTTCATTCCCCCTGGCGCACGGAGCTCGATACGCATCGGCTCCACCACGGGCCCGCCATCACTTCCACTGTGTGTGTGTGTGTGTGTCCCATGGCTCCTTCCTCCTGGCTCAGCCAGGGTGAACAGGGTCATTTGTGAGGCCCACTGTGATGCCTGCACGACTGTGTGGATGCAAAGAATGCTGCCTAAGGTCAACATATCATTAGCCGAAGGGTCAATGAGACGATTGTTTCCTTATTCGCTTGTTTTATCGCCATTTCAAATCATCATATGACTGCCGCTCGCAAAAACCGCACACATACCAGCAATGAATGCACAAGTGACAAATGAAATGCCTGCTCACTATTTTCTTGTATTACAAAATGCTGATTTTAGCTAATTTCTTCAGTCCTTAACAGAAAGGAACAAGTCCCAGGCCAACTTCTGGCACAGAGAAATCACACTGATATGGATTTTTTTCGGAAGCTAAGTTAAAGGCTTGTTACACCCAAATGAGAAAATCAAATATTTTGACATTTACTTATAGTCAGGCAGAAGTCTTGGTTTACTTGGCCAGTTTGGAAATATCTGTCTCTAAGATTTCTGTCTCCACCCCAACACAACGGAGGTGAATGGAATTTTGTCTATAACTTTTGTTCAGGGTGAAGGCAGAAACCACACAAATATCTAGTGTAATAGAGGTGAGAGAGAAAATCTGGGTAAACTGACCTTTTAAAGCTGCTAATAACAGTGTCATTTATTCAATATCTATAAATTTGACCATTTTCATGCAATAACATAACAAAGACTCAGTGTTACTGGCAGAATTTTATGGAAGTCAGGATGGAAAAGCCTCAGAAACTGCACTGAGACTGTAAAGTCCTCCACTGAAACCCACATTATCAAATGACTTGGGGGTTAGCAGTGCTATAAAGCAGGGTGACCCACTACATCCACTCAACAATAGGGGCACCTTGGGATACATTACTGCCTTTTACATACTTTAAAAAGTAATTTACCAAAAAATGCCAACAGGCTCACAAAATTAAAGGATTATACTGGTGGTTTTGCATGTTTCAGCCCATTTATTACACATTCTTTGCAAACAAACTAACCATTTTGCAAAGCATGCTACTGTGTTTTAGACATCTGAATCAGTTCCATGCATACATTGATTTCCATTCAAGCAAATTTCAACAATCTACTAAAGGATTTTCATACTGTACTGTACAGAAATGAACAAAAGCTGTTTGGCATGCAGCGGAAAATGGTTAGAAAAAATGGAGAGAGTACATGATTTGTAGTTAAGAAGCTAAAAACCCACTGGCATGGTCCTTTAACTCCGTGTTTTGGTCTAACACTACAAATACGCATCAAGACCACCAGACCATGAATTTACACGCTGGCAGAGGATTCATCATTACTGGGTCCAGTCTGATTGTTAGTTCACAGAGGACTGCTTCAGACGGCTGGAGGAGTGCTGCTCTGGAGCCGAGTGGCCTGCAGATAGAGAACTGAGATGGAGCATCGGAGCAGCAGCACAGCAGCTGCGTCTAATAAAGAAACTGAATTTGATAATCAGCTGAGACAGTCAATTTGCTAATAAGGGAATCTAATTAATTAATCAATGTGCATTTGGTGGGAGCAGGCGCTTTTGTCAAGAGCGGTCAAGTGCAGTTTGCTGTGCCTCTCTTCCTCCTCTGCTCATTGCTTAACACATAAGTTGATTTCAATTTCATTTGGCACTCAGCAAATTTTCTCACTGCAGAGGAAGAGGGGAGGACAATTAAGTCTGAGTGAGCACAGAGAAATCTGGACGTGTGCATGAGGATGTGGACTGTTGGTCTTCATTGGCAATAATACAGGACTTTTCTGCAGAAATTTGCCCTAAACACAGTGAATTTCATTTATAAAAATGCTGTCTAAGGAGAAAAAAAATTAGGTTAAAAATTATCATTAACATTGTATATTTTTCAATTTTTGCAGTATATATGATTTATGATATATATGATCAGAAGAAACCTGGCAAGACACTCCACATATGGTTTAAAGTAGATAAGCATTAACGACAGCAGCAACAAACAGGATTTAACAATTATCACAAGAACAAAAAGGTTCAACTATCCCCATGATGGTTCAGAAGTTAAATGTAACATGCACCACTTGTGAATACAATGGCCCAAACACGATTTCTTCATTTTAACCGCAGTCCTTAAACTCACGTCTTGATATAGATGAGTTTTGCTTGAGGTTTTGCAGAACACAGAAACAGTCTTGCAATGCATCTTGAAGCAATAATTGAAACACAATTAGCAGCTCACACCAAAGCATGTGTTTGAAGTGGCAAATGTGATCCAACCAGTTTCTTTCAGTCAGTGGTGGAGAGTAATTAAGTATATTTACACAGAGCTGAATTTTAGTACAATTTTGAATCAATTTGAATTTTGGAGGTCAGATTTTGAATGCAAGATATTTTCCTTTTCATGGAACATTTTTAGGTTGTAGTGTTTCTACTTTTATTTAAAGGATCTGAATTTCTTGTTCCACAGCTTTCAAAACAGAGCAAATTTGTAATGTAACTGATCATGTTTTTGAGGTAAACAGTTCATACCTACCTACATTTCTCACTGTTTAAAATTAATTTGAATATTTCCATTTTGGGAATATTTCCTCTCCTACATAATATACATAATATATTGTACTTGTTAGTTATCTTTCAGCAGCGTTAAACTCACAAAGTAAGTTACATTTCATGAGTTACCATTCAACAGTATATAAAATAATGAGACCTAATGGGACATTAAAATACAATAACATGTAGACTGAAAGGGAATTTTTCAGAATGAGCACTATTACTTTTATTATTCAAAGAACATTTTGAAAATAAGAGGTTTACTTGTAATGGAGTATTTTCCTATTGTAGTAGTTTGTTCCCTAAAAATAAAAATTCTACTACTGTTTGAAACTAACTTCCTGCAAACACTGCTCTCTCTGTTCACTACAGTAGAAAGACTCTCCTGCATTGAATTGTCCTTTTGACGGAACAAAGTATGTTTGAACTGCTCCCCTGACCCAACTTTCCAGTGTTAACAAGTGTTGATTGGCCTCCTCTAAGCTCTGACAGCGCTGATTTTAACACTTTCTGACTTCAATGAACTCTACCACTTTTGCTGTACAGTCCAGTTATCTTTGTGTGTGTGTGTCTGGCAGTGTGTGTGTGTGTGTGTGTGTGTGTGTTCAGGTTTCCATGGAAGTTCCTTATGTTGAAGGCAGTAGTGCCCTCTAGGCGGAAACCAGAACCTCCCCCCCCACCTCTGCTGAGAGCAAATGGTTTTAACGTGCTCGACGAGAGACAGAGGCAATGCACAGGCGAAAAGTAAAGACCCTCTCTAGTTTTTTTCAGTCTTATGCATGACCTTAAAAGACCCCCTCACATATGTTTCAGACACAGAGAGGGAAAAAAAAAAGGAATTTATGCAAGTAGTGGCCAACTGCTTACATGTGGTGTAGTTAAAGCAAAGAGAAAGTGCAGAAAAAGATGGTTCAAGGTGTTTTTTTTTTTTCATTTTAGTAAATGGACCAGATGACCAGTGGGGTACATCTTTAGCATTTGTGTATTTAGTACAAAGGAATGTATGCTTCGAAACTCTTATTTGGACAAACACCAGACAGACAACAAAGTGCTGCAGCGCTGGAAGGGGAAGGAATTTATAGAGGGGTGGGGGTTATCCTGCTGGTTGTACTGGTGTTGGTGGGAGGGAAGGAGCCTAGTGGTGCTAGGGGTCAGAGGTCAGCTGCTTGCACTCAACAGCTGTCCTAAAAGCGGCAGAGATAAGGACTGAAAGCATCCTGTGTGTGTGTGTATATATGTGTGTGTGTGTGTGTGTGTGAGAGAGACTAATACTAGCCTCTGGGCAAATAGATACAGTAAAGCTTGACCGACTGGAATCTTGTGGCTCCACCTTTCACATCCAACAGCCTGAACACTTTTCAAACTTTGACTTAAGTCTAGAGAAAAGGAGTAGATTACCCCACCAAGGGAGGGAGGGAGGGAGGTCAAGGCTTGACCGGTAGGCCAGGTCATTCATCAACCACTAATGGCCAGAGCTTTATGCTGTCACGATGAATGACCTTTGTCCAAGAGGGAAACGACGCAAAGCTTGACTGAGAGACAATGGCATCAGCAAAGGCATCAATTCCACACATGTCAAGATGTGAAGGAAGCTTGCGTGGTGTGTGTGTGTATGTGTGTGTGTTTGTGTGTGTGTGTGTGTTTGTGTGTGTGTATGACATGAGCACTGTCTTAAAAAGTTTATGCATCAGCTCAGGGCGATTCCTTATCTGCAGCTCAAACAGGACTAGCGAGGGGACAGGTGGTGACAAGGTCTTGTTTAGGCCTGTTTTGGCTGGCTGGGTATTCACTCTGACCCCACCCGACGCTCCACAACTCCAACCTCCCGTCCCACCTCGGAAATGTATTGTACAACGCTCAGGACAGGAGTCTGTCAAATCAATCTTTCTTTAGGCAAGTAATGGGGGGCGGCCATGCTACAGGCAGCAAAGCCACTAGAGAGAGAAAGAGAGATGTTATGTTTGTTCTTGAGAATTGGTCAGAAGGGTTTTTTTCCAGTAGAGTCTCCTGTCTAACAGGGGAGAGAGGGGGTATTTTTTTCTTTCTTGGCTGAATGTCATCACTGTAGTTACTGTCTGCAGGTAATAAGGCCCTGTGAGGGGAGGAACTCACAAAAATGAGTGAGATGGAAGTAAAACTACACTGATACTTTGATTTGATAAGACAGGGCTTCTGTGATTAGATAAAAGCAGAAGCACTATTTGTTTTTCAAAATAAAATCCTCCATGTTTTATTAAATCAAGTTAACAAGGAGAGGCAAACTAATCAATTCAGTCAACTTTTAATATTTCATTTTTGTGAGTTTCCTTCAACAATAAAGCTCATGTGACTGGACCAATATCTCCTTTATAGATGCAAAGTACAGGGTCAGACTGCTAAGCAGCCTTCTGCATTTTGTCCAAACTGGGAACTGAAATCTGCACTTTTAGAGCTGTGCAGAAAGGTGATGAGCTCAAAGTAAAAAAAATGTCTCCAGTTTGAGTTTTCAAAATATCCAATATTTACTATGTCCAATGCTTGATTTAAGGGAGAATTTAAGTTTTCTTGTGTCGTATTTTCATAGTTTTGGCCATCGTTGTTAAGTTATTGCTGAGATCTTTGACATCACTACACTAAGTACGACAGGCCAACAAACGTCAGAAGATCAGACAGATTGTAAACAAATCAACATTTTAGCCGAAGTGTCTCTATAATAATTCCTCATTACACTGGAAAACTGTGTGCGCACAACTATGGTAAGTACGGCAGGTCAAAGCTGAGGAAGAGAGTTGGTCTGTGAGGGATGTTTAACACTGTTTGTGTAGTCATTTTACTGTTCGTCTTTATCTTCTCTCTCAAGTGATGTTCCCAGATTTCACCAATCAACTTAGTGAGTTCAATAATTTTCTGTGACTGAATATTCGAAACTCAACTTTTGCTCACCAGCTTTTTTTGTGAGATATGATCAAAAGCTCTGGAAAAAACAAATGTTGTTAAAGCAGAAGTTTAGAATAAATGATCACAGATGTGTGTTCCTAACACTAAGAATTATCTTCCATGCTCAACACCCAAGTCGAATAAACCAGAATTATCCTTTAATTGCAGCCTAAACTTTTTTCTGGAATCAATTTATGTTTTGAAACTTAGTCAAATTTAATTTTTAAAAAATTATCAAAACAAACACCTTGTGTTGGACTCTGCTGTGTATAGTGTCAAACTCACTCCCAGTACCTTTATAAGCTGCCCAGTGCACTCTAGTAAACTCGATGATGTACAAAGTGCCTGTGCTAAGAATAAAACAGGCTCATGTGAGTGATTCCAAACAGCCTATCAAACGGAGCTGAAAGCAGCTCCTCTTCCTCCATGTCACTATCGCTTCCTCATTTGGAGGCCTGCGCTCATTTCACCAGATGCTGAATAAGTTCAAATACCGCACGGCTGTGATATTGTTGCAGGAAGTAGCTGCTTACACACACACTTGCTCACACGTGCGTACACACACACACACACACACACACACACATACACACACACACTCAAACCTTTCTTTGTCAGATGTCTCTTCTGTGCTGTTCTCAGCTCAGTCTGCTTTATTAATGAAGGCGATACAAAAAAGGAATTGTTTACAAAGGAGGATTAATTCCGCACAGTCCCCAAAAAGGCTGTAAAAACAAACGGCCCAGCGTGGCCATGTGGATCCAGCCACCTTATCATTTTATTAAAAAGACGCCGGATGCATTTTTCCCTGTGTGATCACAGAGCGGGCGATGCGTTTGACTGAGCAGGGCTTTTGGCGGGGAGTCCACCTCTCTGATGTGTTTTAATAAACAGGTTTGATTGTTCCCTGGTGTTATTTTGAAGCGTGGAAATGAGCCTTCTTTTCAATAGTCTCTGCTGGACTCATTCCTGTTGGCAACATCCCGGTCCTCCAAACAAAGTCAGCACTGTGACCGGCACCGGCCGTGTCAGACAAAAAACGCCATTTTTAATTAGCTTTGTTAAAAAAAAAATAGAGGAAGGTGGGGGAAACGGAATGAGAGAACATGTCTGACCACCTTAATTGGTTAATTCAGAATCATGGCGCAGCTATGCTGACGTGGCCGACCTGAGCTGGTTAAAGCTGTTCATGTCCCTTCTTCGGAAGATGAAAAACAGATTTTCCCCCAGTTATGTGTGCATCAGGGTGAAATCTTATCAAGAAATATAACCCCCATCTTTGATCTTTCTTTGCCATGATTATTTCTGGAATATATTCAGTAACACCATATCTTACTAAATGTGTGCTATATGGTGGCTGACTGGTTTGAAAAGATCCGATACAAGCCTGGAGTTCAACTTAGGGAAAATAACCACAATTTAAATCGTTATTGCAGTTTCCCATATCATTTGGCCCTACTTGTAGTATAACTTTCAAGTGCTAGAGCACATAAAAGAAAGCTCCTGGTATATGCATCTATGTCATGTTGCTGTACAGTACTGCTCTTGCCTAAAGCCACTCACTGGTATCACTTGTAGGCGGACAGAGGATTCTGTTCCTACACCGCTAAGATGAATATCAAGACAGGTGCCGGCGACTGCACTGTATATTTCCCCTTTCTAACGCTTCCCTCCCTCGCTCATCATTCCTCTGTCACCTCACTGAAAGGTTGGTGTCTTTCTCTCTGAGGGTGTTTGTTCAGATGTGGGCAGCCAGGACACTGTGGCATGCCTGGGGCTTACCAATGAGATTAGACGGTGACAGTGACACGGCAGCAAGGCCAAATGATCTCCAAAACCGCAGGCGGGGGCTGGAAAAGGGATGTTCTCGGCCGCACACATGAGTCAATGAGGCCCTGTTTGCTCTCCTGAGCTGCTGTTCTGCTCTCGTGTTTGTTTTTGGGGAAATCAGTGGCTTGCCTGTTTTAAATAGCGACAGTGAAATGTAAAGAGCTGATCTCATTAGCTCCATATTTTGGGAAACACACCCGTAGACCAATTTGGAGGTGGTAGGAGAATACACAGTTATGCACCCCTTTTGTTGCTCACCCACTGATAGATAATGATGTAAAATGATGGAGAAGCTGTATCTTAAAATGTAGTTTAAATATGTTCTGGCCATTTGCATCAAAGAAGCCAAAAGTGTTGGATTTATTGGCTTCTAGCATGAAGCCACAAACAGCCTAGTTGCTGCTGGGTTGTCACTTTTTGCTTTCCCTTATCGTGAATATTTCCAGATACTCTGTCTGACCGTAAAACTACTTTAGAGTAATTGCATGACCTTTACCTTTAAATAAATGTCACTTTTCTGTTTTTTCGCCACTCTATGCTGCTGTTTGATGTCATGCAAAAGTGGCTGTAGCATTTCTTCAACACCCAGTGTTTGGTAGCTCTTTCTGAGATAAATTTCTTGTGCACAGGAAGTGGTGCATTTCATCTTTTGAGACTGCATAAAAGTATGACTGGGTGTGGTATCAAAGTTGGCATGAAATGCTTGGTGAGATGAGATTCTTTTGTTATTCTTTGATTAGATATTTCCTGTTTCAAATCAAAACCATTTTTAACTTTAGGCTATATTTTATTTGTTTTTTTCATCTTAATTTTGATGTATATTTTGTCAAATAAAACAAGGGTTATGCATGTTAAATATTTCTTTGGTATCAGGCATCATACTGGAAACAATATTGGACATTTTCAACAGCTAACACTAAATAAAAGATCTGGGTATTCAGCATAAGCAGTGATATACATCATGGCTGAAAAGATCAGAACAACACGTCAGTAACAGGTGCTGAGCTGTAAAGACGGAAACAAACAAGAAGACAAGGCGTAGATTCACTAAACTTAACCCAAATGACCTGAAGGGCTACTAAATGTGGCATTGACACGGTTTTGAAAGTAGCCGGGCAAGTAGTAATACTGATTATGCAAATGAGCAAAGCAGCAAGTTAATTAATGAGAAAGGGTAATAAACTGCTGTTTCATCGTGGATGCTGAGACATTTTCTGCATGTCATCTGTAAAACAATGGAGATCAAAAGAAATTAACTAATTTTTTTTTTTTTTTAAATCTGACAAATTGTTCAGTAAATAAATGAATTTGATCGCTTGCTTTAGTCATAATGCGCTGAGCCTGATCTGCTGCATTGCTTTCAGCCTTACAAAATACAAATAACTGAGAAACTGCAGCAAGGTCAAGAAAAAAAAAAAAAAAGTGTGAAAATTGCTGGCCTTTTGGCTTGTATTGTGGTTTCATTGCACTCAATGGAATAGCCTTCTTTCATTGTCATATTGCAGTTCTCACAATCTTTTTTCTGCTTTTTTGAGACATTAAATCACAGACACAGTTGCAAATATTGCAAATATTCAGACAACAATGATCAATCATCTTCAGTGACCGGTTGTATAATTTCCCATAGTTTTTGGTTAGTTTTTGGTCCTTCATCTTCTCAAACACATTTAAGTCAAACATGAGATTTTTAAAAATGCAATTTACTAATGACAAGTTGTCATTTGGACAGTGCAAAACCATGGTGAGACACAATACTAAATATGGACAAGCCTGATATATAATGGAAAGGTCAGAGGACTATAATTATCAACAGCAAATGTCATGAGAAGCAGGTCCTTAGTTTCTGAGATGCTTTGCCACTGATCAAAGTGCTGGACAGATCAACAAACAGACCAACTGTCCAACAAATATACATACACATGCAGCCAGCACGATCACATGAGGAACCCGAGCACTAGTGTTGCAAGAGCATATTCAGCCTTAACAACTGTAATTTCACCGTGATATTTTATAGTGATGTGCGCTCCCCCTTCAGCAAGAATGACTTTCTACAAGGTCATAGCTCACACACTCGAGAGCCCTATTCACAGCATTTAAAACAGCTTCTGACATTTTCATTTGTATAATAACAGATGAAGCAGGCTTTTCATTTCTGAAACCATGAGTGGAGAACTTGATGTTACCCTCCTCTTAGTCCTCCATGTAGCCCGGCTCTTGGGTAAACATTAAATTAAAGACAAGTATAAGTGTTTTTTTTTTTTGTTTTGTTTTTCCACTCTACCCGATCATCGTGAGTTCAGTGCTTCACATTCAAGGCAATTTCAGAACCTTCCCTTTTTAAGACAATTACAAAAGACTCCTTGAAAAGAGACATGAATTCAAGCTGTTAATCAGATTCAAATAGGGACAAAACAAATACTTCTGACTGTGCTACTAGTGCCTGTAGAGCATCTACAGTACTGACAGTCTCTGCATAGTGTAAATTCAAAAGCCACTTGGGAGTAGATGTGGAGGAGGAGGGTGACACTTGGTGATTCAGTCACTATCAGCAAATGTTGCCAGCTTCTAATGACATGATTAACATAAAATGAGAAGTTAATTCACATAGTGTGGACCCTGACATGGAGCTCAAGAACACCAAGTGGGCCGCAAACCACTGCAGCCTGTAAAGCTAAAATTGGATAATGAACTGATCATATTGCAATCACAGGTCACGATTGCTTTTTTGAATTAATTTTTTCAAATGTCACAAAGTCTTAATCTTTATAAACCTTTCACACGCTTATCTACATGCAATCCCAGACTCCGTCTCATCTACTCTGCCAAGTGAAACTGTCAGTCCCTTGTGTGTTTTTTTGCCAAAATAAATAATCTTGGAATATTTGCCATTTTTGGCATGAAGAAGGACATATTTGGGGTTTCATCGAAAATTGGAATCTTCTTGGTGTATAAAAAGTCTCTTCAACATTAAAAACAATTGAAACGAAAAACTTATGCTGTTGAAATTCATAGTTATACACATGCATGCAAGCATCCGGACCCTCAAATCTAGGGAAACGCAGGGAAACATTATTAACCATTATAAACTTAACTTAAATCACTTTTGTTGAAATAAACTAGTACACAGTTTAAGCAACTGCTGAAATAATTAGTAAATTTGCCAATCAACAGGTTGAAGTTGATAAAGTGTTTAAACGTTTTACTCTGCCTTCATTGTAGCATCTGGGTTTCTAGTTCAAATGCAGGCTTTCCGTTAAAAACGTGTTGTCTCAGAGAAGCGATAACCCTGACATCACTCCCAGTATCATCTCCAGTTCATCCCTAGGACCAGTAGACAGGGTGATCAAGTTCCCCAAAGAGTCACCTCACATCAACCAAGACTGATCAACAGGTCAACCTGAGACGGAGGAGGATTCAGTTTGCTACATGCTGGCGTTATTACACATCAGCAGGAACAAAAGATGTCCACGTCAGCAGTGATGGAGATTTAAATTGCATGGTCATGGGATTACAGCTGGCACATCATGTCCAGGATGTTTACCATATAATAACAGTGTGCAGAGCTCCATCACTGTATTGTTGCTACAAGAGGATAAAGTTCAGTCTCTCTTATCATGGCTATAATTCTTGATAGCCATGCACACATCTGTCAGCAGCTACATTTCCATGGAGGATTATCTGACCGCCGGGCAGACACACTGCCGCTACTGTAGTGGAGTTTATTTAAAGGAGTAAGAAGAAATTTGTCCTGTGATGGATTATTTGGCTGCATGCAAACGCTGCAACTGAAGTATGAGTGCCACATTTTGAAAGAGAGCAGGTAGGGCTGGCAAGTCTCAGTGGGCACACGCTGTCCTAGAAAAGGAAAGTGGTTTTATGTGTTTCAGGGAGAAAGATACGGGGGTTGAGGATGTCACAACATGGCCGAACTCCTCTTCTGCTCTCTGCCCTCATCATGTGTATCTGCTGTGCGGTTTGGGCTCTCAGTCATGAGGCTGAGTAAATATATGTCAATGACGGAGGTTGCTTTGTGATTACAACCACACAAAATGTCTGAAATACTTGGAAATACAGACTCTCGACCATGGAATAGGTGTGGCATTAAAGGGACTTTAATTATTTTGTTGTTTTTATTCAGTCTAAAAGGACCCATGCAGTTTAATGGTATGGTTACCTTGGCACAGTCAAAGCCTGCAGGTTGAAGTATCAGCACCAGGGACATAACTTGTATACTTCTGAAAGGAGCTGCTACTGTCTCTTTAAAGAGCTGCTGAGCCCCAAAGAACTTCATCAGTCTTGATTTCAGTGAAGAGTTTCATTTCACATTATAGGCTGAACACAGGATCACATCTATTCTGGCATTTTGTCTGAGTTGAGTTTGCAGTACAATAATCTGGAGCCATTGCTCCTTTGTGTATCACTTACACTGCCAGTGCAATGTGATTCTCTGGCAGGTGCTAAATGGATAACACTTCTTCAGGTTGTGTGGATAAAACGCATCTTTCAGCCAATTTCAGTTGTTGTTACTATATTAACATAGCTGGTGGGAACGACGTAAATACAGTCGGGGCTGTAGCCAGGATTTTTAGAAGTTGTCTCCCACACAACCCCACCACACGAATCATGTGGACTAACCTCCAATAAAGCTTTAAAACGTAAAAGTTTTTTATTTCAATTTCTTTATTAATGTTATTAACTAAATGTTCACCTTAAATTTAATCAATCTACACATTAATATTGATGCAAGTAAGATATTTGAACTGAGAATGTTAAATGGAATATCTGCACGGTTTACATGATTTTTAAGAGCTAAAATCACCTTAAATTGACTAATTAACATGAATGTATACCTTAAAAAGGGCTCCCACTATCCACGTAAAAAACCCCTTAAACCAGGCAGAAAAAAAAAAAAAACTCCAATAATTAATTGTCCAATAATTAATCAAAAAAAGGTGTAAACCTATTTAAACACCAAAATATGATTAACTTGCACCTGGCTATATTTCTAGCTGGCTCATATTACAATACAATATTCTTCTGCTTCCACTGATAAAACCCAGGTGGGCCACTACCATCATGTAGACTGAAACCTTGTCAATCCATGTATGGAGGCTGGGATGATGTCAAAAGCAGATAAAAACATAATGCAGCAAACAGGAACAAGGTCAGGATGAGCAGATAAACATACACTCTTGTAAACAGAACCAACATGTCCAAGTACAAACGGATGAATGAAAACAAAGTGAATCAGTACAACATACATCAAATGTGTTCTCTTCTATTCCTGCATACTTTTAACTAGCCTCTTTAAGAGCTCATTGAATGAATTAAAAGACAATAAACAAGGTATTTTTGGACAAGAACCCCCCTCCCCCAATTAAAGCATTACCAGTCTTTTCCATGGTGCTGCTGTCGAGTTTTATGAAGACTGCGTGCAATGAGAGTTTTTGTAAGAATCACATGACATTAAAAAGAAGACCACAAATCCCATGATCTGCTCTCAGCACAGAACGAAGAAAGTAAATGTCTGAGATTAAAATATGAAATGAAAGGATTGGAATCTGGGAATCATTTCACTGCAGGACGCTCTGTTTTCAGGCTAAATGTGCACAACAGTTGAAAGATCTTGCTGTCACTACTGCACCAGTCAACCAGGTGCTCAAATAAGCTCTTTTATTAGTATTGATAAGGTCAATCTGGGACCGAGACGGGGGATATTAACTTCTGAGGGGAGATTTATAACTTCAGAGGCCTGCATCCTAGAGGGAGTGAAGTACACAACATTTTGTTAAGGGACAAGGACAAGCAGTGGATGGTGGGAGTCCCATCCCAACTGCAGACCAGGGCGAACACTACTGAAACCACAGGGACCATCGGGAGCATCTTCATCATTTTGTCAAACAATATACATGCTGTTTTTCTACCCATTCTGCAAAACACCCTGACGAAGGCCCCGCCTTTATGTGTTGGCTCAATAGAGTGCAGACTCTTCCTCAGTTTTTTTTCCACAAATGTATACAGCTTGAACCCTTCAGATTTATATTAAATCATGGACATGTTTACATTTGGAGTTAGATGTGTTTTCAAAATGACACCAGTCTGCCATAATGGTCACTTTTCTTTCCTCCAATACCAGCATATGGGTTCCTCTCTAGATTCATTGAATTTCATGGAGTTTAAAGATGTTTTTTGTGCTATTATATTCCTTCACCATTTAAATAAATCCGTAGGCACATTTTGTTGGTGCCATCACAACCAGTGCTGCAGAAATTCAGGAAAATGAAAATAAAGGGAAAAACGGATGCTTATCTGTATATATCGTTTTTTTTTTTTTCTCAGATTGCAAAAATGCTTCTGGCATCTGGCAACTGTATATACAAACTGACTTTGGCGTATTAGCACAGATATAAAGAGTTTGACCTGTGTAGTTAATCTGACGTGACGTACTGAGGCAGAAGCTTTCTGGACAAGTGGATGTTTGCCTGAAGAAGACATCATATTCCCTACCTGGTTAGACAATTAACTGGACATTAGATGATAAAGAAACACACACATCTCCACACCACTAACAGTGCACTGCAACTAAATGCTGTGTATACATTACATAGACACATGCATCCACAAACAAGCAGACGGCCACAGTCTGCAGTGACATTATGAGAGACAGAGCACAGATAACGGTCCAACACCTTCCCAACAATGCTTCCTCTGGCCCAATAAAATCATAAAACGCCTCTCAGACTGTTTCCCTCTTTTTCTGTGTCTCTTTGAACTCGGGTGACACTGAATGCAGCCGAGGAGACGGCAGACGTGACAGTGTGAACAGCAACAGTCTGGTGCTAGACACCACTTTACTGCAATTCAACAGTTCAAAGTGCAAGCCTGAAAGAAAATATTTTAGAATGATGGGAAGGATTACCGATACGTGTGCCGAATACAAAAGGGTGATTTGGCGCCTGACGGGGTTAGCAACAAAATGGCGGTGGATGGCATGTGTGGGAAGGTCTCGCCAAGGCGCGAGGTACATAGTGAGTACTTGTCAGTCCTCTTGCAGGAATAAAAGCGAAACCAATGCCATCGCTGAATGGCGAGACAAAAATCGAAAGCGCGGCGAGAAAAGGGAGGGTGATGTTTTCAAAACAAGCTTGAATAGATGCACATTTACAGTAACACAAAGAAATAAATGAAGCCCTTTGAAGAGAGAGCTGTGTTTTACCAAAGAACTGGGTAGAGAAACCAGCAATTTTGCGATTCTTCTTTTGAAGGTTTTCTTCTGTTTGGGGTGGAGTGTTGGGGGGTTTGTGGCGCACTGGCAGCTGAGGCAATCTGGGTCTCAAGCACATCTAAGGTTGGGCAATTAGTTCCAGTGCCACTATTAATGTGCTGAAGGGGCGCGCTCTGCGGGGGGTTGAGGGCTCGGCTCAAAGGGCTTCGGTCCTTGCTGGGAGGAGGGGGGTGAATATGGCCAACAAAGGTGGGGGTCAGGACCTCAGGGCCATGTGAAAGCTATACCTTGCCCACTGACCCCTGTGAGCTTGTACAGGCCCGGCCGCCATACATCTGGCCGTTACAGTTTCTACCGTTCACTACAAACACGTCAGCCCCAATTTTCAAAAAGTGAAGAGCGTCAAAAAGTGATGTTTGTTGACAATCCGAGACTACGTTCGTATTAGCTGCACAATACAGGCCTTTAATGAAGTATCTAATAAGGGCCTCATTAATGGACCAGTTAATGTGGCTCCTCCCTGACCACAGTCACATAAAAGCAGCCTGGGAAACATGACGACCTCATTTCACTGTTATTCGTTCAAAAGCTCATATGCATGACAGCGCTCTCCAAAATCTGTTGAAGTGCATTCAATTCTGGGGCTTGGAAATTTCAGCAAAAATATTTATTTTTTAAAAAATAAAATAAAATAATTTTTTAAATGTTAAAAAAAAAGTAAAAAATGTTGATTGGCCTGACATTTTAAATTATTATTTTTCATATGATGTTGTCACACTACGATGAACATCTTATATACACACACCACAGAGGTCATCACCAGACAGACAATTAACAATTAACTCAACTCTGTTGATCATTCATCATTTAGTCTAGAAATTGCCATTAGATGCCAATCATGTACCCTAATAGAAAATAACAAGTTCCCAGAGCTCAATTTAACTATCTTCAGATGTCTTGTTTTGTCCCCCCCTCACCCAAAAAAAACACAAATATATCAAATTTATAATGATAATTAACAAATAAAGAAAGAAAAGCACCAAATCTTAGAAGAATGTTTGGCTTTTTCTTTGATAAATGATTAAAAAAAGATTAGTTGATCAGAGTCGCATCTGATTAATTGATTAACCAATTAGTCAACTACGCTAAATGACAATTTGATTTGTTGCTCTACTTCTTGTGAACCTTTCGGTCTTTTTTTTATAAGGAGTGCAAAAATTCTGTTTTTGTCAAGAAAATATTTAAATGTAACTCCCAGGTCAGTGAGCTAAACATCGACCAGCACGTTGGTCAGAGACGGAGACAAAAACCGCTGCACTGAATATTCCCTTTGTAAGGCCTTGCTCTTGTCTACATTGTACCTTAACACCTACATGCAGCCCACATCTCTCTCCTGGGCTTTTGATCTCCTCCATAATATGTCAAGGGTATTTAGGGGACAGAAAGCAAGACATAAGCAGAGAAAATGTAATGCCAACAAGCCCTTTTTGCGCCGCAGCTGTGCTCTCTGATCCAATACATTTTTACTTCTTGCATGTCTTTTTTTCCCCCTTTCGAGGTGAAAAATGTCAGCGGGACTTTTGCCGCAGACTCATTTTTAATGCCAGCCGCCACAGTTGCTGTGGATGAATGAGGACAGTAGCTGTTGACAAATACTTGCTGCAGAGCTCTGCTTGTGTTTGAAACATGGATTTTTGGGGCCAATCAGGATGTTAACCGACTCCCTTTTATAGGATTGATTAAAATACTGCATTCCCTCATTCAAAACCAATAGACAATGAATGGATGGAAGGGTAAACAGCAGAAATTTGCGGTGTACATGTGTGGGTTCTTTTTTCAGGATGGAATACTTGACAATATGAATTTGTTTTTTCCTTCTTTTCTTTTCGTGTAAAGCTAAATATCTTAATTCATAAGATCCAACCTTCAACTCTCCAGCCTCTTATTATGTGGCGTCATGGTCAGTCATGATTTCTATCCAACGTGTAAATACTTTGTGTGAGTTTTCCTGCAGGTTTTTGTTTTGTTTTGTTGTTTCTGGTTTTTTGTTACACTTGTAAACAGGAAGATTTATTTTCTACCAAATGTACGTTTAGAAAACGGATGAATAAACAAGCAGTCTCAAATTATTATATTTAAAAGCTTTTTCCACCTTTTAACCTTTATGTATTATAGCTAAATTACTTGTTACTCAAGCAACATTGACCCCAGTCAGTGTTGATATATTATACTATTTGATTGTTATTACTGATGCATTTATGTGTAATCAGTATTTTAATGTTGTAATTGGTTAAAGTGAAGCTTGTTTTAAATATTTTACATATTGTCGGGCAGGTTTGTCAATAGCAATGCATCATATTTTATAAAATGATCATATTTCATCATATTTACCATATTTATAGTTTGTAAAATATGAATCTAAAGTAACTATAGATGCAAGAAAAAGGTAGTGAAGTAAAAGTACAACATTTCCAAGAAGCACTCAAGTAAAGTACAAGTACCTCAAAATTGCACTTGTGTAAATGTACTTATTCCACCACAGACTACATCTCTGAACAAAAGGTCAGATAAAGAACAAGTCGATTCTTCTCTTTCTACATTTTGGATAAAGCTGTTGGAGAAGACAAACCGTTGGCCTGTGTCTTTGTCTCCTGATTGGTCGTTGGTGTCGGCTTCAGCCAGATTCAAACCCTCTGCCGCTGCGGCTTGGCGGGTTTGGCCGAAGCGCTGACCACTAGAGTTTGACAGGAGCCTTTGTGTCCTCTCAGGACAATAGGGGTGAGAGGTGGGGGGTCAAACCAAACTCCTACACACCCCCACCGCACCCCGCTTCATCTGTAAAGTCCTCGCCTGCTGACCCTTTAACCCCTCATGTCATTGTCCAAGCAAAAATAATAAAATCTGTTCCGGCCAATGAATGCCTGAGTGACTGCTGTCCTTATTGTACGTCTCTGTTGGCTTTTCCCTCCGTCCTCGCCTCCTTATATGGAAGGTTGACACTAAGATTATGGCAAGATTATGCTTCTGAGTCTTCTGGCAGATGGTACCGGTTCTCTTTCTCGTGCTTGCCCTTGGCAACTTTCCATTTCTTAATGAAAGTCAACAAACAGGAACTGGGTTGGTAATGGATCGTGTGGGATTAAGCTTAATAAATGTACTTGCAACTGCTTCAGTGTAAGGGGGAAAGATGTTTTTTTTTTTTTAACTCAAACCTGCGTTGAGACCTTTTGAGTTTTGGATTTGTCAGAGAAGAGGGATTATTGCAGTATTGAGTATTGAATGTCACGTGAGAGTGAAGATGACCTAACTAACTGTTTCTGAGGCGTTGGGTTACAGCAAGTTGCTGTAAACCTTTTTATTCTTTTAGTGTGTACGTTTCTTTAGCTTCTATAGCGGGTCAAGTTTTGTTTCTGTGCTTATGTAGGTCACCGAGCCACTTCAGGACAACTAAAGCGAGCATGCAGTGATTTGTGATCATGTTAAATGTTCACTTTTCTGAGCAACACCCCGGCAAAACTAACGACAAAAAACAAAACACCTAATGAGTTCTTACACTCCTGCCATTGCTCTTGTGTTGTAAGGTGCAGCAGTTTCTAATCCTTATTCAAGCCTGTTTTTCCTGACCAGCATAAATAAATTGTAAAATAAATTCAGACACTGAAGCAGAAGCAATACTCTATTTAAAAAAAATCTTGTATAACAGTGTGAAAGTGGACAAAATGAGAAATGTGCAGAGATACAAATTGCTGTTTTAATGTGAGAAAAGTGTGAAATCAAAAATGAAGATTCACACCATTTGAGTTCCATTAGCCAAAGTATTAATGTTTGTATCCACAATTCAACTACTATTCAATTTTCAATGCATCAAATCCACAAATAGCCTTACAACCAAATACACATATAGTTTTTATCATTTTTAAAATCCAAATAGAAATCCATTTCACAAATATCAGAGCTGCAATTTTAAGTAAAACTATTTTGGATGTTAATTTTGCCAGCTTTAATGAAAACGTACCCGAGCAAATTAAATCAGCTGCATGGCTGGGTTATGGTGGTGAGATGATAGCTGTGTTTTGGTGCCAATACTAAACGATCAATATTTTGTCAATGCTTTGATACTTTTTCAAATGTAAAATATATCTCTATCACCCCTTTTTTGATTTAACAAAAGAAGGTTAAGTCCTCAAATATTAAAAGTGTAAACACAAGCAGCTGTATAAAAACTTTGCATGAGTAAAATAGAGTCTATAATTGGCAAAAATTTGGATTTAGATCAGGATGTAGAAGAATAAGTAAAAACACAATTAAGGCAGCTTGGTGTTAGGGACGCACTTTGGTCGAAACCAATAAGTCATTGAAGTTTGACACCTAATAATCTACCTAATAATGTTAATTCAATAAGTTGCTTTAAAAAAACTAACAAAGTTTAAGTAGATTTTTCTCCAATTTACTGGTTTGAAAAACATGGAGGATCTCACCAACAAGCAGCTGTATTGCTTTGTCTGATATTTTTGTGTAGAAACAAGATACGTTTGGGATTTTATATTTAACAGGCCTGAAGTGAAGTGAAGTGGAGTTTAATTTACAGGAAATGTATAAAAAAATAAATTTAAATTGGGAAACCCCTCAGCCCTACAGTCCAGTATATATATCCTTTAGTTATGTCGCGTCACAGGAACGTGAGCGTGGAAGTCATTATTGCTGCTTTTTCTCTCTGAAGCCACCCCCCCCCCCCACCTTTTCTTTTTCCCCTATGAAGCAGCAACCCCCCAACACACAGACAAAAGTCAGGTCTGTAACCTCTGCGGCCCCACCCCCCGTGCTCTTTGACCTATAGTGGAGGCCTGGCTGAGCACAAACAGTGGTCGTCCCCTGAAGCCCTCCCACCACCTCCACCTCCACCACGGGCTCCTGTTTCACTCGGGCAATGAAAGGACCTACTGTAAATAACGGGGGCCTGGCTGACCCTGGCGTTTATCTGGGCCTGAGACCCCTGCATCCATCCTACTGTAACAGAGCCCACCGCTCACAATAGACTCTCTCATGGGTGTTAGACTGTGGGCTCTCTCCCCTCTGTGCCCACTCAGAATGGGGATTAGAAAAAAAAAAAAAAAGAAGGGCCCCTGTCAGGTCCTCCGAGGGGGTCAACCCCCTCCAAACCAGCATCACAACCCCATCCCACAGACACTTTAGCCTTTGTCCCTGTGTGAGACTTGGGAGCAGGGAAGGATAGAGGGAATGTGAAGGTGGGGCTAAAGCCTGAGACCAATCACTCTGACAAAATGCTGGATCAAACTCACGGCTCCGAACACCATCAAAGCTCACACTGTGCTGAAGACATTTCCACCCTGATTCAACTGTTTGCTTCTTTCTGGATCAATCTGTGGCAGTCGGAGGATAACACGCGGTCTTCGAAAATATTTGAGAACTTTTTATAATTAAGTTTAGTTTATATTAAGTTTATATAAATGTTTTTTGTGTTTTTTTATGTTTGTGGGGTTACACAGTTAATATATATAATTTAGTTCTGAAATGATTGATGGATTCCAGTCCATCAACAAAAAAACTTAATGGACCATTTTGATAATCATTTAAGTCATTTATGAAGGAAAAATGGCAAACATACACTGGAAACTTAATAAATTTAAGGATGTGACGTTGGGCATTAGGTGATTTTTGTGATATTGTACAGACTAAACTATTAATTAATTAATTAATTGGGAAAAATTGATAATGCAAATAATCGTTGTTTGCGGCTTTAATTATCTTCCACAATATTCAGCTTCTGGATCCTTTGCTGGCTATGACTAATATGAAGAAGAAAAAAGAGAAAGTGAAGTTAGGTGATGATGAAATGTTTTCACAACCTCGTCCTGTCTGTCTATCGGCCAACCGATAGACCGATAGAGAGAGAGAGAGAGAGAGAGAGAGAGAGAGGAAGGTTTCGGGTCAGAGGCTAAGTGAAATATATCCCCACTCTGAGGCATGCAAGAGAGAGGATGCAGGAAGCTGAGGGCCAGAGATAACGGCACAGACGTGGGCGATAAGCACCCAAACACCTGTTAGGGAAGCTCCAGCTCTTCGCCTCAGACCAACACTCACAGGAGGCAATAAAACACAAGCAGGGAAGGAAGAGGAGAAAAAAGACAGTATATGGACAAAACCATCAGAGAGAAAACTGCCACTGTAATCTGCGTTTCTTTTCCGAAAGGTGAAAGCGGGGAGTGAAAACTGCAGAGGGTGTCTGGGCGCTGCTGCACCTATGAGGGGGGATAAAACCCCATCCTGTTTTACACCATGCTTAATGGCATATGGCGGGAGCCTACAGCATCATTTGTAAGGTCAGCGGCGAGACAGGAGTGGCAGAAATGATGCTGTTTGAGTCATGACATGTCAGAGCCACCCGCTTCAGTGATCAGTCCAGGAAATGGAATGGCTTTTTTTTCTCCTCTTCTTTTACTATCCCGCTCTCGCCTCTCTGGGCCCAGGGACAAACAGACAAACACAAAACAATCTGGAAGCGGTCAAGAGAGACCTTGGAGACGCCTGACAGCCACGCAGTAAACAAGAAAGAGAGGATTCATAATGTGTCAGGAGAAAAATTCATAGGCTGATTATGGCAGGAAAACCATTTGACCAATAAATGACGTTCAACATCAAACACATCATCAGTGCCAATCTGTAAATGATGATGTCAATTAGGCTTAGACTCATAATGTCTTAATCTGATATATTCCAGTCAGAAGCCAGAGATAAAAAGATACAATTGTATATATATATATATATATTTGTATAAATGTTTAACTTAAAATCAGACTCATTGAGTCAGATCTTATGATAAACACTTATACAAATATATATAGGTAGGTTTGTGATGACACATATTAAATATGATGGATGCCTGACTTGAATCTTTCTTTGATTCATTTTAATGTGTTTAAGCAAAAAAAAAAAACTAAATAAATGATATCAAAATTAAAGGAATGTATATTCTCCTCTACAATTACATACCTGGCACCAGACTGTAATGTAGGGACATAAACTTTACAGAAAACATCCAGGTACAGTTAGAGTAAACAGATAAAAAAAATATGATATTTCTTAATTGAGTAGGCTGGTGGCTAATTAAAAAATTCAGAGGGACTTAAAAATTCATAGTGTTGTTATGATAAAGCACCTTCTATTTTTGCACGGTATGATGGGGAAATTTGTGTTATTTGGTGGATTTGTGCTAGATAGTGGTCATGGGAGTATATATATATATATATATATATATAGGACGAATATACAATACAGTTCAGTATACATACACTACAATGCAGAGTGATCATATATTATAGAACTGGTCAATACTGCATTGTCTGTCTATGGAAAACCCTTAAATTGATATAGCTGGGATGCAATTTTGATTAACTCCACGCAAGCACTATTTTATATGCGGGACTAATTTTAAATCAATTAAATATCAGCTACTGTTTCAGCATGAGCCTTTGTATAAATCAAATTTCATAAACAATTCAAAACTGGTGAAATAGCCCATCAAAAAAGAAATACACTGGCATGATTTTGTACATACACCTCCAATGATTTGAATGCATTTATTCTCCGACTCACACTCTGTTTTCAGACATTCTTGCTCTTCCAGCAGACAAATCTCCCTTCAATTGAATTCAACCCCCACCCCGCATGCAGCCTGTGTGAGGGGGCCGGCCTATCCATCATCAGCTCGCTCCCTCTGGTAATCTCTCTGGGCGTCTTCGGTCAGCAAATACATAAATCAATTATGGTTTTAAGCTTTATGCCATGATTTACCCAACTGATCCCTCCTGGATTACAGCGGAGCTTAAAACGTGTCGGTCGGCGCTAAAGCTCCAAGTCGCCTTGACATTCATTGCACTCCTGCCACGACGCTCACCAAGCAGCATGTCAGATGCCAAAAGTATGGATGTGAAAGCATTTTGAATAGGCTGACAGGCAGACAGGCTGCTTTGTGATAACGCAATGACGTTCATCCTTGGTAAGACTTTTTTTTTTTGATTTTTTTGTTTCCCAACCCATGTAACATACATTTGTCAACAGGTCAGGGTCTAAACTGACCTTATTGACTAAACCGTGAAGGAGTAAAGTCTTTAAATCATTAACATGTAATACTACTCAATCGGTCAAATGTAGCACATATTTTGTGGGGTAAAACTGAATGGTTGCGTCCTCCTGCTGCAGCAAACCATAGAACTGAAGTGACTAACTTCACAATGTCAAGTTAGATGAGGAATTTTTGGACGACAGTCAATGACAAATTGAAAAATAATAAAATAATTAATTAATAACTAACAAAGGTCATAGTGGACTGTGAACTAACAGAAAACGATTTTAAGATTTTGAAATAATTTCCTATTATGACATATATCAACGTGTTCTCAGGGCTATTAACTCTTGTTGGCATGTATCCTACCAAAACCAGACAATCTGGTACATAATTAAAACTGACAGTCCCACTTTTAAGCACATAACTTCTAACAAATCTGTTTTTGACCCTTGTTGTGTTACGTTGGCACTAGTTATTTTTAGTTATGTTCCTAAATTAGTTTGACTGAGATTTTCATCCTTTCATGTAAAAGTCCACACAGTTGACAGATTGTTTTTTAATTAAAAAGCTATGAGTGTATCATGAGATCACTTGAATTATTTCACCAATTCTTATTTTTCTTTCCCCATAAAGTGACCACATTAGTAAGTGATTCATGCTGCCGATAGTTTTCACAAAGAATAGCGTTCCTCTATCAACCCAACTGCTCGTGAACACCAGCCATTCTTTGCTATTCATATTTTGTCTATTGTTTGACTACTCCATGTCAAGTTGACTTCTTTTTTAACCAGTAACATGAATAATTGGAAGTTTTAATGGCAGGTTTTAGTTTTCATTCATCTGTTGCCGGCACTAAACTAGCCTTTACCTGTTGAGCCAACATGGTTCCTTGGGCTCTGAAGAGGTGGATTAAAAGCTGCTCTGGGCTCAGTTTCCTACCTGAGAGCGTCTTTGTGACAGGTGATGGTAGAGAATAGGGGGGTAATTTTTATGACCAGCTTCTTAGCGTGCTGGTATCACTCCATTGGGGCCCCTTGCCAATCTCTGGCAAACCATTCAAGTGGCAACAAAGAGGCTAATTAGAAGCTCTCTCGCTGGAAGCCCGCGGAGGGCTCTGGTTTGATACTTCCCAGGGAGGCTAGGGGGCCTCTGAGGTGGCGGTGAAGCTTTTTCACACACACACACACACACACACACACACACACACACAGGACATTTGTGAGCACACTTGGGTTGGCCCTTTGGCTCTAGCACATTTGCTCATTGTGGCCGTCCTCCCTACGGTCTGCCAGAGCAATAGAATCAGAGAGGGGGAACCGACACATCTTCTTTCATGTGGCGGGGACCCAGAGAGGGGATGCTAATGGGATATCGATGGGATTAGAACCCAGAGCGTCCAGGACCAGGAGAACAGAGGCAGGGCGCTATGAACTAGAACTAAAACCCACTCAGCTTTGAGGCCAGATCATTCTAATTCTATTGACTTTTTCTTTTTTTAATGGGAAAGGTGACAATGAAGCATGCACCTTAATACAGTAAAAAGAGGCTGCAAGTCTGATAAGTCTAATAACAGGTTTGAAAATAAAAAAAAATAAAAAAACATTGTCCCTGCTGATATTCACTCACTGTGCATTTACAGAGAAACAGTGGCACAACCTCTTCCCCTGCCAACACTCACAGCAGCTTCTGGGAGTACAGATAGACATCAGGAAGTTAAGGCCGATAACACATTTGCATGTCACCTGATAACTGCCTGTAATTAGTACTCCCCTTGAGCCCCCCCCCAAACACCATACCCCCTCACAACAACAAAAACAAAACAAAAAGGGGAGAAAAAAAAAAAAAAAAACCCCACATGCTCACATGGACACACACAGGGCCAACTTCCAGTACAGTATGTTATCCTTATCCCTCCCTCCAGACCACAAGGCCCCCACAGGGACAAAAGATAGGGGCCTCAGTGTGTTCGTTTCATAGCAGCCCCTGCCAGACCGCATCAGCAAAGGCCACGTCTGCCGAGCACTGTTAGCCACACAGAGGCAGCTGGTCGCACCAAGTCAAGCTGCTAACTTTTATTGCACAAGCACCTCCCTCCACCCTTATCTCAGGGAGGGAGGCGATCTAATCAGCCTGCTGATTAGATCGCTGCCATAGCCATTGCCATAGCCACTGCCTAGATATTAGACAGCCCCTCTCTTTCTCTTGCCCTTCTATTTTTCCTCCCTCCTTCCCCCCCAAAAAAGCATGTCAGTTCCTTCTGAAAAAGCAGCTTCACCAGATGGAAGATGATGACTCGCGCCACCTGACTACACAGCAAGACTGCACGACATTAAAATGCTTGATCTGTACTAAGGTTTGTGTGTGTGTGTAGTCCATTCCACATGATGTAGCCCCCTGTGTTAAGTCTTTAATCGATACATCTCCCTATCCTGACAGTGAGGACAGAGCCCAGATCTGAGATCAGAGCGATGGCGGTGTAAATCTTTACGGTTCAACCAGAGCCTTTTAAAGCCTGTCTATAATTGGGCCTCAGCCAGCAGCTGCCTCGGCTGCGGCTATCACCGTGGGCTCGGTCAAAGCGCCAGTTCCTCAGGGGCATAAACAAACACCGCACCTCCAATAAGGGCAAAAAAAAGCACCTGTGTGAGGATAAAAAGAGAGACGATGTGGCAGCCAGACTTGAATAATCCCTCTGCCGTTGTCTGTGGTTGAGGTATTTCTTGGAGAGGTGTTTTCGTTGAGTGAGGCTTTTTTGTGCTATTGGATTATTACACCAACATGTACTGTACCTCTGAGTGCAAACTGGGGAGACTTAGCTCACTGAGTGATTTCAAATAGAGGGTAATCCACTGCCATGTAATGGATGCTTTGTTGCCGGGCTTCTTTCAGGAAGCAGTAAAATGCCTGCACAGTTTCCAGGTTTTGGTTCATATGCTTGAAGCTGCTCTAGCTTGAGTTATTTTATTTCAGACCAAAGGTGATATACTGTATTCAGAGAGCAAGACTGAGACAATGACATCTGACTGCCTACTTCAAAACACACACTGTTATCCATTATTTTTTTACTGTTGGCAAAGCTATTTTTTCCCTTTACAGAGAGAACCCTTTCTGAAGTTGAGCAGAAGAAACTGATAACTGTAACTGTAACCTATATTGTGGGCACATGCGCACCAGTCAATGCGCCCTCTCGACAACAACAAAATGTTTCAATTTTTAGCAAATGTTAAGTCTGCCCAGCCATATGTTTTGGTCAATAAGCACAGATGTCTGACGGAAATAAAGTCACACAGACCCTAGTGAACCCTCGTAGACATCAGTGCTATTTGATGATAGTAGCAGTGATGGTTGCAGCAGCAAAGTCCGTTCATTTCCTACAGAGCCCGACACACAACTCAGCCAATGTGTAGATTCTCTCCAAACCTGAGAAAAGCTGAATTTCTGGGGGTTTTGAATTTACTGTAAATTGCTCTACATGCCTGTATAACTTATATGAACTTAGTAGTTAAATGGAGCCAGAGAACCCTAATTTGGGGAAAGAGGTTGGGGTCTGGGTGGAACTGAGCAGGGGTGAGGAAGTGGAAACCAGCACAGCTGATTGTGAAAGGCTGAACCACCTGTTTAAGCTTTTTTTTGCGACTCATGAGAAGAAGTGATATTACCTATAAAGATCATGGTTCGCCTTACCATGAAGCCAGCATCTACCAACTTTTTTTACTCTCTCAAGCCATTTACACAACTAGAAAACATGGTGGCCATTTGAACCCAACCTCTCGGTTGCTCATGAATGTATGGTAAGAAAGCAGTGGTTAATGGTTGATAGTGGCCTAAGCACACAAGTGTCACTGTGTAGGGAAACAACTTGTATACCTTCCACTGCCCTCACCTCAACGTGCTGGGCATATGTGTGTGTGCATACATTGTTATCACCTGCAACAAACGCTATGGGCCGCTATCTGCGCTCAATCTGCTCTTGGTTTACTGAGGAGGAGTGCCAAGGGTTATCTGTCCCACTCTGATATGCACAGATAAGGGCCTTGGGCCCACTGTTTAAACACCTGGGGCCCGAGGTATTAGAATGCCCTCCGCACCCCTTTGCCACAAAAGGAGAGGAAATGGAAGAGTGAGCACTGGCTGCCGCTGCTGCTGCTGAGGAGAATGTGAGTAAAAAGTAATGAACACATGAGAGTGTGCGCGTGTGGAGGTTAATACAGAGGTGATTGTTTCCAACACTCCTACCCCGTACCCCAATACTTCCATGAATAATAAAAATAACATGAGCAAAAACTGAGAGGAGAGGCAGGAATTCATTGACTTGTCTCATTTGTGCACCCCCTCTCTTCCCCCCGTCAAAAAAAAAAAAAACAACCCAGGCTGTATTATAAAAAGACAGAGTTAAAGCATTGATGGTTATCAGTAATGTTTAACGGCTATATGCTGGAAAAGCTCTCCTTTAAAATAGGCTCTGTTTTCACTTATGTGATGTACATTACAGCGAGGGTCAGTCATTTGCATGAGAATGGACGATTAAGTGAAAGAGATAAACCCAAGGCTAGTTCCCGTGAATTGGATGCTGTGTTTGGAATACCAAGCAGTGGAGGGTTTTTTTCTTCTTTCCCCCACCACTGCAGAATTAGCCCCCTGCATCATGCATTTATTTTCCCAATAATCACTCAGGCCCTTCCTGTGTTGATTATTTTCTCAGTGCAAGGGTTACTAAAATATTGCTGTAATCCTGTCTCCCTGAAGCAGTAACAACACTCACCCTGGGCTTCCTTCAAGAAATAAATTTAGGGCTTGTCAGTGGGGGTGGGGGGGGTGGGTGGGGTGGACTGCTGGGGGAGAGATGGAAAAGTTGTTGTGGTCAGATGGAGATTGCTTATGTTCAGTAAACGCAACCTCTATGGCACCTATAAAATGTTGCGCTTCATTTAGTTTCGTACATTTCTTTGGAAGGTAACTTCAAGATAAGGCTGGATATCACTTGAATTTCTTTACCTGAGTTTCATTACTGATAGAACGATACATCTTTGATATCGTACTTTAAAGAAGCTAAAGTTCATTAATATTGCATGTCGTCTAAAGAAGCAGCCACACAATAACTTAACCTAAATATTGT
Source organism: Lateolabrax maculatus (assembly GCA_031216445.1). Lineage (NCBI taxonomy): Eukaryota > Metazoa > Chordata > Actinopteri > Acropomatiformes > Lateolabracidae > Lateolabrax > Lateolabrax maculatus. The sequence continues at coordinate 3,806,819 of CM062197.1, forward strand.
AGTCTAAAATACGTAACATATTGATTTGAATGAGGAAAGAAAAAATTATACTTTGTGCTGGATTTTGATCTGTAAGAAAAAGTGTTGAGGCTTTGATACGTAGTCCGTCTTAAAGGCAGCATCTCTTGTGCTTACATATCTTATCGGCATATATTTCTGCATCCCATAGGTGACTCCTCACACACCACTTGTGGAGCCAATATATAATGTATTCTGTCTGGGTGGGGTGTGTTTTATGATATAATCCAGGGCACAGAGGAATGAAAGGGAGCAGAGACTAAATTTATACAGGAAGTGGGCACTTTCTGGTGCATTCATTTTAACATAGACGCACACACAGACACCTCACACCAACGACCTGTGCCACATCTGGAAACAATTACACTCATGTTTGACTTGACCTGCCTGCACCAAGTGAACTCTGCCAACTTTTTTTATGTGTTTGTTGCAAAGGTAGCGGTGACCCTGACACAGTGGCTGTTGGGAAATAATGTGTAATTAGTCAGAGGGAACACGACTCTGCTCGTCTGAAATAAAACATCTTGTATTCACATCAAAAGAATCAGGCAGCTTGACAGGCTGTACACACACACACAAAAAAAAAGTCATGGACTTGATATGCTATCAAATGACCCACATTGGAATTTGTGAGGACAGGAAGAGTGTCTGAATTATCAAGCATCTCAGGGTAGCACAGCAGACCTTTCATGTGCGGACGGCAAAGCAGACAGCAGATGATGCAATGTTTGATTTCTACACTTCAGGAGGCTGTCAGGACAGTGCGTACAATATTAAACAGTGTCGTGTCGGTGTATCAACCAGTCTAAATTAACCCATTAGTATGCTATGGGGCGAAGCGGGAAGATCAATGCATGAAACGGTTTGGAAATCTCCTTTGATACAAGATTTCCCAGCTTGAGCGAATTGATGAAATTCCTCTTGAAACACAGGCAACCATTTCACACGCCAGACTTCTCTCAAGACAGAGAATAGTGTCCTTTACCACAGTGAGACTACATTAATGCATCTTATGCAGAGGATATAGCGCATTTTAAAGCTGTCGTTAAAGCTTAGAGCAAGGCTTAGGAAGAACTGATCATAAGCAGCAAAATTCACTTCTACATTTGCTGTTTTTTTTTTTTTGAAAGAAATATAGTGTCAGTCCATGCAGAAATTCCGCTTTTATTCAATGAATAATGAGCACTCATCATGAAGGCCACACAAATTTGTATACTTTTAGAAGCAACTGCCAACACCACAAAACTACAAAAGGAACTGACTTCACCAAACTATATATAATGGAGTGAAAAACACTGCACAACCATAGAGTGAGGCTGCAAACAAGGGCACTTCTCTTTGGGGTAAAAGCCATTCTGCAATATTCAGTATTTTCTTAAGACAAGATTTGGGACAGATTTAGAAACCGAGAAGCTGGGACAGAATCAGTCCAGCTCTTAGCCATGCATACCAAGATACTGCCTGAAGCATGAGGCGATGGGTGATGGGGTTCAAATCCTCAGGTGAACTTTAACCACTGTGCATTCCTATTGATTTAAGCAAACATTACAGGATGAGAAGGTGGCCCTCGAGTAAGAGAAGGCCCCCAGTTGCAAAATCCACTGACCATGCAAAATCCACCAAGAAGTGGTGCAAGTACTTGTACCCTGACTGGGCCAGATGCAGAGATAATGACATGACATATACTATGACACAAAATGCAGTTTTGAAAAAGTTTCCAGGACTTAAGATCTATTTATACACACTGAAACAGCGCTGCACTGGTTTACTGCCACACCCCTGTCCTAGAACTACCTCCTTGTCTCAGAGCTCAGGTTCAGCACTCATTTCCTGGGCTGACCGTCGACTCCAATTATCAGGCTAATAAGGGCCCCCCTTGTGCAGTTATTGGAAAGGGGAGGTGAGTCAGGTCCAGGATGAGGGGGTACTACTTTGGTAAGTGTGTGTGATAGCTGCCGCCCACATCTTGTAAGATGTGACTAATGGTCTTAGACAATGTTACGACAGCACTGCTTCGGCAGTCACCTGGGCAGGCTTGGCAGTTATTGAAGGAGTGGATCTCTGGGCCAGCAGCCACACAGAACTACGGTTTGTGTCAGTCAAAGGACGTCACTTACTCATATATTAAACAGCTGTGTGGATGGTTTATTTCGTCAGTTGCCATAATCACTGACTTAAAAAATGAGTAGTATTAGCGTAAGAAAGCCAGGAGAAAACAACACAACTAAATTCATCTTAAAAATATGTACTGTTCTTTTTTTTATTTTATTCCTGAGCCAAAAGCAGGTGACTTACACCTGGGAGAGCCTTATAATTGACTTCACTTTCTGCTGCATATAGTGCCTAAGTAAACTTGTGTAGGCCATTTAAAATGTGATTAATTTCAATAGATAAATAAACAAATAATCAGCTGTGCTGGAAGGGTGACCAGGACAATACGTTTCAAGGCCAGAAACAATTTTTAAGCAGCTACTGAAAAAATAAAACTTGTCTTACCTGTGCTGCTCCACAGCTTCATTATCTGGTAGTTCTGCACCGCAAACATTGCAACGTTCATGCTGGTTCCGGCCGTCTGGTTTCATGCCCACCGCCAGCTCCCCGAGCTTGCTGAAGAATTCTCTCTGGATGAAGCTCTGGGGCAGGAGTCCCCCGTAGGCACTGAAGTCCATAGACATAGCCAGGGCCGGGGACATGGGGAGAGCGGAGGCCATGGAGGCTGGCATGGACATGATGGCGTCTGATTTGTGATTGACAGGTAGGGAGTACAGCGAGGCCAGGTGTTTCTCCGTCATCCCGGCCATTGCTTCCAGCCCCATCTGGCTGACTTCAGCTTGAGCGTCGCCCATGCCTTCATCGCGGACGTAGTGCAGCTCGCGGGCGCTGGTGATTACACTGCTCCTGGTTGGCGTACCTGGGCCGTCTCGGTTCCTGTCCTCCCCGCTTCGCTCTCCATTGCTGGAGGCGCTGGACTCCATGTTGGGAGGGCTTTCGTGGCCGTTGCCGCCCATGTCCACTTGCATCATTTCAGTCTTGATCTCAGTCATCAGGTGGTGGGAGTTACCGTGGACCAGTTGTTCAGCCCCGAAGCCCTGCTGGAGCAGAGACTGGCCGATGCTCATCAGGCTGTCCACGGCGGCTTTGGTGGGACTCAGGGAGGAGACACCGAAGGAGGTGGAGACAGAGGGACTCTGGTCCACCATGCCAGCCATGATGGAGACTTGCTGGTTAGCTGACAGATAGGGACTCTCCATGGAATGCTTTTTGGAGTTCTTGTGGCCTTTGCGCTCATCGTCCTCCTCTGTGCCCCCGTCGTTACCGCTGACCTCCACGTCGTTCTCATCCGAGGACTGGATGGTTTCCAGGATCTTGAGGCATTGCTCTTCCAAGTATTCGATCTCCAGGATCTCTGCTGCATACAGGAGGTCGTCTAAGTCCTCCACCTTGGCCTGGAGCGTGGCAGTGTAAGCATACTCCAAAATCTGTTGAAAAGTCTTTGGTGAAAGAAAGTCCAGGGTGTAATGCTGGCTGCTGCGGTGGAAGAGGATCTCAAACATTTTGCTTGTGCAGGCTAGCACAGTCCGGTGCGCGTGGAACTCCTGGCTGTCCACCATGATGACCACGTCACACAGAGTCCCGGCCAGACGCATCTGGTTGGCCTTCTGCAGCAGGGCAGTGGGGTGGTTGGGGTTCTGGAGCTGGATCATACCCATTTTAGTTAAATCCATTGTGTCGTTGGAATCCACGAGGCCGACTCATGAGGCTTGCCTTCCCCGCTCAGCAGTGTTTTTACCGATCTTTGTAAACAAGATGAAACCTGGATGGAGAAACAGAGTGAAAAAAGAAAAATCAGTTCTGGTATGCAACGGCAAAAATGTTGTGCGGAACAAATCCACTGGTCTTTACACCTCCAAATCCAACAAATGCAAAAACTGAATGAATGAATGAATGAATGAATGAATGAATGTTCTTTGTTTAGTGAAATGCGAAAAAAAAAATAAAATCTGTCACAAAAGTATACAAAGCACATTCATTCATTAGATTTTGGAAGTATAAATGTAATTGATTTGTCAATAAATGTATTCACAGTATACCACTATTTATTTTGTAAATGGCAAGTGTAAAGTCAGTGGCGTTCCAAATTGCAAATCTCCTGCAGGGATGGTAAACACTCTGTGCAGAGGCATTGTTCTTAAAATCAGCGAGAGAGTATTGACTGTAGATTTCTGAAGGGAGACAATTTGTGAGCCTTCCAACAGGCTCACCCTGCATACCAATCAGTCCAACATATGTTATGTTAAAAAGATGTCTTAATTCGGCTATCTGATGGGGATGTACAAACAGTTAAACGAGTGAATTGTGGTTTTTCTCTGCTGCTTGGGCTCACAAAGACTGTCAGCAGCCTTTCTGAAATTAAATAGCATCTTACTCAGTATTCCCATCACAGACGGGAGCAGAGAGCAGCGGCCAGAAATGGATGGAAAGGAAAGCAGGACGAGGCAAAAGCACACAACGCTGCAGCACCAAACACCCTGCCCTGCTCTTAGTCACTAATGTCGAATATCCAAATGAATGATTGTCTCTGTGGCTGCTGAACTCGATTATCCAAGTTAACAGGGCAACATGTTGCTCCATCTCATATCTACAGCATTCTTTGGCCTACATGAAAATAATGGAGAGGGTTAAATTAAATATTCTCACCACTATATGTACTTTAAATGACTGTCTCTATGACTCATGATTATTCAACTAATTATTATGACCTACACTGAAAACAATGCTCTCTTCATTACAACAATTAAACAGTCTTGCCACTATATATACACATACTCTGAATGAATGACTACCAGCTAAGTGTCATTGACCCACATCCCCAATGAGCTCATTGATGTCCAATTTTTATCTACTCAACATATGAGGTTTATAACAAACGTTGTGGCTCATTTTTAGTTCTGTTCATCATTTTCTATTCAGAAAATTTTCCTTTCAATTTTCAAAAACTTAATTTTCTTCAATTTAATTTCCAAAGGGCTTAATGTTCAGTTCATAAATAAGGACAATAAAAAGAGAAGTTTGTGAACACTTCTTTTCTCTCCTCCCTGCCTGAGAACAACACAAACACACACACACACACACACACACACACACGGAAAAAAAGAAGAAATATCACCAGCCTTCCAGCAAGAGGACAACTTAAAAAAAGGAAAGAATATCAATAATTACCAGATATGTAAGCTCACTTCAAAAACCTACAACCACACAAGCTGAAATCAGAATATGCAGGAAGCAAAGGATGCTGGCAGCTTTTGTTTAAGGGTGATGGAAAATAAATAGTCTTGCCGGCTTTTGGGACACTGGGTAGTTTTTCTGTGTGTGTTTTTTGGGGTTTTTTTTCCCCCGGTATATTGATAAAAAATCGATATAGTAGATAGGTAATGGTGAAAGCACAGATTCTCGTCTAACTGAGCTCAGCCTCTCAGCCGGCAGAGGTCATGCCTAAAACCAGACATTATCTTTATTACAGGTGTGCCAATATCTGCGATGTATGGCCCCGCAAACGATCAATGCGTGATGCGCTCCGTGGGCTTCCACCCGAGCTGCGGCTTCAACCGGGACACAATGGAAAGTTGCTGTTTGGGGACTTTACCGCGTCTGCTGTCTCTCTATTAATAAAAAGGGACAGGGCTACGTGCGTCTAGACAGCGTTAATACCGGCGAGCCGCAGCAGACAAATTATACAGCGCCTTATGCATTATGCAGAACATCACGCACTACATTAAGTACATTACGCCAGGGGAGGGTTTTTTCACGCTGGACGACAATGTAGACCGCTGACAATAACCACATTAGGCCGACTTCACAGAGAGGCAGCATAATCAATCTGATCACGAGTTGTCTGCCGTAGCGCGCCTCGGAGACCCAGCCACAACAAGAATAAACAGCGTTCAATATTCCGGACCACGAGCCGCACTGACACACGCAAAATGTGCAGAAAGCAAAACGACACGGCGTCTCTAAGAGAGGAGGAGGAGGGGGAGGAGGAGGAGGAAGGGGGACGATCAGAGACAGTGAGCGTGCTGGAAAAAAAAAAAAAAAAAGTAATACCGAGACAGACAGCTGCCAGAATCTCTCTGCGGATCTGAAGGCAGCTCTCCTCCGAGCGGCGCGCAGGTGGACTTTGTTTGAGCCTGGACGAACCGCGCAGATACAGAGCGACCGAGGCGCAGGGAGATGCCAAGAGGGTAAAGAGGAAAAGAGTGAAAGGTGGTGGTGGGGGGGGAGAAAGAGAGATCAGACAGTGTCGATAACAAATCAATTTGCCATCGCATCTGTTTCCAGTTCCCCACCTCACAGTGTGCAGCGCGTGCTACTGCAAGCCGATTATTGGTAACCAATCAAACCCGCAGCTGCCTGTCAATCAGTCCGACTGTACACACACTGGACCCCGGCTGCTTTCCACATTAAACACCAGTGTCCCCGCTCCTCGTCGTGATGTCATCGCGGCCAAATGAGCCACACTGGTGCGCCCGGAGACACGGGGACGGGCAACAGTGTCGCCGTCCTGAAAATTGCGTAATTTCCATCAAAAACGAGCGAACGCGATTTCTCCGGGAAAGTCAGTCACATGGAGCGGGGCGTCATGTGTTGTCTGGCTCCCGGTGAAACAGCCAGACCTCACGTCCTCTGGCTGCGATCTCCGGCATACTAAACCAGACCGAGAAGGGGGGAGGTGGGGGGTTACGTCAACCTTAACATCTCTACAGTAGACTGCCGTGCGTTAATGCAAACTTCAACACCTTGCAGCGCGATCACCTAAACACTTGTTTTCACCCGGCGCTCCGGTGCGCGGGTCCAACGTGCGTGCCAAAGTCGCGTTTGCTGTTAACTTCAGCATGAGGTTGAACGGGGACAAGCGGAACGATCCCCGGCGCTGTAAATGCATCAAAACATCCACATGGTGAATGAAAGTACACAGAGAAAACAGTGGCAGACGCGTGCAGAGTGGCGGCTCCGGCACTTGTCGCCGGGAAACCGCAGCCGCGTTTCGCCCGGATCGGTACTCACCTAAGTTGCACGTTTTGATTCCGTATAGTGAAGGGGGGAGTGGGGCTACAGCATAGTAAGGCAGTTCGCAGTACCCGCTCTCTCAGCACGCACTAACTCCTTTCTTCTCTCGCCTTAGCAAATCAACACGGCGCTGACGTCAACGCAGCCAGTCAGCCAGACGAGCAGCAGGCAGGCGGGCAGCCGCGCTGCGCTCCAGCCCATCCAAACACTACGAAAGTGAGACACCTAGGGGGCTGTCTCATGTCAAGCGGCTGGCTCACGGTACGGCGGCCAGAGGTGAGCTGCCCTCCCTCCAGCTGTTTGAATGCACAGACTCGGAGGTTTTGCGGCCCTATAGGAGAAGTCAAGTGTGGGTACTGCTGACCCCCCCCCCTTAATCATTTTCAATGCATTGATTGAAACTGCAGGGCGAGCTGCAGTGTGTTTAAGTGGCAGCACAGGTGAGAGCAGAGGTGTTGGCTGGGGAAATCAGAGCAGCCGATCCGTCCTGCATGACAACAGATTCATTCTGAAGGAAAAATGAGATGTTATTCATCAAATATATTTTGAATATTCAAAATCAGACGAGTTTGCAGGAACTTGATTGAGGCGGTGTTAGTACTGCAAGCCAGACAGATGTGTAGATAGATGCGTACACAACAAGTTATCACATTTCAACATGTTAAAAGTGTTCATGCTCATTTTTAATGTTTAATGTGTTAAAACCTGGGAGATACTGGGAGGGATTTAGTGGAGGACTTGTTTGGCATGACCCCTTTTATTTACTGTTGTTGTATTTTTACACTATATTACTTTCCCTGTTCTGCTTGTTTCTCTATTCTACTATTATTTGAATAAAACATTTAATTGTCAATCCAGACTACTACTATCATTCTTCTTATTGTTATTATTTTTATTATTATATTTGACAATAGTATGTTAAAGAAATGCAAAACTTGGAAAGACAGGGAAAGAATAGATTATATAAAGTGGTTTAGTAGATCAGTAGGGAAGTTTAGCAGGCTGCAGATGCATCACCCCTCAGTGGTGAACCTGTCCACAGCAAGTCATCACAGCTAAACAATGTTCATCTGACAGATCAGAGATTTACGTGATTTAAGATGAAAGAATATATACTGTTAAAATGCAATAACTTTGTGTGTAAAGATGTAAAAACTTTGCATAGAAACACACATTTTGGCCAAGTGCTTTGCAGTGTATTACAAACAAAACACATGGAAGAAAATCTGAAGTATAGTCTATTATTGAGTCCTGAAATTAGATTTTCTTAAAAAGATAAAATGGGCAAATTAATCAAGCATTGGACTCAAAGAAGTTTGTAGAATCAAATGTCATTTCCTTGCGTTTATTTCAGAAGCAGTCTTGTTTTAAGATACTGACACTAATTTGAAAAAACATGAAACAAAAGAAACTGCACTGGGAGCAAGTGGCAGTTCTTGTTTGATAAAAATACATCCTTAATGATCAATATAGTGAAGCTCTTTCAGCCAGATTGGTTTTCCAGTGCATTAACAACCCTTAATTGTTTCTCAGCATAGCTTTAATTTTCCTCTTGCTTTTTTCTGTTGACCAATAACCAGGGATGCAGTGGATGATGTCCTCATTATTGTTTGGTCTGATGTAACTCTTGGAGTGATTTATAGTAAAAGCATGTCTGAAAATAAACTTGATTGATGTTTTTGCTTTAATGTTGATCCCTGACTGCATGCTTTAAAAAACAAAAAAAATATTAATCATTTTATTTTCCCTTTAAGTGCTCCTTTGAAGCTTTTACTTTGAGTTCCTAAAGAAGTCACAGACAACTTTTCAACTTTTCCACCCCCTTTGTATATTTATATTTGTATATCTTTGTTGTTAATTTTTTACAGACATTTACGTTCCCTAGTTCCTACGGGCCTTGTTGACTTTTAACTCAACATCTATATGGACTGGCACATCATTTATGGTTTGTAGATGACGTATCCTAATGATTCTGTTGATCCCCTGACTTTCTGTATTGCGCCACCAGCAGGTTAACATTTTTAGTTTTGAGTGACGCTTGTTTTAAAAAAAATAATATTTTCTGCTAACATACTCACATAAATATACACAGTTTGCATATTAGATAAAATGAAATACATAAACGACTTTGGTCAATGGTTTAGGCACATGTCACAGTCCATAGCTAGACAGGAAATGCTGAGGTCAACTAGAATTCACCACTGACTTACTGGAAAAAACCCAGCAGGTGAAAATACATCCAACGGAGAGTTGCTGAGTTCCCTTATATGAGGGAAATTGCCATGTGGTGCAAGAAGAAGCATTTGCAACACAACTGCAGTGAGACCACGAAGCTGGGAGGGCCTCATCATCCAGGATGATGAGTTTAGTCACCTTCGTGCCTCAGGCTCACATCAACACTTCAGCGACTGAGGCTGATAAAATGGAAGCGATGGACAAGTCAGGTCAAAGTAGACTATCTGAGGGAGGCTGGGGTCGTTCAGTGTCTGCAACAGATCACTCAGCGTGTTCAGTCAATCAGCGGCGGTTGACAGCACACTCAGGTTTGTGGCGGTGAGCTGAGCAGGAGACGTTAACATTAATATTAACATATAACCAGAGATGTCTATGTCAGTGTTCTTTGTTATAAAGAGCTGCCTACTTTGACCTAAAAAGGTCTTTTGACTGACATTCAAAACAAGCAATGACAGACAAATGCTTTGGCATGACATTACACAGTCCTTCGGTCCTACTTGAAAATCTTCCGGGTCACAACAAAGATTCTTCTATGAATCCTCTCAGGCACAGCCATTAACTTTTGGTTTGCATTGGTCCTCCTGATTCAAGACATTCTTTACTTTGATTTGATTTGATTTGTGGACGGTGTTGTTGTGAGTTTCCCTATGAGAGGACCTATGACAGTATAAACACCACCTGAAACCCCCTTTCTGCAGTGATTGGCCGGGGGTTGTATGAGTGATAGTAGGGTTTTACAGATCTCTCTAAAGCTCACTTCCTGCATGTACAACCGACTGCAACAACACTGCGTTGTCGCATTGAGACTAAAAACATTTTTTTCACCCTGCCAGTGAGCGCAGCCATTGTGAACAGATATAAACACTTTCTTAGATCGCATATGACCTTGTTCGTTTAAAGCACACTGACACCTTCAGTTACTGCTCCTGTTAATGGCACTTTACAGTGCAGTTGTACTGGAAGATGTGTTTTTTTTCTTCCATTTAACACTTCTCTTCAAGTCAGATTCCTAGTTGAAATGCCTAGCTTCTCATACTTTGTTTTCCTAATTACAAAAAGTAATGCAAATATATTAAATTACACAGTTTTATGTTGGTTTCGCACAACGTTTGTTAGATCTGATCCTTTGCTGAGAATGTAAATTAAGCATATTTTGAATGTATGGTCATACACTGTAGGAAAAACATGAATGTGGTGTATGTCTGTGACATCATCCATTTTCTAAAGGTTTTGAAGCTTGAGACTTTAGGTTTGATGCCTGCCACCATCTTGGAACCACAAAATGTAAGTTGAGGCCAGTAGGTGGAGGTCAGGTGGGATGAACCAACAGGAGCCACCACGCAAGGCTGTGATAGGCTGAGACACTCCAGGAAGCATCCCTTAGTTTTGACATCTCCTTAATGGAACAATGATCAATGATTATCAAAATTGACACTAAGACTCACACTAGAAAAACTTTAATTATTTTTCTAACCTGTAAATCTGTTCTTACTTATATTTTGAACAGTCCTAAATGTGTAAATATATTCAGCCTAACTATTGCTTATACAATACAATCCTGAATAATGCATTTGCTATATTCTTATCTATGTCATATTTGCCACTGCTGCATTGACCTACTTCCCCAACCACTGAAATCATTAAAGTTTAATTAAATCTAGTCTAATCATTGCTAAAATAAACTGTATTTTGGTGAAAAACCAAAGATGTTGGTGCCAGACTGAAAAATCAGTAAAAGCTCAATTCAATTAGAGGGCAATGTAATCCACTCTGGAAAATAAACGTGTTAATGTTGGTCTAGATTTAGTTTCTAGGGAGCTGAGATACTTATTTGCCATTTAAGTTTTCACTTTAAAAGAATACAAAAGCAATGTGCTTTTTCCTTAACACAAATTACCAGGCCTACAATTCAAAATTCTGTCTTCCCATTTATTTTAATTTTAAAACAGCAACAGATTTCGGGGTCTTGCACCAGGTTGTAAGTAGTCATACAGTTTATAGCTGTTTCAAAATGGAAAGCATAGGTTTGAAGGGGGCTTTCAGGGAAATCTCATTTCCTTTAAAATACAGTGGTGCTCTGGGAATTTTCAGATTCATCCGGGCACGGATCACAGAGTGCTTCATTACCTTTGAGCTGCGTGCTGTGCAGGCTTACCCAGGGATAAAGAAAAAGGCACTCCCTTAATCTGGCAATAATCCACCGTTTTACGGAGGGAAAGGAAGATGAGAGCTAAATTATAAAAACCAAATCATCACGGCACTTTAAAATAATACCAAGAGTTAGAAAAAGATGGGCTGCCTGGAGGAAGTTTTGGTTTGTGGCTGAGGTTAGAAATGGGACCATTAACTGTCAGTGAGTCAATAGAGGCTCCTGCGTGGTTCAGTGGTTGGTTATCTTCAGTGGGCTGCATGTGCTTCCATTGTGTTCCCACAGCTTTTTTTTCTGTGGAGAAAGAGGGTTAATCAACTATACAGAAACACCAATGTGAATTCTGTATTCCATGTTGTTCCATTTAAAACTAAAGAACCTTGAATATGCACAATTAGTAGTAATGACAAATCAATGAGTGTTGAATTCATCACTACAGTTATGCAGTTTTACTCACAAAAAGCACACTCCTACTAACCTTCTATATTAATTAGCTTACAAAGGACTCTTGGGATATGAGATAAGGTCTAATTTCTACTTTAATACTCAAAATAATTGAGCAATTGGAAGGATCAAACAAAATGTATGAAGTAGATTTGTCCTGAGGAAGCTGCAGGAACAATACAGACTTGATAAACTTGTCACCCAAATGCGTAATGGCTTATAATTTAATTATCTGATACAAAATGAAAATTTAAGGAGGAGGAGTAAATAAAAATATTCTGTATTTTTCTTATTGGCATCAAACCACAGAAACATAATTTATCCTACTAACAAGTATTGTCTGTGGAGCCAAAGTCTGATACAGCTCATTTCTCAAAACCACAACGTTGCACAGGGTGACATGTTTATTCATTACCATGACCACAGGCACTGTTGATTTCCTGTGAATTCCACATACACTGTCCTGCTGCAGTGAATACTCACCAGAGCACCAAGTGTGTATTAATCCGCCACTAAAAATAGTCCCCAATAAATGTACTATTTACCACTGTTTGAATAATGTACAGTGCCCAGCTGTTTTAGGAAATGACTGAACCTAAAAATAAAACTATATGTGACCCTTCAGTAGGATTGAATAGGTTTGTGGCCAAAAGCCACCAAGAGTTTGAGAGACTAATGGATGGTTGGTTTCATTGTTTTCATGGAATTTGTTGACAGTATGAAAAATATGTAATGACATAAAAATAATCTTTTTCTCGTCTAATTATAATGAAGTTGTTCTCTTACCATTTATTTCATGCATTACCTAAATGATTACCATGCTGTTTTTATCTTACTATTCTTTAATAGCTATTTATTCTTCTTCACTGTGAAGCACTATGTAAATGAAAAGTGCTATTTTAAGTTGGAAGATGATAGAAAAAGAGATGGAATTTGTCGATCCATTCTTGTGTTAATTGCAAACAAAATTGTACTCGAACAGGCAAATCTGGGTAACATTTCTGTTCTAATGAAGAAAAGTATTTCAGGTTAACATGTATGTGGCTCTGCTGACCAGAAACCCCCCCATTGTCTGTGTCCTGTGTAGGCATGGCGCTTGGAGGAGGTGTGTGTTTGTGTGTGTGTGTGTGTGCGTGGAGGGGGGGGGTATAGGCCCCACACAGTGGACCTTTGTGAAACTTTGCCCATGCAGCCAGACTGAATGGACTCTTTTTACACTTGTGTAAACCTGGGGGCGTCTCTGGCACTGAGGCCACGCCTCTCCGACCTCTGACCCTCACCTCTGACCTTTGCTGGATTTGGTCGGGAAGTACTTTTTGCTCGCCATGTGCTCATGGGTACAGCCAAAAACCACACAGTTGGGATCTTAGTTTAACCCTCAGCCTCTCAAAAAGGCTACATAACTGCAAATAGTGTTTGCAAATAGTGAAAGTAAGCGTACATGATAGTTCAAGTAGGTGATAGTAATAAAGTTTAACAAGATATATCGTATTTATACATAGAACTTCTACAAAATCTAAATAAAGTTTTGATTAGAAGACGGAAAAAGGGATGACAAATGTTTGAATAAACTCCAAACAAAATACTAAATCTACTATTAGTGCTTCATCCAACATAAGCCAGTTCAGTTTCAACTTTTCTGACCCCTGAATGACAAGCTCTTTGTGTTTACCAAGTTACATGTTTGTCCACTTCAACACACACACACACACACACACACTGCGTAACCTCACAGAATGGCCAAACCTGCTTCAGGTTAATGGGTGGAATGGCTATGTTGACCTAGGTGTTTTATTTACCAAGTGCCTGTTTACTTCTCCATTCCAAGCCTTCAGCTGCACCCTCAGAGGACAAACTACAGCGCTTAAGAGAATCCTTTGGATCAATACTCCTCTTGTCTTGAATGGCAAAAGAATGGCAGCCCAACAAACCGGGTTTGTGTGGTCAGCTTCAGGTGAAGAGTACCTTGACCTAAGAATCTGCAATCATTCCTTAACTAAGCAATGAAAGACCATTACAACATGGGGGTTGTTGGTTGTGTTCACAGAATGGAAGGATGATTGTAAAGACGATAAGTTTGCTTGTGAAAACACAATAAATTATCATTTGAAGATAACTGTTTAAAGGCAGAGTGCACTTTTCACCTCAAAAAAAGCAATGACAAAATGTACTGACACATACTGAGGTTAGACCAAAATATTTGTTTACTGATATACTGGCTCTGTGTATATTGGCCAAATATCATATCTGATATAAATGTATTCCTCCCTGACACAGCAACAAAAAATACATTTCTGCATGTTTTGTTGTCAAATCGTGAATTCATTTGCAAAACATTAGAAACCACTTTTCATTCATGGATTAGAGAATGTCTCTATAACAGAAAACAAGCTGAGCTGGGTCACACAGCCTTAAAGAGCACTTTAAGAGTATTAGTGTCCCCTAGATAGTAGATTGATGTGTTTTCAAACATGACAAGATAAAGTCAAGAAAGACTGAATTCCTGGAATTTTTGGGCACAAAATGTCATCAACAGCTTCGGTAGCACAGTTTTGCTATTTTTATCTGCCATTAAAGCATGACAATAGTTAATTCATGCATACTTGTTTCATGCAATCCCTGTACGTATATAGTGTGTTTTCAAGAAAAGTTAGTCATGTTTGTCTGGGAATGTAAATACATGATTTGTGTATGAAAAGTAGCAGAATTTTATTTTTACCACCACAGTGGACAATTGAACAATTCTGCAGCCCTCGATTTATGTCCAATGCCAATGTTCAGTGCAGGAAGTAATGTGTTCTTTATGTATGGAGGCAAAAAAGGGATGTGGAAGTAGGGGTGGTGGATGGGCTTGTATCGTGTAATTGTATTTAACAGTACAATGCATCATAATTTATAATATCATTATATGTTTGTGTGTAAAATCACAATCTGCAAATTAAGTAGTGGGGTAAAATGTACAATATTTACCTGAATTGTAGTGGAATATAAGTATAAAGTGATAGGAAATGGAAATACTTAAGAGAAGAACCTCAAAATTGTACTTAAGTACAGTTGACTGAAATGTATTTAGTCCTTCCACCACTGTGCTTCTCTACCAACTGGTTTTGAGGCTCATTTACAGCAAAAGTGGACTTTTAACAATCTGCATGTTTTTTAAACATAGAAAACACATCTTTATACAACTTTTTTTCATGGACAACAGACAATAAACCAGATACATAAATATTGATTATATTTTTTTTAAATCAAAATGAAAAAAAACATGTCTAAAAATTGTGCAGGTCATATAAAAATGACAAAACATCATATAGTATGCAGTGCAGATTTTGTAGAACTAGAATAGACTTTTTCATCTGTGTCATGGAAATATTCAAGTTTGGTAAAAAAGAAAAACAGAAAACGCTTGTACCACTGATGGACATTTCAACCAATAATGCACCAAGTCATCAAACTGTTTCTGGTGTTTGTTTGCATTCAGTTCAACTGACTAAAATATAATTGGTGTTGAAAACTCACCATAAACATGCCACATGGTGACACATGTTTTTTTTTCTGCTGGAAACTTCCTGGAAGAAAGACCTGAACTCGCCTGGTTCTGGAAACTGCAGTGCCCCCTGGGGATTTCTTTAGGTTTTACATAATTAAACTGAGTGCTTGAGATGGCTCAATCACGTTCAGTGCAACTTCATTTTCAACAAGATATCACATCTCAAAAAGTTTATGCTGACTTCCAACTTCCGGTCTGACGTCTCACCTTGCTGCAGTGATGTAGAAGTGTACTCCAGGTAAGTACACTCTCTGATACTACTCTGATCACACCCATCAAAAAGTGGCCATTGAGGTATGTATGACCTGAAGTCTGTGAGGACATTTGGATTCAGCCAAACTGAAAAATGAACAGTTCAAGACCAACTACAAACACAAATAAATACAAATACAAAGACCTTTCTTGTCATTGTACATGTACAATGAGATTCAGCATGCAGTACAAAGCTACATAGAGTAAATCTCATATAAATATAAAATACAAGCATAAAATGTCAATACATAAATATATATATATATATATATATATAACCAATCAAGTGAACAAACTAATGAAGTAACACTGATGGAGCAAGTGATTTTATCCTTTTAAAAAGATTTGGATCCACTTATAGCAGCTAAATTGAAATAATGGATGTGCTCTTGTGATATCCAGCCACTATATTGAATAAATGTATGATGTAGCATTGCAAGTAGCCATGCTGCTGATACAAACAATCTGTAGCTCTGTGCACATATATGTGTGTGACAGGCTGCCACACCGAGGCTGCTATCTGTTAGGGGAATACAACATTAACTTGATGATTCATCCCAGCTTTAATCTTGTAGTTTCACACCTGAGATTATTCAGAACAAAACAACAAAAGAACAAAGACATTAGAAGAGACAAGGCAGGCAGAGGGCAGAGAAAACATCTTTTCTCTATAAGCTTCATGTATTTCTCTTGACTTTTGTATCCGTGAGTACACAGCCGACTCATCTCCTTTTCACTATATTCTTTTTATTTGCTAAATGAACACTGATAAGGCTAATTGTCTGAGAAGAGGCGAATCAGAGTATATCTTGTTTAGTGAAAGTTTTAATATCATCTCTCACATACGAATTTCCAGCCATTCTCACTTCTATAACAAAGCTCCAAGGCCTGAATCTATTCTGGTTTAGACAGGCGATACATAGGAAAAGGAGTCTGGCACAAAACTGCCCAGACAAACACAAAACCCCACATGGACTTTGGTGGGGTAATTTTCTCATTAATAATTAACATATTTGAACCCATTTACACTCCTCACCAGTGTGAGCTGATCTCCTTGGTTGAAGAAATCACAACAGAGAAGTGGTGATCTGAGAGGAGGGAGCCCCAGTTACAGTCTGACAGGAGATCAATTCTCTCCCATGCCTCAGGTAGTCCTTATGCATTGTACAGTGAGAGTGGATGAGGCAGACATTGATGAAATAAATCAGAGGGATTTCACTGTACATCGAACAGTCTGTCTTCCGGGAATCCTGTTCCACCTCCTTCACATTTGTTTAAGCATGTGGGAAGTACGTGGGCCTTTAAAAATGTGGTCTACCAAGAAAAGGGTTAAATATGCAACATTAAATGTGGTTAACTTTTTAAAGCATTTTCTTTTCATTTGGACAGTGGAAAAACACTTTAAACCTGCAATAACTGATTTTTTTTGTCCACTTGGGGGCAGTGGAAAAAGGTTACAGTGGCTTGTTTAGAGCGTTTAGTGCAGGAGTTAGGTGGCAGATGTTTTTTTAAGAATATGGCCAAACTGTACAGATTGCATTTATACCTGGCTGAGATCACCATGTGAGCCAGAGGTGGACCGGCCGACCTGTTCATATTCCAACTGCAATGCGTTCTGTGTGCATTTACACCTGCATTAACACAACTCTTTCCTTATCCAGAAAATATTGCAGTTAAATACCAGGTGCAACTGGGTTCATAATGAGCACATTCATTATTCTTGGAGCATGAACACTTTTTGACTGGACACTCCAGCGGCTTCCGTTTCACTCTAATCACAAGCCAGTGTCAGCTTTGCATGGACTTCAGGCTTGTTATCAAATAATGTGAAACAACTAAACAATTAAGAGTATTCATTTTCATTCAATTTTACAAAAGCAAATTACTTATATATCAATCATACCTGTTTGCACTTGCAAACTCTGTAAGTCATTCCTTGTCAGCATGATTCAAAAATACAACCACAGGTTGGCATAGAGACAGTATATAATACTATATATATATTCTTCTTTTGCCACTTAATCAGCAGACTAACAGGTTGAACAGCATGTACTGTAGTCGTATTATTTGTTGAAGCAGAAAAGATTTGTAACACCACCAAATATTTGCGATATCCACTGCATGTAACCATACATTCAGGATATTTGTTGAATACTTGAAGAGAAAACTAAAAGGTCGTATTTAAAGAAATACCATCACACACACACACACACACACACACACCTAGATTTTTCCTGGTGTCACAGTGAGAATTTGTTTGTCTACCTGTGTTCAATTGCCCTTGGTCTGATTCCCTCCATCCTTTCATGAAGGGCTGCTTAATAGCCTCTTTCCTTTCAGAGGAGATTGCATGGACATCTTGGAAGGGCCAAAAAGCCCAGAGATAGACTAGTTTAGTAGGAAGTCTGTGTACTTAAATTAATCTCACATCACTGTAATGAGTAAGGGAAGGACTCGATGGTGAAATGGTGGGTGAAGAAATAGATGTGGAAAGACAGGCAGTGAGGTTGAAAAAAGGGGATTGAGAGAAAAGGGAAAAAAGATTCAAATGTAGGTCCAATGATTGGTATAATGTTGTATTAGATTAAATGTAATGCTTTATAAACAATGTACAATAAAGCCTCTTAATCCATTACATGAGCCAGAAATACGATTGTGACACTTATAAGGTGCAGTCGGTGTGGTGGGTACACAGTCGGAGAGAAACAGCGAAGGAATTTAACAAATCCATTACCTCAGTAATTATTTATGAAAGGAAAACGATGAATGAAAAAAATCCTCAAAAATAAATGGGGTGTTTAGATCAGTGTATACCCCAGCCTCCTCCTCATCAGTCTGCTGTGCTGCCCCTGCTTACTCTGTCTTTTCTTCCCACTCAAGCCTACTTTCACACAAGACTCTGTGGTGAAAGAGACTGGAGGCTTTTCCTGCCTCTTGGACACTGTGCATAGAGAAGTGACCCAGTTAACACAGACACTGAAATCCTTTTAAAATTGGGAAATCCGCCGTTCCCTTTCAGGTTGAATTTTTGAAAGGACTGTTTGTTGTGATTAGTGTTAGAATAATATATGTTATATTTGCCCTTTAGTTATCAATCAAATATGGTGCAGTCAGAGTGAGTTTGATGAGTGGTAGCAGTAGTAGAAGCATTGTTAACAGTAGTAGGACAAGTAGTAGTTGTGGTAGAAGTTGCTGTAGTAGTAATAGTAGATGTAATAGTAGCGGTAGCAGTGGTTACAGTTGCAGGAGAATTATGAGGAGGAGTGGTGCTTACTCCCAGTTTTGGGCAGTTATGTGAGCACCTGTGCTTTGCCCTCTATGATAAGTCAAAGAGGATGCTGGGAAAAAGACATATTGCTTAGCTGTGGTGGCCCAGATGTTTCTGAAATTGCACAGCTTTAAAATACCTTTCGGAAATATCAAAGAGGGAATACAATCCACGTAAACTCAGATAGATGGGTTTTTCAAAGTAAAATAATACAATTCTTTGAATGTAGTGATAATTACTTTGCTATTCAGTTGAGATGAAATCTCACAGTTTGGTATCTAGTTACAAACAGACTAAAATCCTTTCAGCCCTTCTTTGCTTCCATTTGTTATCACTATTGTAGCTGCTATTCATATTGTTGTTGTTCTGTATATAAGGCTATAACTGTCTAAATCTAAATTTGTCCATACAAAACAGAGTGTGCATATTAAATATATATATAAAATAAGCACAAAAGCGCACCAACAGCTTCATGTAGATCCATCTATCTCAAACAGTTAATATGGTGATTTCATCCAAACATGCCTCTGTATAGAAAGATGTGTGTGTGTGTGTGTGTGTGTGTGTTAGTAAAGCATAAACAAACAGTGTATTAGCTTTAGGTACATTTGTGGTCAGTGTTTAAGTGTGTGTATGTCAACATCCTCCTCTTGTTCACCTCTCCCAGCCAAGGTTTTACACTATAAGGCCACAGTTGGCTTTCATTCTAGAAAAGAACCACTTTGCCCAAACCCCCCAACCCTACCCTCATCACGCTTTTCTTCATCTTTTTCCTCGTCCTCATCCTACAACACACACACACACACACACACACACAAAGTAGGAACCTAGCTGCCTACAGTGGAGCAGAACATCATCACCCGCCTCCCTTTTCTCTCTTTCTCCTGCTCTTGTTCAGTCTGTTGATCATTTACGTGTTTCACAAATATGAGAGCACTGTTTTTAGCATTTGTTAAACAGAAGGCATGTAGAAAGTCTAACTCCAATTCCCATTGTGCAGAGTGGAGGCAGTCAAGCTCTTGTGTCCATAGTGCTTAACCACTGGACCGATGGCAAACGACACAGTAATCACCTTACAGTGTTCCTGGTGTTCCCGGGAAAAAGAAGGCCTGCTCACCACAGGGAAGCTGCTCACAGCTAATCCTTCAGCACATCTCTCTCTTTCTTTCTCTCTCTTCTCTCTTCCATCTTGTTTCCAGTATCTGTGCGGGAATCATTCAGGACAACCTTGATTTGTTGATCCTCCAGCCCAATTTAACTCGAGACCACTCCATCACACACCCATCAGGTGTGATGTAAGTCTACAGATGGTCTCAAAACGTTGTGTCCGGTTTATTACATTTTATATTACTTATTTTCCTTTTTTTCTCATTATTTTTTTCATTATGTTATTATAACTCATCAAAATAATAGACAAAATCACAAAAATGTGATCCTATAGCTCAATGTTTGTTCAGATGAAATTAGTTTAGTCTATACAAGTCTTGTAGCAGAGTGAAAGTAGTCAAATAAGAGTTTACTGAGCATCAATTAATAACAAAAAACTGGTGCAAGAGGACAAAACCAGACTTTATAATAAGAAGTATTAAGGAATAATATTCAATGTTGCAGTGAACTGACGTAAACCAGAATTGTACATGAAGCATACAAGTGGTTAACAAAATAACATCTCTGCTCGACTTCAATTCAGCAGCATTTGTCAGCCATTCAAGTCGTCTGGGAATCAGCACTCTGATATGTGAGTTTTCAAAGCAACATCAGACAATGGAGCAACAAAGAGGACATCATCTGAGCTGAAATTGCAGATGCATTGATCAACAATGTGGCCAAAGGATGCCAATAACTGTGAAGCGCCTCAGTGTCAAGAGGGAAAGGCTTTGAAAAAAAAACCTTAACAGCCAATGTCACACCAAGACAAACTGCACGAGGAGCCGCAACAGTCAGAGGTTGAAGCTAATCAAAACGCAAAAGATGGACAAAAACAGAATAGAAGTGGTTGACAAATGCAGCTAAATGGCATGCAACCTCATTCATATCTACATTTTGCAACCCATTCATTACCGTTCATCATTCACTATTCAGCACACATTTGGTAAAAGAAAGGGAACAATTTACATTAGGATCAGTGGCGACAGACATGGTCTGAGTGGTGACGCAAACATGGAAGAGCCTCAGGCCATGATCACACAGCCATGACGTGCCACAAATACTGTTCCCCGGAAACAGCTCAACAACAGCTCTGACACAGTACATTTCTATAATCCCTGGACCCGGCCCAGCTGTGCCCCCCCCCAAAGCATACCAGGTCGGGGCATTTAGGTCCTGAGGCTGTTTGTCCCCGGTGTGACATCATTACGGCGTCTTCAGCCAAAAAGTTGACACTATCTTTACTTCTGTGCAGAGCTAAAAGACACATTGCCAGGTATTCTGTACCAGCAAAACAATAGTTTTCCAGCTGATGTGTCTTCAGCTGTTACTCTAATGGGCTCTAAATATTGGCCCCAAAATACCCTCAATTTCAAATGTTCCTCACTCGCCTCTATTGCTATAGAGCCGTGCAGATAGTTTTGGTTTTGAGCAATGTGTGTCTGAGATTTCAGCCTCTGCCCCAGCACAATGGAAGTAAATGGAATTCAGTTTGTTCTGCTGAAAATACTTTAAGAAATGACATTTGCTAAATGCAACCGTGACACCGCTCACTTATCTGAAACATCACTGAGGAGTGAGATTCGTTTATGAGGAGCCGGCGCATGTGCTTTACCTCAAGGCTTCACTTCACACAAGAGCTGACCAAGTAAAGAGAATCCATCTGAAACCTGAAGGTAGCACCAGCACTCGACCCCTCGTTCAGCCCATTCAGAATGGAGATGAGTTCAGGAGGAAGATGGAGGTCAGAGAAACTGTTGCATAATTTCCTGGATGAAGAATAGCACCAAAGAAGAGAGATGACCCAGTTGACCAAATATCAATAAAAGTAACAAAATAAGACTTTTAAGGAGAGATATATTTAGGGGAACCCTGAAACTGTTGAAGTTGCTTGTTGTCACTTCCAGAGTTGAGGCCGTCCTCCCAAGATAAACAACAGCATCGGTTGTTTGTTCAAAAAAGCAGCTTTGAAAGGCACGAACACATGTCCTGCTGATAGGGTCTCACATCAGAAAGTGTTCATACTGTACGTGTCGTTTCAGAAAACAATGACATGTAATCTGTCATTTTGTTTGGAAAATGTTGTGTGCATGAATTTTTGCTCTTGAATTAGAAAATGATGCAGAAATTACTGAATTTCTGCTCTCAGATTAATCATTGCACTCTCGAATTAAACAGAACATATTTTTAAACAGTATTGTTAACATTTGAACACATTTTGACAAAGAAACCTTAACTAAAGGTTTACTACTTACCATCTTTTTCTGTAGATTTTGACCACATCTAGTCGTCCTCCTCAGCAGATGAGGTGAATCTGAAGCATGTCCATGTATGTCCCTCCAAAATCAAAATGAATCATTATCAACCCTAAAAGGCTCATTTAGATGAGATTGTCCTTAGTGTTTTATTATACATTTATATTATTATAAATCATATTCTGGATGGTATTGCTATTGGACAAGTTTAGGAAAAAAAAATATGGAAGCCATGTATTCCTGGAGGTTTCGTTTTTCAAGTCTCTTTTTGTTTCTTTTTGTATTCATACCTCTATTGATGATCAATGGCCTGCAGTGCTGTTTAGATATTATGTGATTCATTAAAGCAAAAAAGACAATCAAACATCCAAACATGCTCTTGTCTTGAGCTTTTTATCTCGTCGCTAGACAGAAAAAAAAGCCATCTCGGGAAACCTGCCATCCTGAGAAAAAAAATAAAAGATAAATAAATCAACCAACACCTTGTCAAGTCAGACGGTGGTGTTGAGAAGGATGGAGGGCAATAATTGCAGTCGTTTCATGTGTGTACCTGTTGTGTCAACCCCCTCTATCGCCCTTCATCCTCTGTCTGTCTGTTCTGTGGCCAGAGGACGAGGCTCGGCAACAATACTGCCAGCTGCGGCCACAAGCTGTGAGCAAAAGCCATTCATTTAAGAGGAGTTTTTGTTCAGCTTAAGAAGTGAAGTGGGAAGTTATTTCTTTGAAGAAGCCCCCTTCTGAAGATTTGCTGATCAAAAACCGAAGGTTCTGTAATTTGCTGGAACTCCTGGTGCATTGCTTTGAAAGTTCCCGTGCACTAAGAAAATGCCAAAACAGGCAGGACAATGGACAGTCAGTGTTTCTGTAAAACGTATGTGAAAACACTGATGGTTTACGTATATGACTTTTTGATGATTTCCTGACAATAACTATTAAAATAATGTAAAAAAAGTCATGTATATAAACAGCTTTACAAGCGTTACAGCTTTGCAGTCCATTTTGAAATGCAGCATAAGAAGCTGCAGTCTGCAGTGTCTTTATTACCAAGGAACCAAAAGGAACCAATGAAGAAAAGGAAACAAAATACTCTACTGTATATTAATTATCACCTATCACTTTATTAATCACCCCCTTTATTTATTATCTTTAATTTACACAGACTATAACAATAATATGTGGTGTAACACAAAGCTTCTATCTGTACGTGTAAAATATCTGTATTCTTTATATTTGTATTCACAGCAGCAGTGGGCTGGGCCTACACCAAGAGTTAAACTGTGTTCATCTGTTTTCTAATATGATTCATAGTCTTCATAGATATACTGTATGAATTTAGCTGCTCACAAAATATACTTAATACTATTATATTTTAACGACGTACCTAAATGAATCAAATAATAAAGCATAGCCTCCAGAAATAGAAGGACGTCTGAATGAGAGCTCTGTAACTGTTTAAGTTATTATTTCTTTTGA
Source organism: Lateolabrax maculatus (assembly GCA_031216445.1). Classification (NCBI taxonomy): domain Eukaryota; kingdom Metazoa; phylum Chordata; class Actinopteri; order Acropomatiformes; family Lateolabracidae; genus Lateolabrax; species Lateolabrax maculatus. The sequence continues at coordinate 3,830,674 of CM062197.1, forward strand.
TACTGAAGGAAAAAAATGCTTCCATTATGATTATGACTACGTCTGAGGTTATTTTGCATGACTTCTAAGCACTTTTATGGACGTTTATCTTGACTGAGTTATGACTTTGTGGAAACGGAGTTTTGTGGTAAGCTGTGTTACTCTGGTGACACGGCAACTTAGTGAAAACAACAAGAAAACAAAACCCACGAAATAATACTGCACACGTTCTGATGCCGTTCAGATCTGCTCAGGGAACATTTTCCATCTGAATAATGTAATCCTATTTGTATACATCCAGAAGTTAAGGTACTGTACAGTAAACAGTGACGCAAAATACAAATAAACCCTTTCAAAAGGGAAAAAATATTACGTCATATTAAAAACAAGGCTTCATACAGTAAATTATCTTTTCTCATTTTCATTTTCAACATTTTGCAATAACTTAACAGTAGTACAATAACAGTAACAACAAAAATTATACTATTACTACTACTACTACTACTACTACTACTACTACTACTACTACTACTAATAATAATAATAATAATAATAATAAGGCATCATAATTTATTCTTCAATGAGTGTTTTGTGTCATTTGTGTCTGTAAGACTTAATCACATAAATCTGCTTACGAATGAACATAATATCCTGTCCCAGATTCTCCTCATGGTAGGACTCTATGTCCAGCCAAAATATTTTGGTACATGCAGACTGAAAACTTTAGTACAGAACAGTTTCTTCTTGAGTTGAGGATCAGCTGAGGATGACTCTGCAACTACAGAAAAGTTTGGACAAAAGGGGGGAAAGAGAGGGAAGGAGACTTTGTGAGGAAAGAGTTTTTGGCATGGTCGCCACAGCAGGAAGTATGTGTGTGTGTGTGTGTGTGTGTGTGTGTGTGTGTGTGTGCTGTGTGTGTGCTATGATGTAACACTGATGTGATTTAAAGGTTGGGAAGCGGAGATGAAGCAGAGTGTTCTGGATAGGAATGCATGGCTGGCCGGCTCTTTGCTGAGGCAAAAGCAAAAAAGGGACAAGACAGGAGTAGCCTGGAAATGAGACGGCTGAAACGTGGCTCTGCATGAAAAAACAAATATTCCTCAATAAACTGAAAAAATAAAAAAATAAAAAAATACAGAGAGAACAGAGAGAGAAAATCTGCTGTGCAAACATCTGCTTCTGTATATTTCAAAACAAACTGCAGCTCAATCTCAGTTATATTCAGCCGGCACTCTAATCTTATCAACAAAGCCGACCTTGATTAGAAACGTGCCTTCAGCTTCACTGAATACATCTCACTGTTTACACCTTAAAGACCAAAAATTATTCCAACATTTGGCACAATATATTGCCAACACTGCATTGTATAATATTATCATGATGGTTATTCTGAGAGAGACTGTTAGTTCACAGACCAACAGACAGGACTGCACCTCTCCATGTAGGCAGTGATTTACTGTTTATTCTGCATTCACAGAACATGGGTTCAAAAAGCACATGTGGGTTTTTTTTACATGCCTGAAATTTGGTCTTAATTTGAAAAATGTTATGATTTAAGAAATGACAAATGTGTCTAAAAACTGCAGCTGTTACTGACCCATCCACAATACATTCAGGACAAGTTACACTACTGATATCTACATGGCTGTTGACTCTCGAATGGTCCGTCTCAGGAAGTTCCACACAAGTTATCACACAAATGATAGTTACTGAGGAAGTAAGTGAGGAAATGTTGAAACAAGTATTGAAATGGGGAACTAAATTGTCATGAGACAGACACTATTTATTGCATACAACTTGTTTTTTTCGCACATTAATCACGGAAGTCTTTAAGTTACATGATCCTATTTGATGACAGTATAGTGTCCGACTGCGTGTGTTTCTTGTGTGGTTAGACTTGAGCATGATGTTAGTATTACTTATAGCCAAATGATCCAATTTATGAAAATAGGACCCAAATTGTAATACACCAGAATGACCCTTTAAAATAACAATTATAACCTGTTATAATGAATATTTTTACATATAAAGACACAAAGATTTTCCGTAATTATACTGAAAACTGGATGTTATAATGTGCTCAGGATGCAAAGTGCTTCACAATACTCCACGAGATATTAAAGTAGTTCTGATTTATTGAAGTTGGTTGTATGAGGTACTTATCCATAGTCAGTGTATTACGTACAGGCAGGATCAGCAGCAAAACTTATTTTAACCACCAAAGAATCAATATCAGTTCAAGTGTACACTATATTTAGAATATTTTCACTGCTTTACCTTGCTGTGAGATAGCACTTTCCAACGGGGAAATTAAGCTGTTATGTTGCTCTCTTCAAAGCCACCAGACAAGTAGTTTGGATCCAAACTAATGTGTTCAATCACCAAAGTCACACAACAACGCAAACCAACTAACTGATCGAGGCAGCGGTAGACCAGCAACTCCTGTGTTCTGCGAGGTAAAATGAGTTTGAAGACAGCATAGATGGATATAACAGTATAACAGTTCCCCAGCAGAAAGGGCTGTCTGACAGCAAGGTAAGAGGAGAAAATATTCTAAATATAGTGTAAACTTAAACTGATATTGATTTTTATTTTTAGGGAGGCCTTTTTTTAGGAGGCTAAAATAAGTTTTCCTGCTACAGCAGTATCTTGCTTATCGGTACATCTGCCTGCTTCTCCAAACTGAGAGCATGCCATCTACTATAGGTAATACACTGAGCACCTCATACAACCCCGCTTAAAAAACAATCCAAACTATCCCTTTAAGGATTATAGATGGGTGTGTTTGAAGGCCTTTCTGCTTGATTGACAGGTGTCTCAGCCTATCCCCCCTCAGTACTCAATTACTCGCTCCAACCACCTCAACTCCATCCAGGCCCCATCCACTTTTGCATTTTGATTTTCTGTCTCCAAACAAGAATGTCCCTTCAGAAACTGATGGCTGACACATGCTGTGTCCATGTGTTTTTACGATTGGGGCTTGTACAACTGTATCAATCTGCCTGTGAATTAATGCCTGAAACATGCTGAACATGGCACCTTTGATAATGACAAAAGGTAGGCAAAAAGTTACATAAATAGCACAACCACTGTACTAATTAACTCATTACCACACATTGACTAATGTCCCCTTTAAACAAGAGATACGGGAGGTGTGTACCAAACAGCTTAGGCTTCACTACAGGCTGTGTGTGTGTGTGTGTGACCGCAGAAGTGAATGTGTGTTCAAACAGGTAATAGCCATGAGGCTGGTCTCAATGCCTTTAGCTATCTGTGTGTAAGATCAATCCCAGGCCATAGAGGACCACACTGGATCATTGTTATAGAGTGGGGGAGGGATGGCTCCCCTGAAAAGGACCCTAATCTAGTGTGTGCAAAGTTGGGGTTAGTGGTGAAATGAAGTCTGCAGCTGAGGGGAAGAGGAATGACATGAAGGCTCTGGGGATGTGTCTAAATGGCAATTTGAACATCATTTCAATGCTGAGTCTCATTAACATTTAGTAAATGACTTTTGGGTTCCTTTGAACCATGTAAATGTTTCAATGAAAAATGCATGTAAATGTTCTTGGTGTTTGCTTCAGTGTTGGGAGAAGTTTTCAAAGTCTTTACTTGAGTGAAAATAGCAGTTCCAAGGTATAAAAATGCTCCTCCATTCAAAAGACAAAACATACTTAAATGTCAAGAATGAAAGTACTCCTTTAAGAATGAAGAAGTATTGATGAATTTGTTACACAAACAGATGAATGGGCATGTGAGTTCAGTTCATAGCGCATCTCTTGCAAACAGCGTTATATTTTATGAGCTACTTATGTGTTTTATACGTGAAAGTTACAAAGTCATTTGTCTCTGCAGCCATCAAATAAATGTGGTGGAGCAAAAAATACAGTTTCCCTCTAAAATGTGGTGGAGGAGAAAAACTTTCAGATTTGTTCTGTAGGTTTTCCTTTATGTGTAATGTAAAGGCCTTTACATTTTTAAACTCAGATTGACCAGCCCTGCTGGTGTGCTTGCTCGACTTGTTTAGCGTCATGTAGAGCAGATCCATAGTGACACTTCATGGTGCTCTATAGATGTCTTGTACATTCTGTGTGTTGAATGAAACCCTGAGACTTTTAAAGAAATTGAGGGTTGATTTCTTCTTTAAGTCAGTGAAAGTGTTCACATGTTAATAATATAAAACTGCATTCTGACGTGTGGGGTTTGTAGAACCTTAATTTGATATTTCTGTTAAATTGAGTTAGTCTGCCACCTTTTGGACAAATCAGAGAATTACTTAATATCGATAAATACTTTGTAAAGATCCTTAAGCACAAAGATGAGTTCCACCGACTTAAGAGCATCACAATGAGGGATCAATGTGATTGTGGTTGTTTTTCATTTAGTATTAAAATGTATGCAACATACAGTACGTGGGAGGATGTTAGACCTTCTACATTATGTGACTTGTATCATTCCTGGTTACTTAGATCACGATGAAATATAATTATAATGGATTTAATATAAATTGTATTCTTAATAGTTAAAGAGAGATGTATCATGTAAATCAGTTGGCATATACAAACATGTGAGTCCTGTGATTTAGCTGTTGTTGGCCCTTATGTGTGTCTCATGCTTCAGTCTGTCTCTCGGAATACACTGCTGTCTGGTGGTCAATATACAGAACCGCATGATGCATGGATATACACGTATCACTAAATACACTTTGCGTTTGCACTTTACACTTTACACTTGACCTGGGTGAATTTGTTTTGCTGTTTTTTTCTCCCTGTAACAGAGACTAAGAACAATGACATGATAATACAATTTAATAGTAACCACAGAGCGTTAACTACTAATTAAATAATTGCCTAGAAACAAAATTCAGAGTCTCCTTGTGTCCCTGCACTGATTCTGTGCAAATATGGAATAAAAATGTTGTATTTAGTTTCATATACGAGTAGAGTTTTGGTAATCATCCTTACATGTATACATGTCATTGTTTTTAACTTGGAAAACACACTATTTTTGTCCCTAGATCTCTTTTTATTCTATTTTACCACTTTTGTGCAATACTTCATATTGATATGCATGTGTATGTGCCGCTTTGCCAGATCTGATTTAGCATTCAGCACATTAATAAAGAATTATTAGACTCTACATTGCTCAGATCTGCAGAGAACATGCAGAGGATCTTTTTTTTGCTGCAGATTTGAGCTACATTTATTTATCCAATCTGTTTATAGATACATTCACAGACACTCTGGGGAAAAAGCCCACTATTTAATATATTTTTTTTGCATTTTACCAGTAAATAAATACTTGTGTATTTGTTCTCAAATATTAACTTTCCATACTCAGCATATAATATAATTTAAGCATATATATTAGTATTTAGAATTAGTAGTTTTTTCTTAATGGAGAACAATGTATTAAAGGGAATGCTGAATATTTGTTTTAAACCAATTCTCTATTCATATCTAAGATTTTAAAATACAAAAAGTAAAATTACATTTTACAAATGTCTGATGTATAATTCTATATTGTACAGATTATTTATTAATGTTTTCTTCTCATATCCATAAATGTTACATGTACTGTATAGAGATTTCTTTTTATTACTGTTCTGACATTGAAGACTGTATTTTATGTGTTTTTCATGTTTTCATAATGCTTAATTCTCGTTAATCTTATTCAGCATATGAATATATTACATTTTACATTCAAAGTGCATGCTGGAAAAGACCACACAAAGCTTTACATTGTTTTTTTTTTTTTTTTTTAACTTTATTGAACACAAGAATTTCTGGCAGAATGCAAAGTCAAAATGTGTTTTCCTTTCTTTCCTCAGTTAGTATTCAGTATTTACACCGGTGACAGTGGACAGACAAACAGAGGAGTGGTAGCCTACCAATGCCTGAGCTGCAGTATTAGAGCTGTTGCTTACAGAGAGAAGAGCTGAAGAACATGGTGCTCTGGATCAATGACAGTGACCAGCTGTTGGCAGTGGAGGCTCGAGTCTCCTGTCTGACCGAATATGAAGCAGGTGGGTGTTACCATACACAGTTGTGTGTTGGTGATTCTTACTGTGAGACAGAGAGCCTTGGCAGAATGTTTTTCTCTTTTTCAAACCCTGAAAAATTCATGTTGCTCTGTCTCCTCCTTGCAAATGCTGAGCAAGATGAAAAAGTCTGCTGGTCTTTATTCTGACTGCATCAAGTGGCAGACTCAAAGAGAAAAATGCAAGGCTGCCTCTGTGTCATTCTTGCATTTTTGAGGTATCTGAACAAGGGGCACTCGCACACCTGATGTCCTCCACAAATGAATTTCAGGAGCTGTGACACGGTAGAGAAAGTTGTCATGTAAACTCACACAATAATTGGTCCCACAGTTGCATTTCCAGAATATTTTCAAGCATGTTTTTGGACAAAACAAAAAAACTTGTGTTTTTTCACACTGTATTTCAGCAGAAACAGTAAAATTTGCTTACGACACCCCTCCCTTTGTTTTTTAAAGTTACATTTCCGAGCTTTGTGAAGCAAAAACAGTTTTCTTTTGAAGCAAAAATAAAACGTTTGGGAAATAGGACAAGTTACACAACGCTTGAAAAAAAAAGATCAGTACAATACATGAAGCTTTCATCAAAACTGTGATATAATATCCATTTCTAATATATTTTGCATGCTTGCTTTTGACAAATCCAACAATTTCAGATATTTTAGAGAATATGGGACCTGAGCAATGTGTCACTGTGTCTTGTACTTAGATGTAATGTTTCGCTAGATGTCATTCTCATGTAATGCAAGTTATGTCGGATGAGGTGTCGGTGTGTCCAAATGTTTTCTTTTAAGGGTAATTCCAGTTTATTACAGTTTGGGTCTTGTTTTTGTAGCTTTGGCCATCATTTTTCTATTTGTCATGCTTAACATTGCACTCACCAAGTTAATTGGCGAGATCTTGGCCACGAAACACGAGAAGAAACACAAGCAGTCAGAGCTATTAACTTGGTGAGAACACTGCTCATCATAACGTCCTTCAACAAGGACAGTGAGAAAGACCCGTCATATGTACCAGAACACATTGACTCAGCCATTCTGGATATTGTTGAGCAAAGCACTGCTTAACCTTCACACCTGTGACATGTAGTAAATGAAAAAGCAAAATCGGCAGGAAGATGGGGATGTGAAACTTTTAATGGACAGACACTGAGAGGAATGGAATGCATGCCACCATTTTCTCCTTCAAAAGGCACTGTGTCTTTCCAGTTTGCTGCTGTCAGACTTCTGTACGTTGGGACTTCTGTCGCATACTATCAGCTACATCTCTTCACAATCAAACTATTTGCTCAACTCTATGACAAAAGGACACAATGGATTCACACATTCACAGTGTACTAGCTTGCAGTCTAAAGTAGGAGGAACACTGTACAAAAAAAAAAAATAAAAAAGATGGTCACACTCATTATTTTACCTTCCAAATCCACAGCAGGGCACTATGGCTAAGGAAAGAAGATTTTCAAATCCTTTCATTTACTTTCTATGCATACAAAGAAACCTTTAAACACCACAGACCAATTTCCTTCCTGGTTAGTTAAAAGAGGCCAAATTTCTTTCTGGACTGAAAGGCTGCGCTTAACGGCTTAAGAGTGTACATTCATTTACACACACGGACGAAGTTTTAGTCCCTCAATTTAAGCCAAAGTTCAGAGTTATGCACCTCAGCACAGTTCTCCATAGGAATCCTTATGACCTGTGACTGACGGGGCTTTTTCATTCTTTTGAAAGGGCTACACAGTTTTTGGGAGTTTAATCTTACCAAACAATAAAGCCACCTCTGTCTAGGTATTTTTCTCCAGTGTGCATGCTAAATAACCACAGACAATTGACATTATCCAAAATCTCAATCTTTGCAGCATGGGCCAAGGAAGGACCCATTCAATTTGGGATCCCGATCTGACACATGAACAAGCAATAATTTTGACCAAATTGTAACACCGGTGACTATGGAAACTGTGGTGTGACTACACACAACAAAACATATCAGCCACTTCAAACATCACTGTACAAAACAAATGCAAGTTGGGCTTGCAGGTTTGCATATCACAGAGGACTGGACTACTGGCTTTGGCGGAGGTCTCCGCTCTCCCAACGCTCTTCCCGAGCTATTGTGTTTTTAACAATCCCCTTAAAAAGCCTGGAGGGTTTATATTGGTGATATCTGCTTAACAATTGACTTAGACTAGACCTACCAAACATAGCAAGGATGAATCACTGCCAAAACTAAATGCAGTTACCTGCCTGCTTTCATGGTTCTAGCACTTTCAGTTCTGTTTCAGCAGTAAAATGATTAACCTTTATTTACATGAAATTAAATACACTACAGGTCTCAGCTGCCCAGCACGCTGCGTTCAGTTATGTTTAGTATAATGGTAGCAGTCTATGGGTTTTGAACATGCAGAATCAACGGATATATTTATAGGAGACACAAGTAATGATCATGTAATCAGTCCTCTCAGATACCGGGTTAACTGACCAATGGGCCAAACCGCCCAAAGAAATCAGTGTAGTCCTTTAAAGTGGTACTACTGTCAAACTCATCCAAATTCCCAAAAAATGTTGAAGACAACAAAATACAATGTGCATATTCTCTTTGTGGCTTTGTATTATTTAATCAATTTAACAAATCTTAACAAATTTCCTGTTTTTAGAGTGCCAGATAAAGATACTTTCCAGAAAATCTCTAGTAAGTGGACTTTGTGCTAACAATACAGTGACAAAGTGAATTTAGAATAAAGTGATAAACCGTACTAAAGCTACAATACATGTCACATCACTGCAGGCACAAACTAATTAAAGACTTTACTGCGAGATGGTGGAAGCAGCGGTGACACAAACTCACACTGACAACAGCTGTGGTGAAAGAGAGAAAACGACGGCTGAGGGAATCTGATGTTTGGTCATTCAGAGGTGAAGAAATCACAGCAAGCTGAGCCCTCAGACCAATTGGTTACAAGCAGTGAAAAACAGTGGTTAGCACAAAGAAGGCAACAATGGCTATGAACCAGAGAAGAAGAAGGTAGAGATTGTTAACCCCAAGGAAACAAACTGAATGTGATATTCAAGACCAATTGCAGGTGGTGGAAACTGGTGTGTCAAGAATTCAACGAGTTCGGCCAACAAGCCTGCAAGGGCTTGTTTTTCTTACAACAAATGTCCACTTCTGACTCCAAACCTGCTGACTGAAATTGTTTTGACAGACAAAACGTGGCCTTTTAAATCACTGTTGAACCCAATCCTGTCAGGTAAAGAACTGGTCCGAAAACGCTTAAAGGACACCTCTGAAAAAGGTGAAGTGAATGTGTGTAAGAGAGAAGGAAATAAAGGTGTGTTCTGACACTGACCCTAAAGAAAACCAAACGACAATATTCACAACTCACACATAAGCTGTGTCCCATTACAGGTGCCACCTCCCCCGACGTGGTTCATGAGGGGGGCGCTGAAGGTCTCAGGATTCACCTTGGCATCATGTCTAGTTCCCATCCCATCAACTTGTGAGGTCAAAAATGACCAGCCGGAAGTCGCCCTTGAACGTTTATAGTTCTGGCAGAGTTCTGGTGTTTCATTTCAAGACGCAGTGGATAACAGTGTACTGTTACTGGTAAATCTATCCATATAACTTAATTAACTTTCACTACGTGGCTACTTCCAAGAAGAAACAGTGGACGTTAAGCCTGGCTTCCATTATTTACATCCTGTAGCATCCTTTTTCATTGGTCCAGCTCATATAATATATTCACCAGAGACCACGTGAATACCCCTGGTATATTTGGTCACATGATCATTTTCCGACGTAACAAGTTGATGAGGACTGAAAGCAGTATGAACAACTGACTGGTGGATTTTAAGACACAAAGGTAAAATCAGTAGTTTCCCTCAAATACAGGCAGAATAAGGCAGTATTTCTCCTTTGGATTTGGACACCCAAGTTGACCTGTTGAGACGCATTTAGTCTTACAAACTGATCTTTGAGGGATGTGGCCCCTGAAAAGGAACACAGCTATAATCTTCAATGAGACCATCTCCTTACGCTAAACTCAACCCAACCCTGTCTCTAAAAAATTACGTTCATATACAGCTCAATACGTTTTGAAAGAAACTTAATGTCATCCAGATTATGATTTTTATTAAACACAATAAGTAAACGTTTTTAATGAATATAAGCAGGAAAATGTTCACACTCAGCGCAAAACAGTGACTGACAATGTATTTCATGTGCCAGTGAACATTGCAGCAGTTATGTTTCTTTCATAATGTATTAAGCAAAACCATTTACTGAAAAACAGTACATGTAAACAGAATTTTTAGGGAGACAGGGTTGAAACGCCTGAACCTTGGCTTTCACAGCATGATAAATCTTTCTCCGGTGTCTTCTTCCGTTTCTCATAGCTTAGGCGAAATGATTTCTGGACCAGAACCACATGGAGACAACATTTAAGAAAATAAAAACATGTAAAGAGGAACCAAATGACAGCGACATGTATTGAAATACAGTAACTTTGCAAAAACAGGCATGCTAATGTTCTAATCTCTAGCCATGGAAATAACACATTAAAAAAGCTAAATAGGCAGTAACATCTGCACATTATTTTAACACAACAAAATATCGACAAAGGAAAAAAGACCCATAATCCATTACCACGATGATGACCATACTGCATAAAGAATAGTAGTATTGGTAATGTACCAGTCTTACATGTGTGTACATCATGAGGGCAGTAATCTGTGAAGTAAAGCTACAGTCCAACCATGGTTATCTAGAGGAAAACAGCATAGATTCAGTCTGTATTTAACAGTTGGTCAATTGAATATTACATACAGGAGAGAGGGTGAACTACAGGTATGAATTTAGCGCTTTTTCTGTGACAAATAAACAAATAGAAACTGACGTAAAAGGAACTAAGGCATGTGCATGAGGTCTTTACATTTTCCTGGTCAGAAGACACTGTAGAAAGAGACCCATGATTTCTTTTTTTTTAATTCTTTTTTTTTAGCTTTTCTGTTGCTTTTTGTTGTTTTTTCTGATGCGATGGGGTGGTGTGTGACATTGCTTTGAGGTTTCAGTGACTGTGACCCCCCCCGCCCCCCTTTCTTTTTTTAACCTTAAAAACCCAAACCCAACCACCCTCCCGGCCCCAACCACCCTCTTCTTCCCGCTGCTGTCGAGGAGATTACGCTTTACTTTCGTTGCCGTTCGTCTGGGGAGCCTCGTTGGGAACTGTCTTCACCTCGGCCGTGGCGTTCTTCACCTCCGTCTCGCCTTTAGTGTTATCATCCTTGACAGTCTTACCGCTACGGGGACAAACACAGAAGCGAGAGAGAACCAGAAAGAGACAAAAACAGAGGAGATTGTGTTAACAGTGAATCACTAAGTCTGCCTCTCACAGCTAAACTGTCTGCTCTGAGCTGCCTTTTGTGTCATTTTTCAAAGAAAGAAAGGAGGAAAAAAAATGGGGGGGGGGAAACATGCAAGATGCTTTGAGGGAATTTGTTTTCCCTCCTGGAACTGAATGCATTTCACACATAATGGGATCAAGCTCACTATCCTAGCCAGACATCAAATAAGAGTACATGGATGTCACAGCTATTTTCAAGGAACAATGAATGCTGATGTGGAATGAGACAGGGCCGGTACAGTAGGCACAATGCATGAAGGAATGAAAGACTGAGGCATAACCTACAACACAAACTACAATATACAAGAGGATTACACGCTGTCTGGACTGGGTCAAGGCACAATGGAAAGAGACTTAAAAGCCATACTTCACATAAGTCGAACATTTTCTGCTGTTAGCGTATGTACTCTGTTGGAATACATCAGCAGTAATGTGCTGCTGCAGCTTCCATTTTGAAAACGTGGTGCTTCACTTTTGTGCCACGCACAGTCATCCCTTCCTCTGTCCTCTGTCAGCTCTCAAATAGCAATTTCAATCAATACTTCACTGCTGACACACTTACTGTACATGCTCTCTGAGGGCCTTACAGAGTTAGACCAGCAACTGCCCCACATACAGATCCATAAATACATCCAACTTACAGGCTTAAAACTGAAACAGCCTTCGTAGAACTCCTGCCTTCATACTAGATGTGATCTTTGAAAACGTTGATCCCTACTGTTACTTTAAATAATGTGTTATTGTCCATACAAACAAGCCTGAAGTCTAAAGCTCCACTAGCATCCCCTAGAGGCTGCAATGATCACTGCACCCAACAATACTACAATTAATTACTATTTGTGGAGCAGTAGTGGGGCTGACAATGCAAAGTCTGCCCTCAAGGTTGCGCTAAAAGGAAGAACATGGGGCCTTTGAAGACAATATCAAAGCATAATAGACTGCTTTAGTCAAAAAGTGATAACACTGCACATTTACATAAGTACCACAGAGTCTGAGAGGATCCATCTTCAACCCTCTCATCTATAACCAACTTGCTTCAGTAATCTGACCTTTAAACTGTAAAACTCTTTCATGCAGCACTATCTTTAACTATGTCACTTTCAAGTCAGACCCTTCATCGCTTTCACAGAAGTTGATTATACTTCTCTAACTAATGTACTTCAAGGACATGCACCGTTTTAGAAGCAGCCAGGCTATTGTTCTCTTGAAACATAAAAAAAAAAGCTCTTACATAATCAAAAGCAATTCAAAGCTACACTGACTGATTGAAACCTGGTTTTGAAACTTTATTTTAAATGTGGTGAAAAACATGTATGTGTGTGATATGTTCTATAGTCTGAGGAAAGATCTACAAAGATACTTCTCGAGTCAAGAGTGAAAAATGGGTCCCAAGGAGGAGTACGTCACTCAGAAATCCAATTAACCCACAAGAAGCCTGACAAGACATTTCAGTGTTGGGATGCCGATGAAGGATCACCACATAGATCAGTGGCAGAGCCGTGCTTCAGTCCTGTCAAAAAGTTATGAAGAAAAATCCCTCCAATGACAAGTTTGGTTATATCAAGGTGATGTTGAGCTGACAAGAGCCCTGCTTCCAACTAGCTCTCAACTCTCCATACTTCATCACTGACATGTTCTTCTGGCCATCTCAGTGAGCAAAGTATGAGATGAAGGAGGGAGAGAAAGAGGACTGATTCACAGTAAGTCTCTGTAATTCGTCTTCTGTCATAGCTTTGTCATCCTCCTCACAGGGTGGCAGGAATCAGGAATATCTGCTGTCTCCCAGGACCAAACTCCAAAAAATAACCCTTCATAGCACCACTGAAATAAGGACCTTCTACAGGAATTAAAACAGAAAACAGAGGTGTCATAGAGAGACAGTAAATAGGGATTTTTAATTGGTCTTCTATTATCCCTTATGACAATGAAGAGGACACAGAACAATGGGGCGGTGCAGCTGGAGGATTCATCTGTATTAAATATATTCAAGTTCTCCACAAAAATATCTCTCTCTACTCTTTCAGCAAGTGAACAAGAGTTTCTGTTGTTAATGTGAGTACCGGAGGTACTGCTAGATGTAAGTATTGCTGGTAGACCTGGAGTGTGAACAAGGTGTGAAAACAGAGGATAATTTTAGCATCATGTCGCCCATAATGATGGAGCAACTGGTTAATCACAGAGACAATCTGGGTGAAGTATAAAGAAGCTGAATGTTAGGAGAAAGGTTGACTCCATTGAGTGAACAAACAAACAGGTGGAGGTGGTGGTTGAATGAAGACAGGCATCTGGTGACTGGTGGCATCCCAATGTATTGTATTCCTGTGCCATTTACCTGCATGGCCAACATCTGGCATTGTTAAAGGAAAACTCCACTCTTTAATGTTCCTATAATGACCATCAACCTGAGATGTACATCAACAGATTGCAGGAGGGATTCTGCAATAAGGTGTTGCAAATAACTTTGTTTGGTGTACTCAACTTTGCTTAACCAGCCTTATTAAAAGTTGGTGGGTGTAAAAAATACAGTATCACTGGCTAGTTACACAGCTTTAGAAAACTGGGGCACAGCTGTGCTCCCTCTTCAAACTGCAATATTGTTTCAGGCTGCATTTCGTTCAGGGATAATGAGGCTGTTGTTGGTGGAGACCCTGGTATCTCTGCCTCTGAATCTGCTCCTACAATATACATACATTTATTGAACACTGGTTCCAAACCCACAGCCAAACATATTTTTATTTTCAAGGGGTGATCAGGCAACACTGCGAAAATCTACTGAAAGGCAGCTGTGCTCAGATGATGAAAGCCTAAGAGACTGACATTTTTTTAATCTTATTTTTTTTACTTGAGCTCCTCCGCAATGTAATGAAGCCGAGAAGCCTTTTGATCTCAGCAACATGATTGTTTGAGGCTTTTAGCCCGCTGTTTTTGTATGCAGATGAGCTTTTTAGTTTGTGTGTGAAATGAATGCAAGGTTTCTTGTCCTTGATAATTTCCAAAATCTGCCTCTTACTTATGTTTAGCATTACAATTACTTTGTCTTGCGTATGACCAAGTACTGTAATAAAATCAATCAAAACCTTGTTAAATTTTTTGAGAACTTTGAACATTGAAACTCGATAATAATTTTAATTTACTTAACTAAGACTCAGGATCAGTGCAGGGATGGTAACATTTTTAACACTTGGTGGGATTGAACCTAAAAGTTGCCCCGTGTTCCTGGAAACATACCCGACAAAGTTGTGCATGTGGGGAAATGACACCAAAACCAGTGCGTCTGCATTTTAGGGTGGATTTTTCCTTTAAGAATGGCACACATTTATGGGCTATTGGGATGCTACCAGAGCAGAAGCGACAAGTTGAGGAATGGGGATATTGTAGTGTTCATACTCATTTTGGGCTGGTGTGGTCGAGTCTGTGCACAGGGCATTGGGTGCATCCTTGGTCGGGCCGTCTACTTGTAAGTCCTTAGTCTGGGTGGTGCTGTCAGGGGCTTTGACTGGGTCACGCTGGCTCTGTGGCCCGTCGGCATTAGCAGAGGGCAGGCTGACTGGCTCTGGGACATGGGGTGTTGGGTTGGACGAGGGGGGGGCTTTAGGGGTGTCGCTCAGGTCAACCAGGGGCCCAACATCAGGTTGGGTGTTAGCGTTAAGCGAACTGGACTGGGCAGCAGGGCTGTTTTTGGGGGAGGACTTGGCAGGGGCGGCTTTGGTTGGGCTGGAGGCGCTGATGGTGAGCGTGGTGCTCTCACTAGCAGGACTGCTCTGTGCCGTGCTAAAGCTCTCAGCAACTGAGTTAGTGGCAGTGGAGGGGAGCAAGTTTACCACCGTGGAGGTGGTGTCTGCAGCAGCAGGCCTGTTTGGTGGGGAGGAGCAGGACAAACAAGGGAGGAGAGGGGAGTGGACACAGGGGAGGAAGCATAGAGCCACCGGAAAAAGTGAGGGAAAGAAAGAAAAAGGACAACGAGAGAAATATAAGGGTAGAGGGAGGGTGCAGGTCAGGGCATAAACAAGGCAGAGTGAGTGCTACTGTGCTGTAGTGAAAAAGTAAAATCTACACAATCAAAATGTTAGCAACAAAACATCTGTGGAGGGGTAAAGAAACAAATAATACAACAGTAAACTATAGAAAGGATGTGGGGGTTTCAGGATTAGGGTGCTAATATGCTTTTCAAAATACAGCAAAAAGACCCAGGAAAAAGCAGGGTTTTGATGTTGGTCTGAATGGGTTAAGTAGTTTGGCAGCCCCACTTAGGACTAGGTTTGATACTGCTACATTTTGGTGTGAAAAGATGGAGGTAGCTATAGAAACTACAGGATTACTACAAAGTTTGTTAAAGTAAAAGACCCTTAACGATATATAGTGGTAATTATAAAATGTGTTACTTTTAGGCCTCTCAGCCTTAAATGACACAATTCGAAACAAAGGAAAAGATAGGCCTAAGACTGGTACGCTCCGTAGACTCGGGCAGTCGTCCTGTTCCATACTCACTCAGGTTCTGTCAATGGTGTGGTCTCATTGGGCTCAGTGGGACCCCCTCCTTCTTGGTTTGGGGTGTGTTCTTCCTCCGTTTTCACCTCAACAATGGGCTCCTTAGACTCGTCTTTCCTGTTGTCAGAGGGCAACGCACAGTCAGCAGGCTTACACACTAACTTGGTTTGCTGCTAAACTGATGAACATCGGCAGATCACAGAAGAACATGGCCCACTATGATATTTCAGACAGACAATTCGAGGTGTCCCTCATCCACAGGGACATGATCTACCTCTGTAACACATGGGCACCCCACCACACACGTAGCAGGAACCTCTATTTAAACGAACACTCTGGTGATCAGCAGCAATATTAAACTAAATTTGTGGTTAATGGGCAGAAGCCATGCAAAAAAAAAAAAACACCGGTATACTCCTTTAAGCTGTCAAACACACTCATTCTTCTCGCATTTGATCAACCTCCACCTTCATCCACCTGCAGGCTCTGATTGCATGTTTCCCCTGGGGGCTTGTCTGTTACCATCACACCGCTCTCTGATTGTGCTGCACTTTAAAGTCTTTGCTTGCTGGGAGTGACACGTCGGTGCCAAATATCAACTCTGCACATATCGCTATTAATCCTCAATAAATCTGTTTCATGTGAGCTATTTAGTTGAAAAATGTATTTGTTGTGCTGTGTTGCAAAGTTCACAGTTGGCACGATGAGAGACAGTTCAATACATTGAACAGAATATTTGATCAAAGACAAACAGGCAATAACTGAATTGGACATGATGGGATGTTTACAAGGGTAATCTGTTAAGTACAGCTCTGGATGCTTGCTGTGTACTTAAATTGTGGCACACTGTTTTCAGCAGTAAGTCAATTCCAATCTGTGAATTTGAAGACTTTTGCAGTTGGAATTGCAACTGGAATTTTTCCCCCAAACCTAATCTGGGAAAGACAGGATGTGGTCAAGGTGAGCTGAAGGAAACAGCATATAGCTGAGACATAGTAAATGTCTGTAGGAAATTAAATTGGCATAACAAGAAACTTTCAGAGAGTTGGTGATAATCCTCAGTTGGGCCATCACTATGAGCTGTTGTCCCATTACACAGTCATTTGATCCATTGTTTATATAAAAATATTGATCTGTGCAGCTTTAAGTAATATACTGAAAATAATGTTTCATAAACTGGCAAAGATGATGTTCACTTACGTGAATGCGGCCTTGCCCTCCTCAAGGTCCTTGCTCTTAGCACCCGGCCCGGCCTTCCCACAGAAGTTAACAGCGATGCACATGAGGAGCCCACACTTGTTGAGGAAGTAGCAGGTGACGTCCACGCCCACCAACAGCAGGAAAAAGACAACAATGAGGATGCCTACGATGGCTCCGGTGCCCAGGCCTGAGCCACCGCCAATGGCATCTGAAGGGCAAGGACAGGGAGAGGGGATACGCAAGCACAACAGGCAAGAAAGACAGGGGGAGAAGAGGAGTTAGGAGAGGGGGAAGGGTTTAACATGAAGGAGAGGGGATGGAAAGAAAGTTAGAAAGAGAGAGGGAGAGAGATGATGAGGAATGCAGTCAAGCTTTTCATACACAGCTTCAGGTTTCAGTTGTCAAGACCACAAGTGTGTTGTTCCTTTCAAGGCATCCACGAATCACTGCAGAGCCACCAGGAAACCAATACACTGAAACACAATGAAACCCTCATCTCGTCTTTCTTTCATTATAGCAACTTCATATTTACTCTTGAAAATCATCATGGCCGACACACTTGAGGTTTTCAATTTCACACACAATCACAGAACTTCCAAGGATGAAAAAATACATCTAAATCAGTACGTGAAAACAAACTGGATCTACAAAACATCTAGTGTACTATATTAGTTTCTTTAATAAGAAGTGTATGATGGTATACTATATACAAACCAAAGCCAGGGGATCACCAAGGTCATTAGGATTGACCCTGTCTACTATAAATCATGTTTATATACAACTACACTGTTTTGCCTGTTACATTTTGAAGGAGATGTAATTGCTACCAGGATTAATTGAAGGGAAAGTAAAGTGCTAAATTATTGTACCCCATGGGATTCGTAGGGAGGTGGTCAGGGTTTGATGCTGCAAATTAGTAGAGTATGTATGTAATTTCTAGGGAGACAGGGTTGTCACGATGCATTGACTGCAAATTTTGTGCCAAATTATCTAGTTGAAGTTGAAACATTTCAATGATGAAAAGAAAACTTGGACAGGGTGGGTCATAAGCTTTTAAAAAAAGATGAATTACATGGTTTGTTTTGAAAATGGAACATCATTAAATCTGTTCAGCATTGTAGAGATGTCTAAAAAGTTAGAAAGTCTGACTTCCTGCTTCGATAAAAGAAATGGAAGACTTTTATATAAAAACTAAGATTTCTCAACCTTGAGGTTTCTCAGGTAACATCCACATAGCAGAATACAGTATAAATACTACATATCATAATCCATAGATTGTACATCCTTTTCAAATTTCCTTGGCCTTGTATCAAATAACCAAAAAGCTGGAGCCTGATGCATGGCAGGAGGTTCACCGTACTGGCTGCAGAGGGATAGTCAATGGCACCTTCAGGTTTAACATTCTGTGGAAACTCGTTTATTGGGAAAAATTGTTCTATATTGTTCTATAGGATCAGCACATTAAAGAAATCACCAAGATTGCCTTTTTCCATCTACGCAACATAGCCAAAATTTGGTCTTTCCTGTCCATGGCCGAAGCAGCTTTGTTTTATCCAGACTTGATTCCTGTAATGTTTTCTTGCCTGGTCTGCCACGTGCCACCACTAAAAGTCTTCCAATGGTTCAGAATGGAAAATCTTAACTCAAACCAGAAAATTTGATCATATTACACCAATTTTAGCCTCACTTCATTGGCTCCCCATTCATGTCAGATCAGACTTTAATGTGGTTCTGATGACTAACAAATTGTAAATGCTCCTTCATACCTCTCTGATCTTATTATACCTTATTCCCCATCTCAGACACTACGCTCTCAGGAAACAGGGCTCCTGTCTTTTCCCAGAGTTAAAAAGAATTCAGCAGGATGCAGGGCCTTTTCCTATTGTGCCCATTGACTGTATGAAAGAAGTGGATGTAGCCACCGTGACGGCACCCATTCGTTTGTGAACTACCATTTTGAAACCTTGAGTTTGGCGTCTTGGCCATCGCCATCTTGGTTTGGACAAGTGGCCAGTCGCATAATTGCAGTTTGGTTTACTTTTTCAGCCCAGAGTTGCCGCTTGATAGTGTTATAATCTACTTTGCAAGAATAAACTGTAAACTTTCTAATAACTGCTGCATTTCTGTAACCCTCTGTCCTTGTTTCTGTTTCCTAAAACCTCCAAGATGAATGAGTTCCTCTTCACCTCTCTTCTTCTTCTAGCTCTCTCCCTCTTCCTTTCTTTGTGTGGCCTGTCCTGTTACAGGTCTCAATGGTGAGGAGAAGGTGTTGTGGCTCGGGGGCCTGTTTGGAGGTACGTGGGGTTGTTCGGTGTCCTCTTGGATCCACATTCCTAACACTTATTTTATAATCCACATGTATAAGAAATGTTGTACAATGTGAATTTGTTGATCTGCACCATACACACGACATCTATTGCATGTCTGTCTGTCCTGGGAGAGGGATCCCTCCTCTGTTGCTCTTCCTGAGGTTTCTTCCATTTTTCTTCATGTTGAAAGGGTTTTTTTTTGTGGGAGTTTTCCCTCATCTGAACTGAGGGTCTAAGGACAGAGGGTGCTGTATGTTGTACAGATGATTTGGGATTTTTGGGCTGTATAAATCAAATTTAGCATGACTTTGTACAATGTGCTTTTACCCTAGTTTTTCAGAGGCAGACCACTGCAATATACATAAATTGTAATTACAATCTATCATCAAGGAAGACATCAAAGGAAAACAATACTCATAACAGATTTTTCCTTTGAAGGTAATAGAGGGGATGTGGTTCATAGGCCAACCCTCCACTTACAGCTCAAACACCCTACAAAGGAAGTTACCAAACGAACGGCTTTCATGATTTTTTTCCTTCACATTCAATCTTTTTTTTTTTTAGCTGTGACAAAACATTTTAAGGAAATGTAAAGGTTAAGAAGGGTTATCCTAGCAGCTGTTTATCTCAACATATGCAAGCAGCCATCACATTTATAATTCCACTTTAAGGGCAAAGTACAATTGCAGGTTATTTTCTCCCACAGATTATGCCACATAAACATGCAGTTTATAGACAGGATGGAATAAACAGGATTTTGAGGTCCATGCAAGCTCAGGCTTTGCGGCTTTGCATTTCAAGAATGGCTTTCTTAGTTTTCATCATTCGTTTTGGCATTTTGATGACATTTCTGCAAATGCGGACTAATAGATGATAGTTCAATTCCCATCTTTGCATGCAAACCCTTGAGTGCATTTTAGCAGAACAAAATATTAGCTAACAAAAAAACAAAACACAAAAAAACACAATGCATGCAATGTTTGGATGATCTCAGTTAGTTCATCACAGTATTTATAGGGCAGTGTGAGCTCAAGCAATTATTTGTTCTCCATTCAAGGGACAAAATAAAAGCTACTTACCACAATACTGACTCACAGTGCCTAAATGATGTGCATGGACCCCAAAATGTTAATAATCAATGACCCTGAGAAATATGGTTATATTTTATCATTTACATACATTCTCATTACACTGTACCGCCGCATTATGAAGTAGTTAATTTCCACGGCAATGCTTTTTGACAGACCCTTTTCGTATTCAAGTCCTGGGAGCAAATTTAAGTTATATTGTAAAGAACTGGGAAGCCATTGACTGTGACAATCATTATGTTTGAAGTACTATGGTAGAAAACAACTATTTCCGTTTCATGAGGGAATCAAAATGAGCGCGATTGGTCGTCACTAGGTTGTTGCTCCTGTGCGTCAGGGGGCATTTGAATAAAGTTGAATCTTTCTTAACTTACCCACATTGTGTTGTTAGGGGCCATTTGCATCTTTGAGTAGTGGTGGGCGGTATGCTTTTCAAAGTGGCCAACCTTGATGTTGTCCCATGAAAGGACATGAAGGTGGAACGGCACTCAGAGCCGGCTTTAAAATGTCCCTCCATAATCAACGTGAAATGCCACAAATATGTTTGTGTACAGTCTGTTAAACCATCACTATAATTACTGCCAATCATGGTACAAAATTAATTAACCGTGTCCAATCATCACAAGCCATAGTCTGTTGCATTAGACACATAAACTCACAAAATGTATGTTTTTCAGTTTTAATAAAAGTATATTGCATAATAGAGCACTACCATGCCAGACAGACTGTTAGGAGTCCAACGACACTTGAAGGATTTTCATTAAAAGTCTCTCTTACATAAGTTCGGCTCTGCTTATGGCAGTAAATATTGTGGCTATAACTTGCCAGTGTTTATAAAGGATCAAGGGGTCATCGAACCGTCTGAGGAGAACATGAGCACTTTGCAATTTGAGGACCAGCTGTAAGTTTATGTAAACTGACAATACCCAGGTCCCTGAAGATGGGGACGAGGAGTGGAATACAGACGCACTCCAAATATATTTTGCAGTTCTGTACCACTGAACCTACAATATGAACCCATATGTATAATGGCCTCAAAATAGTCTGGATCACATTGTAAAAGCTTAATAAAAATGTAATGAGAAGACATTAGCACTGTACGGAAAACTGTAAGTGATATACCTTGCAATTCTGTTCCCATTTTGTTTAATGTTGTCATCACAGATAATAAGCCAAATGTAGACTATGTACGTCAATATATTTCCTGCAGGTACACCAGACTTTGATCTAAACCATCAACTATTACCATCAGGACTTAGTGTCAGTTCCTCCAGATTTATGTGCCATTACACTGGTGATCGATGACATGAAGACACATTCATCATAGAAGAAAAAAGAGATAAAAGTTTCTCCACCAAGAATTGCCTCCAAGGACCAGATTCCAATGCAGCAAGTGGGCTGTTACATTTGTCACTTGTGCACTTTAAAATTCCATGTATAACCAACAGTATAATGAGCATACTTAAAGTCTCAGTGAAATAGAAAATACATTTTCCAAGTTCCAATGTGTTAATGGTTCTGCTCTCCACTACCCTCATTTCTCTGCCTGTAAAATATTGAAAGTATTTCTGAAGACTCATCCTGCACTCTGGAACAAACACACACATTTATCCAATCAAATGTGATTTAGGGCAACCAGCTAACCCCTCCCATCAAATAAAACCACCCCTGACTGTTAACACTTGACTGATCCATTACTCAAGTTTACAGAATGAGTTGACATTTGACCTCATCACATTATTTCTCTCATAATATTCCCAAGGATTTAATCAGCCTGTGAAGTCATGAATAGGTGCAGGAGGCAAAGTTTAACCCTGGCTTCCATTATTTACATCCTGCAATTACTTTGGTCCAGTTTATGTGACATATTTACCATTGACAAGTAAAATTTCCAGACTTTTACGAGTTGAAAAGCACTGCTTGAGCGCACCATTAAACACATAACGGACACAAATTAGGGCGAATGATGGCCACAATTTTCTGGGCCTTTGAAGTGGGACAGTCTTGTTGACACATATTCGGTCTTCAAAATAGACAAAGAATCTTATAGACATTTGGCCTTCAATAGCACATGGTTTGCACTCCTGTACGTTTTAAGACAGCCACTATGGCACAGGCTTTGCAATGATTGATAATGTTTCTTTTTAAATTACTTTTTACCCCTCTCAAACATGTTATACATGTGTCTACTGCACTTGTATGACAAATATAGATTCAAGTGAAAGCATAGCCCATGGTCAATCTAAACATTTCATTTATACTCACTATCTTCCTCGCCTCGGCTGCGCTACTACAGGGCAATCCTTAATTTTCTCTGATGGCTGTGATCAAAATAGCAGGAGTGTGCCACAGCTCTGTGTACTTATAGGTGACTGCCTTGCAGACAACACTTGTTTTTCCTTTTGCCCATTGCTTCATTTGCATTTTAACAGGCACAATAAATCATGTGGCATGTATCCAGTGCCTCGGGGGGGTTTTCTCACCCAGCACTCTCACTGAGGGAGAAACCACAAATCTATGTGTCAGGATGGACTACACAAACATTTCTCTTTACAGGCTTGTCAGGTACAGTACCGAGCCAGTTTCCCACAAGACTGCTGATAACAGACTGCATGTGATAAGCTTCAATTTCACTGAAAAGCCCAAATTCCTGAGAAATCAATAACTGGTCACTGTCCAGCATATACATTCTGCCAGACTTGTGTACTAGAACAGTAATGAAAAATCTTTATATTGGCAGTGGTGTAATGTACATATCATTAAAGCCCTGGATTCAAATAGTGGCTACTGATTTGGGCTACAAAATTTAAATACAATGCATAGACTTATATTTAACCTTTCAAACTCTGCTTGACCACTACGGTGGCTCTTTCTTTACAAACTCATGTTGTAAACAAACGCATAAAATCCAGCAGTTTCTAAAGATACCAAATATGTCTGAATTTGAGGGAAATGGGTATAAAATGATGTCCAACACATCTACAATATTTAACGGACAGATTGGTGGAACCATCAAGTACGTGGTCAAAACTATATGCAACTATTCTGTAGACTGTAGAAATACAGTTCAAGACATTTTGTGTGTTACCAGGACTTATCCTGGCAATGCAGCGAGGCAACACTTTTTGCACCAGAGGGACCACATACTGAAACAACAACAGAAAACTCTCTATGCACTGAAGCGCAGGGATTGTACATATCTGTACATTGCAGAGACCAAAACCCCCAATGCATGGCACAACATATTGTAGAGGAGCAAACATAGTGCTCACCCATCTACAGAAGAAGACTAATATATCCATATCCTAGACAGAGAGGAAAGATGGTTTGACTGAGGTGAAAAACAACGGCAACACCACCCATCTACTGCTATAACACCTCTGCCCCTGCACATCTCCCAACACATCCGGCGGCCGCGCTCACTGATCCGAAAGCGTCACCTGGGTTACGGCCTTCATGCTGTAAAGGTGCATTACCATTAATGCTTCTGAACCAGTACCCTCATGCTGAAATACTGCACTTATTGCACAAACTATAAATCAATCTACCTTTTACTAATAGGGACTGATGGAATATGTGAAGTGACAGACAGTAATTAAACAGTTTTTTTTGGTTTTCCAAGCTCACTCTTGAGCTGTCTCATTCCCACCAGCAAATTGTTTAAACCATGTGTAGCTGTGAGTGGCTTCTCCATTTCCCTCAACAACACACTCAAAAATATTTCCTTTAGTATGCATACTTTTTTGAGTATACTTCATGATGACAGTTTTGTCATTTGAAAATACTACATACTTAAAATCTGCTTTAAGTATAAGTACGTCTTATATAATTGACACACCCTAAATCTTTGCTGACTCTCACACGACTGCCACACGACCATAAGGACTCTCAAAGACTCTTGTATGACTTTTTAAACCCTTTAAGAGCCAGTCACTGATGAAGGAGGGAAAAGCAGGGAGAACATCTTCAACTAGTGTCACAGTCCAGTGAAGAGTTTCATGTCAGCCTGACGTTGCACTAATTTTGAATGCTAATTAATTGAGAAAAATCTACAGATAACAAAAACATGTTTCACTCACAGAACAAATTTTTAAAGAAAGTATAAATTGGAGCAAGAAAAAACAGATTATATATGTAATACTGTCTTTAAGCAAATTTTAAGGAGGAGATCAAGAGTCTATTGAGGTAATAACAACAGAACAATTTCAAATTGGCAGTAATAATGGATGCTGTAATCCATATTCTAGTTAGTTGAAAATCTTCTCCAAATCAACCCGCACTGTGTATTTCATGTTTTTTCTCTTGTTCTTTGGTTGTTTTGTTAGTTTTTTTGATCTGCTACTCTTCTTACTTTTTGGTGACCTTATTTGGTCCGATAAAGTTTCTTCTATAATTCCCGTGTTTGTGTCCTCCATCGGAGCCCTGCCACAGTGTGGCACTGCACCACCATTAAAATAAGATGAATTTCAGATTCTGTTTTCTTTTAGGGCACAGGGAAGCAAAGGGATGCTGACAACTGACTCCCTCTCTGACTGATTAAGATCTTTGGAAACTCTTCATGCAGGAGGGACTGTGTGTTGAGGCTGGATGGGATTTCACGCATTTAAATGAAGATTTCAGTTACTGGTGAGGCAACAGGCTCCACACACTGATGCGTATATAGGCTTGGAAAACTATGAATTGCTGAGTCATTTTCTTGGAGCAGAGGATGAAAGGAGGAGCATTAGGAAAAAGTTTAACAATATATATAATCCAATACAGGCAATATTGTTAAACAGATATAATTACTTAGTAGGTTTTCTGATTGTTTTGTGCTTTCGCTGTATATAAAATCTGTCAGTCAGAATTATTCCCATCTGATAACAAAACAAAAACAATCTGTTGTCTTCTGTAATAAAAAGCTAAATTGTGGAAAATTACAATTAAGAAGATAAAAGGTAAGAGAAACAGTGGAGGAACATGTCTAGATTACAGAATACATACAATTTTTAGCTTCATTTACTATACAAATCTGCTGATTTGATTTTAATTGATTCTATCCATATGAACGTCTCATTAATCACATCAAGTTAACAAACGGAGAAAACGTTTTAGGCCGCATAAAGAGAGTGAATCTCAAATTCCTGAACAATAACAGCAGCTCTTGCTGTAGTCTGTATGCAGTGGGTGACTGCACCATTTGCCTCAGGGAAGAGAAATATTCTGTTTATATGCAATGCAAGTAAGTCTGATGCACACACTTAGATGAAGATCCTGATTAGCAAAAATGAAAATCACTCAGCACTGATCAGCACTATCATTACTCAGTAGGCACTGATGAACAACAGGAGGGACCAGCAAGTGACAAAGAACACCTCAAGGGTGTCGTAAGCTCTTATTATCCCTTTGACAGAACTTAGTTGAGATTAAACAGTAGTGCCAGGGATAATAAACTGAAGGAATGCAAGTCTCATTTTATTTTTCCCCTGGAACCGAACCCAGGTAGGCCAGGAGGCCATTTTCAGAGATGAGAAGTGCCCAAAGAAAAAAAAAAAAAAAATGGTGTTTTCTTTTCTCTTTGCCCATATAATTCTTCATCTCTCTTCTCATTCCTGTTTGGGGAAATAGGGCTTTACAACATATCACTATGTTATTCTACCTTCAGGCATATAAGGTCGAAGCAAGCGAGCAAGTTTTATGGTGCTGCTACATCCTAAGTAACAGGCAGGGAGCCTCTTGAGCTACATTCACCTTCCCATTCCCCTCCAAAGCCCCCTTCAAAGGTTACAAATCAGATGGAAAAACTTTTGACATTTGCTTATTTGGAGATGAAGTGCTCTTTGCTACAGACCGCAGCAGATGGGACCTTGAGAATTTCAATTTTTCAAATAGGAAGTCGAGTACGTGGTATGCTCGGTGGGGTGCAGCTGCAAAATCTGTTGTTCTTCTGGCACCAGTGCTGTCATTTAACAGTAATGTAGTTGGGGGCAAGGAAGAACTACAGGCTATTTCAGCTTGGATTTCTAGTTTCCAACAGTGAAAATTTCATCCCAGAATATGAGTGCAGAGGATGTTATGGACGCGGATACATTTAACAGTGTTACAATAGTGTTATATCCGCATGAAACGTGGCGAAATTTCCCTTTAAGCATGTAAAGAGTAAAATAGTGAATGTGTTTTTATCTTCTGTATTTCAACATCATGCTGACTACAAGAAAAGAGCAGATGGCAAAACATACCATTAAAAAAGTAATGGATAGGCTTCTACAACAGTGGGTTTATGTCATATATGACTCTTCACGGCAAACACCAACCCATATGCACCATATCATTTGGAGTAACTTACAATTTCGGGATACAGTCAGCTGAAAATCCCAGTAAATAACCGTATGAATGTCTTTGGACTTGAAATAAAAAACCTAAGGTATTTATCACTAGACACCACAATGGAAGCTCTCCAATGTTTTCATTACCGAGACAGAAAACAATCACCATTCACATCTGTCTGATTACTGTAAATGTATGAATGCTTTATTAATTCTCTCACATTAAATTGTTGTTGATCATGGCCGTAGGTTATTCTAGTCTCTTCATTTATGCATTGCATCCTCGCAACTCTCATGACTCTGCAGGACTTTAATGAGTTGCAGAGCAGAGTGTGGAACAAACGTTTGAACAAATGGAAACGGTATAGAGGGCTTTGAGTAACCTGCACTCTGATGGCCACTTTTGAGATTTATAACTTTTGGTTGCCAGGGTTAAAGAAGAGCTTTTTATTGCTCTACCTCAATAGCAAGACCGTCGTCCAAAGAAAAACAACAGAATCAGTCATTTGCTCAAATACCTTCAACGACATATGTTTATGTTTAACAGACGAAGACCTGCAGTGGCTATGGGGATTATGACTCTTGTCTGTGAGTAGCAACGGGGGAACACTTGTGCCATAGAGCCACAAAACTTCAAAGGTGGGACGTCGGGGTGGTTGGACTGTATGGGTTTGAAAAAGCATGTGATTTTAACACAGGAAATATGTATACACTTCCTGTTTCCTACGGACAATCACTGTTGGTTTCTGATGACCATGGCCTAGATCTTTCCCTTAACCAAGTAGTTTTTTTAACCCAAAACACAATCTCTCAGTGACTCTGCCCCGGGCATTTTAGTGCCTAAACAAAACCTCAACCATAGCAACGACAGACCAGTAGACGCTTATGAAAATCTTCCGGTAACAGTGGATTTTAACTGCTTTGGAAGGCACAGAAAAACAACATCTTCCTGCAAATAGTCAGATCAAAAAAATCAAATAGGTCGTTTCAGAAGGCAGTTACAAAGTACATATTTTGTTGTTTAGTTTGGAGGACTTGTTGCAATAGCATTTATAGCAATTAAATGTCTGTGTTGTTTTTGATGGAACACTGAATACATTGATTTCATGCTTAGATCACTTGTTACCTATAACAAAAATCTGCACAACAAGCCATCACTGTCATGTTGCTGCTGCATATTAAAATTAATATCTCTTCTTGTGCTATATTAGGCTGATGGATAGTTACCTAGCTATGAAAGCAAAACAATAAAAAATAAAAGATACATCTCTGAATGTGTTGAAACAGAGATGGAAACTATGAATGAGACAACTTAACAGTAACCTAAATTAGATATCAAATCCACAATATCAGCCTAATTTCTGGGTAAGCTTCTGCCCAGAACCTGTATTTTTGCACACTTCTAAATTCTAAATGAAGAATATGGAGAGAAACATGTTTTAAAGAAAAGAAACCCTCCATGCAAAAACAGAAGATGAGGTAGCAAGGATCGGACAGTTTGTAGTTATAGTTCCTAGTTTTAGTTTCACAAAAACAAGCCTCTATACGGTATATACTGTTTACCATTTGTTCATTTTTGTTCAAAATGCATACTGTATCTTCTTCAATTAGGCTATAGCCAGGCATCTAATCTTTCGACATCTGGATTTAACAGTCATGTGTGGTGTAATGCAACACTGAATGCAGAATACAGACATTTTGTTAAAGCTCCAGAGGAAAAAAGGGCTAAAATCTGCTTCACAATCCAGGCCTTGAACAGTCAGTACAAGTCAGCACTGTGTCACACATCTTAGTTTGTTAAGTCGCTTCAGAGAGCCATTACTTTCATGAAAGAAAAAGAAACACAATTTATTTCAACCCTACAATGGTTACATGGAAACACACTGATATGTACTTACAAAAATGTCTCAGAGAATAGAATAATTTCACATTATTGAAAATGAGATTTTTAGTGTTTAACAGCGGTTGCATTTATATTTTTTAGACATTTCTCTGCTTTCAGGTAAAAAGAGAACATGAACCATCAAAAAAACATCTGATTTCTTCTAGGTTTCTTGAAGGTCAGTTTGAAAAGAGTATGTACACTTTGTCACAAAACATGATTAGTTTTTCTCCGCAACCTTCTGTCCTCTCCTGACAAGGCGGTTACATAATAATGTATTTGAGTGAGCATGATATAATGTCTAAAAGTAATATAGTGTTTTGAAAAATGAATACTCTGACCATAACCAATACTACATTTTTCTCCAAATGTTATCTTTCCTCATTTTAGACGGCAGGACATTTCAAGCTTGTATCCAAAAAAACTGAAAATAGGCACAGCATTTGTACTCTTCACCTGGTTAACACATTCATAATGCTTGACTGGGGAGCTTCAAAGCAGCTGCATAGCACATTCATGAATACTGGATCATGCCCTGTGTCAGCTTTCATGCAGTGTTCATGCTTTTATGTCATTTGTGACATAGCAGTGGAATGATGTGTCTGTTTAATAGGCAATAAATTCCAAAATAAAAGTCTCTTTACAATTGCCATTTCTGGTTAGCACACTGTAGACACACGATCAAACAGTGTAAGGTAATTGTTCTATTTATCACCCCTATTAAGATCACATTAAGGCATTATGAATGTGTTACTAATCATATCTAAAACAAAGTGCCAACACTTTGTCTACATTGTATCCCAATGGAGCACCCAAGTCCAACTTTTAACATTGACAAAACCCTCTAGAAATTTCCCTTTCTGAATCTATTCATATACAGATGAAAACAGATGAAAACAAAATAATAACAGAATCTAAATCCCCAAAATTAGAGAATGATGCAAATACTGAGCACCCTGTAATAATGTCATAAAACCAATGTCTTGACTCTTCATCTTTTTTTTTTTTATCTTGTGTGTGGCTGCACAAGGGTCAAAAGGCATAGAAAGCAAAGGAGTCTGGGCCCAAAGATATCAAAGGGTCAGACTATCCTCTTTCTCCTTGAACAAAATCAGTTTATGAGAGCCAGAGCACAGTCAGCATGGACAGCAGAAGAGCCGCCAGACTGTACGTCACACATCGGCAACCAAGGGTAGCTGAGGTTATTAACCAACCACAGGTGACAAATAAATATTTTAATCAACATCAGAGTTTGTCGAATGATAATTATAACAGTAAAGTGTGACAAGAAAGAAAAAAAAAACATAGTAAAAGCAAAAACAGAGAAAGAAATTTGTGTGTATGACAATGTCATGGTCCATAGGTGCCCAAGAAGATCACACATGAAGACAGGAAAAGGACACGGAGAAAAGGGAAGCAGGAGAGAAAGAGGGAAAAGAGGGAGAGAGATAGAAAAATAAGGTCAGAAATACAGAAATACAAGTCTGAAAGGTTATTAGAGACTGAATTGAGGAATACAAAAGGAAGTCTAAGTTAGAGGATCAAAGTAAAAAAAAGTCATAGCATGTTAGTAGCACGGCAAATGACATGTGGTTCATGGCAGGCATGGGCGGAGGGTCACAGAGATGAAGGTAATGGGGAATGACAACAGAAAGGAAGACATTTCAAAGACACTACAGTCCAACCTCTCTGCTTTGAGGCTCAGTATAAACAAGGAGAGTTTTAATCAGTAGTGGTGCAGATTAGTTGCACAGTTTAGGATAAGATAGATGACAACCTCGATGCGGGAACACATCCACAAGAGTCAGGCTATTATCTCTCATTCGTAATGGCCAGTGGTGTAATGTAAGTTAAATGCAAGTATATGCTTACTGATGCCACCGATGTGTAAAACTGATCCTAGAGCCTCATTAATTCACCCATTAGGTAATTAATGGAGAAAATATGGACAAAGTAAGGCCTCTAGATGTAGTTACGTGTTTCTTTGGAAGCCTGAGACAAAGGCTGGTATATTGACTGACCAAAAAACCCAGATAATTTCAATATCCAATCAGCAGCTCCCTTCTGAACCTGTAGAGTAGTGCTGCTAGGTCAATTTGCTGCTGAAGCATCAGCTACTGATTTGCTGTGCAAAAATCACAGCACCATACAGAAGAAAATCTTGCAAATCTGAGATATGGATTTTATTCTGATGAATGAATTGTTTTGTAAAATTGTAACTGGGAAAACTCACCCATTACTGACAATTTAACAGCACCAGGTTCATAAATAAGATGCATTTTATGTTATGATTTACATTTTGCAACTTTGCAGATACATTCATTTCTTCATTATGCTGATCAAACTGTAATCTGGGCTGAATTATGTTTACTTCAAAACATATTTGCTGTTGCAATATAGTAGAATATAAATTGTATTTCTAGGAGACAGTGTTGGAAAAGCCAGTCATCTCCAAAAAGATACACATTTGTGTGTAACGAAAGAGCAGAGATCATCAGGTCAAAACAAAAGAAGGGTTTTGTTAACAAATGTGGCGGCTCTTTGGTGTTTAATAAAAAGGAAACCATTATTTTGAGAGACACCTGTTTTGATCAACCAATCCCTCAGTACTACAAGCACTGAGACATCTACGACTGTAGCGGAGCACTTCACCAGACAGATGGTTGGTGTGAATGTGTACATGTAGAAAGAAGAGGGTGGGGCAGTATTCACGGCTGAGCCACTTCTACAGCTACCGTTACACCACTGGTCATGGCAGGGAGGATGGCCCATGCAAAACCACACATCCAAAACAGAAGCTGGTTATGAAGGTCAAGTCTATGACATGGATGAACGGGTGATGTCATGTTATCAAAACTTCAAAAGTTAATAGCTCTTTTTTGTAGTTTCACTCCAACGTCAACCTTAGCTGGGGAGATTTGGATGGATCAACACCTGCCACTTTTGTTTTTAACGTATTAACAAATTTGATTTGCAAAGACTGTTTAATCTGACCATCACATGAGAATTATGGTGATGTTTTTTCTCCTCAGCTGGGCAGTAATTTGCCTGTGGCATGCAAATGCTACCCAACTGTACCTGCAGAGAACACAAATTACACAAGCCAAATCATAGAAAGGTTTTTGATACAACAGATCCTTTTTAACAAAGAAGGTAACTTAGCGCAGAGATGTTCTTAGGGATCATTCATTTTAAAAAGCATTCAAATTACTTTGGTCAATGTGTTTTTGTGGCATTCTGTGTGTGTGACTGGTTTCTGAGCATGTGTTTGAATAAATGGAAAAGAAAACAAATTTCAACAGATTGAAACTCAACCTTGGATCAACCCTGCATTCGCAATTTGCGTCACAGTGCCAATTTAGCACATAGATCCTGTATATGTTTACAAAAGTGCAGCTGTTTTAAGCAACCATTACAAAGAACAGCTGTGAAACCTACTAAAATGAAATGCAGATGTTGTAGCTAGAAATAAACCTCTGCAATTCCCCACGTGCCTTGAAGTGAAGAAAAAACAGCAGCAACTTGGAAACATTACTTCTTTCCAAAACAAAAAAATTCAATAAGAGCAATTATGGGAATTAAAGGGGGACTGACTTGGATGAAGCTCATGTAAACTCCTGCTCTGGTAGTATTATAAGTGATCCAAACCTCCCACTGCTATATGGCTGTTGCCCAGCAAGCGCATGAAAAAGAAAATAACTGGTTTCTTTATGGGCCATGCACTGGCAGCCGTTGCCTTTTAGGGTCTCCAGCAAAGAACAGACAAAATTAATCCAGTTGGAAGAGGCACCATGCAAATACTGTAAGGGCTGCATCCCCACCTAACTAGGCCACACACTGTATATTCAGGCCAGTCGTGGACCCTGAACTGTGAGACCTACTAAACCTGGCAGTAGAAGAGAAAGATAGATGCTGACAGAAAGAATAAAAAAAAAAAAATATGAGGGTGGCAATGGGAGTTAGACATTTGTAATATGAATAATGGGAGAGCGAGAGAAAGGAAGACGAGGAGATGTTAAATTAATCAGAGACTGGATTGTAAAATATAAAGTAAGGTAAAAAAAAAGAGCTGTAACAGCATTTTTCTTTTAGACTCCACTGAATAAGTAATAAATCTATTAGCCAGGATTACATTTTTGGTTAATTGTGACATATTCAACTTGAAAAGCTGAAATGGTGATATCTTAAATATTAAAGGTTCTTATGTAAGCTTGAACTACAGTGACCAGAAGGGAGGAAGTGTGGGGATTTAAAGGCTATTGGGAATGTATTTTAAATGAATTAATTTACTAATTACAGTCGTAGTAGTTTATTTGTTTTATTGATAAAGGTACCCATGTGCTGGAAACATACATATTTATTAAACTTAAATCCGTCCACCACCTCCATAAATGTCCTCTGTCTTTTTATTTAAGTCTCCATCACGGTCTTTAAGTTGGAACACTACAATAACAATAATATATTGTATCTAGAATATTACGGGGCATCATTTAGCTTTGACGCCATGAGATAATTGTAAACATGATGCATCCCGAAGGCTAATCAATGATGAATTATTCTACTCTAGTTTCTTCTCCTAAACATGTTTCATTTCTCATTAATTTGCTTAAAATAAGTGTAATTTTTATCAGATTCCTCCATGTTTACTTGACAGTCAAAAGGAAACGGTCGAAGCAATCAATGTTTCTCTTTTTGTAAAGGAAATACAGTACAGGCAAGAAAAACCCTGAAACTGAAAGTGAGGATGAAAGAAAGATACGGTGATGTAGAGAGAAAAGAAATTGTTCTTTCTCAATAGAAGATCAAAAGATAGTTGGATGAGACAGAAGTTTAACCTGTTTTATAGCTCAGGTGTAGTGCAATGGGGAGGCAGCCCAAGTTAAAATGTGCACCTTACACACAACACAGCAACAGAGCAAAGGCCGACCGTGACCACCTGGGTAGAGAAATATTATATGCCAGAAATATATTATATAAACCGGACAAAAAGCTCTGGGTCTGACTGATATCTGTCCGACTTTATTGCTCACTGAACTTGAGCAGTAACGGCTGCTTTACAGGAGCTGCTGACGACCAGGAGAGCAAAGTACCATGATGCTGAGTTTAATCTGCAGCAGCAGAACTTCAAGGTGGAAAATAAAATACAGGGTGTATGCCTCTGCTATTCATATGGATTCAATAGTTATTGTTGAGCTGGTGCAGCCAAGCCTCTGTAATTTCGTGGCATGAGCACGATGTTTTAAAATGGCAATAAGGTGCTCTGCGCTTTAAAAGATCAAAGATATGTACTTCTCCAAGAGGAAAGGATTAGGTGTAGGAGACATAACTGGAAACAAGTAGAAGATTGGCATTAACAGTAGAAAGAGAGAGAGTACGGACGAGGGGTGTTGTGACATGACCCAGCTTCATGTCACAACGTGTATTT
Source organism: Lateolabrax maculatus (assembly GCA_031216445.1). Lineage (NCBI taxonomy): Eukaryota > Metazoa > Chordata > Actinopteri > Acropomatiformes > Lateolabracidae > Lateolabrax > Lateolabrax maculatus. The sequence goes on from CM062197.1 coordinate 3,864,778, forward strand.
TTACAGACGTGAAAGCTGGACTTTTCACAAACTTCTGTGGCGAAATGAACTTTCGGCACTTTAACTGCAGCAGATAGCTGTTGTCTTTGTTTATCTATACACCCACGTTTAGCTATACACCTACATGTATCTTCCTTTGCATTTGTTCCTGCCATTGTGTTTAAGTATATTAAGAGCTACTGAATTCCAGTGGCAAATGCCTTGAATCTTAAACTTATTTGGCCCATTAAGTTGATTCTGATCCTGATTTTAATGTTCTCTTCCAATTGTTTTGTCATTTATGAATGTTTTTTCTTATATTTCTGTTCAAAACTCCAGAGAAACCCTGTAATTGTAAAACTATTGTAGAGGGATGTCGAATTGCTCTCTGCTCCACAGCATGGAAACAGGAATAATGATCCTGCAGTCCTGTAAGTAACAACTCTTGGGCCAACATATTAAGTTGAAATAATGCCTCACTCTGCTCATTAGCAGTCAAGCTTTTCTTTATACTTAACCACTAGTTAAACTATTAATGTGACAAAAATATCACATCAAATTCATATTGCTGTAATACAATCCTTTCAAGATGGAGCTATACAGTTTTTTGATTATTCATGACTAAAACACTTTGTTTGCATTTCAGAGTTTGTGCTCATTCACATGTGAGATACTGTGCTGTCTCTTCTCATTTTAAACCCACTGAATAGGCCAAAATAGTACATGTAACTGTTCATAGCTTTCAGAAAATGATATAGTCCCTGTTTTTCACGTCAGCAGTATCATACATTTTTCCACTTTGTTACCAACTGCACTAATAAAGACAGTACAAAAACAATACAGCTCCTGCAGCAGACAGACAGAGACCGATGCTTCATGTCAGACCCTACAGCCAGCGAGCTTTGAATAAGCACCTGGTTACAGTCAAGGATCCAAGTAATAGAGCCTTTTCTGGTCACGGTTGAAGCCTTTGTGTACTGTGGCTGGTGTGTGTGTGTGTGGATGCTCAGGCAGGGATGATGGGAATAGTACCTGGGATGGTAGTGGGCTCTGAAGCTGTTCTGAAGGAGAGGATGCCAGGCTCCGACTTGCCCTGCTGATTCTCTGCCACCACGTGAACCTCATACTCTGTATTCCAGTCCAGGCCACTCAGCACCACATACTCACTGTCGTGGGGACAACGGATCTCGGGTTTCCAGTCAGATACATGCTTCTGAGAAAGGAATGTAGAGAGGACAAAACTCAAAACCGGGTGACCAAGTGAGATTGTGGTCATTCTCTACAGGGACACAGGACACGGTCATTATAAATGATTTGAGAATGATCCCATTTCTTTAACAAGCGGGTTAGTTTACACACTAAAAATGCAAGGACAGAGGTGCACGTGTTCAAAAGTAGATTTGACACTGATGTACTAAAACAGGTCTCAGATGCATACTTTTAGTAGTTTCATGTCCAAATTAGTACCAGTTCAGTCTGAATTGAAGGTACAGTTACTAAAGCCAGTGAAAGTAGCACACAGATTGAGGCTGGGTGTCACAGGGGAAAAAGATTTATCCCACCAAAACTAGGCTGAACCCCTGGCAGTGGTCCTTGTGGCTTGGTGTTCAACCAAACACACTTAGCATTCAGTGGTGGGAAGCCAGTGGGGGATCATGGCTTACTGGTTGGTCTGACACTATCCTTTTCTGTTGACAGCTTCCCCAGTGCAAACTGCTCATTCCAAATTGGTAGAAGAAAATAAAAACACTTACCTCAATTATTATTAATGTTGTTTAAAAGTAAAAATTGTGACACTGAACAACATAATTATATTTTAGAAGGTGCAATTTGCAGGGGTACAAGCATTGACTCGCATGAAAGGGTACTGTTCCTTATAAATTTTTATGAAACCATTGTAATAATTGGGAAAAAAAATGCAAAATAGCAAAGTGGTACCAATCACCTCCTTGCCGATCATACTCACAGCCTTGTATCTGACCAGGTAATGTTTAATGGGGGATCCGCCATCGTCCTGCTTGATCCAGTTGACCTTAAGACTATTGCCCCTGTTCTGGACCTTGACTTCTAGTTTGGGGGCACTGGGTTCCCCTACAGGACAAACCAAGGAATTAGGATTAGTTTACATAAATATGATTGTTTCAACAACTCCATCCTCAGCCTCTAAACGCATTTTACCTACTGTGCTTCTAACCTTCCTACTGTGTTCAAGTGTGCTTGTGTCTTCTAGGTCAGCTAAGCTAAAACTTGATTGCCAGTGCGACTGTCGGAATTGATTGCCAGTTCAACATATACCGTTTTAAGATGCTTTTCTTCAAACTGTGACAAGCGTTGCAATCAGAGGACAGTGCAGATGTAGAGGTAGTAATCACAGTTTGATTAAGGCTTTCGTCCTTTGTTGGCCTAAAGTAAAACCGAGAGTTTTTGTGGTGTCATGTTGCTCTACTCAGCTGTTAAAGGATGAGACCACAGACAATAAAATCTTAAAATCAAATCCCTGAGATCAGTGCCTCCAATGCTGGTAAAATATTACAGTAACACACATGTTTGAGCAATCGCAAGCCATTGACATTATGTCAAAATATGAACTTTGCAGAGATACAACAAAAAAAAAGGTAATTATTTAAATAGAAATGCGGCCACATCTTATTAGTTTATGTACGTGAATGAGAAAATTAAATGTAATGACGGGCAGCTCCAGGCGAGCTTTGTAACACACACACACACACACACACACACACACACACATACTCTCTATATGAAATAAAAGCTTTTAGCCTTATCTAACGTTTACACAGCAGTTCCAATCAGCTCCAAACATGGATAGGGTTAGTTTATGGTATCATTTTTTTTTTTACACTATATTAAGCCTTATCTTTATGAGGTGGAATATAATGAGTACCAATTACATACAATTACGTATGCTAAAGACTAAGCATGGAGCATAGAACACAATGTTCTACCAGGGACCGATCAATGACTTTGGTATTTTTCTATTATCAAAGTCTCACCACCTGCCGACTTGAAAAGTGGGTGTAAAAAGTTTATAGCTCTGAGGATTAAGATGGAAGTGTGAATTATGACTCTTGCCTGTAAGAAGCAAAGGTGGAAATAGTGTGACATTGTTGTATCGCCTCAAAACCTCTTAAGGTCGAGGTCATGGTTGATGAATGGGCCATAGAGTATCGGACTTTGACAGACGAGGCCGCTGTTTGTTTGTTTGAGGGTTTCTTTTAGACATGACCACAATCTTTCCCAAACCTTAACCCTGCGTAACCCTTAACAAAATAGATATTTGAGCCCAGACTAGGATCTTTCCCTAACCCTACCGAAGTAGTGTTTGTCCCGAAACCTAACCAAACTAGAAACTCAGGAAACGGTCAAATGAATCCTTTTTTTTAATGGTGATTTGTAACGGTTTTGGAAGGCACTGATACACAATGTTTTCCTGCCCACGTGGGTGTAAGACCAGAAATCATTAAAATGGGTATTTTGTAAAGGAAAAAGCGACGTTGGTGAGTTTGAAGGGCTTGTTAGAACCCCTCGAAACTCACTTTAAGCCTACAGTGAGGGAGTATTTGATTTGACCTTGAGAGCAGCTTGAAGGGACAGAGGGCAGTGGGGCTGCCTCAGATCCTGTAACCGTGGTGTTGTTCTCCTTGAGGCGCCTCATTATCTGCTCTGTCCTTCTGAATAATGACTGCCCGGTTGCTGGATAATGAGCCTCTAGGCCTTGATTAGACATGTTACCGTCCTTGCTGTTACTCTATTACTTTTAATAATATCTACATAGTCTTGTGGGAGGGAATGTTTACGTGTTTTGTGTGTTTTGCATGTGCTGTGATGTTGGCTTTTACTCTCATGGCACTGTAAGGGCTGTAAGGGAGGACACAAACAACCCAAACTCATTAAGTATGTACATATCGGTTACACACATAGTTAGCCTTGTTATTACCTTATTAATTTGACTTCCTCCTGATGTTACAGCCTTTGCCCTTTGCTAACAGTAACAGCCCATAGTCAAGTGGCAGAAAAAACCCTCATTATATCTTATATAATCTAAATCTTTGATGCAGATTTGATATATGCCTTTGTTGTCAAGTCATTGAGTAGGAAAATAACATTTGCATACATTTCAAATGGGCACTGAAAAAAGAAAATGTCAGCATTCCTGTTTCCAGACCCAATATATAACATTTCAAACATTGGTGTTAGTGGTTGTAATTAACTGAATGAATATGCATGAAGGCACTTTTTGCTTGATCGTATGTAATCATCTTCCACTAGACTGGAGTGAACATGACAGATGCTGGAAGTGAATCAGACAGTGTTAGTTAGTAACAGCAGCAGTAACATGGTGGCAGGTAGACATTGGTACACAAGCATCGTTCTGGGTTAGCAAATTTTTTTTCTGAGGATAAAACAGAGAAGGGGGGGGGGGGGGGGGGGGGGGGTTAGAATGACAAGCTTCTCCATGCAGGCTGGACGTTTTGGGAGAAACTACACATTCGGAGGGGAAACATGTGGTTCAGGGTGGCCTCCTCCCTCATCTTCCAGCGTACAGTGAGAGATACGTGGATAGAATTGATCAAGAGTTATTAAAAAAACATGCTGTTGGATACAGAAATTCTTCATATTAGTTTTGTAACGTCAATTGTGTGGGTGCATTGCTCCATCTGATACAATATTTAAAGCTGAAAATCATTTAACAGTACTATTTGTGCCAATATTAACATTAATTACTGTGATGAAAGAATATGACACAATTAGCCTTTACAAATCACTATTATCTATGTAATGCATCACACTGTCCAACTTTAAATCTTTAAATAAGATCCATATAATGAATTCTACATGTTACTGTAAATGTCACTGATATAAAAGTAACCTGCATCCAAAAGTGCTGGATAATTTTTCTACAAAGCAAAAGTCCTTCATTTTCAGAATTCTATATATCTATCAATATCTACCTATCTCGATATGACTTTATTCTCAAAATTCAGGTTTCATCTCAGAAATTAGACAATTTTCTCAAATTTCTGAGATTAATAAAACGGTCTTTATGTATATGCATAAATGCAAGTACCAAGAAGACATGACACCAAAGACACAGACACATGCAGACAGGACCAACATTTTCTTTGGGAAACAGCAGAACAAGAAGAAGAAGAAGAAGAAGGATGCAACAAGAGACAGGAAATAAACTTGCATGCTGCAGTAATGCAATGGGCTGCTGTGAGTCCAATCAGTGAAACACTGAGCTACAGTAGATAATTTGGGGAAAAATAAGAGCAGTTAGCTTTGTGGGTGAGTATGAGGGCTACGTTCAAGAGTGCATGCGATGCAGATATCAGTCAGTGGCACTTTATGAGGGTGCTCCTGTGGTGTTTGATGCAAAACAGTGTGGTAAATAACAAAAAGGTGAAATATATAAGTGTATTTGAATTAAAATGGAAATACTAACCGTGTTGTGATTCTTTCTATGTCCCTTAACTAATCCCTAAATGATTTTGTTAGTTCTCACCCAGCTAAACCAGTTCTGCATTCGTAATTTTGCGTTTTTTCTTCAATAACCTGAAAATTAGTGAATCGTTCAAACCAGTCCTCACATAATTGGCTGGCGCAGCACTGTAGCTGATTGAGGCTGATTGAGAAACCTTAATAATCTTAGCTTCTAAATAGACCAACATACATAAAGTGAGATTTAAAAAGACTGTTGGAATGAAATGTATGAGCCCAATTACAATTAGTTGTGTAACATATGTGGCATCACAGCAATGCACTTCCCCTATAATGAACAGGTATTTTGGTGTGTTTCACAGTATAAATTGAATCTTTCTAGTAAAATATGTTAAGTGATCCATTCAATTTAATGGAAAGGAGCAACCATTTGGAAAAATGAGCTCACAGATGGGTAACGTTGAAAAAAAGTCTTGTTCATGATCTAGTTCACTTTGAATCTATGTTGAAGGACACACTGTAACAGAAGGCTTCAAATGAATATGGCTACTTCACATTGCAAATCAGGGGAACTCAAATCAACGACCCTATTTCCACCTGGTATTAACGTACAATCTGTATCTGGATATCTTATCTGAATAAAGTGTGTATTTCTTACATTATTTTATTAGATTGCCCATATAGAATTTCTCTTTAACAAGGCACTACGAAGACAAAAATCTTGCAGGAAATGGGCAAAAGGATCATAGTTGGCTAGAAAGAAGAGGAAGTCTTAAGATGAATGGAGATGATGAAATACTGTTGTGGGATGCATGTTTACTAAATGTTTACTATATATATATATATAGAATGGCCTAAAGATGGATGAAAAATGGCTAAATAAAACGGAAAGTGTTTTAATGTCTCACCCATGAATCTAATTTAACAAATGCCTTCTGAATGATCATTGCTGATCTCATGATCTCAAACTCAACAAAAAAAAAATTACCTTCTGTTGGCCAGCGAAGACGACATCATCAGCACCATGCAAGAGCCATATGACAAAGTCACATGATGTGCACGCACATGATTGGTTGAAAGGAACATATAGGAGAGGGGAGGGGAGGGGTGGGGGGGCACACAGGAAACATACAAAACATTTTTTGAAATGATGAAAACATGTCAACAGAATAAACAAATGAACAAGTATGTTAAAGACAAAATGACACAAAAGGAACACAAACAACCAAGAAAAATACATAAGTAGATAAATAGATTGTTTGAATACATATAAAAAACCATGGTATTGAATATATGAAGCAATTGCAGACTTTTAGTTTTGGTTTTTGGAAAAACGTAGTATGTCAATAAATCAATAAACAAGCAAATACATGAATGTTGATTTTAAGATAAAGATTTAAGATACAACCAAAACTGTACACCCAGAATTGCCTCATGCATCCAGATAATCAACAGATTTTCCTCTGACAGATTCTTTTATTCTAATATTTTACATTAATGCCCAATCCAAGACAAATTAAAGATAGAAAAACACAGCAGTGTGTTTTGTTTCCCTGGGACAATCAAGAAGTCAGTGTCAAAAGAAGAGTAGAGGAAAACTCTGCAGCATCGAGAATACAAACCATGCCAACTAAATATGATCCACAACACAGCAGACAACAGTATGAACACAGGAAACATCAGGAGAAATAAGGTCTGCATCACATGATGGTCTAAAAGCATTTGTGACATTTGCTCTTAAGTGATGCACTTGCAGAAAACACAGAGTAGTTCCTGGAGCATATATGTTGCTGGAGCAAATATATGAACTACTACATCCTAGGTGAATCTATTGTTAGGCCAAGAAAACTGACAAATGTTATAAAAGCAAGTTCAAAGGGAGAGATTTAGTTAGAAACACTGCAAAGGACATACAATTCTCATACAGTACATCAGGATCTCAAGGAGGAACAATAGACAAACAACAATTACCCCAGTGACCTCGTACCAAACACACAAGTCATGCTCGTTTTCACACTGTTACTTCAAATGTTGCTTTAGGGTTTGTGTAAACCTAAAATTAAAACAATAGGCAGTCACATAGGTTAGTTGCTTATCATTTTACTGGCTCTTCGCACAAAATAGTGATAAAATATCAGTCATGAGTGTCATGAACGTCAGATGATTTGATACTGTGTCTGAGCTGAATGGAAACAACAACGAGAAACATTGAGGGGGCTCTCCAATAAATGTAAAAGTCTACGATGACACCAGAGTGGTTTACATAAGAACTACAGTATGTAGATGGCAGAGAGGCAGAAACAGGTTCGGTAGGTGGTAGGAAGTACAGGAAAATACATTTTTGCAGGGTAATACTCTCTCCCTTTTTATTGTCCAGTCATGCATCATGGGAGACTGTCACAAATGGCTTACCAATTAACCATTACATTTAAACGGAAAACTAAAAGAGAAAAAGGCGATTTCCTAACTAATAAGTGGTTATGATCATAAGCGCTTCATTGCACAATCCAAGTCAGGTGTAAGTTGCACTCTAAATACATTCTGATGTGTTGTGCAGCTGTGGGTTAAAATTGGTCCATGACAAAATCAGTATTTAGTGACCTTGAATGATAAACTTACTTTGAGACATCAACAATTGTTTAATTTCTAGATATTTCTGTATTATGTGGCACACAAACACAACATAAAGTGTTAGCATGGAGCCTACAAGCCAACATGTTGTGTGTGATGAAAATGTTGCGAATCAACTATTGATCAACTACCATTACAGGTCAAATGTTAACGTGATACCTACTTAGCACTTAAGCGTTAATCCTCTGATCTAACAGGGACTTTCATTTTGACATCTGCATTTATACAAATGAACAGGTCACAGCAAAGTTACAGTACTCTACATGTACTTCAAGTTCATTCAAGTATGTGCTGTGTGTTAGTTCTTCATGAACAGACACGCTGTGTTAATCATGTCACACACAACACTACAGTCAGGTGGTTAGAAGGGCAACCTTCATGTCCTTGACAAATGTTAGTAAAATCATAATTATGAGAATTCAAGACTGTTAGCAAAGCTAGTAAGTTACCAAACTCATTAACTGTTTTAGTGTGACTATACTCTACAGAGGGGGTATAAGCTCTCCTATGAGCCACACCAGAAATAAATGAACATCTACACTAACTGTGAGGCCAAGCAGGAGGTGAAGAAAGACACACTGCACACTGCGTGACTGGCATACTCACTAAGGGCCATAGTGGTGGCAGCGATAGGGGGTGGACTCTCTGATGAAACTGAAAGATGGTGAAAACATGGTGAGTGGAGCTTGAGTTCTCCTCAACTAGAGCAACTCAGTGCAGGGCCAGTTTGGCTTTTATACCGTCTTAGTGATAAGGACTTCCTCTGGAAAGCTCCTGTGGAACAATGACTTGTCTTTCCGCATCTGTTCGCACGTCTATTGTGCTGTCCACTGTGACGCACCAACACGGACATCTTATGGCTTTCTGTATTGCTCCTTGTGTAATGGTAATGCACATGTCAGCAGCGCTGTTGCACAACGTTTACAGCCCAATAAAAACATCAACCTTAACTTCATCTTCAACCAACAAAAACTGCAAGCAACAAAAAGTAGACCCAAGTTATTTTCCAAAAAAGTACAACTTATGAGTTAAAACGGAATCGGTTTCCTTTTAATTTTAGAGGTAATGCCTGTAAGCATTTAAGGGAACTCATCATCAACACAGTTTCTGAGCAACAACAATTCTTTCAACTACTTTGCAATGCTTGTAAGATTTCAGTGAGTCGATTGTTGTTCATCTTGTGCTGCATTCTTATTCATTCAGCAGTGAGTGTACAGTGTCAGCATGCTTTCCTTTTGTACTTATGCCAACTGCTTTTGTTATGGTACAGCAACAACTAGCAATTACTTCAAGTTGTCAGATTTCTAAATTCTAGCCTACACTCTCCTGAAGCTTAACACACTTACAAGCATAACACACACCCTATTATTCTCCTTAAGCAAAGATACTGCCAAAGGTAATAATAAAAAAAAAAAAATGCATTGGTCCAAAAGTCCAAAACTGAAAGCTATTCAGCATCTAAAAAGATGCAACCAGTGATATTTCAAGGATTTCTTGTGGGCTACAATGAATGCATTTTCATACACACTAGTATCCCAGTTATTATCAGTCTATTTGTTTACGTGTGTAAAGTACCAACCATAGTATGAACCCTGCATACTGAAGCTAGTCATATTCTGAATATGATTAAAACCAGGGTTAGACTCTTAACTTGGATACTAGTGTGAATGTAAACACTGAAGATTTGAATCCAGACCAGGTGGACAGCTGTACATTGGCCACAGTTGCGATGCAGAAAACTAACACTAATCAAGTCTTGGGATTTTAACAGCAATTTATAAAACATTTTCTTGAGCAGCAGTAAGCATATGTTCTGTCCAAAGACGGCTGCAAAGAAAGCTCTTCGCCACCTGCACCTCAAAAGAACTAAAAGCTATTTACAGTCTTTCTTAATAAGCATTCCTGTGACCTCTGAGACACACCTTATGTTTCCATATGGGGCCAATTATTGACAACTTTTTCTAACTTTCACAAATTGTAGAACTGATGGAAACGACTGACCCCAAAACAGATTCAACACCGCTCAAAATCTCATCCTTTCACAATAAGATAATAACACTGTGTTCCTCTTTGTTGTCTCTGAAGACCATACACCTCCTTTAAAGACCTGATACAACACTCATTGGCTGAACTGCTGCAGTGCACAAGTACAATACACTTTATACTAGAGAGACACAAAACTCGAGTTTACGAGCAAGTAATACTAAAGAAGCAGTAGCACTAAGGACTACGGTACATATCAATTGATCACACTGCTAAACAAACCTGAAACGACGTCAGAGTAACGGAATGGACTGCCGCCTGGAAAATTAGTACAAAACATAATGAAATGAGTACTCATGTCTATGTAGGAAAAAAGAAAAATCAAGGTTTTGAGGTTTTGGGTGATGATTTCCATTAAACAGAGGGAAATAAAGCAGACAACACAGGGAGAAAAGAAACTTACTTGTGAAAGAATACTCTGAGAAGTCCAGGGGAATAGAGAGCAGATGGAAAACCATGATGAGAAAACAATAAAACAAAAAGAAGAAACAAAGACAATGAAATGAGAAATGTGAACAATGAAAGAGGGCAACTGTCCTCTTGCCACATCATTAACCCCACTGTCACACTGCTACAGCGTCTTATTGGACTTTCTGTCCACAGCAAGTCTCGCCTCTCTTTGTTCAGCAGCTAACTTTGACTTTGATAATACTGGTGCTGTATTATCCTCCAAATTGGAAATTTGTCTTTTTAATGACTTCAAGCTCAGATGGGACTCTGGTCGTATTAGGGATTTTGCGTTTTCTTAAAAGGACATTGGGTTTATGGATGATAATCTCCCCATGCTATTCTGATGTAATATAGCACATTAAAGGACACACATGCATTTAAACTGATTCCTCAATGTCTGTTTTCATTTAATTTCTATAAGTGATACATTAATCAAGTCTGAGCTCAACCATGACTTTATACATTTAAAGAATAAGTCCACGGTAGACTAGTGTAAAATCAATAAATACATCAGACACCGAATTTTGTTGAAACATCTTGAAGTAGGACAAAGCCTCTCTTCATCTTTAGGGAATCAGGTAAACTAAGGAGGATGCTGAGGAGTTCTATTTCTAAGAAGCAGTGTGGTGAAGCAGCACAGATGGAGGCGTGACATAGAGGATGGTACTAACTAAAACAAAGATTTATTCATGACCCTGATTTGAAACTGAGAAATAGGTCTGTTGCCTTCTAATTGTAGCCTGGGTGAACTAGCTCTGCAGTGGATAGACGGATTAAAGGATAATTCTGCTTTGTTGTGATTTGGGTCTTATCGTATTAGTTTGGGTCATCATTTCTATCAGTAATAATAACATGTAATTCACCAAGTAAATTGGGAACACAGTCTGACAAGGCAAAAAAACAAAGCAAACTGTAAAATTATTATCCAGATTGTCCATTGCAAACATACATCACAGTTTACAGACCGACTCTCTGGATTGATCTTTACCAACTGTACTTACCGTGGTTGTGCATCCACAGATTTCCTACACAATGAGAAGGGATTATTACCAACATTTCTGGGGCGCTCACCTTCGGTTTAGTGGTTTAGATAATCTGCCAAAACGGTTGGCTTGTTTACAACCTTTCTCATAGTCTGACAGCTCTTGTTTCCTGACTTTGTTTTCATGTCCCAAATCGTAGGAGTTACTTTGGTGAGTACAACGTTATCATAGCCAATTAAAATGATAATTGAAACTATACAACGAGAACCATGCTGTGACAAAACAGAATTATCCTTCAAACTCCAAGTTTCTCACCTCATCCTCACCTGTTTGAGATTCCCACGTTGCCATAAAAAGTGATCATTCAAACCGGTGCAAGAACTAATACCATACTTTCGCCATCAAACATGGAGGAAGAACTATATAATTTTCCGTTATCACACTAATTGTTTTAAGGAAGTGAGACTCTTTTCCCATGTTACAATGTAAAAAGTCTATCCAATTATTTCACATTATCTTGAACACTTAATGGATAAATGTAATTCACATCTTAGAGATGATTGGGCCTAATTTATACTTCAGTGAGAAAGCATTATCAGACATAATTGCACATGAATAAACACAAACTTGACACATTTGATGTCAAGCCGACACATTCTGATTGCTGATGACAGGTGTGGCGCACCTGTTCCTTGCCGTAAGGTTGCAGACAATGCCATATGTCCAACACAGCTGTGATGTGACGCCAGATTATTCACAAAGAAAAACTGAAATGTTGAGAACAGGGAAGGTGACATCCAGCAAACTGATGTGAATGTCGGGATGGCTGATGAACAAATGTCATGGGCAAATCTTCCCTCATCTGCCTGACAAGTAGGTGTTCTCCTTGTATCTCCCTTGTTCTGTTAAGGTGACTCTTTCTCCTCTTATACTTTCTCCCCCAGTTAAATAGAACATTTCCTCCATCTTCAACATTTCATCATTTGCTGCCATTTCCTTCACAAAATATAAACAATCTTCTGCAGAGCTTGACCTCTGTCTGCAATATTTACAATGCGTGCTGTCACTGAACTATAAATACAGAGCTGACACTCCTTCACACTGAAGTATAAATCAGCCTTAAGAATGCACAAGTACTTTCCAGAAAGCTTTCACTAAATCACCTGAGTTGTGGTCTTAAAAAAGCAGGGCTCTGTGAAATGGAGGGAGGCATGGTCTGCAAACATTCATGAGGAAAGAGGCTCATACAGTAACAGTCGTCAGTGATTAAAGGCCACACAGGTTATACTTTGCATAGTTAACAATATTAACCAAGTTGGATTATGAAGTGGCAGTGGCATCGTGAGTTATCGTTCCGTCTGGCCGGGCTGGAAAAGGACTGCACTGGGGCTTGGCGTGAGAATAGAGGAGTGTAGGGGTGAAAGCATCTGGGCTCAGCTAGACGTGAGCAGGCGTTGGAGTGAGCAACAGCATTAGGTTCGAAGCATCGGGGTCGGAGGAGCGCTTACTGAGAGCGGGGACACAAGCAGCGAGGGCTGTACTTACGGACTGGCTCGGTCTTGAAAGTGCTGGCCGGGCTGCTCTCGCCTTCGCCCTTGCCGTTGATGGCGGATATCTTGACCTCGTAGGTGGTCTCTGGCTTCAGGCCGTCGATGGTGATCCTGGTCATGTCTGTGGGAGGGGAGGTGGTGTCATTCCATGCAGACATACAGGGAACCAAGAAATGGTGAACAAGGCATAATATTAAAAAGTCACTGAAATGAAAACTGAATCTCACACAGATAATTTTGTTAATAATAATAATTGAGTTTCATCTGTCTTTGTTTGGGAAGGTTGTGTGGGCAGTTTTCACATATTTGTTTTCATTTTCATGTGGAATGAGTTCACTTGTTTTCTGGTGTTTGTGTTTGGCTTGCTTTGCCTTTTTTTGTTCCATTGATTTTGTGTGATCAATTGCGGTTCATCTTTTATTTTATAATAATTTCATGTGGGATCCTGAAAACTAAAAACCACTTTGTCAAAGCTAATAGTGATCTAATGGTGATCTAAATAAAGTATGAGAATAACTCATATGTGCAAAAGAACTCATTGTTTTGTGCCTTTGGCTTCCTATTTGCTTTCTGTTCCTGCTTTTATTATACCTCCTACCATCATTTGTACAGTATATACTACATCATGTATTTCCTGTTGTTCTGTTGTTTCTATTTTAGAATGCGTCTATAAATCTGTACTATCTCTATTTTCATTGAGTAAAAAATAACTAAAAGAAACTATAAAAAATTAAACAAAATAACTTGGTTATTCACAAACGTTTTTTTCACAATATGTTGTGTGTGTGTGTGTCAAAATGGCTCAATAAGCTCTCAGATGCCTACTCTATCATGATTCAAATTAAACCATTTTGATGTATGGATGTGTACATGTTGATCTCACAGGAAAACATGGGTCTGAGCAGTATTTTACCATCTGTACTGTGATCATTATTTCTTTCCCTTGCATTAGAATTCACCAATAACTCCAGAACAAACCGCCGCTGCTGGCTGAGACAGTTTATGTTCATACTTTATGCACAGCGTGACACCAAAGTTAGGTTGGAAAATACTCCAAACTGGATTATCCATGGAGGCTCAATCACCAATGGCAGCAAGGACAATATAGAACAGATTACTTGCATTTATGGTAGCTATTGATCATAACGGTAAAGCAGACCAGCATCATGAAGAGCAAATGCCAAGAAAAGGTCATGTTGTAATTACAGGGGGCTCTGTGGTTTATGATTACTGGTTTTATTGTAGGAAAATAAGATTAAAGATAAATTAAACACAAAAAGCGTCACGTGTAGTACAAAAAGAAAGCTATTAGGAAAACCTGTTGCTGTAATCTTGAAATGTAATTTTTATGGGTGAAGTGTATTAATCTAATCAGCAATCACCCTACAAGACAGCATTTTGACAGCTTCAAATAGAATATGTGTGTGGAAGTGAAGTGAAGTAAAATGAATAAAGAATCATTATCAAAGCGGACTACATTTCATTAGACAGGCTCTGTTATTTCCATATTAGCAAGGCTCAGTTCATTTAGAGTACACACACATATACACATGTGTTTCTGGACTTTTGTAATATCTCACTGTTTAATACAAATAGTAATTTCATGGATGAGAACAAATTTAGGCCCCGGTGCAAAACAGCTGAGAAACATTTCTCGATTACAGTCACTCAGAAAATTCTAAATGTGTTTCACATTAATGTCTCGATGAGAAAGGCTTTCAGAATGAACCATGCTTACGTGACTGCTTGGGGAAACTGTATGAATACAGCTAAAAAGCATATGGCAAAATGAACTCACAATCGAGCTTTTAGCACCAAAAACATCAGTAAAACTAATGTCACTGCTGAACCCATTCGTGTTCAGATGAGATTTTCAGCCGGGCCGGAGTAATTTACCACTGATTACTACATGCTGGTTTCCTCAGCTCCTCTGAAAGGTTATCTCCACAAATCATAACAATTGTTACAAATTCGACTGACTGATGCGTTAATCACTGTGCTGCTACAGTGCGAGCGCACTGCAGCATCAAAGACTGTGTACAGACGTCTCAGAACTCAATCTTTGAAGGTATTAAGGCAGCATAATAGCATTAACAATTACAGTTACAGGCTCAATACTAAAACTTTTTAACACATTTAACAAATAAATAAATGAATAATAAATCCCAACAGTGCCCTGGCCTATTTCTAACCATAACAGGTTTTTTGTCCAGGTTTTGAGATATCGCTCTCTGAGATTTCTTGTCACCGCCCAAACACAATAGAGTTCAATAGAATTTGATTTGTGAAAATTTCATGTGAAAAAATCAACAGCAATGTTTAAATAGTCTCCAAAAACAATATTCTAATAAAAAAAATTTTCTGTTCTTATGTGTAATCTTGGCAAGGGTCATATAAAAGAGGAATCAACAGCAAAATAACGATCTCGCTGCAATAGAATTATTATAAACACATCAATGAGCCACAGCCTTTGCAATGTGACATGTTTGCTAAAATAGTTCCCAGCAAATTAAGCTTTATATTTGTGACCTGTTTTTAAAGATTTATACAGTATTTTCAGGGAGAATGAATGGGCTTGGGGCTGAGGGGCACAGACTGGGAAGAGAAGTCAGAGAGTATTGAGCGGCGGACTAAAGCATTGTTGGTTTTGGTCTTTTCATGGGATTTGTTGACAATAGGAAATATAAGGCATAATGCCAGCCTTATCCTTCGAGCCAAAATGGAACCACAATTTAACAAGAATGGTGAAAGTCACACAGATTTAAAAAGTAGCAATTTATTCATTACCTTCTGTGGACACTTCTGCCACAAGGAAATGACAACAAGCCTTGCTGTCATTATGGTATAGCAAAGATTGTTTTTTCTTTGTCTATTTGCGTCATACATTTAGCTACAGTGTATTAATGTTTTACTACAGGCCATATACAATAAGACACATATAGATATCTAATGAATACAAAATAAAATATAAAGATTTAGGTTTACAGGGTGCAATATAAAGAAGTATAAAGTATAAAGGTGTACTTTTAGCTTCATGTATGTGCACACAGCTGATGTAGATCTCTAGATGTATGGACTCACAGTGATGGGTGTGGTACTGTATCTACATCTGGCAGTACTGCTTTCAAACATGTGATGGCAGCCCTGGTTCACAATACTGTGAGAGACACTTCAATGGTCTTTATATTGACACATTTCAGCCTTTTGATAATTCTTCATCAGTAACAATGAAATCCTTCCTCCATGGCATGTTGTATCTTAAATAACCTTGCCTTCAGTATTCTACATTTTACAAATTAATGTTACAAATATACTGCGACAAATGTATGCACTATACAGTGCAACAGACAAGGTACAGTCAGTGTGTGTGTGTATTTTGGAAAAGCTTTACTTTATCAGAAGTGGAGTAGCTGATGTGGCTGAATGAGATATATTTGGTAGCATTTACTGCTGGTGCGTGGGTGCATGTGTTTTGTTTTGTGTATACGCTTGCATGATAGGCGGCTCTTGGGCCTTGAGCTGACAGCAGAGCCTGTCAGACACTGACTGATACGTCCCATGTGGCAGACAGGACGAGAACCATCCAGATTTGTAAAAGCCACGAGCCCTCAGTGGGACGGGGATATTATCTGGGGCCTGTCAGTGTCTGAGCTGACTGTCATTTAGGCTACACAGTGTTCCACCTCTCCTCCTGACATCAGCTACTGTCATGTTTGGATTAACTGTTGTTGCTGTTTACTGCAGTTTTGCCTTCATGTATGAGATGAACTCTAAAGAAATAGAGCCTAAAATGAAATAAAGTACAATAATAATGATAATAATAATGTTGATGGCACATTGTAAGCTTTAAAAATGCCAGAAAATATACTACTCTGTTTAAGGGAAAAATAAAACTTTTTGTTTTTGTCAGTTGTACTGTTTTTCTTGAAATTGTTTCCATTTGAGATATATGTTTTGGCACTACAGGTCCTGTTGTTTTAGGTATTGAAAACAGAAAATATAGCTACAGTAATGTTGCCATGTTGCTAATGTTACACCTGAGCCCTGTTTGTTTTTCTTTTTGCCTGAAGTAGGAACATATATTGTATAAATATTATATTTTTGTGAAAGCAGCACTGTGAAAAGTCACTTCTCAGTCCTTTGCTGTGTCACCATTACAGTATGTGGAGTATGTTGATACTCAAAAAGTTATAATATTGATGATTTGTCAATAGACATTGGAGACTAAGAAACATTTTACTTTTTGGAGGCTTTTGAAGCAATGACTCATTTGGGTGCTACAGATTAAAATGGTTTAAGTGGTACTAAGGTGTAGCTGACGCAGGTGATGCATTTTAAGAGAACACAGAGAACACTGACCCTGAATAGAGAATTTAATAACATCCCTTGCATCCACTTTACTTGATTAAAAGGATATTTTCCAAGGCTTTCAGGGGAAATGTAGGCAAAGTGGTGGCGACTCAGGGACTTAAGACTAATTTCACATCACATCGAGCAGAAAGCTACGTCACAGCAGGTGTTTTTGAATACTTCTCAATGACAAAATATGATGCTAAAAACAGCCCAAATTGAGATGTCTTGTGAAATGTTTGTACAGCTTTCTACACGTGCGTCTGATAACCAAGGGGAGGCTAAAAACAGACATCCAATGAACCTTGGTCAGGAGAGGTGACCTACCATTCTTAGCATCGTGCTCCCTGCCGGTCCAATCCTGGCCGGGCAAACGCCATTCCACTCTGTACTTGATGATGGGGACTCCACCCATGGAGTCGGGCTCATCAAACTCTACCACGGCTGTGCTGGAGAAAGGTTCCACTTGTTGAATTTCTGGTGATGATGGCACCTCTGCAAAATAGTGCACACAATATATATATATTGATATATACATTTTACTTTTCAAAAGCTTATTCTAAAACACATATACTCAAAATATAATGACTCACCAACTGTAACTCCCAGTATACGCAGCATAAAATGTTCACTGCTCTAACACTGGCAATATGTGGCAATATGGAAATTTCCAAAATTCTATTTGATTCATGTAAAATAAGTACTTTAGCCACATAAACAGGATTTGTTTTTTATGGGGAGATTATAAAACCTTGTTAATCATGTTTATGGTGTGTTTGCCATTGCATGTTTTTGATGTTTTATGATTAACTAGTTATTGAAAGGTAATACTGTATGTAAGTATTTGGTTGTTGTGTGAGGGCCTTTGAAATAATGCCTTGGAGCCTTCAAAATAAAACACGATGACATGGAGCCCCGTTTTCCTGCAGGGTCTGTTGCAGGACTGTGTATGTGTGCCTTACCAAACAGTCTATGTGCTCTGGCATGGAGAGAATTTTATTTAAAAGCACTAGAGGAGCTGATGTGGTTAGTCTCTTTACAATTACTGTTCATAAGATTTGATACAGTATATTCATGGTTTCCAGAGGATGATAATTAATTGAGTGACTCTCTGACCTTTCCTTTGGTGCCTCTACCAAGCTAAAACTTCCACTTGTACACAAAAAAATTAATCTAATTATTACCAAGACATTTAATAATCGCATCCGTGCTTCCCAGAGGATGAACCCCTTTGATTCGTTCAAGCAACACAACCAATTTTACAGTTTTTTGCTCCACTACTTGTACCTCTCTAAGAACAACAAAATAATCTGTGTCTCCTGCATTAAACAGATCACGGTCACTAGTGCGACTTTAGACTTTTAGTCTTGTTTGAATAGAAGTACTGAAACCACTGCTCAGCGCTGGTAATTACAAAGCAACACTGGAAGTTAATCTCAGTGGTAAAAGATGAAGGAATCAAATACTCATCAATTCATCTAAGTATGTCTGCAAACATCCTAGAGCCATTCACTAGCATCATGCAAACAGAAACACCACTGAACATGATCCTTCTGTAATGACAAACCTGCCTAATCTTTTCTGGATTGTGTACCATTAGTATTTAATGCAGACACTGTTTAATTCCCCTTGAAATGTAAATGACTTTGTTCAGTGAAGCTATTTGCCTCGTGGAACATGTCAATTTTTTCTCATTGACATGTCAATGTGGAAATAAGGTGAAGCCATATTTGAAGAGTTCTTTTTGGTACCCTTTTAGACCAGCTATGGTTGGAAGGAGTCACTTCAGCATACTGATGAGTTATGCAGCAAATGAAAAAGCAAAGAGAAAACACCTCAAAGGTACCACAATATATTACACAGTGGCAGCAGAGGTTGTTAGCACAATTAAGTAGACTACGCAACTGTATTTAGACAAGGTCCTGAGTGACCTTCCTCCTCTAATGGGTCCAAGACAATTTTTGTATACTAAATCTTGCACTAAGCTTGCACATACCAAAAGCAGGCCAAATAAATAAGACTTAAAGGACAGTGATTAGACTTTTTGCCTGGGCTGTGAAGTGCATAACTATTCCGTGCATGGTCCGACTTTATTTTTTCTATTTATGTGCTGCCTTTTGGACATCTCGTACATAAATTTTATATCGGTTTCAATTTGTATGCGGACAGTACACAGATATATTTTAGCTTTGACCCTAATTAATTAATTGTCTCAAGGAAAGCAGCACCTTCCTGAATTCTTTTGACAGTCATGAGTGGATGTTTCAGATCTTCCCCCAATTACTGTGAATACAAACAAAACAGTGAACCTAATCCCTTTTAATAGATATCGTTCACTATCCCACTCACCACTGCTGGAAAGTTGCACTCTTAGTATCTAAGCCAAGAGCCTAAATTATTAAGTCTGTAGTTTAGGCTGGCCATATTTACTGACATTAGTAAAAGATCTACTCTACTCTCCTGTTCAAAACTCTGCTGCTGGGATTTCATATGCATATTTATCATATCTTCACTCCGTACGCTGGCTTCTAATTGCATTTAGAATTTACTTTAAAATGTTATCTATAACTTCTAATGGGCCTTGCTTATACTGCTGAGCTGTTAAACCCTTATGTTCCCACACAGGGAGGTTGGATCCATACTGGTTAGTATGACTTTGGTAAGGTTGAAGAGGGAGACTGGATGTTCAGGTGGTATTCATTTATCATATAATATTAATGAGTAAAGTCACCAATGTTATCTTGTTTCATCTCATTGGCATAAGGTATCACAGACTTTTTTAAACTTTTGGTTAACTACACGCATTTAGTTAAATGCGATGCTTGACTGTCGGTGAACAAACCTGCTTGGATAAGAAGGAACTCCTTGGACTCAGCGCCCATCACGTTGGTTGCTGTGCAGTTGTAGCTCCCAAAGTCATTCTGAGAATCAGGGGTAACCTGAGAGACAGAAAAAGACAAAAACACTGAGAAACACCAGGTCATGTGGCGAGGCACTGCAGGTGAACAAGGAAAGAAAATACCACTAGGAACCGAGTAGACCAGTAAAAAACTTGGATATGTCTGCACATCATTAGGGTGTAATCATTAGTTATTGGTTTAGTGCCCTTCAGCAGTTTAGTCATGGCTGATCACGAGTGATTCATTTGGAAAGTGGTCGGTATGCAGATATCTACTGAAGGAACAAATCATTACATACTGGTTCGCTGACATAGTATGTAGCACTCTGTACTCTTATAATCCTTTATTCAGAGTTGCTGTGGAACTACTTGTTAGTTATTCATGTAATTATTCAGGTCACTTGCTAATCTCACTAGAAGTGTGTTTTACTGTTTCTTCTATGAATAACAAATAGAAATTAATTTTTAAATTACCACTACATTGTTTCCTTTCATTTCATTCATTTTCATTTAAAATGACTTTAGAAATGGCAAAACAAACAAAAAAAAGCCTTTGCAAAGCTTTGTTTAAGAATCAGCATGTCATATCTGCTGACACTATAGTGGAACAAAAACTATTTGTAATTGCTTTCAATAGATCATTTTTATCTGTTTAACACCTACAGCTGTTGTAGATACAAAAATGAATACTAATGGAACATGAGATGCCCTGCCAAATTGCAACTTTCAGTGTATTACAAAAACACTCTTTTTTATTCTTTTTGTTTTATTAACTCCTGAGCTTTTCTATGTCAGTAAGGTGCAGCGGACCTCCAGGTAGCTGATGGTTGGTGTGTTGTAGATCTTCATGTTGGTGGTGTTGGCAGAGGGCAGCTGGAGGCCGTCTCTGAGCCAAACAACCGAGGCTCCGGGATGAGCCTCCACCACACAGCTGATGTTGGCCGGGTTCCCCTCCCATGTGTACACAGTCACAGGACCCATGAGCTTTGGAGCATCTGCAGCAACACAGGGGAGAAAAAGATGGTAAACACCAAAACAGGCTGAAACGTTCACTCATAATCTGAAGTGTTTACTTCTTCAGCCAGGCTCATCTGGCCATGAGAGAATGATGCCATGCATAAGGATGAAGAAAAGGTTAAGATTTAGAGGAAACATGGCCCCAAGAAAAATTCGACTGAACTAGGCAACATTTAGAAGCAATGTCGATTGGAAATGCTTCTTTTGGATATAAAGCTAAAGTGCCAAGAAGAAGTAAATACCAACTATATGCGTTATAGAATATCATCAGACAGAGCATCACGACTATGTCTGCTGTACCAGGCAAGTAGATCTGTAATATTGGACAATATATCGTGCAGCCCACACATACCCTAACAAAATTACTAAAAACAAATAATTTAAAAGGTTGTAGTTCTTCCATGAAAGTAGAAAATATTGTCAGACAAATACTAAGACAACGGCATCAAGTTTAGGATACTTATCTATTCAGTTTAACCTTTATAAGACCATAGATGTTATTTGCAAGTTAATTTCTTTTTTTCTTCCCGCTAAAGCTTTAACTCCCTGATAAGGAGACGTTTTTTTTATGTAACTACAAGACTTTCAGAATCTCAGAATGGCGACATGGGGGAGCATAAACTACAAAACAACTTGGATTTGGCTATGATAAAATCAGTCATGTTTGAAAGCTGTCCTAGTGTCTGGGGCAGGTAACGGAGAAGTCGAGAGACGTCTTGGAACAGTTCAAAGTAGAGGACCTGTCATGACGGGCACAAGCACGAGTTCAGTTCCAACTTGAGGATTTTTGCTTCAGATGTCAAACATCTATTCGAGACAGGCAAATCTTTAAATATGAAATGAGTGGTCTACTAGCTCTGGTTTGTGCATACATTTTGCTAAGGTGAATAAAATGTTCACTAATAAAATCTCATTTTGATCTAACAGGGACCTGCATTTCTGTAATCCAGTGCTTACTCTTGAATTCACTCCACAATTGTGTGCAAACAGGGGAAAAGGAGATGTTCTCTTGATTCTATATCCTTTTTACACAAACAGACGCATTATCATCAAACCCATCATATTTCTGTATGAAAAAGCCACAGAACTGATAGAAAACAATAAGCTGCAAAAGGCCCACAGAGTTTTCTATTGCAGGAGCAAGAAATTGTGAAATGGCAATATTTCCTTCCTTCCCTTAAGCTCCTCTTTTCAGCATTTTCCAGCCGATCTTATCATGGCTACCTGTGAGATACTTCATTTAGAAATCTTTGTAATCACAAAGGCAGCTGGAGCAATCATGGCATGACAACAGAACCTGCAATCTTAATGGTAAACAAATCCTAAGTGTATTCTAACGGCTTTATTCGTCTTACTTCTATACATATATATATATATATATATATATATATATATATATTTTAAAGACGACCTGTGCTGGTTTTATGGAACGTTAAATTTTGCCCATTTTACAAAAAGTAAGCACAATGTGTTACTGCCAGATGCTCCAGCACAGCAATCAAGAAAAGTTTACAGGGCTGGGTGTCATTATTATACAGTAAATCTAATAGGCGCATAATCATGAGTTGGCAAGAGCATGAAATCAACGGTAATAACAGAGCTGAACACTGTTAATTCCAACTGCTATAAAAACTCACCGTAACCATCCTATATTTGAAACCTGCAGAGATACCAATAACACTGCTACCATTCATCCTACAGTGTGAGCCCCATTTAGCAAACTACTTTGACATGCACACTGAATTGAATTGATACCATATGGTGGAAACTCCTCACCCTGAGCCTTAATTTTGGGCCTCATCATTGAGAAGTTAGCGAGTATGACAGGAGATGACTGTTTTCCTGCGTTGTTTCCTTTTATTATATCCTGCTCACATCAATGGGCAGCGCTTCTGAATGCAGTGAAGTATGCTCTGCTTCCCGAGTGCTGTGAAATGCTGTGGCCCCTGACACTGCTGGGGCTTTACTTGTGACCCTGGATCCTTGAAAACTCTGCAGTGTGCTGCCTCTGGGATTGATGGAGGAGTCAATAGATGCTAGATGGCCTGCAGCCCTGATTAGACTCTCGCTCTTTCTATCAATTCTGCTTTTGGGCTTCATTGACTCACTACAGTGCCTGTGACCTGCCTGTTTGATTTCTGTTGCCTCCTAGTCTGGTGGTCTAGGTGAGATTATTGATACGTTTACAGGAATGTATCTGCTAGTGGTGCTCATGTAGGTCACATACAACATAAAACAACAGTATTAATTACTAGGTGTAACATGCAGTATGCAGGTTATGTTTGATTACAGTACTATTGGTAGGAATTTAGGAATTAATCATGTTGTCACTTGAACATCTGCCCCCCTCCCAACCCCTTCTCAGAGTTTTTTTTTTTTTTACTTTTTATGTAGGAAAACCATGTATTTTTACATTCTTAAAAACATGTCTGGAGGGGAACTGTCTGATTTTTTTGCTACTTTGGATAATTAAACATTCAAGCCGACTAAATTAATGTGTGATCATGAAATAGTTTCTTTCTTTTACTCTGTACATATCAGTGTTCAAGTTTTTTCTTTTTGGTGCAAAGTCTTAAAAAAAAGCACCTGAAAGTGCCTTATAGAGTGATAAAACATTAGATATGTCTATATTGTGTATACTTATGTATAAATATATGAATCTAAATACTGTATATGTGTGTATGAGCATAACTTGTATTTATAGTCTGGTATCAACATTGCAATTGTGTTTTGAACCCCAAAAATAAAAAATGCTGGAATTCCTAACTGTATAGCCCGCCGGACAGAGATGAGTACCTAAGAAGTGACCTGCTCTCAGATCAAACAGTGTTTGCATTAGACTTTCATGCTAAACAAACCTTGGCGGCTGACAAAAAGGAGCTCAAACAGAGAAGATATTAACACTTTCCTATCAGTCCTTGAGCAGCAGGCGTAGACACACTCAGCCCAGCTAATGGGATCATGCTTTGCAGCAGATAGGAAGTTCTATGCTAAGATAACGTCTTCATTGTGTGAGTGGGCGAGTGGTGATAGTGAGGACAGAGAGTGAGAGCTGTGCTCAAGACAAAGCACCTTTTCTTATCGATAATTGCTTGGCAACAGTGAATCAGCCACCTGATTACTCGCTGATTACTCCAGCTAACTGCAAGCCCTCAAACAACTCTATCAACGCTGCGTTGTGATTATATCTCTGGGCAAATTGTTGGTACATTGAGAGCAGAGCTTATTAATCCAATTAAGCGTTCATTGGCTTTATTTATCATTTTCTTTTTTTCACCAAGGTAACAATCGTCAGATTTCATAACGAGATCAAGTGCAATTTAGCTTCCATTATGCATGTCCAAGCATATGTTTTAGATATGCTCAGTTACTGAACACCAGGGCACAAGGACATTCCTGTAATTCTGTCTGATAGTGCGGTATGTTAGTTTCTCCTGAGGATACCTTAATGTTTAGATATTTAGGGCCCCATCTTACACCCGGCGCACGCAAAGCGGTAAAGTGCAGCTTAAGTGTCATTGTTAGTTTCCGTCCGCAAAACTTTTTAAATTTTTCTGCTTAAAAGTGGATTTGGACACTCACTAAATGAACTTGCGGCATGTGATTTAGACCACGTGCAATTGATCGCATGAATAGGGGCCCATAGTCAAGTAATTGGGCAGTTTTGTTTCGTCTCTGTACTCTGTACTCTCTGTACTCATCAGAGTTGAAGGGAAAAAAACGTCTATGAGGTTAAAGTGCTGACCTTTAGCTTTAATTTGAGGCTGTTTACATCCACAACAAGTTACCCATGTAGATACTGTAGCTCTTTCTGTACATGGAGCCAGAGGGCTAACTGGTTGTGGAAGCATTTTAGTCTAGAGTTAGGATGATCAAAGACCATAGTAATTAGCACAAAAATTAACAAAAAAAAAACCCAACTAATTTAAAGCCTAAAAAGCTACTGTACCCTACCTGTGGGCTATGTCAGACCTGAGACCTTTGTTTCCATGGTAACAAATCGCAGTGGTACCTCTGACCCAGCAAACTCTGCTCCCTGTCGCCCTCCTTTTATCCCCAGAGACAGAGGTGACTGTTGCTTTCTGTGAGCCATGTTTTTATGCTCCTAGAAACTGCAGAATTAAATGGGTTGTCTAACATGTTGAAACTGTTACTTTTATCCAATCTTATCTACTTCACATGTGATAGCATACATACTGTAGGTATGTAGATAAAATGCTATCATAGGGCTCTTTATTTCTGTCATAGTAGTGTTTCATTTCTATCTGAAAATACACTAGGTGGAACTCTCTGCAACATCGTTTTCATTTTGGGTGAGTTGAAGTTAGACAAATGATCAAAGTAGAAAGTTTAACATAAACTGTCAGCAGCTCTATATGAACACGGAAGTTTAGTCTTTCAGTCTGTCTCTGTGAAACCAGCTCCAGGTTTTGTTATCATATCAGACAAGGAGAAAATCAAAAATTCCCCCATGCAAGTCAGCCACAAGGCAGGTTGTGGTTTAAATAAAGGCCATGAGTCTCAAGCTTTACTGGACAGGAAAGACGCACTCGCTCTCTCTTACTGTTATATTGCTAGTGCTATTGATTTTTCTGCCTAGAGGTAAAATCAACAGCTAAAGAACAAAGACCAGAAAAGTTCTCAGGGAGCTGTCAAAAACAATTTTAGGAATCAGAGGAATTCACTACCTGAGCAGAAACAGACACATAGAGAAAACATCTCAGCACCAAAAACTTCATTTACAACAAAAAGAGTGCACTGAACGTCCCAGACTGATGATATGTCTCGGTCAAAGAATGGACTGGTACAATCTACGACGGGTAACTAACATTTTTTTAACTGACTCTTAATGATTTTATGACATTTCACTGGAAAACTGTCTTGGGTAAATGTGGAGACAGAAGCCGCTGCAGCAGCTGTTCCAGATCAGGGCCGACAAAACACAGATGTATGCCAGTTATGAAGTTTCCTTAATAAGAATTCTTTTAGTAATTATATCCTGACTTAAGCACTTCAGTCCCTCTTTTAGCTGAGCTTTGATGGATTTGTCTAACACTGACACATTTGACCGGTATTAGTCAACAATGTGTAGTAGTGGGTGTGTGTTGAAATAAGATTCTCACAATGTGAAAATCTGGCATTAATATCAGAATTCTGTGAAACATAGTAAAAATAAAAATAATACATTTGGAGATTAACTTCACAATACAATTCAACAAATAGTTCAACATTTATTTGCCTTCATTCTGAAATAAAAGTAAAAATTATTAAGCAAATGTCAACGGTAACAACAGCTGTTAATACTCTTAGCTTCATTCATGCTCAACTGAATTAGAAATCAAACATTACGAACTAAAGGTGATGAGCATTGACAGCACTGATAAACCATTATGGCAAGTGTAAGATGAGTTGGGTGACTTACAGCGGACTTCCAGGTACATGTGCTGGTTGTCCTGACCGATGGAGTTGCTGGCGGTGCAGAGATACTGGCCGGCATACGTGAACTGGACGTTTTTCAAGGTGAGAGAGGACACTCGTGCGTGGCTGCGTACCACAATATTCCTATCAAGACTCTACAAAGAAGAGGAGAAAGTCATTATTGCCACCTACAAAGCTTGACATGTTCATAGAAATGAATGAATGCCTCCGCAGCTTGTTTATGAGAGTTTTCACGTTTGTTGGACCAACCACTGGGAGCTTCCTTCAAAAAAGAAGAAAGAAAGAAAAAGCAAACCTGGGAGGTGATGGGGTTAGGTATCTAGTTTGTTTGGAATAAGCTGGATAAAAAATAAAAGGTGAACTGGGAACTGAACTCAAATTTCATCATCTAAAGAAACCAAAGAAACTGTGATCCTGTCATAAACACTGTTAGATTGACAGGTGACCTACAGTACAGTAGTTGTGCACAGCGAGAGACAGAAAAGAAAAAAGAGAATCTTGTACAGACTGGAAGTAGGAGTCTTTAATTGTTTATGAAAAATAAAAAGGATAAGGCTGGTGTTATTCTTTTATTTTTTTTATTTTTGTAAAGTGAGTGCCAGAGACAGGATGGGGAAGTTAGAAAGTTATCTAAGAAGGACATAGTTGTTGGTTTTAGTCTTTTCATGAGATTTGTTGACAATAAGAAAAATACAGAAACACAGCGACCTTATCTTTCACAGTGCGGATGCAACTAAGATTAAAGTTCAAGGTAAATGTTTTTGCCCCTTGTTAAGGAAATTCAGGTGGCCAAGGTACACACGGCTCTCTTAAGACCATACAAATATACTAGTAAAATTAAACTTTCTGTCTCTCACACGTATACAAACAGACACACAGTGGACATCATGGCCACTGGGAAAATATCCCTACATCAGAAATCAGCAAGTGCCAATAAACTGCAAACTCCTACAGCTTGTTGATTATCGTCCCTACTATTTAGCAGTATAGTTGCAGGTTTAGAGTCAGTCTAACTGCAGTTGGAATAGGATAATTGCAGTTGAGACAAATGGCTTGTTCAACCTTGTTTTTATTTGCCTTTATTGCCCTGCCTACTAAGTTGAACCTGTTGTTTTGCACATATGCAGGGTCACTGAGGATGCAGAGCAAGCTCTTAGCACAGGTGTGCC
Organism: Lateolabrax maculatus; assembly: GCA_031216445.1. Classification (NCBI taxonomy): domain Eukaryota; kingdom Metazoa; phylum Chordata; class Actinopteri; order Acropomatiformes; family Lateolabracidae; genus Lateolabrax; species Lateolabrax maculatus. Next base: position 3,892,748 of record CM062197.1, read on the forward strand.
ACTGACATCTGAGTACACCCAATGACCTCATTTGCCATTTAAATAATGCGCTGCAACCTAGTTTGATCTGTGGCGTACATGCTACCAAATACAAAGATGAGGGCCAGAGGACGGGGGGCTCTGTGTTCTGCTCTGTTCTCTGTAACCTTTTAACATAGTAACCTATGGTTATACCCGTGTTCTTACAGGCTGCCATTTATTAAAATCTGGGTCGAGTGAGTAAAATAAATTGTTGCTATTTGTTCAGGATCTTCCGTGTCACGCAAGTGGCGATTCACTCGGACCAATCAGTGGTCTGCAGTGTTTTCACTCCACCTCTAGTCTCGGCTCAGCTCGCTCACCTCGACCGAGGTGATACCAAAAAAATATTACCTAGTACCAGGTAACAGCCACATCTTTTGACAATGGAAAACCAAAAAGAGAACGCTTCCAAGCGAGTCGAGTCGAGCCGAGACAGTGCAGTGAAAAAGAGGCATAATTGAGATATATCCTTGTAAATATGCTGCAGACGGTAGCAGACATTAATAATGAGAGCCATGTAGCAGGCCACAATAAAAAAAAAAACCCAGGTTGTTAAAAATACAGAAACAGCTTTTCTTGCCTCTGGGCGACACAGTTCAAACCAACAGGGGATATACATCTTCCTTCTAGCTGCCAGGATTTTTTATTAATATTTCAGGCATTCTAGGTGCTTCAGCATTTATGTTTTATAAATAATTGACAGATATTAGTTGTATTAGCATTATGGCATGAAGTGTTATCCTCTGCAGAGCAGGAGGATGCAGATGTGGCAGAAACATTTCTGCTGTTTACTGAAGATCTGTGGGAGTGTCCTGGAACACTTTGAAAGGGCAGCATTAATCTTGTCTTACTGCAGTGACACAGGAAGGATCTGCACTGGGCACACTGTTGGAATGTAAACAGGGATAAGTTTAATGGAGAAAAATACTTTAATGACACAACAGAGGTCTTTTGAACAGGATTTATTAATTAATCCAGATGAATCATTTTAATTATACAACTCTGATTTGTCACCAAATGAATTATAAGGGTTGAGTTGTAATAAAAGCATGGAATTTATTTTCCACAGTTTCCCCTGTTCGCGCAGTCGCTGCTTCTTTGCTTTGTAGGGCAGAACTGACACTGTTACATAACCTGTCAATACACGTGTTTCGCTTGTCACATATTCTGTACTACAACTGTTATGTAGGAGAGACTGCCAGCCAGAATCTGCACAGGCTGCGTCAATCAGTGATGCAGTGAACAAACCCAGTTCACCCTTTAGATGTGCTGCTTCTATATTTCAGCACCTCTCCAACACCTACAGCCCTACTGACTCTATAAAAAGATCTTAAGGCTGCATTAATGTCACACTGGATTTCTGTAAATGTAAAATGCAGACTAGGAACAAGTGTTCGTGTCAGTATCCTAACTGTAATTTCAAGGAGGGAACTTTGGGAGGCTTTGGTACAACTTCTTTGTGTTTCCGCTGTATTCTACAAACTATGGTGTTTTGGATAAACTTTATTAAAAAAGCAACAGCAGGACCAACTACGTCATTTTTTTGTACTGTTTGGTAGGCAAGAAAAGTAAGCTGCTGTGTATCCGTATCGATTTTCATTTCACTTTAATGCTGAAGTGGAACTGGCCAAGCAGGTGGCTGCCCTGTAATGGCGTGACTACTTTGTAGATTTGCTCTGCCGCACACATTGAAATCCTTAATTTTGCATTAATCTTGTGTCTCCTTTGTTGTTTTTTCCCTGCATTGTTTGGCTGTGGGATGTATCCGTGTTTCTGTCACACTGAGAAAACACTGTGGTACATTTTCTGCTCTAATTGCTGACTCCAGCAACTCTGAATGGCCTCCTCACCCCTGTCACCTCACACCCACTACACTCAGAGTTTGAGCTGCTCTTGTCTGAATGTCGTTTTAGGGTCCCAAGGGCCAGCTGGAAAATATATAAGAAGTCTTTTATTCCATAATACAGGCATTAAACACTGAATGCATCAGGGAACACTTGTTATTTTATAAGATTTGCTCTCTTGTATTATTTATACAACTTATTGGCTGCCAACAGCCCATTTGCACTACTGTATATTGTATATTCTGTATTTATTTATTTTTTTAATGGTGTGCTGCGTTATGTGTATTGCATGTACTTTTGCTGAAGCCAATGACACATTTCCACTGGGGTGGATAATTAAGTCAATCTAACCTAATCTAATCTGCTCTAATGAGGGCCTGTGCATCTTTGTTTGTCCAACAAGCATTCTCCATTAGTCACCTCTTTTAAAGCATGAGTTGCCCTAGTCCATACAGATACTATAATAAAATGGTGGTTAAAATTGTGTTTGTTATTCTTGTGATGTGACAACACATCTGCTTCACCAATCAAGATTGACAGCACTACTACTACTGGAAACCCCTCAAAGTTCCTGCCTTTAGTTTTATCTCCTGAGCAGCACCAAAATTTAGTTCCAGTAACTTACTGCACATTAATTGTTTTTCTTTTCTGCAGTGGAAAAGGATGATTAGCTGATGAATGGAGCGCTGTGTGTCCTTAAGGAGAGCTGAGCTTGACAAGCTGAGCCAACAATGTCTTCAATGACTTTGCATTTCTCTTTAGCATAATATCACCTTTCAGGATACATTTATCAGTGTGAGTAATCATATAACGCCTGTTTGTTAGCAGCTTAATATTAATGCCTATCACAGAGCTGAGTTCATCTAATGCAAGCAGGGCCAAAACTATCAACGGCAACATTAAAATATTTAATATGGCAACCTGTCTGTCTTTAATGCTGTGCAGAACAATAGACTGACAATATCCTGAGACTTAGAAAATAGGACTGGGATCGTCAATATAGATTGTGAGTTATTTTTTTGGTATTCCTGTCTTCTACGCTTTTATCTACACAGCCAGAAACAGATATCAGGTTAAACATAATGTTTACTCCTCTCAACCTGTAGAGACAAGCAGTATTAAAGAAACCAGTGACATGAAGAGAAAGGGAACAGTAAACAGTTAAGTACAAGTACTACAAACACCTTTTTTTACGGGCAATCATCTACTGGCAAAGATCAATACTTAACTACAGCAAAAGGCTACACTTTACATCTACTGAAAGTAACTAGTTGTCTACAAAAACAAGGAATACCTACAGGGAACACACTGTCATGGAATAATGAAACCACCTTAAAGCATAATTACAAAAGTAAGGAAAAGGTGTGAGAACCTACACAAATAACTCATAACATAAGACCATCACATAATAATACGTATGCTGCAGCTGTGGTCTGTTGAAAAGACTCATGTGATGCGATAATTGAAATAAAGATCATAAAAATAGGGAAGGAGTAATTCAAGCACTGGATTATGTGACGATGAAGGCGAACTGTATGTTATTCGAGGAACCAACTTGTCAGAACTCTGGGTGAGACTCTGGACGCTGTCAATGTTGGAAGAGTTCTTGCACAAGTTCATTCATCGCATGCTTTTCTTTTTTATTAAGGGCAGCATTGGTTCATGGGGTTCATTGTGTGTTTTCACAGCGAAGCTTAGTAGGGTAAATTAATTCCTTTCCTTGTGGTGTGTGGGGCAGTGAGTGAAGTTAGGTTGTTATGTTGTGTCAGTTCAATCTAAGGATAGTAGTTCTTTTTTAATGGAGGGCCAAGAGTTTGCATGTTTCCTTCCAATCAAACACTACAGCAGGGAGCTCATGTATAAAAGCGTTTTTGAAATTTATAATTAAATAAGCATTTCCTGTGGCTCCTACTTGTTACTAGTGCTCTAAGAGACATTAACTAAATCGTAAGCCTCTGTAATCAGATGAGCACACCACAAATGGAATTCCATCCACTATCATTATGTTGGTGTGGGCACAGAAATCTCAGAGACAGATATCTCAAAACTTGAACAAATAAAAGCAAAAATATCTGCAAGGCTAAATGCGACAAGGGGTAAGTGAGAAAACCTGTTTGGTTGAACTGTCCCAGTAAGAGTATTGTATAAATGAGGTCCCAGGTGATTTGATTCTCCCTCTGACTGAAGCTGTCAGCCGCTGCAGTGTGCGGTTGAAGTAGAAACATGCAGACTCCTGGCTTGTGATAGTAGGCTACACCATTTAAACCCACTCTGTTAAGATTTAGTATAGCTTGGTGAGTTAGTGCCACGGCTGGCCCACAGCAGAGCAGACAGTGTTTGATATGTGAGGTTGTAAAGCTGCTGGCCTACCAACAACCCCACGCAGGAATCTGTTTAAAAAACAGCATGGCATATGGATACTGTGACTGTCTGTACGTCTCGAGATTAAATTTGTGAACAAAAATAAACAGGGACAAGGAAATAGGGCAAGTCTAAATGTGTACTGGAACTAAATGGATTAAATGTACTGTACTACGTGTCTAATGGTCTACATATTTAGTGCACAACTAAATGTAGTGAGCATTAAATGTAGGCTGAATGACAACACTTCTGCTCTGCAATAAAAAAAGGGGTTTTCTACCGTGTGAGTTTGGGCTATTACAACTAGAGTGAGGCTACCATATTTAGTAGCCATACCTCATATTTGTCTGGTCGTGTCCAAGAAGCCTAGAGAGGACAAACACAGGAAGCAAAGACAAACAGCCACACAGTGGAGCAAAGTAAGCTTTGGTACAGGATCCACACAGAATTAATGCAACTGCAGGAGATGTGCAACGATTTCACGTTTAAAAGGACCATGCCGGTGATTTTGACTGTTTTAGCTCATTGGTTACAAATACGTGCATTGCTGCCAAAACCTTTTTTCAGGACATAACACAGTGCATTTTTCTGCCTTCCAGGTAGTTTTTAATCTACATCCATTTTAAACTGGTGGGGAAATCAACATGCAGTGGCTTTGAAATTGCTTGGTGAATTAGGTAATCGATCACAGCGAACTTTGTGTCTGCTTGGTATTGTTGACGCTAAAACAAGTCTACCATGCAGCAGTAATGTGACTTTGATAAAAACTAATGCAGACATAATGGATAATGTGACAGATTACCCAATTCAAGTTTGCACATTGATTTTCATACCCTAGTGAAATAAATGGAAATCCAGGATAACACATACTAACATCTACAACAGTGCTTTGAAAAAAAAGCAGCATTAATGTATACATGACTTAAAGTCAAGAGGCTTAAACATGTATAAATACTGTTTTAGTTTTCAGAAACAAACATGTCTAAACAATGAGTAAAAACATTGATAAAGATTACAGGGGTTTACTTTCACATTGAATAAGCCTGAATTATTTTTATTACAATTATGATTAATTCTGTCATAGTTAAATTATACTACTTACACTAATTAATATTCAAAACACAGCATAAGCAATATTAAAATCCAACATCATTAAGTTCAAGGTTCTTAAAGTGAAAAGGGCTGTCACGGCGAGGTCAGGACGTTTGGTTTGGCAGTTCAACTGCATTCGGGGATTTCACAGAACTGGTCAAATTGCCAAACTGGAGGAAATTTCCTAAAGCAGCATGGGGGATTCTCAGTTGGTTATTAATTAATGTACTGTAATAAGACAGAATTTGGAGGCACACTGAGGAAAACAGGACACTGAAACTAATTATGAGAGAGCCATTACCGGTATCTAGGGACTTTTCTAATCAGCAGCTTTCTCATCATGGTATTCTGTGTTTTGATAGCTCATTCAGTTTTTATACAGAACACTTGCGGGCACCACTTATCTTCTGTTAATAACATGTACATACAGATTCTAATCTCATGGTGTATATAAGCATGTAGTGTGAATAACATCTGCTATACTTTTTACAAGTCAGTGAAATTAAAAAGAGGCAGTAGCAGCCAGTAAAATGACTGTTCTGTCATTTCACATCATTGTGAATATGTCTGTGCTCTTGTAGTCTGGCTCGTATGATGTAGAAGAAGAACGTGAATGGAGGGTGGACCGTGGCAAACAGGAAACGGACCACTGATGACTGACGATCCAGTGAAAATTAGTGACAGCTATTACCAAATGATCAGCGGGATTTTGTGATTACAGCAGCATTAAATCAAAATTGATCTGACAGTGACAGAGGGATTATGACAGGCTGTGAACGGAAGGAGATACTCTGTGACAACTGGGAGCAGTGGCGGGCAAGTCCTGTCTTGCAGGTGGAAGATAACATTCAGAAACTCAGCCAAATGCACTGTGCTGTGTGAATGCATCCACTGATTGTCATAAATGGCACTGCTAATAGGAAAAACTAGGAAATCAAACTCAGCAACCACCGGATGGAAAAAACAACATAGTGATGACATTATCTGTAGAAGAATATAAAATAAAAATGGAAAAATGGAAAATTTGTCTTGAGGGTGGTGCATATGTTTAATCAGAGCATGGATCTATTGTAGCTGAGATACATCAGCACACTGCTGATACTCTACTGTCATACTTCCTAATTCTGTGAAATGTGCCGTTATGTTTTCCTTTTTCTTGGCATGAAACCGATATGGAGACATGCCACCAGCAGAAACACTTTTTGCATGCATCTTAACATTTGGCACAACACCCAGTTCTAGAAGACTGCATTACGCTGCATTTGCATAGTCAGGTAAAAGTAATGCTTCCTCATGTAGGAAATCCCTGTTTTTGATCCATCATTGCTCACAGTGGTTTTGTGCACATTCCAAGTTTTTTTTTTATTTCAATTTATGTGGCTCATTTCACAGTGACTAATGTGCTTCAATGACTAATTCAGCTTGAAGTTGAAATGCTTTCGCTGTTTCATATACTTTCATATTTTATTGTTAATTTAAAACAATTACTCTATGATTACTGAAAGAGACAAGAGTAGTTCTCAGGGCCTGTTATTGTGTAAATATGCCAAATTTAAATCACTCCCCTGGGCAAGAATTTAAAAGTAAAAAAATGCTTACTTGGCTTGACTGCATTGAAGGCAGAAATCCCAAATAGAAAACATTCATGATACTGAGAAGGTTCTTAGGTATCTGAGCATTGAATGACAAACATCCACTGCTACTCTCTGCTTCCACAGAATTTGGTGGAAACAAAAGTGGTGCTTTCCGTCCTAAAAGGAATCTAAAAGCAAAATGGCCTAAACTTTTCATAGGTTCTGGTAATAGCAGATGGTGGAAGAAGAAAAAGTAATTACTTAAATTATGTTCAGCCCCTACAGTAAATCTGAGGAGAAACCCAGATTGTGACACAAAGCCATTACATCTATGTGAAATGTCTTATTAGCACTAAGGAGCATGGGTGGACTGTAGGGTGGCTGTTAAACATGGTAGCTTATGTGACATTAGACACTGTAATTTTTAGGAAATGTTAGATACAATGCAATGCCACAGTGTTCCAACATTTAAAATTTACCGTGCCTCACTTGGCTAAGGCACAGGAACTATGGCTGCAATGCAGGGTTTTAATCCGGCCTGTCTTCTCACTCTTTCTTGTACTTGTCACTGATTGACCTTGCTTAAAGGATCATCTATATTTACATTGTCAGACAAAAATCGTGAGTGGGCAAAAGCCAACAATGAATGAATCCTACTAAAGGGCAGTACAGACTTGAATCAAGTCTCCAAATCAAATGTATCAAGTGCAAATATGTCTGGTGAGAAATGTACACACCCACCGTGTCTGTATGTGCTCAGTCTCATCTCAGCCCGAAACTTACACCATGTTCATTCTGTTATTTTCCTCTAGACCCGTCTCCTCATATTCTTGTTCTACTTACATTCATGAACTAGAATCTTAAAGCCCTGGGATAAGTGGAAATATTTCACTCCAGCTGAAACATTTTCAACATTCAACCTTTACTTTAAATACAGTCATGCTGTGTGTAATATTTGTTTTAACATTTAACACATTGTTGGTTTTGGTCTTGGAATGAGATTTGTTGACAATAAAGAAAATACAGAATAACACCAGCCTTATTCATCCATATTCATTTTAACAATATTGCCTTCAAAAATACTACAAAGTGTCTCAACTGCGGTCTTTTGAGTACGATGTTGTTCTACCAAGGTAGAACGGTTCATTTCAAGGTGATATATTTGATTTTTTTTATGGTTAAAAAAAATGCTCTACATTGCAGCTTTGAGACATAATTCATCACACAGCTTCTGAATACAGCTGGACAGAGCCGTGAAGTAAAGTAGGCCAGTATGGCCCAAATTTTGTGCAACTGAGTCCCTTCGTGTCCTTTGGGAGAAAACAGGACAGGTGCTTTCACTGCATGTACCGCATGTGTCTCCAAGAATAGTACACCTATTGTTACATGCATATATAATTTGTAACATTCACACAACTACTGTGTTTGACAATTTTGCTGCGAGAGAGTGCACTAGGGAACACGCAACTGAGAGAGTGGTTGAGCATCAAAACCGAAACTAGAAGCCATGCCCTTTAACTTTGTTTGCTCTGTATTTCATAATGGTTACTCACTACATCAAAAAACACATACAGACCTCTCAGTAATACTCATATAGTGGCTTCACACAGATTAGATGTAATGCTGAATGCTTAATGGAGATGATGATTACCTCAAGTATAATGACTTACTTTAATCACAAATTAGTATATTGGGCGTGATAGGGAGTGATAAAAAATGCAGCTCAGACTGAGTATTACCACATTAATAGCCTTTGATAGCCTTAAACTTATATTATTATTATTATTATTATTATTATTATTATTCATCAATCATACAATTTCCTTGCAGCCTGGTGGCAAATTTTAGTACGAGTACCAGTCCATAACCCAGGCAAATGGAAACTCTGCAAGGGAAATACACAGTACCTAACTTCCATTATTATCATAATATGAAAATGTACTATCATTTATGCAGTATCTAATGCAAGCTGAAGCACTAACCAATGTATGAGGTATCCACAAACCTGATAGAGGCAGCAAGGTAATTATCGTAATACAGCTTACTGCATTCACAGCAGAAAATTACCCCTCTGAAGTGACTAATCCGGCTACTGCTCACATGATGCATGTTGTCAGAATAGACCGTTAAGATGGATTTTTCAAAATTATACCAATTTAATGAGCTGATAAGAACATAACAATAGACTCGGGATGAGATTCTCTCTTGAGGCTGCTGACTGCCAACACGCTGTGACCACTGTGATGGGAGAAAATGCACAAGTACGGTATTCATAGCTCACGCGTCTTAAGAAGCCTTTTACTATGTTCTATAGCAGTATCTTTAATCCAGTGTTATCTCCAGGGCTCCCGAAGGACATGAGGAGAAAATCGAAGAGGTACTCCGAAGCATGACAAAGATACATAACCTTTATGTGGCTTCTTTACTCTTATATCATGTTCATCCTGATGAAAAGTGCCCACTCATTTCCAAAGTGGATAATCACAGCAGCCTGCCGGAGTAGCATAACTGAGCCCAAATCAATCTGATTTTGAGATATAGGGAGACTCAAGGCATCTGGCTTTTAACACAGTAATAATTAAGCTAATTTCACTGAAATCATTTTCAAACTCATCCTTACTTAATTTTCTGTGAATTTCCAATGAGCACTTTTCATAGTAATTTCACAAAAAGATTCCCTTTTAAATGCTAATGATTAATAGGCAGTGAAGTGGAGTGTTACATATACTCTTAACAGCGATGGGGAATATCATGCCACGGACTGCCTGGAAATTGGTTTTGGTGGCAATCTGCACACTCTGCCCTCCAGCATTCATGACGGAAAAGTACAAAATCATTAGTGCAATTCCAGCAGTGTTGGAGAAGGCTGCCAAAACTTTAGAGACATGGTAGAATCCAAACTTTACTGTTTAAAGGGCAAATTCAGGTGTCAATACAAGATCTGATATCACGTTTTGAGTGTATGAAGCAGCAAGCAGCTTGAGCTAATTGGCCAACTGATTGGCTATTAATGACCTTACATGGGAGGTGGAATAAGTTAAATAAATGGCAATTTTGTAGAGGTTTGTTCAATAACAGGAATTCCTCAAGGAGTCCACATACATATGATGGGTTAACAGGGTCTGCATAGTCTGACAGTCAGTTTATTCAAGGTTTTGACCTATTGAACCCTTCAGGAATATATTAAACATGACAGATTTTTTTCACTGGAATCTGGATAAATTTGAATGTGGATACACGTTTTCTATTTTCCTACCAATATAGTTCAGTATGAAAAAGTTTAGAAATATATAATAGAGTTCTGTGAAATTTTCTTAAATTCTATTCCCAAAGGTACTGGTCTGTTAGAAGGACTTCTGCTGTGATTTAATAATATCGAGAGTGGTTTTCAATATCAGCCAAGACTCAGTAGAGGGTCTAATGCATAAAGCCTTTCTCATAAGGACATGAAAATTCACCTGGATCGTAAAAATCATGAGTGTGTTTAAACGAGCGGACCGTTGTGGCTGAAAGTGGCATCGTCCACCTTTGCTAAAAAGAAATATAACAAATCAGTACCTGCTCTCCTTCAGCGAATACTCTGTTCTCAAAACTCCAGGAGATGGTGGGTGTGGGGTCGCCCGAGGCCTCACAGGTCACGGTGACTTGTTCGTCAAACTCTGAGGCAGTCTGGTTATTCAGGTAGGTAATCTTGGGTTGCACTAGAAACGAGACAAAAAAATTGTAATTGAAATATTATTATCAGAATACTTTTCCACTGGTAAGGACATTTCAAAAATGTTCACACAAGAGGTTTTGCTTGTTGCGGTCTACTTCTAATATCTGTAGCTGAAAGCACACCAAGTTTATAAAGTGACACTTTCTCACATAAAGTTGTTATGGTTATCTGGCCACTTGATGAATGTAAATTCAATTATTTATTCCCTTTGTGTTCCCTGTGCTCTCTTTTGGTCTTTACCAACTCCTGAGGAAAAATCTTTTGCTGCTAGATGTTCGACTTACTCTGCTCGTTTAACAACAATGTCTGTTGTTTAGTGCTGGGCAGGTAGTGGTTTCAACAGAGCCTGCTGCTGCTGGAAATTAGGTTAATTATGGTGGTTGTGGTCCGTAAAGCCAAAACAATAAGCTATAAGAGGCTAAAAAGCTCATCAGAGCTGCTGCAGAGTTGGCTGATAATTCTCTATGGTTTTCATCAACATGAGTGACATGTTGCACATGATAAATAGTCATTTGAACCAATTTTTCTAAATATTTATTAGTGCAGCTTTAAGTAGCTGTTAGATATTGTTAGCACTACTGTACTAAAGTATACAGACAGGCTTCATTAGAGTTGTGGTTTCATACCCCATTGACCTATAATAGAGCTGCAAGCACATGATTACATAAGGCTGGTACAAATTTCCTCATAAAGAGAAACTCTAGTGTGATATCTTTCAGTGTCCTAAGGGGTGGCTTAATTAGTTTTCAATAGGACAAGCTTTTCTTTAAACTGTATGCTTCACGCTGTGTAACCCTGCACCCAGCCTGAAAAAGCTGCACAGAAGTGTACAGCAAATGTCAATAAGTACAAAAGAAAAGGCCAGAGAGAGAAAAAGAGCCGGCGTTCTTTATGCCGTCGTAAGCAAATGGAGTTATTCTCTTACCAAACACGTTAAGGCTGACTTCCTCGGTTTTCTGTCCTGCCTTGTTCTTGGCGATGCAAGTGTATTCTCCTTCATCCACTTTAATGACATCATTTACTACCAATTCTGAACCATCCTCGTTCAGCCTGTACTTATCACCCGTCACAAGGATAACGTTGTTACTGTAGCAGAGAGAAAAAGAAGAAACAGACACATCAGAAATGTTTGCTTACACAACTTGAAGGGCCTACAGTAACTTTCTGTTCCTGGTTGTATCTCAGGAAGAGAGCAGCTGGTGTCTACAACAAAGGCAGGGAGACCAAAAAAGCTGCCCTGTACTGTACGACTCTGAGAACATCTCCACAGCTTTTGTTTGCCTCAGCTTTCCTTTAGCCCAGTACATCTGTGATTTTAAGAAGGCCATACACCAATTTGATGATGATGCATCTATTTTGCTTTTTGAATCGTCCTTCACTCTTTAGAACCAGAAGTCTTTACTATAGGTCAAAATCCTGTTTGTGTAGAATTTAATATTTGTATGCCTGGAGTAGCAGCCTTCCTGATGCATTTTGCTGGCAGACAGTGAGTGACAAATAAAAAAATAGTGCTTTACCCCTCTGTTTTTTCACTGCCTCACCCATCTGTCCTCCATACAACCTCACTGTCTTTCTCAGCTCTCTTCTGGCCAGAACAGACACCCACACAGCAGCTTTGCTGCATGGATGATAGCTGTGAGCAGCGTAAGAATGTTCAATAGTCATATTCACTAACATCTCCGCAAAAAAGCCTTATTCAAAGACTCCTCTGCACAGCGGTGGTGCCGCTGCGTGACAGCCTTAAATGATGCACCATTAATATGAAAGTACATTGAGCAAACAGCTGTATCAAGGGGAAATGAATGTTGGTTATTCGTACTTGTCAAAACTGTGGTGGTGGTGGTGGTGATAAAGCGTCGACAATTCATACTGAATAAAAATCCTTGACATATACTATACCAGCTGATAGTAAATACATTACTAGGTGTGTGTGTAAGGTCAATAATAATTTCGTAGAAGATACAAGTTACTTTAAATCTAGAGATACTGGGGTTGTAGCTAAATTTGGGTTTTACTGTATTTTGGATTTAGTGTCAGCTTCAGGTGCTTTTATTGAAACATATTTTTACTTGTTTATGTTAAATGTAATTTGCTTGAAAGAAGCACCACTCTATAAAACCATTGTAGGATTGGGACGGGATTGTTTTTGAGTTCAACAACACCAAGATCGTCGTGATTCTTGACCGGTGAAATGATCAGCTTATGCTCAGATTAGTTATCAATCAAGACCTCCAGTATTTAGGACAAGTAGCTTGTGAAAAAACATGTTCACATTTACCTCCATAGCAGCCATGAGAATCATGTCTGTCAGGAACAATGGTGGAAGTGGTGTGACATTGGTGTAGAGCCTCATACTGAGGACGCTGGCGTGGGTGGATAGATCAATGCGCTGTGCAACTTTGACAATGGTGACAGGCAATGAAAACAATGTCATCCTGTCAATATCAACCCAACATGTGGTTTGAGATTTGAGAATTTGTTGTTTAGTTTTGAAATGATGCTGGTTGCTTGATTCAAAAAACATTTATAAATGTTATTCTTATTTCTTACTCTAATTCTGATTTTTTCTCATTTTTGATTGACAAAGCTAAGGGAATACACATCTGCACTTGGAGTTATAACTTTACATAGAATGCATTAAAATGTATGAAAAGCCATATACAGTAGATCTTTGCAAATAACCTCTATGATGTTACAGTTCTAACAATTCCACCAGAATTGTTATGATGTTGGGATCAAGCGTTTGTTTTTGTGCATTTATGATTTTGTATAAAATTGTTCTACATCATCTTCATCCAACTTTATTTTACTAGGCCGTTTCCACCTGTTTGGCAGATTAACTCTGAACTGTCTTTTTAAAAAAGATTGTGCTGCCTTGATGTATGCCCCCAGTATTTTTGTCTACCTTGTCTTTAAAGTTTTTGTTTGGGTGACACAAGACGGTTCACTCAGCACCATGCATATCGTGTTCTAATTAAATCTTCTTCAAATCTTTGCTTAACTTAATGCTTCATTTTTGTCACAGCTCAGATCTACCCCTGATCATACACTCTAAAATAGGCCAGTGACATCAGTGGATGACGTACAATGTCCAGGTGACTGTGGGCTCAGGGAAGCCGTCTGCATCACAGGCCAACAAAGCCGAGCTGCCGATGTCTGCTGTAGTGTTGACGTCTGACTGTCTGGCACGGATGGTGGGCAGCACTGAAAAAGAGATGACAAAATATGATACAAGATAATTAATGAGTACATGCAGCAAGTGTTTATAAATTCTGAGGAGGTAATCTGAGGGGGCTCCATCAGATATATAGATTCAAACTAATAATTTGTGACATTTGTAGGAGAATTATTCCCACCTATCAGGATCCACATACAGTAGGACAGTAGTGGTTGTTGACAGTTCAAACTTTTACCGACCCAGTGTCTAATACTGGTGGTCATTCCTGGAAAATGTTATTTGTGCTGGATAGTACAAAGAACAAAGAAACGAGCGCCACATACAGAAACTTTAATTCACTGATTTCCTGCGGAAGATTTGCCGAGCACTTTGCAGAGCAAACCTGTCTCATTGTAGACATACATACATTTTAAACATAATGGACTCTATACGAAGCCTTCCAGCTCAACATGGAAAGAGTTCAACCTGCCCATTACATTTTGGTGTTTTGTATGCACAAACAGATACTTTGGCTTACGTTGTTGCCAAAGGAAAGATTCAGGGTCATCATTAATGCACCTTACTATGTTGAGCAACAACTCCTTTATGAGCGACAGGGCAGGCAGGGAGCACGAAGTGAAAGGGATGCAGTGCTTACCATTTACTACGACCTTGATTATCCTGAAGTCAATTTCTCCTCTGGCCATGACACGAGCCTCACAGGTGTACATGCCCTCATCTATCTTCTTGATGCCGCGGATCTGCAGGTGGCCATTATCCATGATCTTGAATCGCACTAAAACAGAAAAGGAAAACAGAGAACAGTAATTTATCACATACAGTATTCAAGATTACTAAGATTATCCTGTCACAATAAAACAGTACATTCATTGTACTGGTGTACTTTCTATATGCTTTTTTGTTTGCTTTAGTATCGGTTTGCAACATTGTTGAAAGAACACATTTAATTCTTAATCTCCAGGCAAATTATGTAAAATTATGTAGAAGCCACAAGAAGTTAAAATTAGAAATGAATTCTTGTCATTGGCTCACAAAGATCAAAAATCAAAAAGCAACTAGATTTAACCATGTTTGATTTCTTTGAATCTAAAAAAAATCTGACAATTCTGTACATACAGTAAAATCAAGTAAATGTTCAAGAGGAACATTTAAGAACTGAAATACTAAAATGCTCAGACAGGACATTGTAGCAACATTAAAAAGTCCAAATTATCCCTGGTAATCAAGTGGTTGGAAGAATGCAGAGAGCACTGGCTACCAGACGTATTTCAGCAGTGTTTGACAACCATCACAGAGCCTGACAAACAGTTGCACCTTTAATTAAACCGTCCACAAACACACAGTAACTGAGTGAGCTGTTTTAACTGAAACCAGGTGTTGCTTCTCACACATTTCTGGTGGAAAGCATCCAGCACATTATTCAGTTCCAGGGCTCTGACAACATCTGATTTAAGAGCCTTAAGACAAGCATCTGCGTCATAGTTGTTTGTTCTTGATGCATCCTTATTTGGAAAACTAAATGAGTCATGTATGACCGAGCAGAGCGTACTTTAAAACTCACTGGATTCAAAATGGTGGCTATTCAGGGTTCACTTGTTAAGCGTAACTTTCAAGGGCCCAGTTCATTCCTTATTGTCAGCTCCTGTGCAGTAGTCCAGTGCAGTCTAAATTTCCATGTTAATGAGTTGGTACAAGATTTGGATTTCTGCAAATATTTAATAGAGAAGCTCACTGTGTAAACTAAAGAAAGCCTGTGTGCTATAAAATCACTTGATCCATATAACGATGTACTGAGTGCTAGAAGGGATGTTGGCTTAGTGAACATTTTCTCCCTGTTTTTATTTAAGATTTGTGCACTTTATTGCTCAAACAATTCCACCTGAACTACTGTCACCATAGCTACCTGCCAGTTATGATTAACTAATCACATTTACTGAACCTAAATGCAATTATGAAGTTACTGAAGTATTTCAATTGTACTTTTCCCTTCAACTCGACTAAATGGACAAAGCTGACCCTGATTGGCTAATTACACTACTTCACTCAGGGGTGAATTATGTTCCTGAGTTCCAAAATATTGTTGATGTTTTCTGCTTCCTGTCTGCATGCACATGGAAATGAGAAACCCCCATGTACAGAATTGGGAATGAAATATTCTGTGTAAAAGTAGCAGAAAATTCAAACTGTACATTTCGTTAACCAGCTCTTAAATCATGTTACATTGACACATATTACAATGACAAAATTGTGATGGGAGGTTTAACAATGCAACATGCAGCACATAGTTAGGTCAACTGCTGCTCTGAGGAAAATTGCATAAGCAGTTTTCAGTGTTGGTTACAATTAGTGGTTTTTCCAGTGAAAAACACATTCCTTGACCAAACTCCAAGAATAAAGGCGGGCTTAGCACAACACTGTGGTGACTCCAGGCTCTCCAGCGGTCACCAAAGGAGGGGTTACTGTAAGGTT
This sequence comes from Lateolabrax maculatus, assembly GCA_031216445.1. Taxonomy (NCBI): domain Eukaryota; kingdom Metazoa; phylum Chordata; class Actinopteri; order Acropomatiformes; family Lateolabracidae; genus Lateolabrax; species Lateolabrax maculatus. The sequence continues at coordinate 3,909,005 of CM062197.1, forward strand.
AAAATAGGCCCAGTCCAAGTGTAAAACAAAAGCCGCTCTGCTGCCTCATCTCCACCTCAGTCCTCACACAGCAGATTTAAGTTTTAGTTGATCTCTCTGAGGCAGAGCTGCTCTGGTCCAGTGTTGTTAATGTTCCCTGCTGCCTGAAGCAGCCAGGCGAAATCATTCACAAAAATTGTACATGAATATATCTATTACACCATTCAGGCACCCCTCATCTTATTGGCAGCAGGGGCCAAACGCTGAAAGGTTTGTAACTCGTTCTTAGAACTTGTGAGGTAGAGTCAGAACAGCAAAATGTATGAACATATATCAAAATGTCCATAAAAAGCTCTCTGTTTCCCCCTGAAGGACCATTCAAAACATGGGATCTCCACAACAGAGCATAACACCTTAGTTCTGTGTCACGCTTCATAGCTCCAAAGCATTTTTACTGGCAAAGCAAGAATTGTTTAGAATATAGGGATCAACAGTAGAGCATAATGCAGGAGCGGTTTGAGAAGTTTCTATAGGTCTTTTGATGATTTTGTTTTGTTCTGTTGTGTTTTTTTTCTGCCGTGGCTCAACATTAGAATCCATGGTAACGGCTGCAAAATCGAAGCAGATTACAGCTTCCGTCTTCTGTTAGGGAGCAACTTTTTCAAAACCTCCTTTCAAGCCTACAGGCAGTCAGTATTTGATGTACTCAAAAGAAAGATTTTCAGTGGAGTATAGAACAGTGACAACAATGAGCAAACTTGGCAATCCAACGATGGGGAGAGGACTACACCCAACTGTGAGCTGTCAAAAACACTTCTACCACGTACAGTATGTGCTCACAAAACCCTAAATAATGTGTAAAAAGAAGTCAGGATAAATCTGGTAAAAATATATATTAAGAAAATATAAAATGTGTTCTTTTTTCGTAAGTGACAGCAGTGACAAACATAATTCACTGTTAGCTCTGCTCTTACCCTTCCACTTTTTTATTCATTTTTTTTCTGATAATTCCAGCCTCCAGAGTAATTTTCCCTCTTTTTGGGTAACTTAAAGTCCAATCTGCCCTCAGACATCTTTTCTAGTGACAATAACCACTTCTTCCATGGCCAAAAAATACAATTTTCATGTTCATGCATCATCTGAGGTCTAAAACTTGCCCACTGAAAATGCATGGCTTTGTTCATAGATGATGGGCTGGAGGAGAAGGAGATGAGGAAGAGTGTGGCAAATTGATTGGAAAGCATGAACTGGCAGACAGCACTGGCGGGAAGGTACGGTGACTGCTCAGGGAGTCAGGGGGATGGGATGGGATGGGATGGCAGGCTGTAGGTGAGAAAAGTAGCTCAAGCATTGGAACGTTTATATTTGGACTGGCTCACCGTCTTTGGCAACCTGGATCTTGGCGCCCTTGTGCTTCCAAATGATGGTCGCTGGCGGTGAACTGACCACATCGCAGACTATATCAGCGTCATCGCCTTCATTGAACTCCTGCGGGCTGGGGGCAGTTTCGAAGGTGATCTTTTCTGTAGGGAGATGTGAAAAACACACATTACACATATCTATAAATATCTTAACGTCAAAAAGGTGAAACTCTCCTGTGGCATATTTTTGCTTTAAAAAAATATAACAGTTAATTAGCAGTGTAACAAGGCACCCTACAGTTGAGCTTCTGCTTCTCTAATATATATTTTGTTGATTTAATTTATATATAATCACAGATGGTATAGGCTAGGATAGTTCAAAGACTCCTAGTTCACGTTAAGACAGACACCAGGACTGTGTGGAAAAGACAGCGCCGTTGACAAGGTGGGTACGCCGACGCAGAGGGCACCATCAAGAAATACAGGATTGTCGGGCAAAAAAGGTTTAACCTGGCTCAGCTTTTTTTTTGGCCAATCAAACACGTGCGAGCCTGCGTTCCTGGTAGATTACTTTGTAACCTTGAATTTCTACTGTTCCTCGTAATATTACATTTCACTCCAGTTTTGAAAAAAAAAAAAAAAAACACATGAGACTTACGGAAGATCTTCACTTGGACTGTGGCCTGGGCCTCCTTGTCTCCGTTCTTTGCCACACACTTGTAGATGCCGGCACTGTCCACGTTGGCGTGGTATATGGTGAGGGTGGACGTGGTTTCATCGCTGCGGCTCACAAAAATGTCTTGCCTGTTGAGGAGGATTTTTTCCCCACTGGGGGCGTACCAGTCTATGTCTTTAGCATCTCCAACCACTGAAAAACAGAACATGAAGAATGAGGCAAGGAAGCACAGTGTACAGGTTTGTTATTGAAAAAAGTGGAATTTTGTTCTGTAATTGCCGTAACAATTATGGATTACCCTATCTAAGCCTCCTGCTTTGTTGGATATTTGTATTGTATTTGAACTTCCAGCATTATTTGTATATAACTTGGCAGCTGTTTTCACCTGTTCAGAGTACATTACTTGTTCATACTTGTATAATATTCGTTCATATTATATATAATATAATAGATGTACAACTACTTTAACAAGTTAAGGGAAGACTTTGTGTACTGTGCACTGCCCACATGGTATTCTGTGAATTAATATGTGAAAAAGAAAGATGAAAATCATTATTGCTTCTACAATTCAAAAAAAGCTAATATCTACACTTCATACATTAAGAATTATTGGTGTGACAATGGCTTGGAAACATTATTGTTAAATCAAAGCCCATCTCCCTACAGTACATGTCTTTTCAAGATCAAACTAAATTTCCAAACTAAAACATAAAAAAGAATGGTATAAATAATTTCTATTTGCTCAGTGGGACAGAAGATTATTCAGTAGGAGGCAACTTTCACTGAAGGAAAAATCAAACATCTTTTCCACTTCATTCATTTTTTATAAAGACGAGTGCAAGCTGAGATATTTTTTTGTTTCCCTGAAACATATTAAGGTCATCTCATTTCTTAAGGAACACAGAAGGCCCTAAATGCATCTGACATCCTTTCCAAGTGGAGAATTGCAGTTCAAGTTGAAGCCACAATCACTCATGGAACTAAAAAGAAAAATCACTTAGTAAAATAAAAAAATAAAGTCAAGGCTTCATATTCCACATGCACAAAGAAGTTTTACTTTTTGTGTCTTCATCTTACAGAAAGTTTTCTGCATGTAGCTGTGTAGCAACAGGTCAGTAATCAACTGGTTACGCAAACTATAGAAAACTTATTTTCTTACTTCTTTCTAGCAGCATCTATTCATGCAGATAGTTTTGAGGTTACTGGCTTATGATCTGAGATGTCCACCTCTGAGATTTCTACCTCGATTCAGTACAGTAAAGGTGTAATGGTAGAGGGGGAATTTTGCTTGTGGTGCTTAAAAGTTACATTTAACTAAATCAACAGCATGTATTTCCAGAGAATGAAAAACACATGATGCTGCTGATTTTTTTAAGTGTAATGATTCATTGCTTTGAGAAACTTCCAGTCACCTTTACTGTATTGGAGTGGAGGCACAATTACACATGTTTCAAAACCTGGACAGATAAGACCACAACTATCAGCGTAGCTGGATACCACTTTGTTTTGCAAAAAATGGGGTGAACAGAGCCGTTAATTTACAGGCTCTCCAGCCAGAGTTTTATAATGGCTATGACCCCCTGACTGGCATGACTGTATTCATGTACCACATAATCCATAATGCCAGACAGCTGATCCGCCAAATGCAAATACCACCTGTATCTCAGACAAGATGACAATTGCACATTTAACACTGAAAAGACAGAAAGTCTAAGACCTCTCTCTCATTATCTCTTCAGACTGCACCTCTCTCCCACGTCTTCTAAGCCCTGTTCCTTGCCCGACTGTGATCTCAACTTCCCACTACCTCCTCAGAATAAACTGCTCAATCAATTTATCCTTGTCTTTCTTTTTAGCACTGACTTGTCTTTTATCTAGAATTCCCTATAGCATATTCACAAGTACACCAGTCTCATTAGTTAAACTGACTTGTATCCCTTCTATCAAATTATGTCAATTAGTACTGCCAATATTGTTTTATGAGGTGTCATTTGCATGAAGCTGTGCTGTATGAGGTCTGTGTGAGATCAGGCTTACCTTCGCAGAGGAAAAATTTGGACTCTCCTACGCTGATCTCTCCTTGTGTTGGAGTGATTTGCACCTGGATGGCGGCTGGGCAAAGAAAAAGAAGATAGAACAAAATATACATTAGACTCTGGTTCCAGTAAGAGGAATGGCAACACAGGGGCAAAGCACAAAAAGGCAAGGCTCAAAACCAAATTGCTTTGCCTGCTCAAAGGAACAACAATTTTTCAGGCATACCCTCGATGAATGAAACTCTGGGATGAAATTTTCATGCTCACTAGAGTGCAACATCTCCATGTGCAGATGGGTTATGAGTCTAGATTTTCTATAAGGACCTTGTTGAACTGACAGATTGTTATTGGGCTCACTTGTTGAGGATATGTTGTTTTTCATATTTTCAGGTGGCAGATTTTTTACCTTTTGGGACTTTTGGGAAATGGCTAAATGCAGCTTTAAACAGAGATATCAAATACACAACAATAATACATATTTTTTATTTTAACATTTATGTCTACACGAATGAAATGAGCTGAAACCCATACTGCTGAGCATGGCTGGATTTTTAGTAATTCGTGTTATCATACATTTTGAAGGTTTTCTTATTTCTTTCGTACCTTTATGTCCTAGTCAGGGTCCACTTAACATCTATCCTGAATATAAAACTTAATGTCAATAGTGCAAGTTACCTCTGCAGTGCCAGTAAAAAAAAAAAAAGAACAGAGATGATGGATGATGGCACTCCATGGCTATTTACAGTATATGAAGCTATACCTTTTGCTTTCAGACTTCCAAGGTGTAAGCTGTTACTGAATCTTGTGCCTGTGACCCTGTGACAATCAACTATCTGACACTTGACAAAGACAAGGCTTGCAGTAGGCACCTCATGACAGTATTAAATTGAAAGGAAAAGAAAAGGGCACAGTGCAGAAGGATAACAACTGTGTGGCAAATTAAATGACTACAGAAAATAATGAAGTTCTCAAGACAAAAAAAAGGAATTAGGTATTTCGGGTGATATACATTTTCAATTAGTTTGGGGTAAGATGATCTGCAGACCTCAGCAGCAATCTTAAGTATATTCAGTATCACTATCTAAAGATTCATGAGTGTTTATATAAGCCGCCCGACTGAGTCACTCCGGGGTGCACTCGCACTCGTTTTCCCCATCCCTGCTTCTCCTGGCAGATGATTAAGAAGGCATAATGCCATAAATCAAAGAATATCCTTTTCCTGAGACTCTAATGCACTTCATCTCTCAGCATCAGCCAAAGCTACAGTGACACAGATGAGTTTTAGAAGAGCGCAGAGAAACACCTGGTGTTTTTTTTTCCTTCCTGTGTGCTAACAAATTAAAATAATTAAAACTCTTGCATATTCAATGAAGACTGTTAAAAGGCGTAATCATTTTCAAAGGTTTCATTCAGGAAATCAGCAGTAGCACGTGTGCACCAGAATGACAGGATATTTGAGGATTTTCACATGCAACATGTTTTAATTTAAGACTTCTATCTTCAGTGATGTGCAGCATGGGAGACTGCGAAGCAGAAACGCCACTGAATCGTGATCCGGAGCTCGACAGAGAAATCCCGCTGAGCCTTCAGCATGTCGCCACTTCACACAAATGAGTGAGTCAGCCTCAGCCCAGTTCTCACTCGGAGATTCACTGGAAGGGTTTGCAAGGACTCGCCATTCAAAGACAGGTAGCCGAGTATCACCGAAGCACAATGAGACGTTTGGGTCTCATAATCAACAATGTCATAGCAGGAGAATCTTATTTTCCCATACACACCAGATAATGTAAAAAAGCCATCGTTGGTATGCAGCGAAGCTGAAACTCATAATACATATTAGAACTGCATGGATGTACACAATAAGCTTTTGTGTTCATGTAGAAGCTTTTAGTGTGTTGCATTGTTTACTTGTGCTTATGTTTGGCAAACTGGAAGCTCTCAAGGACGTCTTCCCCACGTGGATATAGCCTAATTTGTAATTCTTTAAAGGTGCAGTCAGTAATTCTAATCCAATACACTTTTTGTCAAATTCAGCAAATATCTCCTCACGGTCCACTCGAAGTCCGTTCTGTGTGCACGCTGAAAAAAAGAATCCGGTGTTCGTACACAGCCCTGTAAACGATGCTTTCAAAGTAGCACTGAAATTAAGTGTCGATTCGTCAACCCATTCTCATTCCCAGGTCGTCAAACACCAACGCTTTGTCGTACGGTATTGGCGGTATAACGGCATGACACTACCTCCACCTTCACCTCTGAGAGAAGACACTCCGACAGGCTGCTTGCAAGGAAATAATGAACATAAGTGAAGCATTTGAACGGACAACAAAGGCTGGTCAAGGGCATCGAATATTGATTTCATTAAACTATTCAAGGAGAATAATATATCTCTCGTGGCGTAGTCAAGAAGTCATACAAATATTGATTTGCAGTAAAACACTGCCTCTACCACATACAGTAAATGACCTGGGCTTTGTTCTGGGCTAGCATGCAAGCTCTAGAGGCATGGAAAACCACTACCCACAGTATGTTTGCTTTTACAGGCTGGAGGTAGATACAAAGAAAACACCATATCCATTTCCTTCCCTCATCTAGTAAGATCACAGATACCATGCTGCAGACCCAACCATGCCTCCTAAGACTAAGACAACTGGCCAAAAATCAACTGATCATATCTGCAACACTAAAGCCAACAAAAAAGGAGTTCGGGTGGTGTGGGAAAGATAGTTATTCCCAGAGCCATTTTCTCAGTGTAAGCCTCTAAATGGCCTCTTGTGCAGTGTCTCCAGGATGAAGTGGTGTTGAGTCTCATGCGTCAAGCAAAAGTGTGACTGTGTCTTCTGCTGAGAGCATAATGCGAGTTGAAAGATCAAGGTGTTAAAATTACGTTGCAAGGTTTAGTTACTGAACAGATCCAAAACAACACTTTTTCTTTAAAATCCTTGTTCTTCATCTGAAACAGGATTTCTCCTGTTCAGATAAAGCTTGAACAGGTCAGCTCATTCATTCCTGTTCAAATTACACTCTTATAAAACACTCATTTTCTCCTTTTACCTTTGCCAAATTCATATAAATTCAATTTGGGTAGGATAGTTTGATACCACTGTTTCATCTGAATGAATCATACACGACAGTATATCCGAATAAATGCCAGGGAGTCATAAAATTTGGTCATAACTTCTTACCAATATGGTAAGAGACCATGATAGTGTTTATAAAGCATCATAGACAGAAAAAAGTGAATGGACAGGAACCAGTGACATTTATAAAAGATGCTACTGCTTGGGAAATGTCTTTGAACCAATTTTGTGCTACAGGAAATACAAAAGTTTTTGAAAGGATTAAAAATTACAAAGATTAAAAAACTATTATAGAGAACAACAAAGAGTGATATTCAAATTCCATGGAGGACAAGTTCCATCAAAATCACAACCATCTCAAAACCCAATTACCCCAAATGCAGAGCTCACACTCAGTGTAATGAAATGACAAAACAGAATTGGTTCAGTCATAAACATACAGGTAAAACCATTCAAGTGAGAGGAGTAATTGTCCACATGGAAAAGAATATGTGGCAAAAACAAGAGAACAAAGTATTCTATGTAACAAAAAGACTTACTCAGTAACAGCACATTTTTAAAGAAATGAAACGTCCAGTCTTTTTCTTTAAATATAAAAGAAATTAAAAGTTATTTGGTATCGAAGAGATGGCGATTTTGAAAAGCTTCTTAAACTGCAGCTGTTGGGAATTTTCAGATTAAGGAGACGTCAGGTGAGGAAATTATACTGTTTGAGGTAAAAAGGCAATAAAGGTACTGTCGTGCAAATCCTTAGCGCAATTTGCGTCAAAATGAATTTGCCTTGGAGTCGTATCTCAGTCAAATCTGAACACACAGACATGAAACACATATTTTTGGATTTAGTGTGACTTACACTTTGTAAGGATGCCATTATGTACGTACTGTACTGTTCAGTACTTGTCTGAGAATCATCCTTTGTTAAGTTTTCTTTAGTACCAAAGTAATCCATGGGTAAAATGCAAACAGAAACTGCTTATAGCTTTTCTGGCATACTTTCAATTGTGCCAGTTTGCCAAAATGTTACCAGATATAGACTAAATATAGGCTTTGGGAACCATAGTTCCAAAACTTAGAGCATGGTTATCCCCTAAATTGAAGTAAGACAAAGAATAACAATAGGAGTAATAAAATCCATCAATATCAACTTTTCATGTTGCACTATAAACATGTTTTGACATTGTACTGCGGGTGTCAGACTTTGAGAACACTTGATCTAGACCAACATTTAAAAAAATCTGTGAGATTGCTTGGTACACTATGCCCCCCAGAAAAAATACAAGGCAAAGTCATGTTCACAGTGATCTGGGTGACCCCAGTGCGAAGACATTTAAAACAAAAATATACTCTCGGGAGAATGTGGAGTTCGATTTCATGTCCTCCTGACTGCCAGAGAAGGTGCTCTGGATTTGAATGCATACTTTCAAGATGCAAAGGGGGGGGAACCAAACTAAACTGTAGCGCTTTTGTAGAGTGATAGGGCAATTCATGTAGGAGAAATGTGTTTTTACTGTGTTGACAAAAAAAGGATAAAATGGCGATTCAACCTTTTTTGATGACAGACAGGTATAAGTTTGATTTAATTTTTTTTTTATATAAAAATGCTATTTTGAAATAAGGGTTGCAATATTGCATTGTATCTGCATCTACTGTAATACGAATTCATACTGCCAGTTGTGTGACTTGTTAAATTTGGATGGATTTGTATTTGTATTGATGCTTTAAAAATTGTAATTTGTTTCCAATATCCTTAAACATGCAAAAACACCAGTATAATCCTTTAAAGTTTTCATCATTGCACTGAAATTAAGAAAGACCTGACCTAAATCAAATTAATAAAAAGGTAAAATAAGAAGCCTAGAAGCAAAAGAGATTTGGGGGAAGGTGTAGATGAATGGGATGGACACAAAGAAGTGCTTGGCATTGTGAGGAGACAGCTTGGATAAAAGATGAGGCTATCTGTTCCCTGACGTGTCCATTCATGACACCAATCTAATATGAATCCACTGAGCCTGTCCCTCACTTTCAGTCCCCTCTAAAGACTCATAAACCTCTCTGTCTACTCTCAAGAGTCCGTCTTTTCTCTTCATTTCACCACTTAGACACCTACAGTCATCACCCTGCTCCTCAACAAACAGCACTTCTACTATCATTCAGATCAGCATGTTTTCAGAGATGAAGGTAATTTGTGGGTATGTGGGGGAGAAAAATCTGTAAATCACTGTAAATCTAGACGAGAGAAAAAAAAAAAACACCAGCCTCGTTCTGTAACTGCAGAAAGCCGCTGGATATTTTTCATGGCTGCGTGCTCTCAACACATTTGGCAGCAACACTGATCTATTCAAAACATCCTAATTCCTACAGTAATGTTAATCTGTGGCAACTAATATTTTTTAAGAGAAACATATTCTGAATTAAGATCAGAGCTGTAGATGTGAGACTTGACTCGAGTCAGCTTTAAGTCACAAAAGTGTGTTAAACAAAAGTATTTATAACAGTTGGCCAGATTATTAAATCTGACCTATTTGGGGTGAGTTTACTAGTTAGCTATGTAAACATATGGCGAGTCTTAGCCATATATTTCTGTCTGCACAGCAGCTTTGCCTCCAATCTGCCTTTTCTCCCTGTAGACTTTCAGTGCCATGTCCAAGGTATTTCCAGTTTCTGAGGGGCTCACAACTGTAGAACCAGATATGACAGTTTCCACCATCAAACCTTTGTGCAACCAAAAAAAAGACAGGTTGTTCCCTGAAACAATCCACACAGGCAATTACAGACCACAGCAACCCAAGACAGCAGTAGTTATTTTACTGCATCCACATGGAGGATGGCATCCCATAGTGTTTACCAGCAGTAACTCCTGTCTTGGTACCGAGCAGGTCTGTAGCCAGGATTTTAGAAAGACTGAGGACAGGAGCCCAAATCCCCTACGGCAGCAATTACATTTCCTCCAAACTTAAAGCGACACGATAACAGAACATTTGAACCTTGCTGTAACTACCTTATAATGAGAGATAAACATAAAATCAATGAAACCGCAATCAGTTGCAACCGTTTTACCTATTGAAAGTCTAATCCCACTTTTCATAAGCATTCAGGGCAATAGGATCACAATTAAATTATGCTGGTATTATCTTTCCATAAACAAAGAGAGGAAGTGTCTTTTACAAGGGCTCAAGGAAACTGAAAGCATTAATTAACTCCCCCTTTACCCACATATACATCCATACATAGACAAACACACATTCACACACACATACACTCTGTTTGCCGAGTTAATAGCTTTCCAGCAGATTGATTATTTAAGTTATTAATTTGACAAAGTTAGGAGAGAAGTTAGATGGAAGAGCACATTGAAAAGCTATTCATGGTGAGCTCATAAGCAGAGATAGAAAATGGTGTTGATAATCCCACCACTCTCTGAAGCAAATACGCCTGTGAGGTTTTAAGAACAATGACCGAAACAACATAGTGAAGATGAGAGTGCTGGCCGTTCTCTAGTGAGAGATTTATGGACTTTACAGCCTGCTACCGTAAACAGGCTTTTAGCATCTCAGCATCAACACAGCAGAATTCTTTAATTCCAATTATATAACAGCACACATATTTATACTGGCAACATGCTGTCATTATTTCATTTTAGGGAGTGTGAGTTTGTGAAGCAAACAATCACAAAGTGGTCGATTCTGTAGAGGAAAACCTGAGGTTTGAAGCAGATTCCTTCCCGTCTTGGATCAGGAGGTTTGCATGGCTAATTGGAGTCTGGCAGCCGGTGGTGACTGGCTCCATTACAAGGAGGCTACAACAGTCAGCTGTTGGTGCTTAACATGCAAGTCATGTCGGAGCAAGCACACACTATGCAGGGGCAGACAGCATTGTGTAAGGCCACACTGGGATGCATGCATCACGGGCACATACGCTTTAGAGAGCAACTCTCTGAGGATGAACTGTACAGAACGAAGAGATATCTGAGCCTCACTTTTCTCTGCCGTGAATAGTATGTGAATTTGATTGTCGAGTGCTACTGCTTTTAAATTCCTCTGGCTGGAAAAAAAGGTCATGACGTTATCAGTGAGGACATAGACCTGAGCAAGAACACCGACCACCTAATGTTACGGGAAACATATTTCCCTCATGAAGTTTTTTTTTCCATTTCTTACAATATTAGGCAGACAGGTTCCTCCTTAATTCTTCTCAGGGAGTAAGGAGGAGTTAATGGAGAACTGAATTCTATTATGATGAGATATTATGAGACAATTTTGATCTTAAATTGAAGCTATTCCATTTTATATTAATATTATGGATATGCAGACACACTTTTGGCATAACTAAATGACATCATTTAAGATTGTTCAGAGAACTCTTGTTTTGTTTTGAGGGTTTAATACGAGCTGGTATAGTATACGAGCAGTAAGAGAAACTCATCTCTGAGGCCAGGTGAAGGAAGCTGTGTAAGATCTCGTCCTGGGAGTCCAATGGGCTTTTCTAATGCAAGTATTCACCTCACATGCCCTGTAATGAGGGGGCACTGAAGCATAGCTTGGAGTCATGGTGGGACGTAATCGAAACTCTGAGTGAATCAAGGCCGACTTCTCGTCCTCAATAATGCCAGAAAATAAAAATCAAAGACCCAAAGTCATATGTGATACAACTAAAGATTATTCTCATCAAATATATTGTAATCTCTGGGTCTGAAGTCAGCCTTGTGGTCGTAACCTTCTTTTTACAGTACTCTCTTTTTAAAACCTGAAAGAGCATTTATGGAAATAAGTTTACGATTTAAATGAGGCTAAACTCTCTCACTTCCAATTTTGTATGTTTTGTACTAGGTGACAGTACCAACAAACTGTCCTTTGAGCTGAAGTCAGCCGTAGATGCGATGAAGCTGATGACAGAGCACACAGATGTGATAGGGAAGTTCACTTCAGTGATTTAAACTAGCAACCCTCCAATCTTCCAAACCTCCAATTTCAACGGTGCTCTCTCCCCTACAAAAAACATCATCATCTCAAACATAAAAACGCTTCTAATGCATCAATTTGCTCGACACAACGTCTGTCGGCAACTTGGAGTTTAAAGCTGAAAAGCTTTCAAAAGACTACATAGAAAAATAAATTGTCAATCCAGTATGAATGTAAGATCTGACCTCACCTGAACAAATCAGGTCCCTCCGCAAAGCCTTCTTTTACCATCTCCGAGCTATGTCAATCATGTCAAGTCCACTTGTATTGCCTGACATCCCGTAAGGTAGAATGTCTCAATGGGCTTAACTGACCTGCGCCCATGCTCTCCTTCTAACCCCTCTCTAACCCCTGCAGACATGAAGAAGCTTCTCCACAAACTTCAAAAAGGATTTCTGGCAGGCTTTGCCAAAACCTCCAGTACATCCTGTACAGCAGTGCATAAACACCAACACATCGCTCCCATCATGCCTTCTTGGTACTTCCTCTTCTTGCCAGTCAAACACCTCACACTACTCCAAGCAATTCATTATCTCCAGAACCTCAGTTTGATCTCCAACACAGAAGGGTTATGGCCTGTTATTAGTCGGGGCTTCTATGTTGTTTTGTTTTTGTCATTTTTCTTCTTTTAAACGCAGCCTGTGCGGTCGTATCGCAGTGAGTTCATGTGTGCAAAAATTGGGGCGTAAATGAAAGTCTCAGTACGCAGATATTGACGTGTTTTGGGGAGTTTTCGAGCTTTTAGGGGATTTGAAGTAACCATTGATCAGACAGACCCGGAGAGCTCAATGTAGTCAGCTACAGCTCGAGTGCATAATGTGGAACATAACTGTAATCACTTCCACTTTCTTTGATCGTGTAGCCTAATGTCACTTTGTATACTACTCCAGTTAATCAGTGAAGTGTATGAACTAATAAACAGAGTGGAAGCTGTCTCATATGAACGGGCCCAACGTGGCTGAATGCACATCGGTATCAACATGTACGCTTGTCTCCTGTATGAATGAATGGCTGTATCCTCACTGCCCTGCGTTATCATAAACTATGATGAGCTGGTTGTACTGGAAAACGTTCTATAATTGGTGTAAAATAGTGTTAACAACTCTTAGGTATAAATGACCCTGGTCACTCAAATCAATGCAAAAAACAATGAATGTTGTGCAGCATTTAGTATGACATCCTTGTACTGTACTGACGTTCTCTAGTGGTATGTTACCTGCAACTCTGCACACTCATATGCACTTTAAAAGGGATGAATGAATATTTGAACAGTGAATATAAGAGCTGTTATATTCCGCCTCCTAACAGAACTAACTTTGAACATTATGTTTCCAATTTGTGTTTCTGAGCCAGATAAATTAGCCGTTCAGAAGCACATTCCAAACTGTCTCCACCACTTATCATTAACCTGCTGTACTTTGAGACACTGCACAAAGCACTAAGCAGCCGTTTCTATGTGCTGTGTGTGTGGGTGTCAGGCCTTAATCAAATTGACGTAGACGTGTCAGCTACTAAGCTCTTTCTCTTCACATCTTTCAGTCATTCACCAAAACAGCTTTGTCAGGATTACGGTTGTTGCCATCATTCCCCCAACACGCCACCACTTCAGTTGTCATCCAAGTGCATTACAAGTGGAGAGGAGTAAATCTGGAAGAACACAAATGTGTGCTAAAGAAATAAACAGTTTGAAGTGCTTTTTTCCCCACTAACTTACAGTGTAAAAAGTTTGAGACCAGCTAAAGTATGACATGGGCTATTCTGTAAAGCCTAATTTTTGCCCTCCTCTATTGATCAAAAATGTGCTGTCTCACCTAATTGTCTCCAAATAAACAACTCCCTGATACATATCCAATAGCTGCTCCTGCTCTGTCATTATTCATATTTGGATATTAAACAGAGGCCAGACAGTGAAATGTGGCTTTTCACTCTGACTAATTTGAGCCTCCTCATCCTGACAGCGCCTAATTACTGAACCTGGAGAGAGGCTAAAAGTTTGAAAAGGGCAGCAGAATGGAAATAAAACAGCTACAGCATGAAATCTGGCATTTAATAAACTACAGGGTAAAGGGTGGAAAAGATGGAGATTATGAAGCACAAGGCAAAGATCTAAAGCTCTGCTGGCTGCAGCTGAGGAGGAAGACTGTGGAATATCATGGCATCCTGCCCAGTACATTAAGGGATATTGTGTGTACAAACATGATATTTTGGCTTGATGTCAGAGGAAAGAGGAAAGCTTCTAGAGTATCTAAATTGAAAATGGTTCATCCTCTGATGAACATAAATGTTCTCAGTAATTTGACATCTCTTGTATAAGTGAACACTTTGGCATGTTGCTAGAGGTTCACTATTTTTTTTCAAATTACTATTATTTTGGTGCTAGAGGAAAAGAGGTGGTCACCAAAACATAATACCCATACATAACTCCATTACAATCTGGCTCCAATGCTGAGTATTTTGTTGTGTTGCTGTCATGATATACTGGACTGGAAGTCATTACTTTATTGAGAATATTCAAATAGTGATCTGCAGTCTTACACTGACTCTGTGGAAACGTTGGCCTCTAAATAAATGAAAACCTCTGCAAAGCTTTAATTTATTGTCTCTCTCTCTCACAAACTCTTCCCATTGCATTTCCTCGCTAAAGCAGATCATGAAAAGTATTTCCAAGTAATTTGAACCAGGTCTGACCTGAATATGTCTCAGCTCCTACCAATTAACTTCCTGCAGGGTCTTTCTGTCACAGGGTCAAATCCCCTGGTACATTATAATTAACGGCAATACAACTGAGGCCAAGCTATAATTTGGAAAAAGAAAATGTAATATGTTTTTCAAATGAAGGGAGGATAGAAATTACAACAGATTTTCTCAACCAAAACACTAATCACATTAGCATTATACATTAATGACATAACTTCAATTGACAACAAACTCCCTTCCTTTAAATGAAATTTCTGCACAAATATATTCAGTTTGTATTCACTTGCCGATTACTGTTAATTATCTCAGACTTTATACAATATATCCAAAGATATGTACAAGCAGGAAGTCAGTTTGCATGAGTGTGAACCAGCCTTACTATTCTGGTCTGTGCCGACTCTAACATTTGCTGTACTAACTCGTTCAGCTATGCCAGGGATAAAATCAAACTGCTGTGGTGACGGCTGGCAACTCGCTATGTCTTCTTTCAAACTACCAAAAAAAAAAAAAAAACCTACTTCCAAAAATGAAAAAACTAAAGCATGAAGCAGAGTGCCTTTTTGTCCCTTCCACTTCAAGCACTTACTTCTCTGCATCAGATACAGCTAATGGCTTTTAAGATGCTTTAGACATGGTTGTACGCTTAATGCATTCGCCCCGAGTTAAAGCAAGGTGTTGGCTCTCCGTTCCTGAGCCGAGACCTGTTCCAAAAAACAATCCTGAAAAGTGTTTGTACCAGGAACATTTATCATGGGACAGTTGACTTATGAAGCACAGTTTCTGAAGAACAAAGTGGATATAAGTCACCCAATCAGAGGTAAAGTACCATTTGAGCTGAAGCTTCAGGGACAGCAAAGTGCTGCTGATGTAAGAAACACTTGATTTGATTGTTGTTTTTATTTGTTAAATGGGTCTTTGAAAACTGTAAAGGGTTAAAGCAACAGCAAATGGCCACGTGTTAAAGGATCAGCAGTGTAATTGTGTCTTGTTTTTCTCTCCATTGCTTACTAAAAGTCATCGCTGTTCTGTTTCAAATTAAAGAGAGATATAGCGTTGCAGTGACTAACACAATAACTTAAAGTGAAAATTGTCCTTTAACATCCAACCCATGAACCTCACTCTGCTATTCAGTTTGGTGGTGTGTCTAAACTCCTAACCCCAAGTGCTTGTCTGAGCATTTCAATTTAAATTTAAACCTTCATTCTTAATATTAGTAAAATATGGTTTACTGAATTAGATTATTGAGTTCTTAAAGTAGCAAACTAATTTGTTGCCATGTATATGTATGTTTCCTTGGCACGAGAATGGTTCAATCTCATTATACAAAGTGGATTTGGGCTGATGTTTGTCCAACCTACCGTCACTCCCATGTACCGGACATGGGAAAGGTGCCCACTAGTGGTTTATGGACACTTTAAACATCACCAACATCAGCCAAAGTCTCCTTTTTTGCCCAAAACTAATACTACTGAAGGACCTGCACTTTCTGTCAAAAGTCCAAGTTTTGTTTTGGTTCCAGCAGTCCAGTATCTTTTATGTATTCTCTGCATGCTCAAAAGGCCATTTTGAATGAAATTGCCAGCCTGCACCCTAATTAACTAAAGTGAGGGCAAAAGGGCTAAACCGCTGCCCCCATCCTCTTTCTTTGTTTGACCCAGATGTGGCCCTGCATCTCACCAAGCCGATAATCACTGCAGAGCTACAGAATACTCCCTGGCATACTAATGGCAAAGAAACTAATATACCTAGCAGAGCAGCAGTCATCTTAGATCATCGAAACTATATTAAGGTCTTGTTCCATTAACAGAGATCTTTTCACAAGACTATTTCAACACTTAAGAGAACATCAGAACCTGGAACTCAGATTTCATCCTCTCCAGTTAACATTTCTATTTAGCTTTTAATATATCATGACCTCACTTCACTTACAGTAAATCTGTTGTTTGCCCCAGAGGAGGGAACTTGAATAAATCTGAAAGCTAACCAATGCCTAAGAAAATTATTAGTATAGAGTGTGTGCACCCTTGGCTGTATCTTCCATTCTGTAAGCTGTTTCCATTCCTTAGGGCTCCAAGGTTGTGCTCCCTTTGCACCAGGTTGTGTTTCGCCTTGGGTACAAGGTGTATGAATGCAGCTCTGCAATAAATAATATACAGATAAATAATGAGGCCTGCATGGCTGGGCTTGTGATGCTGCTCATAAGCTTCGGGGTTGCTCACCTTTTATTTACCACTAAAGCCCTCGAAAAGCTGCAATATTTGTAGTAATGTACTTTCAAGAACCATCTTGTATTCATGTGTAATCCTTACTGTTCATTGTTGAAATCATATTCATAACCAGGGCCAGATAAACACTCTACGTACAATAAACACTCCGGGGAAACAAACAAGCTGTGACTTGATGCCTGTGGCCTGACTTGCTCATAACCCAAAGACTATGATCAATATTATCGATCTAACATTCGTTTTCATTAAAATGAATATTGATGTCAGTTCCTTAAAGCTGCATTTCTTTCATTTCATTTCCTCAACAATTTTCCTGACAAATGTAGGGCCCATATTCACTCTTATTTTAACTCTGCACAAGCAAAACAATAAGTTAAAAGAAGCAAAAAAAAAAAGCTCCTCAAAGCTAAGGGATACTGCAGACTTAGCTGTTTCAGAGGGATTTCTATGAACAACACTTTTCAACACTTTTCAAGTTATTTAATCCTTTGTTAATATGAAAATACTGATTAGTGGAGCTGTAAAAGCTTAACATTCTATATGATAACCCCTCCATATGAGCATAGAGGCTAAAAGAGGATCCAGAACAGATTTAATTTAAAACTCTGTCCTTACTGGCTCACATAAAGCTTTCGACTGAAAGCTTTCCTAGCGTGCTGAGTGTCTGAGGAGCTGCCGTTGTGTTATCCTTCATGGGCCAGCAGCCTCATCTGAATTGTTGACAGTGGCTAAATGACCCGAGAGGCATTTTTTGGCAGCGAGTGGTTTAGATAAACTTGCTGAAATGGAGTCAGCCACAGCTTCCCCTTCAGGCACCCCAGAGAGCCCCTTGGCTCCAGGGTCGAATGGTTATCGCATCTAGTCTTCCAAAATACCATTCTCCAGATACATGTCACACTTATACGTTTGCACAAGAAAGTGGACAGATAATGTACAAATCTGGGTTCAATTTCTAACTGCAATCTTAAAACCGATATGGGAGATATGATGTTATGAAACCCATTCGAGTGGATCTGTCATAACCACAATTTGGAGAATCCAAGATTTCAGAAACTTTCATCCAAGAAAATCTTTCAACCTTTCAAAAGCTGATCCCATCAAACAGCAGAACCAAATGAAGCCTAGTAAACACAAAGGCACGATGACTAAATGAATTCTGTCAGTCTGCCAGAGGAGGACAGTATATGCCACAGATCATGAGAGGTGGGAGGGGAGAGAATGAATCAGGCTCAGAGAGAGGGAGCTGATGATCCCTGTTAAAGATTTTACCATTATCAGGCTAATACATTCATGAAGTGGATGCCCCTCTATCATTAGAATCTGCCCTTTTGGGTCGATGACTTCCTTTCTAATTTTGTATCTTTGCTGCCTGATAATGGGCCACGCAGGGCAAGAGACATTTGTGTTGGGGGATGATTAGGTCAGTATTAATGGTAGTGTGGGGCGTGACGGGGGAGAAAAGCCGGGACAGAAGGTCTCAGAGAAGGAAAAAAATTCTTGTTAAAGTTGCTATGTGTACATGCTTGTTCTCCATTGCTAATAACTCTTCTATCCCACAAAACCCCACAGATTTTTGCATATCGTATCAAATTTAATGACCTAGTCTGGCTTTCCCCAGATGGAAAAACAATCTACCAATCAGAACTTTGTAGGTGGGATTAAGAACAGGAACATCATCTTCCTGCAAAGTTAACTGCTCCTGGAAGCCGATATGGCAACTTCAGCGTTGACCGAAGTGGCAGGATAGATTCATCATTGGCTCCTAGTTTGTTAGGGGAAAAAAAACAAAAAACAAAGGACCAGTTGCAAGAAAATATGAACCTTTCCACTTTACGACACAAAGATAGTCTCTTTAACTGCACAAAACAGGAGAATGGTGCCGCTGTTCCATTAAAAGCTCTTAGAGATAGGCTATTTCAGCTGTCCCTCTACTCAATCTTTAAAACAAACACGCTCAGAGCATGACCTGACAGGAGGAGAGCAAGTGGCGATGTTTTCTTTGCAACACGATGCAGTGTGGTCCATAGGAAGCGATCCTAATTTAGAGAAACACTATCAATAACAATACCCCTGGTGTGAGAAATAGTCTTAGCCATGTTCTCATTTGTTACGGGTGATTATACAGAGGTATTGCAATTAAGTTGACAGTGATTTATGAGTGTTTAAATATGCTAAACATAGCAATTTTAAAGCAAACTGGGGGCTACTTGTATATGTGTGTATGGAGTAGTTTAACCTGTGCTAGAGGAGAGAGAATAAGATGTGGCGTGCGTCCAAGGCATATGGGCCTCGGCCACCTCAGCCCACAGCCCACTGAATCAAACTGAGCCTGCAGTGAGGATTGGATATGGCAGAATCCATGAACAGAGGCTAACCCTAAATCCAATTGAATCTTTTGCAATCGCTTTACAGCCTCTGGCCAGTTCTGTGCTTATTCCTCACACCATCCCTCACCGGACCAGAGACACTTCCTTCTCTCTGTAAGCACTTTCAGTATCATCCCCACACAGACGTCAACGCATACCCAAGAAACTCTCATTCACATACCAGTGGATGATATAATAAGGAGCCAGAGAAGATATTAAGAAACAGAAACCATGACCGCTGGGATGTGGTTCTGGATTTATAATTGATGGGGATTCCACATTGGCTGCGTGAGATAGAATAAAACTCTTTTACATAATTGACAGTGGCTTGTTAATTCATTCCTCCTGAGCGTTTCCATTTGACCACGCACTGCTCGCTGGGACTGAAGCTTCAGCTGACAGCTCTTCTATAAACAAAACGACATTGATCCATAAGCGTTTACACACATCACCAGGGTGTATCTGAGAGTCCGCCATGGAACTTTCTTTTCACCTTTCCTGAACCCTTTGCTGTCTATTGGCCAACAGAGCGATGATAGCGATCCCCAGAAAGACGACTTGTTTCTCGCAACCGAGACACTGTCTATCACTTACACACAGCTGCAACTTGGATATCCTTCAGCTGCAATAGGGAGGCCTTAATCCAGCTCTCAACTCCGGGCTGAGCTCCCGCAGTGTATTTGTAATCTCAATCAAAGACAACAGCCAGAGACCACCATGTGAGACAGCACAGTGTCTGCTCCTTCATACAGACCAGCAACAAGCAAGAAATTAGGTACCAGGAATTAACATTAGCAAATTCAAACCTTTTCTTTAAGATCAAAAGTATCTAGTGGAGTGTTGTCTGTTCATCCAAGGCTACAGCGCAAACAGGAACTGCTCGTAGTTAATGCAGAGACTTTGCATGATGACAATTGCAAATAGAATAGAAAAAATGCTTTATGCCATCAATGCATTTTTTTGACATTACTAAGACAGAAAATGTGCGATCAACGTTGTTCTGCTCCACTAACATTCTCCTCTATCTTTTCATATTCATTAATGTTTTCATATATTTCGCCAAACCATTTCAAATGTGTGCCTGGTTTACAACATTTGAAACGGTTTGGCCCTTCCTCCACTACGTGAGTTTTTGAGTATACTCACTCGGTAAATTCTATTAGATCCTCGAGAATATCATCTTTAGGAGACTGTACTATACCATTTCACTGCACTGCATTTGGGCAATCAGCTTTTTCTGTAACAGCCACAAATCAGTGGAACACACTGCCTGACGATGTGAGGAGCTGCTCTATCAGCACTTTCAAAACCAACTTAAAAAGTCTGTCAAAAGCTGCTCAGCTCTGTACTCACTGATCTTTTATCTAATCTTATGGTTTTTACGACTTGCTTTTATCTTACAAGCATTCTTCTGTGATGTGCTATTGTGTGTAGCTTTGTTTTGCATGTCTTGTGTGTGCTTTTTTGTATATCTTTATCTTTATGTCTTTACCCTGTACTGTCTGTTATTGTGCATTCTTTGTTTTGACCTGCCAAGGGACTACAGATGCCAATTCGCTTAGAATTATAACCTGGTACGGTGCATTAAATGATGACATTTATGTTTTAAACTGCAAATGGTCCCTTTTAAATAAAATAAAATAGATGCATAAAATTGTGTGTCCGGCTGGAAAATAAGGGGACACTTATGGAACTTTGTCTGTGCTACACCTGTACGTGACGGGAATGTCTGTACTCATTTAAGTTTTTTATTGTTGCTTTAAAGCAATCCTTAAAAGACTGACTATGAAGTTACTTTATATGACCGACCACATTCTGAAAACTTTGACAAACACCCCACATCATTAAGTCACACTTTGCTACAACACTGTATAATCTCACATTGGTTTCACACAAAATGCAAACACATTTTTGGAAACCTATAAAAAGCCTCCATCATCATTTGCATCTATTCTCGCATGAACGCAATGTTTAAATCATCACCAGAAAAATTCTAAATCCAACTACAATTTGTAGGAAAATGCAAATGTTACTTGTGAGATTAGTTCATTTTCTCACAGTTGAAAGTAAACAAAGACAACAGACATGCTGCGAATCTCACAGTTTCACATCAGATCTCAAAAAGCAAAATATACAACATGTATAACACATAGAGGGAGGACAGTATTTCAATCATCCATTTGGTATCGCACAGAAATAACAAAGCACTCCCTAAAATAGCCTATTTTTAATCAAAGCAGCACATAGCAACGAGCACCGATCTCTTTGCTGCTCTAAGGGACGTCATCAAGTGCCACTTTCCACAAAGCACCAGAAAGCATCACACTATCATAATGTCCCAGTATAGTGTCCATATGCACAGTACTTGGAACGACTGTTTTGAAAAGTGCATCCCTCATTGGAGCAGTTTAAAGGTTTTGAATTAGCCTGCTGAATACAGTAGTATGATGAACTTAAGCTTGTTATGCCATCGACAACTGAAGTGAATGGAACTGTATCAAGAGCATTACCGCCATGTCAACTTCATTAGCCATGCAGCTGTACTTAACTTTTGTGTAATCGGTGTGGCCGCAGCACTTTATTCCCATCACTGTTATCCAAAGAGATTCTCCCAGAATGCCTCTGCCTTAAAATAAACTCTGCTCGTGCTGAGGACATAGGAGGAGGAGTGGAAGACGTATACACCGTGAAATATATGCTAACTAATTTATGACAGTGCTTAAAGCGCATTAGGCGCACATTTCCTAGTTCTCAGTCACCCCCCCGAATCATCCCAGTCTCACTGTCACCCAATAAATTTGTCTTGTTCAAACATGGTTATGCACATTGGAAACGCATAACTCCACCAGCTGGCTGTAGGATCTGGTGTTTGGACTTCATCGGACGGCTGCTGGGCATTACACTGGTCTTCTAAACAGGTTTGGAGGGAGGACAAATAGAATCGACGGTTTGTCTAGGTGTTGGGTGAGGAAATGAGGAAAACGTGTGATCTGCAAGTTATCTGGCAAGTCTGAGATATGGAGGGAGAGGGTGTCAGTCTGAATCCCCCATATTCAATCTAAAGAGATTTTGCTCTGACAGATCCCATTTTAATTGGATTTCTCTGTCCAATTCTTTCTGGAATAAATCTTCCTCAAAAGGACACCTGATCTGACACTTGTCATCGTCAACAAAGGCCAGAGAACCATCGATTAAATAGTTGATAGCTCTCGCCTTTGCTCGAATTGCAGTTTCCTGAGGCTTGGTTGTAATGCTGAAGGGAATATAGTGGCTGCATTCTTTTTCTTTTTTTTTTGTTGCCCTTTTCATTCTGATGATGGAAGCACTTTCCAGTATGTTCTCAAATATAATTAGAGAGAGGTGTTACTTAATACAAATCATCAGAGATGTTTGAGTCATATCTATGTAGGCCCCTATGGTATATGTATTTGTTCAGAAATTTCTTGCAGGCATAACAAGAGCACTTTATGCATGTAGATAGCGCAGATCCCATCACTTGACATGCAAGTGATATTATACATGCTCTGTATAGTGTCGCAACAGATTATAAGGCAAGGAGTGTCTGTTTAATTTCTGAGCAGATTTATGGATCGATATCACCATCACTCGTAAGACTAATATCATATATTACTCACACCCTATGCACAGGGTGTCTGTGTGATCCTAACAGAATCAAAGCTATGACTCTGAGAAGCAATTTCTTTATGCAAATTGCGTCAATAATTTTAGTAAATAGTAGTAGTAGTAGTAAATGATGGCCAGTTTAGTGATAAAGTCAGTATGACAGCCCATACTCCGTATCAATATCAACGTTGGTAATATAATTTTAAATAAAAACACTAGTTTCAAGAAAGAAGCAACTGCCTGCACCTTCTTTCTGAAACGGAGAGCCTCTCGTGGATCAAGATGCATCACATCACCAAAATGAGTGATGTGATGCGTTATTCCTTCTACTGAGTTAATTGCTGTGTTTACTATTAATGGCTCCATTCTACAGCCAAAGGCCACTGCAGTGGCAGGGAATGTGCTACACCTGTTGCTGAAGGTAATAATTAGAGACAATGGATGACTAATAACGGTAATTAAGAAAATGTGAATGTCTACTTAGTATGTTCACTGCATATATAAACAGATGGACTGATGTCAGTTGCAGAGGAACATTGTTGGAAGGTAGAGATGTTCTGACTGTTCACAACAACAACAACAACAACAACAACAACAACAACAAAAGCAGCAGGTCCGTGTCGTGCTAAATGTGTTGACAAAGTCATCTGGCACAAGACAAACAGGTGACTGTGACACTGGCTGGGGGGCACTAATGTTGTACATGCTCCGCTGTCATGTCATACAGTATATGAGACCCTTCCACCTGCCCTCCGGAGCGTATGTTACAGTGAACACAATGGCTCAAATGAAAGCATGAATATCAATGAGGAGAGAGTCAACTTTCGTGTATTCTTACTGACAGAAGACTTGGACCCCGGCCTGAATTAACTGTCTGTTGGCAATACAAGTGTGTCTGTGTGTATTTTCTATGGAAGCTATTTCCATATGAATGCAGCACAGTGCAGCTGCTTTGGAGCAGGGGATCAAGGGAATGTTTTGCTAATTTGCTGAAAGGCACTGAGATAAAGTCATTGTGAGTCTAGACAACGGCGGATGGTGATAATAATACCAAAGATCATTGCTGTAAAGTCAGGTGAAGCAGAGAAGCACGATATCCATCTATATCAATGCTGAAGAACAAGTCTGATTGGTCAAAAACTTAGATTTCCTAGGATGCAATAAGAACACACAGGGTGATGAATACGGGCTCCACAGTGTGAGAAGGAGACGAAACAAACAGACAGGGAAGGGGATTTGTAGACAGCAAAGGAAATCAGATTCCTGCACCACCTCTCTATCCCATCCTATCTCATTTTCTCTGCAAGTATCCTATGGTGAAATTCATCTGAAATCTGCAATCTGTCAGTGGATGGTGTCATCCTAATGACATACTTGGCATACTGATGACTCCCATCTGCACCCCCTGCATCCAACAGAGTGGATGTGCTGCTAACACATACATTATTTAACCTTCTGAATGGGGCGAAGGAGATTGGTAAAAATAACATGTCTCTGTGGTCCAGCTGGATGCTGAGACACTCTATTATAGCATTTTCACTCCTCAGATTGTTAAATAATGTATGTACATAAGGCAGTGGGGAGGGAAGACGAAGCCGGTGCCAAGAAAGAGAACACAGGAAAGAGTAAGATAGCAATAGACAGAGAGAGAAGAGGAAGGATATTGGTGACTGCAGCCCACCGGTGCTGGTGTGTGAGGAAAAAAAAAAAAAACTTGCCCTTGAAAAATGAGGACAAGCTAGAACTAGGCTGACTCTAGATCTCATGTGAAAAAAGTACATATGGTGGTTCTGAGTAATATACATATATGGATGGCTTGTGATATGGATTTTTTCAGCCATGTTTTGCTGCCGGATATCATTATTATCTGCTTTTGTCAAATTGAGAAGACAATTCCATGCAAGCATACCTGCCAGCCTTATTAGCCAGGGGAGACTTCATCAATAATGTTGACTGTCTAGGCCTTTTTAAGGCCCAAAGAATGATATAATTTATTCAGTCTCTGGAGATTCTCAGTCATCTAGGTCAGTTGGATGAGAGCTGGAATGTCTTAAGACTAAAACTGTATGTCCAGCTACAGCCCTTTTTTAAAAATTGAAGAGGGGACTGTATTGCTGACAGTGTTCTCCTGTGCCACTGCAGTCCAGTATCCTAGGAATCACATTCACAGTGGATGATTCTGCAGATCACGGTTTATGTCCTGTGCCAACATTGAGGACAATCTCTAATCAATAAATATCAGTACATCATGTAATATAACAGATTACAGAGGAGGCCTGGGACAATGATTTTGGTGTAACTATCTACAATAATATATGCATAAACCTACAAGCATAGCCCACAACCAACATCTAAGAAAGCAGCAAATGAAGCCCCGAAGCAACATTTTAAATAGGAGTGCCACCCTTTGCCCCTGAAGCCAACTGTTCTGCTGCAGCCTGCCTCATCTCCTCAATCTGCTGTTTACAGCCTAGAGTGCAAATCCTGGCTGTCTCCCCTGACCAGTGTTATCAACAAAGCAGCAAGCAACACACTATCTGGCTGCTCATCCTCATGGGGAAATTCCGATAACAGTAACAGTTACTATGTGGCATGCCTTCAGGGCATAGCTAGACTTTTTGAAATTCATTTGACTATTTTTAATTGCCAGATTCGCTAGCATTCTCAGCAACATACCGAAGCAGAGATTCTTAAATGTAGCACATGGCAGTGAAAAGCAAATATGCAGTTTATTCTCATATGTTTATACTGTAGTATAGATGGCAATGCAAGGATGATGTGCAAGGATGTAGAATCCATGACTTTGTAATACCCTCATCAGTAAGCCAGAGCACTTTCTTGGCCTAAAACTATTCCTTCTTCCTGGTTTGTTGTTTTCAGCTCAGATCATTTCTAAAGGGGTAAACAGTGTGGCTTCCACTCCAGCTGGCTTTTCCATGTTAAAAGGGTTTTTTGGAGAGTTTTTCCTTATCCAAATAGAGGGTCTAAGGATAGAGAGGGTGTCGTACGCTGTACAGATTGTAAAGCCCCCTAAGGAAAATTGGGAGTTTGGCTATATAAATAAAATTTGACTTGATTTGACTTGGAAATCACCGTCTACTACACTAACTGTGAGAAACATCTGTTATTTTCCTGTCTTGAGAAGTGATGTAGGATATTGTATATAATCATACAAATGTATAGATAAATGCACAGTACATGTACACTTTGCATTGGCCAACATGTCTTGTAAGCCACATTTTAATGTCCATCAGAATAAGTTGTATTGGCAGAACCCAATAACTGTAATTTCCTGATAATACGCCAAACAGTTACAGAGGATAAAAATGTGCTTACCACAAGCAACATAATGATGGATAATTCAGGCTTTACTGTTCAGAGTTTACAGCTCAGCACTGTTCAAAGTGAAGGATATTGAAAAAAAAACTTGTCTTCCGACTATAGCTGTTCATAGACACTAAAGCATGATGCAATGGTCATGTTTAGGCACTCACATCACTTGGTTGAGGTTATGGAAAGATCATGGTCTTGGTTAATATTGAAAAAGGTTGACAGTGATTTAAAGCATGAGACAGGATGTGTTTATGTAATTAATAGTTAACCTAAACTACAATCTTTCCAAAGCCTTAACCAAAGTGCTTTTGTTTGACTCAAGATGCGAACCACCGGTCACTGGTGTAATTGCAAAAACAAATCAGGCTAAACGTATTTAAAAAAGTATATCTGAAGGTCATTGATTTGGTAGCCAATCATGGAAAAAGCCTTTAAAATTGCCATTGGAAATTTATTTTCTTTTTAATAGTTTTAATAGCCCTCTTTTTAAAGCTTGTCTAAAGTTTCAAGGTTCAGTTTAATTGGATGTCTACTGGGAATCATCTGCTTCAATCAAATCCAAGGATCAAGCTATTATAACAGTAATGGGACTCAATCTTAAACACTGTTTTTCTTTAGTTTATTATTAGTATTGACTTTGCTTTTAAAAAAAATCTAGGCTATTTAGATGTAGGAATCTAAGTAATGTTTGCAGTGCATGTCACATCAACTGAGCCAATCCATTTGGACTGGTTCGAGTTTGACTTTGCTTTATCTCGCCACAGACCACATGACTGCTACAGTACGAGAGGACATTTGAGATTCCAGCTACTTTTTATGCTCAAAATTAATGTTCATTGGCTTGATGTTCTTTAAGCAAGGACAAAAGAAAATAATGGAATACCGATGTCCATGTCAAGAAACCCCTGTACATGCATAAGAGTTGCAGATGATGCACATCACAGCCCACATCAGATATGACTCAAAGCAGCACGAGGCAAGTGAATACTTTGATTATTTCACTTTTGCACTGCTTGCTAAAAAATGTGAACATGAAAAAAGCAGAGAGAAACAAAAGAAACTGTGTTTGTAACTCCCCAAATGCTTCCAATCTCTCATCCTGTCTGCTGCATATTTGTGGTGGGCTGTGGGTGGTGTGTCGCAGAATGGGGTGTGTGTTTCTGTATTTTCTTTGGGTTTATATTTGTGTGCATGTTTATGCACATGTGTTAGTACACACTACACAGAGTGTGTATTTAGTTGAAGGATTTATATGTCGGTGAGCTTCTTTGCCTGTGGCGGTGGTGACCATGGCGTGGCCCTCAGCTTTGTCATGGTAAATAGACACCTTTGCTAGTGCGCTTTACCCGGAGTATCTATTGTCTTCCTCTGGCCGCAGAAACAAAGGGAGGTCCCATGGGTCCAGATGTACATAGTAAAAGCAGCCAAGATTTGAAAGGGGGGTCTACATAAGCACAACTGGGAGCTCAAATTAGCCAGAGAGCATTTCATCCACATCTTGTGTACCCTCTCCGCCTTTGTTTTGTAGACAATTTTGTGCATTTGTACATGGTGGCGCAGAACACAGAAGGTCATGGCTGTGAGGAGGCTTATATAATAATAGGTCAGTGCCTTTTCAAAATGACCCATATGGCAGGTTCATATGAGCATTTTCTGCATTAAGGTTAGGGAAGGATCTCTTCCCTAGATTAAAAGATTTTACTGTGCTATACCAAGGCTACTTCTGCCTTTGTTTCTAAGAGAGACTGCAAGAGGTTGCTTGTCGGGAAAAAGTAAAAAATCATTTGAACTACTTCAACAAAGGGCCAGCACTGACCAAACATTGAAACACATCTTTTAAGCCAACATGGATAAGAAGTCCTTAAAGTGCTCAGAAAAAATTAAAATTTAAGCATGTACAATTTCCTAAAATTGACCTGCTGGTGACGACCCTGTGGCATGATCAAAAGCTGTAGAACAGCTACTAAATGGACCTTGACGTGAGATAGTTTGATCAACTGTTCCCAAGGTGAAGAATGAAATTTGAAATTCAATATTCTATTCAATAGTGAATTCCTCAAGAATATCTGCAGAATAACAAATTCTCATCCATTAAAATACAAAATGTCAGCTGGCACTGATTTCTGATCTGGAACCATTATGGTGGTTTGGTTTTGTTTACGTGACTACAACTACTTGGTTGAGATTAGAGAAAGATTGATATTGACAAGCTATCAGCACCTCAGTAATGTGCGTGAGTGTGTGTGGTTTTGTTTTTGTTTTACATGGGAGACTGATCAGATCACAGTTTTCCTTGCTCCATCTACCAGGCAGCACAGAGGTCCTCTATCGACTTTACTGATAATGACATATCCCATACTGAACTGAAGTCTCATCTTTATGGAGAATAATCCGCCTGTATGTCTCGCCCTGTTAGCAGACCAATGCAAGTAAGTAACACTTTTTCATCCTGTGAAGAAACAAGAGTAGTCATTGCTTTCCTCCGTTTTAGCTTCAGTTTCTAGCAGCTCCCTCGTCACCGAGGGCAGCTAAATTTACCCCAGTTCTCTGCTTATGTGGAGTGTGCCCCAATTCCCAAAGCCATTTATTCTGCCTGCGACCGCTGTCAGGAGTTAATCTGAGTTATAGTGGTTTCTATGGCAACCCCCTACACCAATTATGTATGTATGCATATGAAACAAAAGGGAAATGAATTTCTGTGCTCTTAAACTGGTTACTCCCTCCAGACATGTACATGCCCTGCCATATACACCCACTTTTGACAAGGTTTACATTTCAAAGAGACAGGATGAGAAGAAAACATGAAACCATCAAAACACACTTTGATAGACTTAAGCAGTTTGGTTTGTTATTTGGGAGGCTGACTTCTTTGTATTGTGGTTTTCTTTGGTCTTGTCCCCAAAAAACCTTGGTGCCTGGGCCAAAGTTTCCACTTTGATCGACATGAAAAAAAAAAAAGAGGCTTCTGTTAATTTGCTTTAAGCTATTCTGGCTTGCGATAGCTGGAAGAAAAACATTATGAAGATGGATACAGAATACATAAACCATGGTCGCTCTGACTTGTGGCTCTTTTGACAATAAAGCTAATCCATTTAAGGGTCATAAATTCTCATAAACTCAAATGAAGAGTTACTGCTAATATGTGTTGAGTGCAAAAGCAGCTACGACGACTCGTGCATTTCTATGAGATTCTGAAATGGAGGGAAGCAGGAGGGGAGGAACAGAAACACTAGTAACACAAGAGTTATTCTAGACTGAGTCAACAGTACAACATATTGAGAATATTTTTATCCGAGTCAGCTCATATGACCAGGAAATGAATTCCATTCTGAATGTGGTTAAAGCAGTATTGCAAAAGACAAGCGCGTCCCTTTTCCCACTGTGATGCCACTAACTCACCCCTATGGCCCTTAACTCATCCAAAGCAGCAAGAAACACAAGCAAACAAACCCCAGGTTAGCCAATAATATTTGGACGAGAAAATATAAGTAAACAGTAAATTTATTTCCCAAACTGTCTGATGTAAACATGCATCACTGTTTACGGACCATTTACTTTGGTAACTAAGCCCAACTTTCCTAACCCTAACCTTCGTTATCTTTAGGGAGGGGAACAATTCATATTTTTGAGACACATTCCTTTGAGAACATCCGAACTCACAGCAACATAAGCGCAGGGTTTTATCCAGCATCTTGAGCAATTTTGAAGTTTGTGTCATCTTTAAAAGAGCTTGCCAAATCCTCTTGTGAACAGCTGAATAAAACTCTGCAGGGATTTCCTCCAAGCAAGAAACAACTGTTAGAAATAAATGAATCAATGTGTAAATCAAGTGTGAAAAAATAACAAAAAAAGAATGTACTGTCAAATCTATTATTAAACTAATAGCATCAGTGGAAGATGGTAGGGGGTCTATTTCGAGTATTAACAAACCAAAATGTAAGAAAAACTTATATTCCAAAAGAAAATATTCAACAAAAACAACTGGATCTCTGTCCCACAACCACCTACACAATACATGAGAAGAAGACATCTCATAGAATTTCTAGGTAATAAAGTCCTTATTCAGTCTTTGCCACAGTTTGAAGCCGTCAACATGCGAAATGTAGAAATATCCACCATCCCTTCTTACACAAAGCAACATGAAGTGACGTATTCCCCCTCAAATGATGCAGCCCTCGTGGACAATAATTAACAAGTAAGTCTTTTATATATTCTTTCAATCTACCGACATCTTTCAACTAGCAAGTCTTCTGAGGACTGCTGCTTATACCATATGTTATGCATGATGGTTTCATAAGCTTGCTATCTGGACAAATCATACAGGCAGCCAGAGAGCGCAGCTGAACATGGAAATGCACTTAGCGTGAGTTAGAGCATGACACCTTGTTATACCTCTGCCCTAATGATAAGAGACTACATTCTGTAGATTTGTTCAACATGGCAACAACGCCTTTCCATAATTAAAACGAGCCTCCGCAGCATATGACTGAGATGTCGATTTTGTTCACGTAAATACTTTTAACGTGTTGATAAAGCAGAAAGATCCTTTAGGGAATGTCCTGATGGGATGCCAGAACTTCACGGATTCTAGTGTAGAGACGACCACGGCAAAGGTTTTACTTTTACTTTCTCTAAGCTTGACAATGATGCAAGAGAAAAAATAATGGTAATGATTCTTTAAGGTAAACATTACTGATGCAGCACCCAAATGGGAGTGAGCAGACATGATGGATTCCTGATTACTAAAACATTTGGGTTTTCTATCACTCCACTCTATGTATTATCTGTCTCGCAAAACAAGCCAGCTGACATGAAACTGAGTGCTAAAAAAATTGACTACTTATGTGTTTGAGTGCATTAAGCTTTTAAAGGGCACCGCTACACCATGTGACGAATTCATTAGCTGTAGACTTGTGACATTTTCTGAAAGACCCAAGTTTTATCTAAAAAACTTCATGTCAACTGTGTCTATTAAATCGTTTTCTACTGAGTATATAAAGTCACAGAGCAAGGACACATCCGTGTGGATGTTGAAGAACGTCAGAGGTTGCCACTCTTAATTTCACTCTCTGCAACACTTTCATTACAAAAAACCACAAGATCCAAGCTACAACAGGAAAGCAAGAGCAAAGTTTTAAACTAGTTTATCAACTCATCATATGTGGTATGAGCATAAGCAGATGTGACATCCATAAATCACAGTATTGTGTATCTTACAATACTTATAAGACAAAGTTGCACATCTCAATGAGTCTCTGATCAGCTCTGACAGTGTTTGGTGAAAGACGAACTTAACATCACTAGTGCAACCCAATTCCAGCCGTCACAACACCAGCCAACCAGATGTCAAGCATGCTGCCTCTGCAAGGAATCTAGCACATCCTGTGTACACGCCAACTGCAGCTTGCAGTCAAACTGTTCAGACTGAGATCTGTGCTTGAATCGAGAGGTTGCTTCCATGTTCAGCCCTTTAAGCTAATTGGAATCCAATAGGTTCAGGGTTCAGGGACTTTCTTCAGCTTCTCGAAAGATTTCACTACCAAAAGAACGAAGCACATCGGCTTAAGCTTTTAGGTTTTGTGGTCTTAGGGCTCAGTCACATCAGCATTTATAAAAGTGACACTTTGGCCTGAATTCAATTCATTTCAATGGAATCACAGATTTGTTGGTGGAGGCCAAGTCAATGTGTATGGGTGAATTTGTTGTCATTGATTTGTAGAGCTACTTTGAGTAAGCACAAATTCATGGTTTGACCAATTGCAAACTGTCCTGACAAGCCTGACCTTTGAGAGAACAAAAAGAGTCCAACATGGACAAAGCTATTATACTACCGTAGCTGTACATGATTTTCCAATTACTTATTATAACCCTGCACTGCTGAATGAGAAGCAACACAAACAGACCTTTTCTTCTTTGTATCCAGTTTGCCGTGAAGAAAAACCCGACATGACCAATGGTAGCCACTGCACGACCCGTGTGTGGTCACTATTGTAAAACATGTTCTTAACATGATACTAGTGACACGTGAGGCCTGGTAGGACCTTTAGAAAGTAAGGCAAGGTTAAGTAATTAGTACTGGGATTCCTTCCTTTCATTGACTAATGAGCAAGTATATTATTGACAATATTGAGTAATTGGAGTAATTCTTTAAATGATTTCCTCAGCACTGGTTGTAAGTATGGGCATCACAGTCTGGACAGTCTTTGAAGATTAAAGTGACATTTGGAGGATAAAGGGCCAACTGTTAATTGTGTGATCGCCACGTCAGGAGCCACTTTTACAACAGCGTTATCAAACCAAGCATTAAACTTCCTCACACCACTTACATATCCCACAGTTCTGAGGAACTGTGAAGGGATCAGGGGTTTTACAAGTTCAGATCAGACGAGATTTTCAGAGGGGCTTCAGGAAGGAGCATAAGCCAGTGAGTCCGTTAGGGATGCCAGTTTCACTCTTCTCTGACAGGAAACTCTCACTGCTGCTTTAATTATCCTTATCACTGCTCGTACTGGTGCGGCTCCCTTCACCTACATGTATTAGACATGGTGCCAAACCAGTAACTGAGACTGATAGGGCACACTGAGGGAAACATCTTCAACATAAAAGTACATTCCAGCTCTTCATCAGAAAAAATGGCTCCTGGAATGCAGAGAACATCACAGACTGATACCCAACGGTGGATGTGAGGGTGGGTGGAATTTTCCTTTGGTCCATTTTACACCCACTCAGATCACTAAAAAGGCGCTCAGCGTATACCTGATAAGTAGATGCCAAATGCGTCTACTCACTAAGCAGCTCTGGCCTTCAGACTCTGCCTTTTATGTAGCAAGCCAGCCAGTTAACCCTGCTGCCTTTATACACTGGCCTCTTCACTCTGATTTATTGCTCAAGCCTACCCAGAACGCCAACAGAAACCACATTCCATGGGCATTGCGTGTTTAAATAATCTCAGGTCCCGCTTTTACCCTAAATTCAAAGCTGACCAGACACAAACGCAGTATGATGGTTTGGGTCTGTATTAACCCCAGAGAGGAGGAGACACGGAGTACCTGCCATAAAAAGATTTCTCTTCATTCATCATACGTTTTTTATTTTTTTTTGCCTTAATGATTTATTTAATTCTGCCTTCACGTTCCTACCTCTGCTCTTTCAGAAGTGCTTTGTGGAGCTATTAAGGGTAAAGCTATTTTCTTACAGCCATTTATACTGATGCGATTTAAACAAGACCCAAGGGTACCTTTATACAAAATCGGGTATCTTTGTGCAGCAGAAAACCAAATTTGAGATTTTTTGTTTCTACTGGTAGCAAGTTAAAGTCAAAAACCAAAATGAAAAAGTTAAAATTACCCAGTTAACATAGAGTTTTCTACAAAATATAAACAGTTTAAGAACATAAAATTAATTTTTTGATCATTTATAGTCAAGCAGTTGCATTCAGCACATACTAATCTGTCTTTGCATGGTGAAATGAGACTAAGGGCTTTATTTCCATTGCAGCAAAAGCACAGCATAAGCAGCTCTCCTACATGTTGTTACTGAATTTTCTGGCTTTAAAATGTACAGTGTCCATCTCTTTGGTATATGCATGCCTGTCGCTAAATAGATGATACAAAGGTGGGTGGAAAGGCTCAGATAAGATGAGTTGATAGAGAAAACAATGGTTCTTTGACCTGACACTAAGAATAGATGTTCAAGGACCATGTTTGTTTTCAGGAAAGCTCACGGAGCGTCTAAATGATGAACAAAAGGAATATCCACACAAAACTTCTTATAGATAACATTAACAGACAGAAAGCCAGGGAGGGATCGTGGCCTTGTTGCTCTGTTCTGTAAAATCCCTGTGTACCAACAATATGATTACATAGTTTCAAATGAGTCTCTTGCAGGCTAATGCGGCCTCCTGTACTGTATATGCAATGCGATTACTGTCAGTTTCAGCAAAATCCTTAATAATGTATTACGCCAGTTAAAAACTAGAGCCTTACTTTACTTATCACTGCTTCCTATCGGCTGGTGGGCCGTCTAATCTCTCTGCCTCTTTGAGAGCGTCCCTGCTGTAAATCCACTGGTGAGGAGCAGATATCATCTCATGTCAAAAAGAATCCAGCTCATTCATCTCATTGCGGGAGACAACGTGCCTCACTCATATCTGCCTCCAAATACATCTCACATATATGCACTGCATTTTTTAATAGTGTTGCCTGAGGAAATAAATATAAAATAGGAAGGAAAAAAAAAAGAAAAGTCATTTGTTAGATTGTTATATTTTATTTTGGACTGCATTGCGATATGTCATACCAATTCCATCTATTGTGTTAACATGCTCATTTTTGGCAGCTGTGTCTATTCTGGGATTCTTTGTGAGTTATTTTAAACAGATGGTGCACAGGCTGATCTTCATCGTCATTTTGATACATGATGACATTAAAAAACAAGAGCCCCAAAAAGAAAGAAGAAGAAGAAATGTCATGTAGACATTTTAGTTGAGCAAAAGTAATAGAGCGAATGTGGTTCAGCAAAGCCATTTGCCTATAGAGGAAAAAAGGAAAGAAACATTTTACAGTCACTGGATTCCCTTTTTCCATCCATCCATCTATCGCTTATATCCACTTATCCATAGCTGAAGTCTATCCCAGCTCACATTGTCTGGTGCATTTTCTAAAAAAGGACTTATACTTAAATGACATGTAAGGAATATGTAAGTGCTTTCCAAAATGACTCATGTTCTCATTATCTGATTTTCCCCCGTGTGGTTCAGGTTTGGTTAGCTTTAAGCAATTAAAACTACTTGGTTATGGTTAGGGGACAATCGAGACGATGGTTAAAGAAAGCAAGTCTGATGGTGAGAGAACTGCTATCTTTAGTGTTGAAGTCATGTGCTTTCTATGTTTATCCATCCACACTGACCTCCGCCCTACATGTTTTTGCAACAGGGTAACAACTGTCGCACTGCTTCTGCCTTTGCCAATAAAAGGAGCAAATGCAGATGGTCACCTGTCAGGAAAGCCTCCAGAACAGTTGGCCCCTTGGCAAATATTCTCCAACTTGAGCTCCACTGAAGGGATGAACATCATTCTTCCAATAGAAACGCCCTCATCCCTCCACCATTGATGGTGGCGGAGAGTGCTGTCTAACACATCATTACAAGATCTCCCATAGGTGCTCGACTGATCTGGTGGCTGTGAAGGCCAAGGCGTATGAGTCACATCCTTTTCATGCACTCCTGCCCCGCATGGAAGCATCTGCACTTGTTGTGTGTTGTTTCCCAGCTTTTGTTGTCACCCGTGTATATGTTGTTTCAAGGAATAAAGAAAAAAGCAAGAAAAACTGGACACGGACGTAATGAGAGGATAGAAAATGCCTCCAGCTCCATTATAACCGGGGTGTTATTCACCAGCTGCCGTATAACTGTTACAATATAAAGCTACTATCCATAATGATGATGTCACCCTCGGCTAATTCCCTGTATGCTTCGACAGCGTTTTCACGAAGGGGATTGTCTCGGCGAGTGCACCTCTTTCCAGACACACTGCCTGTTTTCTAAGGTGATTAACTCAACATGTTCTTTAGGATAATCCTGGCAAGTAGTAATGTCATCACCCATCATATGGCGGAGAGCAACAGTGGGTAGTGGCAACAGAAGAAAGCTTTACTTACGACGGCAACAGACTGGATGCAACAGGGCCATGTCCACGAACCTTGAAGCTTAGAGTTAGCGCACCACCAACGTACCATTAAGGACAGCTTCCTTTCACTTTACTTGTTTTCCTTACCTCCTGTATTGATTGGTTATTGTGTGTGTGGATGTTGTGTGAACAAAAGCAACGAGCTATAGGGTGTTAACCTACTTTCAGTTGTAAAAATGGACACAAACTCCCCTAGTGTTGTTTTTTTTCTTTCTTCTTTCCTCTCTTTTCTTGTCTCTCTCTCACAAATACTCTCAAACACCCACACATGCACTCACAAACACACACACACATTACAGCCACCAGGCCCCACCATAGCCTAGTTGCCACTGCCTGCACTGCAGTTGCTATGGAAACACCTGCATCTCTGGTAATCCTATGAATAGGATGCAATGAGCTGGGCTTCGGGGGGAAAACAGCTTAACATGGTGGCAGGTGGAGACAGTAAACTGAAGCAAGTCGCTCAAAAGGACTCTTGACTCTGATTCGCTCATATTGTTTGAACACCTGTTCCTGAAGTTGCATGATATCAAATTTTGTGTAAAAATAAGTCTTAATTCTGCATTTTGCTTACAATAGAATTAATGTACATCTGTGCCTCTGAATTTTTACATACTTTACTCTTCTTATGTACTGATGTTTGCTTTAGTTTAAAGCAGTTGTTTGGGCTGGAAGTAGTTTGTATTGTCGAAAGTTGTTGCAAAGGTGTGAAACACCACCTACTGAGAAAGTGACATTACACTCCAGCGAGGGAAGAGAGCTGGAAAATAAGATCCCATCCATGCTTGGTGCTCAGTCAGTTGATGAATAATGTGAAGATGGAGACCATATTGTCAACAAAATCTTTTCACTACTGTTTACATTCCCCCAGATGCAAATTCAAAAAATAAACTACAGAAATGATTTACAGTGTATATGTGTAAATATATATGTATATAAATAACTGTATATATTGTTTTTATTCTATTTTATAATTGATCCTGGTCTATTCTAAATGTAATTATCTGTATATTTGCGTGTGTAGCATGAGTTTTAATTTTTGTTGTGCAACGCTGTGTTGTAAAATGACAAACAAATTAACACTGAACCTTGAACAATCTGATATTTGCCAACATCAGCTTATTTACTATATTTGACAGTTTATTGTTGCAGCAGGAGCACAACCGCTTTCGGTTGTGTCTGTTCATCTGCTGCCGTAAGATAAGATGGCAATGTATAAATCTTCTGTTGATACAAACTGAAAACTTGGAATAAAAATAGCATCTATCAAGTTCAAATCATGTTTCTCAGCTTTAATTGTTCTGTTATCTTGTTTATGTCAAATATAAGAGAAAGTATTTTGTGCCAGATTATTTATTGGAAGGAAAGCCTGAACGCTAAGCTCTGTCAGCTACAACACCATCCACAAATTCAACTAGCTGTGTCCAAACATTTGTATTTTCATCACAAAGTGACAAAATCACATCTGGCACCACAAGACTCAATGGCTGCTAACACCTACACAGAACACAGTATGCCACTTTGTTGATAATAAATGCTGTTCCTAAATTTCAGCGTCAGATTGCATCAGTAGCATGACACATGATAAGACCTTATTCTTTGCAGGAACTGGAGTGATTTTGGTTGCTCTAAATTCTTCAAATATATATGACGGGCTTTGTAGCAGGACCATTTTCACTTTCCTTATGTAATTATAATTAACAGCACTGTACGTGTGTTATACTGCACAACAGTAACATAAAAGTGTTATCCTCCCTCTAACTTCTGCTGGAAATGTTGTCAGTATCACTGACAGTGCAATCAGAAATGAGTCCGGTGTGAGGGCAGCAGAAAAAAACACCCATAAATGACTTGAGGCTCAGATTATTATTATGTATGCAGCCCAATCACTTAAGCATGCTTTGTATAATTTTCTAATTTGCCTCCAGGGCCCTTAGCCTAATATTTCAACATAAATTATGGCCGCCATTCAGAATTTTGAAATCCTTTTCTCACTAACTGTGATTGAGAATGACTGACATGTTTTTGGCAAGTATCTGAATTGTGACTGAGTTTATTTAGTTTACAAACAGTTCAGACACCCTCGAGGTTACAGAGGTCTGATTTTAAGCTTGATTGACACGGTAAGGTACTTTGAGTTGTATAATTTTAAATTGTAATTAAATAACATTAGAATTTATGATTACATATATTCATATTGTGAAGTTTTAAGTAAGTAAACATAAAGTAAACTCTAACTGAACAATTCAACAACATGTTTCAAAATCCTATTCAGCTTTGTAAACACTACACTCAGGGATTCAAGGGAGAAGCAGATAAAAACACATTGAACCATAAAATACGAGCAGTGAAGCTGTGAGCTCTCAGATTGTTGCCATCAGGCCAGAAGTTTACAAAACTACAGTGTTCAAAGGTTGTTCAATTCTCAGTCTTCTCACCTCTAAAACTGTTCAAATGACACCCAGAGTCCTCTGTTTAGTGGCAGCAGAGCAGATCCACACTCTAAACAAATAGAGCTGTTTTCCAAGGGAGAACAGACTTGCAAATTAAAAGCATCCCACCATAATTTACTGCCGTCATTTTGCCTCCATCTGCCTTTGGAACAGGTCAATGGGTTTGTCAAAGAAATGAAAAGTGGCTGCTGTTAATGCACTGCTGCAGCTGTACTGTATCTGTGCTTGTCTCTTTACCGCATTGACCTTGTTGGGCTAGGCCTGCTAGCCTCAGTGCAGTGTCCACTGTGGGACATCCTGCTCAGTTTATCCTATAAGTCAATGTGAACAGGAAACGAACCAGAATTAAAAAGCAAAAATAGATAATTTCTTTCCTAGTCCTGGAGCAAAACAACCAAACTACTAGGCATGAAAGTGACCGTAGAAGGAAGAGTTAGGAAGAACAGGCTTGTGAAAGATGAGGGAAGAAGAGAATGTGGATTGAAAGCCTGATAAGCAGTAGAGACAGAAGAAGAAGACAGAGAGAGAAACATGTAGGAGACAGAGGAAGAGAAAGATAAGTCAAGACGGTAAAGATGAAGAA
Source organism: Lateolabrax maculatus (assembly GCA_031216445.1). Lineage (NCBI taxonomy): Eukaryota > Metazoa > Chordata > Actinopteri > Acropomatiformes > Lateolabracidae > Lateolabrax > Lateolabrax maculatus. The sequence continues at coordinate 3,948,059 of CM062197.1, forward strand.
AGAACAGTGAGAAGGAGGAGAAGGAAACATGATGAGGATGAGGTTGAAGAATAGGCATAGTATGCTCTTAATTGGACTCTGCAGTTTGGCTTAATCTGAGAGAACTGGTCAGGTGTCAGCTGCTGATGACAGCCACTTATGTCTTTTGGGGCTGGGCTGTAGATGACAGTGTTTGCTATCAGCGGCACTCCCTAACTCCCATCATGGTCTGCACTCACCGCTTGCTACCATGACACCAATCACCGACCCTGCTGAGCATCTGCTGATGATCAGACAAGGAGGAATAACTCTCAGAGCCACAGAGGAAAGGACGTTTATTTATGGAAATGTGGCTTTATGTTATCACCCCGAACAACAAGCTGATAATGACCATTCCTCCTTCTGTCCACCTGTCCGGTTTCGGAGGGGTGTTGCTGTCAAACTCATTTGACTGTTGGTGCTGCGTCACAATGATTCAGTGTTTCAGCTGCTCTATAGTGCCGCTCTTTTGAAGGAGAAATGCAGGGGGGAAATCATCTGGGCCATATCCATCAATCTGTCCAAGGATAACATGGCTATTTTTACCTGCGACCAGCAGCACAAGTCGTCCTGTCAGTCTGTCGGTAAGCTACCAAAACTTTAGAGCTTTAGAGCAAAACTTTAGAGCTTTAGAGAGCATAGGAAAGGCGACACATCCAGACACAGCAGTAGCTTTGCTGCATTTTTGTTTTAATCGGGGATAAGAGCTGAGCTAACCCATTTTCGACCCAAGGCCGCTCCTGAAGAAATGGGACGCAGAGACTGTGCCCACATCTTTACAGAGACCGGGCTCCATCCCGGATCAAGCTGCTGCTACTCCGAGCCGACAGAGCACGAGACTCCAGCAGGACGAGGGCAGGCGGACTCTGCGTTTGAATCAATGATGCTTGGCGATCAAACGCAGTCAAAGTTGATGTATATATGTTTTGTGTGTAGCTCAGGGGCTACAACTTTAATTTTGTCATGCCACCCTGGGTTGTAAAAAGACAAATAAATGAACCTTGAACACTGGACCTTTGGATCTTTACTGCTACAAAAACCATGAGCCTGTATCACTGTTTGATTAGCTCACTTAATAGTGAGGAAGAGAAACAGCAGCTTAAAGCCGTGTTCGGACCGACTTTAGCACTGCATCATAAAAATTCAGAACCTGGCAACACACTGCATCGGCCAATCAAATACATGCAAGCTCACATTCTTGGTACAGTACTTTATAACATTGTGGTTGTTATGTGTATAATACAGACACAAACGACATCCACATAGTTAAAACGTAAGGTCTTTTGAAGTGCACATCATTGCCTGTGTGGATTGTGGGAGCGATGTTTTAGCTGATTCAGCAGAAGAAATGGCCAGTAGAAAACAAGTGAGACCAATAACTGGACTGTGTGATTTCTACCTTTGGACATTCCAGTGCAACGCAATGCAGCAGCGAGGCGGCTTTGATCGATTTCAGAGGAATCATTCCGTCCAAGCCTGATGCTTCATGGTGGCTGTGGAGCTCGCGGGTTAGGGAGATTAACTTCACTACAATTCTTTTCAGGCCGGTTTTTCTTCCTTAATAAGTAGTCCCTGCACTCCCCTTCTCTGGGGTCCGTCCTGGGCTGGTGTTTGATCTAGAGTTCATCACCGATGCGGAGAACCAGGTTCTGACTGCAGGCTGCTGCTTGCACTGATATCATGCCAGCATAACCCAAAAGCTGACACAAATGACATTTTTTATGATTGTGCAAGGGAAGAATGCAGCCTCCTGTGCCAGCATTGGTAATAGCTACCACATTGCTGGCCCTTCAGAAAATCAATAGAAACCTTTGTCAAGAGAGGCTCTTGGATATTTTACCGGGCCAAATGCTTTTTTGTCCCCACTGGCAGCTCCCATCTTTAAACAGCCTAAGGTGTTCTTGTGTACATTTCCCTGAATTCGAGATAAACTGTTAGAGTAAAAAAGAGTGATGGACACAAGAGAAAACAATGCAAGCAAAAGCAAAAAGGAGATTAGAGGATTGCAAGGGCAGGCTCTTGGGAGATAAGGCAGACAGGAAAGCTGTATACTTTTTCTGTCTTTTTTTGCCTGGTGTTGTTGGTTCTTATTGCATGCGTCTAATTGAATCGGCTTTGTTTCATAATAATGTCTGATCCGGCGGAAATACACTTTAGATTGGAATGAACTACAGGATTGAACTGTATGGTTACTTTGTGTTGTTGTTTCCAAATGTTTGCTTGGAGTCGAGGGAAGGCTGTTGTACTTGGCAGAGGTAGTTAAATGCTTCAGTTATTTTGTTTATGACTTCCTGTCGTCCTCCGCCACAAATTACAGTTATGCTGGAGATGCGGTAGGTCGGCACTAAGGAGGTGTTATCTTAAAAGGCATATGTGAGCGATTATGACCATTTTCATGTTGCTCACACTTTAGTATCTCAGTTTTGTCTGTTTTAGCAATCCCACTTCACTTTACATTCAGTTCCATTCATAGCTAGAAACAAAAGGAGAGGATTTTTTTGTCTCGCTCCATGATCTGTGGCAGATGTAGAGCTTTATGTAGAATGCATAAAAAAAAGAGCAGCAAGGAGACTGTGACAGTGCACAGACTGAGTCCCAGGAGTCTTCTGACTTCATGCTTTAAAAGGAGGGTTAATCATGTTCTCTGAGTCGGATGTGGCTGATACTGTAACGTACTCTGTGATTTTTTTTAATTGAATGGTGTACCCATTAAGTAAGTTGTTATCTTCAAAAAACAGCTAATATCAAAAAGCACCAGATGAGAAACACCATTCGCATGTGCTTAATTTCACCCAAACAGCAGCATCAGAGGGATAATCAGGTCTGATAAATTAATCTCTGCGGTTTTTTGAGCTTGAAAAACGCCAATGCAACAGCAACACAAGCAGAATAGCAGCTTTGATTGTTTTCAAAGGCAGCAAGGCTGATGGCTGATTCCTAATGGCTGTGGAGGAGCTTGGGGGTTAGGGAGATTAACTTCAAACCTTCCCAGAATTCATTTAAAAATGTTTCACTTCTTAATAAGGGGGCTGCCTCAAAAACAAGTACTTTTTCAGCTGTGTCTTGGGGTTTCATGTGGAGTGTGGTAGCTACCCATCTGAAGTAAAAGGCATGTTGCCCAGGATTATTGCCCAGGAGTCCTGGCTCTGTTTTTTTTTGCTTTTCAAGGAAAGTTGATCGTGTTCCATCACATTTTATGTGATTCCACAATCGATGTGTATTTCTTAAATGGAGTGTAATTATTTAACTGAGCTGTTACTTTCAAAAATAATCAAAAGCCAAGGGTATATTATTCACATATACAGTTAATAGCTCGTATAGCAACACCACAATTGCTCATAGAAGACAAGATTCTTACCTTTAAGTGGACATGGAGGGGTGATGCAACACAAAGATGGTTTAGAAATCACCAGGCAGCAGCAATGGGGAAGCAGGGAGAGGGAGATAGGAGAAAGAAAGGGAGACTGTAAATTTATCACAGAAAATATTTAATCTTTCCAGTGCATGCAGAGCTAAACTCAGTCGTTTGGTGTGTCTGCTTTTGTTTTCAGAGATGAATGGGTATGATTTGAGGTACAGTTACAAAGAAACCCACATACTTATATATGAGACAGCACTAACAACACACAAAGTGTATTCGCAGAAGGTAAACATTATCACAAAGCCACAGCAGAGCAAAGGTCCTGTCTTGAAGCATCATGGTTTCATTTAAAAACAAAGAAACCCTCCTCAGTAACGAGAGGGTGAAGCGATGAAGAACAAAGCCCAGCACAGTGGGGGCTTAAAGCATAGCTGAGCAATTTGGAAATCCCAAGTCAATCACATTGAATATTAGGATTTCTCATATTCTTATATTAGGGTAATCATTTGAATGGAAAGAATGGACTGAAAGTCTTACAGTAAATACAGTTATTACATGCAGGTCTGTCTGTCCAACTCTTAGGTCAACTACTGGCCAGATTGGCAAGACTCTGGTGTGGATACCCATTGTCCCCAGAGCATGGTTTAAAAAAAAAATATATATATATAAAGTGTTTCTGTTTTTAATACTTTAAGCCACCCATGCAGTGACTGGAATTTGTTTCAATACTGCTGACACCACTGTTTTTATTTCAGTGGAGCATGTGTACTGACTACAATCATGTTCCCCAAAGGATTAACCTTTCATATTTTAATGTCCCCATGACCTTTATTTTTTTATATTGGGTAGCTACAGTAGAATGCTACTCTTTTATATGAGAAAGAAAGAAATATAAATGAGAAAGTGCCCCCCAAAAATGGCTGCCTGTGGAAAACCAGCATTGCTCGTCACATTTATTTTTAAGGAAATCAGGATGCAATAATAAACAAAATAAAAAATTGAGGATCGTGCAGTCTTTGTGGAGGTCTGCGCTCTCTAGGTAACTTTGTATCTTTTTGGCTTCGCATATTGTCTCAGTTCTGATCTCTGAAATTGGGCATTTGAGTATTTTCCATCTGACTGAGTTTTAATCTAAATCAAACAGAAGCAACAATCCACATTTCTCAGTGTATTCTCAGTCACAGTTCTATCATTGCCACTGAATATACAGAATTAGCCTATCAAAAGACAACCAAGGCATCACAAACGAAAAATAAAAAAAGCAGGAAACGGGGAGGAATGCTTTTGCAGCCTAACTAAACTCTCCATATGTAAGGGAAAAGAATAAATGAAAAGAAAAGGTATCTCACACATTTGTCCCTATAAGCAACATCATGCCTCAAAACCTTTTTTTTCTGCATGAGAATGTATTTTGAACCCTGGGGAAACTGTATCTGTTTCATTAAAAGCACAGCTATTTATTTGCTGTGATAAAGCAATTGTGGAGCAGCGCCTGCTTCTGAGCAAATGCGAGGTCCACAGATACTGCAGAGACCTTCACCTCTCTTCCCAGATGAGCAGCAGATATTGATGGTGAGATGTGCCGTGCATAGAAACGGCACACTGTGTGTCAAACTATGAGAGAAAACACACTCAGCGGGGGGGAAACCACAGGAAAGTCAAGACAAAGAAAAGTTGTCTCTCTGAGAAGCGCTGTATGTGGGACGCCTGGAGGTCAGAGAGGAAGGCTGCTAGTTTGAATCCCTGGATGGCCTGGGAGGAGGTGGGCGGCAAAGGGAATGAGTAATGTGTCAATGACTCTATAATGACTCTATGCTGGCATTTTTAGCCAAGTCTCTGTTGCAAAAGAGAAAAAAGTATCTCAAGAGACTTCACAGCCCTCCAAAAAATGATTCTCATGACTGTTTTCTGACCTGCCACCGGCTATATTGCAGTTTGGTGAGGTTTAGGCCCAAAAACTACTTGGTTAAGGTTTGAGAACAATTGTGGTTTTGGTGTCTCTGGTGTCAAAGTCGCATGCTTTGTTGACCCATCCATTCACCCCAAGTCACACTACTTCAGCTTTACTCCTGAGAGACATCATCTTTTGCACAGTCACAAGAGGTTATTGTCAGGAAAATGAAAACACAGGTAGTTTTTAGAACTTGAGTGCAGCCAAAAGTTGTAATAAAGTAAATTATTCTTCAACCCACGAATGCGTGCAGCTGAACTTATCTATGCCATGTTGCTCAGTTGGCTTCTCTGGATAAATACACACAATATATACTGTATACAGTACATATATACATATATGTATATTCTAACAACCTGGATGTCAACTGGGAACTCACACTAGATGAGATGTGCACTGTATCAACCATGCATGTCTGGACAATATGCAAGGAGCAGAATAAGAGATGGGGAAAGATAGTGTGAATATGAAGAGAGGTGGCCAAAAATAAGGAAAAGAGCAGTAGGCATAGAGAGAAAATGGAAATGCAGAAACAACCACTGCAGGCAATTTCTCTCTCTCTCTCTCTTTTCTCTCTCTCTCTGTCTCTCTAATACAGCAAATTAGCACTGATGAATTAGCCATTGTCAGCAGCTCCTTTGCATGCTCTGGGCTACAGTTATTTTGAATACAGAAATGTTAATGCCTCTTAAGCAGCATTCTGAAAGATTTCATTCAGTATTTCAGTATTCAGGCTTGATATGACCATGTGCGAGCAGAAGTTCAGTGTCACCTTCAGAGGGTGAATACATGCTAATTAGTGTTATAAAGAGGGAGAAAAATGACTCAAATTAGTCTCATGTCACCAGAACTGAAGTCTGTGAGTTTACAGTCCTTTTCACTGTTCAAAGACTCTTGAAGACTATAAGTTAGATGTTACAGTTGTTTTGTTGTCACATGTTTTGTTGTCAAGTGCAGTGAAGCAGTCATTGGCAATGATATTCTTAATTCTCTGGCTCCCACCAACACTGCTCGTATAATATGCAATAAAAAGAAAAATGCCGAAGTTAAATCATAGGAATACAATGTAAAATACATACAATAAAATATAATACAATAATTTGGTAGGCAGATGTACAGCAACATCAATCTCATTGGCTATATCACTGTGTCAAGGACCAATACTTGCCCCTCTTCTACTGCGTGTACACAGGCTGCTGTTAAGCCAGATCAAAACAACAACATTCATTACCATACCAATGCAGACGACACTCAACACTATTTCAACACTATTTCCCTTCTTCATAAACCTTTGAAGCAGGTGAAGTTGTGCAAGACATCACTCCCGCCAATGACACACTCTGCCATTGGACTAATGAATTACTGGATGTGCCAGAATTATCTTTGGAAAATAAAGATCAGGGGTGATCGAGTATGGCGGCCACAGTGAAAGACAGAGAACCACTGCACACCATAATGCAGTTGCAGAATCACCCTTTTATCAACTAAAACACATTGCTAGAAAACTCATGTCCAAACATGAGCTCAAAAAGTTAATCCATGCATTTATCTTGAGCGGATTAGACTCTTTTAAAAGTAATTTTCTCAGGGCTATTTTTAATCACATTTTATGTATTTTATCATGAAATTTGAAAGCACTTTGAACTGCCGCAGTCTATGAAATATACTATGTGAATATATTTATTGCCATACCTTTTTAAAGTTTTTTGTCACTGTCACTGTTTGGCTACACACACTCAAAACTTTCATTCAGGATTTCAGATTGCTTGCTTGTTATGGAATCTTATTTGGTTTTTTGTTTGCTGATACAGAACAAGACCAGTTTGGGTGAGTTGTTTTCATGTACCAAAATCTTTCTGCACCATGATGAAACATTACTCCGTTTAAAAGATAATGACTTGGAATTTAAACCAAAGCTAGAACTGGTCAAACATACATAACGAGGATCATCGGGTTTCAAACCACCATGACATTAAAAACGGTGATTGAGTTCATATGTGTGTCCTTTTGCCACTGCATATTTAGAGGCAGTCACACAAGTAAAGCAGAGCACAGTTCTGGCCTTTGGGAATCTGTTTCAAACCAAAGTGTCACACCGAATCTGTCAACTCTCCACCACACAGTGAGAAAATGGAACAAGAGAAGCCAGTCAGAGCACAGTGGTCAGTTAGCTGAAGCTGACCTACATGTGAAAGGGAGGGAGCAAAGCGCCTCATTATGGAGGGTATTCTGGCGCAAGATTATATTTGAATAAAACTAGAAGAGTCACGCAGTTTCACACAATCACAACCAATCTTTTTTTCCTCTGAGGAACTGTGGAGAAGACAGCAACCCATATAATTTAAAACCATCAGATCTATCATTATACTTAAACATTTATGTAAAAACCTTTTTGTGATGTTTAATTACTGTAAATTACAAATCTGTGTCACTTTGAATATATATTTTGAATGGATGAAGGTGTTGATTTCATAAAAAAGTATGTGTTTGCTATAATGTTACAGTTTAGGCCTATTGCTTGCTTTCTTTATTTTTGCTGAAAAAGGAACAAAACTATAATTTCAGTGCGTGACACTATGAGGTCGCCCCACCAATTGTACACTGGACATACAAAGATAAGATTCGCAACACATATTTATCTAACAAGTTCTGGAAAAAAAAGGCAAGCACTATACTATCATTACATTACCATAGGTCTAATAAGTACGCTATTCTTTCACTCATTGCCATATTTATTCCCATTCATACATCTTACACCCACACAAACACATATGATTCATACGAAGTGATTCAGACATTATATGTGAATCACTAAATTATGCACCAGAATCATCTCAATATTTCATGCACATACACAGAAACCAATGTGTGTGCACTCAGATCACAACCTTGCTCTTGTGCTCACACACACACACACACACACACACACACACACAGATGGCAGTTAGTGCAGTGACCTTGGAAACAAGCAGGTGATCCATTTGGAAAAGTGGGAAAGAGCTTTATCACTGGTTGAGCTCTGGACGTGACAAACTCTCTGTCTGCCAGCGGATGGAGGAGGGCAATTGATTTGTCAAGAGAGTAAACAAAACATTTGACAATTGAATTTTTGTACAAAAATGCCACCATTACACTCACGCCCACCCTGACATATCAACAGATGGAGCCGGGCCAAACATGCTGAATAATAATTAGAAAAAATTATAATCTGGAATTAACTTTTACAAACAATGTTACTTTCTCTCTACTTTTTTCAGACGTTACTTTCACACTATGTCAAAGCTCTAACTCGGTTTGTCATGACGCCCAGCAGCAGCCCCACAGTTCAAAAGTTTGCCCTCAAATCATATCTACAATTTGCACCATGTTCAGCTCTGATCAGTGTACCCTGCGCCCCATGAGCCCTGAGCAAGCAAATAAGCCCGAAGCCTCACGCTGTCAACTCAACACACTGCGACAGTGTGTTAGTTTGCTTTGCTAATGTGCTGACTGAACTCGGTAAGCCTGAACAACAACAGAATCAACTCGTCGTGGACACACACACTGCAGAGATAAAGCAGAGGGACACAATGGTAATAACTGGTCATTTAGGAGATTAAGTGTTATATGGCAGTTTCCTGGCGTTTAAAGGAAGTGTTAAAGCCCCTTTACTGGAGCATTTTTTTTATCCGATCCAGGTGAAAATTTGTGTAGTGTGAAATTCAGTGGTCTCTTGTCGGTTCGTGTGTGCATCGGCAGTAATTGCTGTCTACTTTAAACACTAATATGGAGTAGAAGCAAGAGAGACACTAAAGCCAAGAAGTACATATCGTCACTGCTAATATGACAATCTGCACACGTTTTTACATTTTAATTTTAAATTGTATTTTTTAGCTTATTCAGTTTGCTCTGACAAAGTATCACAAACCAAACACTGGTACTTTTTTCCAGCCAAGACAATGTGGCTGTCCTATAAAAACGGCGACATGCAGATAGAGCGTGTTTATCAGTTGGGGTAATCTATTGAATTTATTAAGAATGGGGCGTATAACACATTCACTTTCTTTGTGTGTGAACATTTGCATGCTGATCAAATTACTACACAGTAGGCAAAAACAATCAGGGAGCATGATGATACGTTGGTGGAGATTTATGCAGATGCAAAGTCTGGCACTGTCAATTTTATAAAAACAAGAAAATGTCTGATGTAACTTTAACTTACGGAGTTTCCACACTTGCAGAAACATTGCACACTGCAGTACTACAACCAACACACAGGAACATCATGCTCGACACCATAAGGACATAAAAGAATAATTTGAAAGATGATAATTACATAACAAATCTACATAAAGTGTCTTTAATTGCCCACCGAGTACAGTAAAGGCCACTCCCGTGGCACAGCTGAGTGGTGAAAGCCTTGCTCAAGAGCGCTTGAGTGAGTCAGGAGAGAGTAGACAGTAGATGAAGAGCGAGGGTTACTCCTTGACTTTCTCTAGTCAGTATGCTGATTGGAATCTTTGACCTTCTGGCCACAATTTCATCTCTGTAGCCTCTAGATTTATTTCCTCATCCTGTGTACATTTTCATCACCTAACTGCTTCAGCGCTTCCTCATATTTACCCTCATGATATACAGCCTCTAGAATAGCAGGTCTCTCGCTGAGCGGGCCGTGATGACTATACCCTTTCCACATTTTCAAGTGATTATGGGCAGCACACTAGATGTGTCTCCTTCAATTATCCCGACTGCTTAACAGCAGACTGCACTTGCTGCGTTGCGCCGTCACCCACAAAAGTCAAACTCCTAGACTTGGAGCACACCAGATTGTTTTCTTCTTGTGCTGGCACACAGCACAGCAAGTGAACTGGCACTGAGCCGAAAATGCAGCAAAGGGCTGGAGCTGAAAATAATCCCTTTCTTAAAGTGGGGTAAGGGTACGCGGACAGCCAGACCCGCTGATGTAAACTGACGCCCTGGCAGAAGCACTATTAATCCAGATGTTGAATTAATCATAATTCCACTCCATTCTGTATGCAGCTGATAGTTCTTTTAAGTCATAATACCCTGAATTATTCACATTTCCCCTCTGAAGAGTAATTCCTCCCTGAATTATTGAATTCCACAATTCCACCACAGTCTGCCTGATTGGCCTGTTAACACAGCAACTCTGCATTCAATATCTCACGCATTACTTCTTCATAATTGGGGAACCGCATTCAATTTCCTTTGAATTTCTGCCATTCTGAATCATAAGATGAGTCATCATTCTTAGGATTAAGGAAATATTCAACTTCAGTGTCACCATGTCATTTTTCAATATGCTCACCCAGTGTGGCTTGTTACATTAGCTGCGTATATCTGCCATTCAGAGTTTTCTTTCTCTTTAATTTTAAAAGCAGAAGAACTATTATTATTATATCATTATACTAAGGATGTTATTTCCAAGAAAAGACAACAACACTCCAACAGTGGAGGGCATTTTTAAACTAAGGAGTACAACTGCTGGGATTTTTCTGGCACTAATAGGAGACCAGATGTGGCACATTTGGCACATAATTGTTTTCTTTGAGAAGTGTAAATTTCCAGCCAAGCGCACTTTGAAGGAAAATTCTGTTCTCTATTTTCTTAGAATGAGAAAACCAACTATTTTTTTTTCTGCACAAGTGATTGAACTGACTGAGCAACAAACAGATTGATTCACAGCGAGGTGTCTTGAAAACTAATGAATTTTCCGCTCCCCAGAGGACGAACCCTTTCCATTTTGGACACACCATGAGGTTTCCACTAGTGCTGCCCTCTGGACACATTTTTGTGGCTTTCTAAACCTGCAGAAAAAGCGGAACATTGCCAAAACTCACTTCACCTCAAACCTCAGCAAATTACTGTTAATGGTCTGTGAGCCTGTGAACCTAATTTTCTTTCTGACATTTCATGCCAAATAACCTTGATTAGCATTCACATAATTTGTTTACAGATCTCTGTTGTGGGTATCTCATTATACCTCATTTTTCAAGTGCCATGCCCCCTACAGATGCCTGGATGGAGTCCTGCACTGGCTGCTGCTCAGCCTTGTATTTGGACGTGTAAACATCTTGAACGGGATGGGGGGTGGGAGTTGGGGAGGGTACTGAAAATGTCCAATATTTTTATGTGTTGACGATTATGAATAAAAGTTATGATTATGTTTACACTTTATTTCAGCGTCCTTAATACATGAACACATGAAACGCCTGACAGAGCTGGCCACAATGTTTGATTGACAGGTGATCTTTGGGAGATCAGTACAAAAACAGAACAACAATGAACAAATAGCCCCGAAGATGGGAAAAAAATTCAGAAAACAAAGATTACAGTTAAAATGTTTGCAGAAAGTGCTTCCCTCCTGGAAACATCAACTTCAGAAAACAAAACTAAGATTGAGGCAGTTCTGAAGTATTGATTTGGCCTTTCTAAATGCAGTTGTTGAGCTGCTGATTATTTTCATGAATTTCAACATGGACTACGTGGGTTTGTACTTGGTGCGTGTCAGCAGGGAAAAAGAGACATGACATTCTGTCAAAAATGTTGAGCAGGAAGGGACTGAGGCTAAAAAGCCTTGCAGTAGTTTCACAGAGCGCTCGGCTCCCAGCAGCTCTCCAACGTCGCTCTCATGAATATGAATGATGCTTAACCCCTGGGAGGAAAGCTGTCATGTCAGACACAACTGCAGCATCGGCAAATTTCTCCAGACAGATTCCTGAACCAGCCTTGACAACAGGGCGTCCAGCTCAGGTGATTCAGTCTGTCTGCATTTTAACACATAAATGGTTTATTTTTCTTTTTCCCAGTCAACAGTATATTCATTTTCTGGTCTTTGTGAGAGATTGATACTGTAGTAAACTGACGGACAGTGGTGAATGAAGTCTTGGTGAAAACGATAAACTGTTTGATTCATTACAGATAGATCTTTCAAATGACATGAGACAGGCAAACTCCACATAAACATGGTTGGTGGGTGCACTGCTGACTAACTACAGCTTGCATTGGCTTTTTTGGGTGAAATTAAATATATTACAGAAATTAAATATATTACATATCCAAACTACCTAACTCTCGTTATTTCAAAGTTTCTATCAAATGTATCGGCTTATTTCCTTGTCTTGTAATTCCTTTAACAATTATTAGAAGAAAAGAACTCTATACATAACATCTCAAATTTTGATTTTTTTTCACCCTTTAAATATCCTTTTTGTTACTTTGTAAGTTGGCCTTTGTGAAGTTGAAGTTTCTTCATATGCCAGCTTCTTTTCATTGCAAGTTGGCAAATGAAAAGAAATTGCTCACTTGAAGGAAAAGAAAAGAGGTTCCTCCGGAGGTTCTATACTTGCTGTAGCCTGTCACCTGCTGTCAGATGAGTGATGATGTAAAAAGGAGGGTCGGGGTAATACAAGAAAGCTTACTTAGGTACAGGTATAGCTGTATGTTCCTATGAAGCCGAAAACATCTCTTGTGTCTTGAAGCACAAACCTTACCTTAAGCTAGGTCTGGAGGACAGAAGTGACTGTCAGGCTCAGTGGAGAAACTGATGTTAGTCAGCAGGCTCAGTCACACTGGTGTAAGCACTCCTTTGATTCACAGGAAGATACACCTGCAACAATGTTAGTGCCCACGGGGGTATCTGGGACAGTTTACAGCGACAAGTCTGAAACAGCATGTTCCCTCTGCTGACGCTTGATGCCGGCTGGCGAAGATGGAGCTAGTCTCAGACAGGATGGAGATACCAGAGGAACAACGTGAGGAAAGATTCTCGGGCCTTGGAGGCAAAAATGAGATGCTCCTTCAGCTGGCAGGCCTAGTAGAGTCAAGGCTAATTAGGGACAAATATGGCGAATGATCAGGCATAAATCTTCCAAATGATGAGAAATATGCCCATTTAAAGATCAGATTTCTTTAAGAGGTTTGTTTTGGACTTGATGATACTATAACCAATCACATAACTCTTTATGGTTAACATAAAATGCCACATGGGGAGTTGTTTGGTTAAAAGTACAAGTGAGCAGCATAAAAACTTTATAGCTTCAATACGTTATATATAGCTTTCTCAATAGCTAACAGTGAAATCTCATTAAGATGAACAGGTCACGGTCTTTCAACAAAATAATGTAACATTAAGGTAATGTGGTTGTTTTAGGCTATTAACATTACTGTATTAAAAAGAGCGTTTGAAAGATTAATATGAAGAGATGTAAAACTTGCTAAGTGTAACATTATTGCAAAGATGAAGGCACAATGACATGAAAATAGTCGGCCTCAGGAACACAATTGAATGCACAGAGATGGTTAAAACAGTGAAGCCTTGAGCGCCTTAACAACCTGTGAAATATGTTCATGGTGCTCCCACTAATGCTCCTAATGCAGGTTGGAAAAAAAAAAAAAAGCACAAGCACATATTGTGCACATGAAATGTTTGGATCTGATAAACACCTCGCCTATTTTCATTGGCCCTACTTAAGGACCATACCAGTGATTTTTGCTTGTTTTAGCCCATTAACTACAACTGCTTCACATTATTGCCATCTGTCCTACCTTCAAAGCAGCTTTTTATTTCATGATATTATTAAACATTAGTTGCAAAGGTTTGAAATTTGTTTGACAGGAAACCTATCACAATTAAGCATTATTTTCTTTTTCTTTTAGTTTTTCTTTATTTCTTCTTGCAGCGTGTAATTATGGGGACAATTTTTAAACCTCTATTTTGTGGTGCAGCTAAAGACATCAGAGAATGAATAGTCCAGAATAAAATTGAATTTTAATCAGGGGTCCAGAACAATAAGCCAACATGGTCATTATCAAAAAAGATGATGCAAACTATCTTATTTGTCGCGTTGATAAAACTCTGCTCAGCAGCCAACTCACAAATCTCAGATTTCATCGTGTGTCAGAGTGCCCTTGAACGCACCAGCAAGGATGGTTTCCATACATTCCCTGCTTGCAGCTGCGTTATCGTGCGGACATAACTTTTGATACAAAAAAAATGGCAACTCAGTGTTCCCTGTGATGGATTACACATTTGAAGTAAGTTTCCATTCTCTACAAGATGACTTTTATAGCACACTGAAAATAATGGATGGCAGGAAATCAATCTACAAAATGTATTGCATGCTTTGAGCAATGTTTGGCAGTTGTGTAAATCACAGGACAATGTGCAGTTAATAGGTTAAAACATGCAACCCCCAGTATTACCTCCATCCAAAGCAAAGAACATGCACATACTGTACTTCAGGGTTGAGCTTGAGAAGTAGCGTATCAATATACTAATGAACAGCTTTGTTCTGACATTTTATGTTTTTGCCGGTTGCTAATCCTGCCACATGTTGTTGTGGTTCAGTTCATGTCTTTCTCCCTCCCCTCCACATTGGCAGGCAGAGCTTAGGATCACTTGTGTCTCGATAGGCAGGATGCAGGTAGAATTTGCAGAGGGAAGGAGGGATATGAAGTGGAGGGGTGTTTGTGCAAGTGAGGGATAAGCAGGGCTGGATACGTGACAAGAAATGGGATCAATGGGAGGAAAGAAAGAGATAGGGAGGAAGAAAATCCCAAACCTAAGAAGAGACAGATGCTTCACAGCCAGCAGTGCTCCACCTCCAACACAAACATGGATGAGGGATGATGGTAAGCAGGGAGGGAGGGAGGGGTAGCAGTTGGTAAAGAGACAGACAGTGTGAAAAGTGCCCTAACTGAGTTGTCCATTATCAGAAAAGCTCTAGCTCTTCATTGTGGCAGCGCATTTTCTTGGAAAGCACATTGGCCATTTTAGGCCATTATAAAAGCTGCAAAAATAACACCAATTACCTAAGTGAAATACTTTTTTTAGGTGTGGGCTGGAAGGTCAGTGGGGAGATAAAAGACAGAGCAAAGTCTATTAAAGCCCTGAGTCCGGATGGTTTAATGAGCTCATGGTATTTTTGTTTTGGTTTTTAATAACTAAAGGTTTGTTTATTTCCGATTGTCCTGCAGCACCGTGGTAATCAGACATACTCTCAGTTATTAAGTTAATTTTAATGTCTAGCACACAGTGTGCCCAGCCAGTTTTTGAAACTTAACATAGTTCACAGTTATATTTCAAAATCTTGATAAAAACTGTGAGCTGGGAGAACATTTTTAGGATGGCTGTGGAGCAAGATAATGCAACAGGGCGGTTTTACATTTGCACTTATTTGGTGTAAGTCAATATCTTCTTAATTCAGGGTTGCACTTCACATAAAATCGTCTTTCTTGATAGGTAAAGAGTACTTTACCCGAGCAGTCCTTAATATCCCATTGTAAACTACTGGATAGAATCGTCGGTAGAAAATGAGGCTACCCTTCACTAGAGAATGTGAGTGCATGTGAAATGGCCTGTTCAAATATGTACTGAGTAGTAGGATCGGAGTTTTAGAATAGTTTTATTTAAACTGTATCCAGTGTTGAATCAGCTCATCTAAAATCTTTTTGACTCTCTTATCAAAGCTATTTAGGTTTGGCTCTTAACATTTCTAAGAAACTGAAGTTATTTACATATAATTCCATGAAAATGACTAAAACCAAGAATAAAGTGATAACTTCTAACAAGTAATGTTTGTGCACAGATCCTGCTGCTGTAAATACTCACTATAGCATCAAATTTGCAGCTGCAAATGTCCCCAATAATTTTACTTTATTCAGAGTCGATCCCAGTGCTCGACCCACATATGAATACATGTAAATGTGCGTTTTGCTGCTGTTTGTCGGCAACTCATACGATTCCACATATAGCCACATCATCCAAACTTTGTGAAGTCGGTGAGATCGCTCCTGATGAAAAATGCTTCGGTGCACTGGAAGGGATGTGTTTAATGTCTCTGCCAGCAGCGACAGTGGTTTGTTTGTGCTGAACACAACAAGAAAAAATGAGGCACTTAGCATGAGCAACAATAGTCACTCCGGCTGAGCAGACGGAGAAAGACAAAGAAAGACAAAAGACAAAGAAAAACACGTCTTTGCTCTGAGGTGCTTAGCCACAACAAGCCTTCAGGACAGGCAGAAGAGCTCGCCTACAGTCGGTGCTGTACAAAGCTGCTCTCCCATTATCAGCAACCTGCTTTTTTTTAATCTGGTGAAATCTCATCGTTTAGAGGAAGCACCCATCACCCCCTTTCTGTTTCTGCTGCATGACCACTTCCTTTGCAATTTAACAGATAGCTCCATCTGAGAAAAAAAGCCAGGGAGTGCAAATAAGGAGATGACAAATGGCTTCAAGCTTCATGATCCCATCTCTCACATTGAGAATCTCATTTGTATGACTACGAGATGTCCTGCTGGAGTATTTCTTTTGCCCATGTTTTGTATGGCAAACAAGCACTTTCTGCACAAGTTGTGAATTGTTTTGTGATGTGGTTTGCATCAGGCTAATGCGGCTGTAACCAAAGGCCCACAGCACTGACATACTTGTTGTTTTAATGTCGATACTGTCAGGAGATATCACACTCTAGCAGTGACGTGCACTTCAGTGGCAGGACACGGCTCCCATCAACTAATTGAGGTCATTTGTTTGACAAACTGTAATCTGTGTGCAGAATATAATGGACTCCTGTTCATGAAAATGAAGCAAACAGTGCTTCTGATGTTCTGGTCACAGATGATGACTTATTGATAAAGTCATTATGTTGTCTCCCATTAGTCAGGTTATGCATGTTTATGATAAATGACAATGTCAAATTGGCACAGTCTGTCTTTGGCTAAATGATGAATGGCAGGAGCCATCTCCTGTCCAATGTGTCTGATTATCTACTGAATCGATTCACCCACACTGTCAGGTAGCTCTATGCTTCAAGCTCTAAATTTCAAAACAGCACCAACATCAATGTTGTTTATGCTCTGAAGCATACATATTTTTTTCATACATTTATTTTCCTCTGCCAGCATTTGTATGCACATTTATGTGTCTACTGCATGACTAACACACTATCATTAAATTAGTCATAATACTTCATTCATTGGTAATAGTGGAACTAAATATAAGAACTATAAAATGCTTTTGTGTATTATTATGGCACTAAACCTACAGAACATTTAATTTTAATTTCATCTTTACAGAGCTCAGATTTAGATGACATTATATTTGTAACTATATTACGTAAAATAAAGCGCATGCATTGTTCCGATCAAATTTTAAATGGGAAATATGACTTTAGCTGCCAGAAAACTTGTATCAACACTATAAATAGTAACTTGTGTCAAAAAATGTTGTGCTTTAAGTCCTCAGCTTGATTTTCTGATCATTGTCAGGAGTATGACTTCTATGCTGCTAAGCTGAAATATAAACCTGATTTTGTTATAGTGCCTAATATCACTGTCAGCTGTGGACATGGTTCACAACATCAATAGTGACCTCCAAATAAATCAGGATTTGTACGTGGCCAGAGAGAGAAGTTCAACCTGCAAACAATATAATTCCTTATAATGCTCATGATGTTTCTAGTGTGAGATGTGGGTGTATCTGGACTCTGTTTTTTAATGTCAGAGCATTCAGTGACCTGAATTGTAAAGGGAATAAAGTACTACACAGTTTACATTTTAAAAATCAACTTAACTCCAACTTTGGAAATAGTGGGATGCAAACTGGATTTGTGAATGAAATCTGTCCAAATTTTTACCCCATGGTGAAGTCAAACATAACTGATGGTGTACAGTAGAAGTAAGTACTGTTGTACATGGAGTAATAACAGTTCCCCTACCTGTTTAAGTTCTGCTTACCATTATTACAGACTTTTTGAGTAATTATGCATTCTGATATCCCAAAATGAACGTACGTTTCAGGTAATACAGTGCTTTTCCTGACGAAACCATAAAATGTTTTTTTTTTTTTTTACATGTTTATTTTTTATATTTCAAGGAACTTGTGATTACTTTTTTTAATCATTTAAATGAATAAATAGTGAAATCTCTGGTAGAAGTAAGTCCAAACTGTATCTTAAACGTGGCACTACCCACATCTTGGGCAGCGAACCAGACTTCCAGAACATTCATAGTCATTTTGATATAGCATGATGAAAGTCCTCCGAGCCTTGTTAAAGTGGGATGTATTGGCATTCTAATAAAGAGAATATTTCTCTGAGTGTGAAATACGATGTGGGGCACCCTGCCTAATAGCGCTTTGCTTCTGCTAAAGGTGTTCAGAGACCCGGGCTCCCTTATTCCCATTGTCCTCCCGGGTAGAGTTTAGTGGTCTATAATTTATTTTATTTTAACAGGGAAAAATTATGTTAAATACATGATATGCTACAGGTCTGACTCTGGTAAAAATACAGAGCTTGGTAATTCAGACAAAATCACAACAGAACCTAAGACAGGATCAAATTTACCAATGAAGAAACTACGACAGGTTCAATGCAGGAGAGCTCCATGAGCCACCGTAATCATTGGAAATAAAATAAACAAGTGTGTCCTCCACAGCCGATCGGTTACCAGTGATTAAAAAAACACAGCATTGCAATAAGCGGTAAATGCAGACTGACTGTGGAAAAGGTCTTGTCTTTAAATAGCCTGGTGGGATAATTAGTGAGTGATTTACGAGTTGCTGGAGGTGTGATATACACAGTCACAGTGTAAACCGTAGTGGCATCCTCCTGAACTATTCATGGTGTGTAACACAACCAGCAAAACGTCTGCATTGCACCAGGGTGATGACATGAGCGTATGTTCACGCCATACACTACGCTGCTCTGAGGCACAGCAGAACGGCGTGGGAGAGGTCTAGCATGCTGAAGCTTTCATCTCTGCTGAAGTCCCATTTCTTGTCGCATGCTTTCTAATGACGGTAAAACCCAGCAGCTAGTCACAAAGTACTGAGGAAGGAACTGTGTTTATGCCAGAAGCCTCTCTGTCTGAGTCCCAACAGCAGTGGCAGCGGTCCAGTCAGAGCAGCAGAGCGCAACACACTGCACCAATGAATACACTGATAAGAGTCTTTCACCGAGGCCGTCAAGTTTCTTCTTCACCCCCTCTTACTTCCAAAGGACACTGGAGTTTATGTAATGGGTCACAAAACCATCCAGGGATCTTAAAGCGCTGCAGCAGCCCAGCTAATTATACAGGCAGAAATGAGCTTTTCAAGTGGCTAAAGAGAGCATTCCCATAAACTGTTATGGGTAGAAGTCATTTTATTATGGTAACAGTAATTTGAATTGATGCTATTTGAGCGAAATCTATGGATTACTTGGGTTTTTTCGCCAATACAGAAGCACAAACAAACCATGATATTTCTGCAGGGGTTCGTCAATACTGATGAACTGATTATTTTTCAGGTGCAGAAGTCTGACCAGCAGCCAGGAGATCACACAGGTTGTAAACCCACCTCTGGGTAAGCTTAACTTATTTGGAACTGAAAAAAAAGGGGAGCAGTGAAACTATAACCCAAACTCCCTGCTATTATTATAACTGATAGAAATGACAGTTAACTACAAAAACTCAACCCAAATTATCCCTTAAGACCTTAGGGTAGAATTATTATTGAAATGGATGTGGTTGCAACCAAATCCACACATTGGCTTTGACTGTCTCAGTGAGACTAGGCTACAGTAAATGGCCAAACTAGATAAAATAGGCAGCTTTTTCACAGCCTCCAACGTACCATAACCACAGTCTGCAATGGATCAGCAGTTTCACATGATGCAATTTTCATATGTGTCCACTGGATTTCTGTTCAATTTCCATTGCATGTGCAATCCACAGATATTTCTTTTTCGTCATTGCTCATTTCCAAGGTGAACGGGTTTGAGGCTAGAATTGCTGAAACAGTGAGTGTCCGCCCATATAACCAAGAAGGGATGATCGGGCAGAGTGTCACAGTGTGTGGACTAACACTTGCTCACAGTGCTGCTCAACGGAAAATTGACAACAATTCAAACCATCAGCAAGACTAATTTCATTTCCAGTGTATTGCTTCAACTCCTCTTCATTGTGATAATGTGACATTATTGTTTGTGTCAATTAGAGATGGTAAGATGAGATGCTGGTTGATCTTGTCAGAATTCCTACAGGACATATAGAAAGCTGACTGAATTATGAATGTTTATGACTTCTGAAAGCTTATTTTCTACTGATGCAAACATGAGTGTGCCATCTCTAGTTAGCATCTACATGTAGGAAAACAGATCCCACTTGTTCGAGAATATGAGGGCTACAGTTATAAAAGATTATAAATGACAACTTAGCCTTCCCGAGGCATCGGCCAGTCTGTGGAGGGTGGGTGTGACGTGGGTGTCAACTCTACATTCCTAAGGCAAACACGAGCATCGCCCGGGTGAATCTAGAGTACATCTCTGCTCTTCACCCCTGCTGGGCCTCTCCTCCATAAAAATGAGACAACTGCCTTCATGGCAGACTGGGAAGAAACAGAAGTAGGTTCCTGTCGTGATGAGGGCGTGCTATTCACCCTTGGATGCTGTCAAACAACAGCCAAGTTTATCACTTTCTCCCAGGGTCCTCTTGGGCCGTCTCTCTGTTATACTGATGAATGGGTTTGTTCTATATGCTAAAATAAGATACAAATCGTGTAAAATAATATAATTCATGTATCACCAAGATATCATATTAAAGTGTGAGCCAAAGACACAAGTGAGAAGGATGAGCACTGTGAAAATAAACTTATTAGCAGACAGAATGATAATCTCTGATCACTATGCTCCCGGCTTGGCCTAAGGCATGCGTATTAAGTGATTATCAAAGCCTGGAAACCTAAACCCCAGAGAAAACCTTTAATATACGTTGTGTCGAAGGGCTCCATTCATTAAAATGCCTCATTCACGGGGAGGCACGGCTTTACTCAGAGTCAATAGCAGTTGTGTAATAGAAGGAAATCAGCACTTTGGAGAGAGAAATCCAGATACTGTTTAGGGGTTAGACTTAAAAGATGACTAATCAATTTTTCCAAGGCGTCCTACTTGTATTGCATGTCAATAGCAAGTCCTCCTGGTCTCCAAACGCTGACAATTAAAAGGGCACATTTTAACATTTTCTTTCTCTTGAGTCAACTCTCAAGTCCAAGGCTGACTTGATATCATTTTTAAACTTTACTTCATCACTTTGAAGTTTGGTTAATGGTCCCCAGAGGATGATTCCTGATGGTTTTGGTGACCCTCTGACCCCCATAGGATCCCTATCATTAGGCCCATATGTTCATTAATATCATTTGACTTGTAATTTACTCAGCTCCGTCATGTTCTTGTGCCATTAAAATCTCAACTTGCACACAGATTACCTGATGATCTCACTGTCTGATTGCCATTCAATGTGGTGTAGAGGATACAACCTTTTGCGTTGAATGAGCCTGTGGCCTACACTCTAGCACAAACTTGTAGCAAAATCATCAGTATTCAGTTCAATCCAACACTGTCATTTTTTGGGTGTAATGAATTGTCCAGCCGAAGGGTCTACACTTGTTTGTCTCCTTTGAAAAACAAATGCTTTTCGTGACAAATGACTCAATTTAGGGTATAGCTCTGAGAACACAGAATGTGAACGTCGTGCAATTCATTTCTACTCTGCTGTCAAACTGAAACAATATTTGCCACATGTACAGTTGTTCTCTTTCCCATCATCCAAAACATACATTGCGATAAAAGTGCATGGTTAGTACTGAATGCATGTCCTAGTTGTTTATTTGCTCGTTTTGGGAGGCGAGGTGTGGGGGGTGGGGGGGGGGGGAGGGGGTATTTTTTGACATCTGTTAGTCCAAATCTGCCAAACAGCCAACAAACAAGGGAAAGAATGGAGAAATGAACAATTATTGATTTGCTGTGAAAAACTCGGATGATGCCGTTGCTTTGAAAAATCTCTTGTTTACTGACCAGAAAATGTAAGTTGTGTAACCTCTACTGTTGACAAGAGCGGAGTATTTCAAAATCTCTATCATCTTTCGGTTGTTCCTTGCCCACAACTGTGTACCTCCTCCCTCCCACCCTGGTTTTGCTGAGAGCGCACGGTTTAATCTGCTCTATATCGTCAATATTTATCAGCAAAATAGCCCCATATTTTTCTGAAAAACCATTTCATCCTGTGCAGGCTGAAGGGATTACTCTCCTCAGCTAACATCTTTCTTATTAAAGCAATGCTAAACGGATGAGCTATCGCTAGAGGTAAAATGCATGGTTGATGACAAACAAAAGTGACAAGTGAACAACAAATAAATTACAGTTTAAGGAAGGGTGCTGCCATCAAGGACAAAGTGAGGCCGGGGGTAACGCACTCAGTCAATGACTGTGTAATATATCTCTGGTATGATGTTGTCAAGGCAATATGTTGGGATTTAAACACAGCAATATCAGCCAGCAACACAAGGACCAGAGAAATGATGCACTACACAGATCTCAGATTGCACTGCAAATGTAAGCTGTTCTTTTCTCGGAAAGAAAATAGGGGACATGATTGTTTGATCTGATTTAAATGATAGGTTCACTATTTTAAACCCCAGAGCTTATTAAAATATTGTTTCACATCATTCATCATTGTGCATTGCACAAATTTGCTGATACTTCGAATGTGAGGACCAAAGCTCTCTGTACAGCTTCTCACAGTCCGGTCATTTAGGCTTTAAAAAACAGGATTTTTCCCCTCCTTTTTTTGCAATGAAAGGACGCCCACATACAGTCAGAAATCTTTTCAACTAAAACAAGGAGTCACAAGTCTGAGGATAGAGGGTGTCGTATGCTGTACAGATTGTAAATCCCCTTGAGGCAAATATGTGATTTGTGATATTGGGCCCATATGAATAAAATTGAGTTGACTTGACATGACAAGTAAAACTACTGTCCTAACTGCACACTGATCTACAAATTCTAACCTTGTTTTGGAAATTCAGGAAATGATATTTGATCGACACCGCTGCAACACACAGCAGAAATGGAAAAGTAATACAACATGTGCATGGAGTGGAAACTGAAAAAGGAATCAAAAGAAGAATACTTTTGTAGGATTTTGAAATTCCAAATTGGCAGTAATTTTTTTGGAGTTGGTTTAAAAATTAAATTGCTACTGACAAGCTGACACTGCCCCATTTGCTGTATTTAACCACAGATTTTGAAGTAGTCCAACCTAAGTGGGCACAAAATGATTACCCTCCTATCTGGATGAGGAGCTGAGCTCACCTGGCACATACCCATGCCCTCTGACATCCCACCACTGGTTAATTTTCAAATGTGTGTGAGGGTGGGGTCAGACTAAGGGGCAGCTTTTCATTACTAGTAGTTAAAAAGATGAGGTTATTCTGTGCACAACAATCACAACACCTATCCTTTGATTTCCATAGCGTCATACTCTCCAGTGTGTTAAAGTAGCTGTCTGGTTGTATACTGGCTTCAATTCCTTTATAGTTTTGATTTGTAAATACATGTACACACAACCTAATTAAAAAACATCTTGCAATGTCTGTGCCAGCCCAGTAGTCTTGTCAGGGTAAAATAATATGCTCTGAATTGGGAGCTGAATAAAACCCTGAGCTGCTGATAAGAAAGCAGGAGATGGGAAAAGTTTTAGCAGCTATTTCTGTTGTGGCACTCTTCCAGACTTTCCCCTCATTTGCAACCCATTAGATTGTTGCATATTCATTATATAAGACTAAGGGCACATAATTCATATTCAGATGGGTTGCTGGAAATTTTCCGCTAAACATACTCAGGGTTGTAAGATTGGCATACGTTTCGGCAGCCAGGCGGTGACCAAGACCCGGCCGGCGTCTATCAGCAAAATTAAAAGAAAACGTTTTTGATCTCCCAGGGGGGAATTTTATCATGGCAGCTGCAAACAGCAATACAATTATGTGGAAGAAAAAGACAAATAGATAATATGGATACAGTGAAAAACTGTGAAGTGAGATTTCCTTATGAAGCCACCTCATATGCTCTAACACTCTTCAGCCCTGTGACGCCACAGTCATTCAGAAGTTACTGCTACAGTAATAATGATGCAGATGGTTCCTCAAACAGGTTTCGCATATGCAAATGCACATAGCAGAATGGTGAGAGCACTGGCTCTGGCTGAAAGGTCTGACCGCTTGCGGTAACCACGTGGAGTCCTCAGATTTCCAGAGTGCACTTATTTTTCCCTCTATGACTGGAAAAGTCAACACAGCATAAAAGAGGAAAGGGGAAATTCTAAGACAGGATGAGGTATTCCAGATGTAATTTCTCCACGACTTCTTCTACAGCCTCACAGATTATTGGTACCCTATACTTGAGAGGCTATACAAGTTTTAGCCCTTTCACAACTTTTAAAATTCAATAGCTGTGCAAAAGCAAATCTGAATGAGCTGTTCAAAACCAGAATACTATCCGAGCTACTATGCCACAGGGTTCTTCAAAGTTTCCCTCATAACGCCTTGGGTAGCAGCAGGACAAGAAAAAAAACAAGAAAATACAGCAGTGTTTCCCTGAGAGTTCTCCTAATTTCCTGAGAACTCAGTCCGAACTCAGTCCGGCAATATTATGACTGGAACTCAAAGAGTTATTTCGAGGCACGCAAGATTTATTTGTCTTTGTAGCAGGAAAGTGGAGACGAAGTTCTTGAAAAAAAATAAAATTAAACAATGAACTGAGAGAAGGAAGTGACTGGACTTTATAATCTGAAGTATTCCATGCAAGACAAAACATGACAGCACTAATGACAGTGAAGATATGTGGCCTTTAAAGTGGAGCATAATAAGCCAGAAATAAACTTGTGAAAGGAGCTGTATGAAGTGAAGGTTTTATGTAAGAATATGAGACGGTCTCACCAGAAAAAAGACAGCACTGGTCCTTTGTTCAAATGTTTAAAACAAAAGCGTATGTTTACATTTTCCTTGTGGTTGCGCGGGTATCATCTGTCCCCTCTTAGTGGATGGGGGGGCGTACAAAGGGTGTGAACTCGACACCAGAGACTGTGGTTTCCAGTCTCCTACACACAGTCACCATGGGCTCTTTTAACCATGACCTACATCTTTCCCTAAGAAAGTCATTTCAGTTGTCTAATTTTAACCAGACCTAAACCATAGAGGTGGCAAATCAGAAAATGAAAAATGAATAATAAATGATCTACTTTGCAGTTCCAGTATGAGGACTTGTTGAAGAACACACCTGTTTTATAAGCCTGAATCACACTGTTGGTCTGCACCGGAGAACAGTGTGAGAAACCCTTGAGTCAGCACAGTTACTTCCCCACCCATGGTTAATTGAATCTTTAAAGTGAAACACAGTGCCTCCTAATCAGGAGTGACTAAGCCCTTTGTCCACAGAGAGCTGGACCGGTCTTTAGCCTTTCTTTTGCTTTTGGCAACCTCTGATATCTGAATCACTGACTGCCTATGAGTGTGCAGTTATTCAGCAGTAACTGATGTCAACTTGTAGGATCTTTGGCTGTCGAAGTCAACATTTTTCAGTTATTTCTCACTGCCATATGGGGCCACAAGCGTGCAAAGCTGGCAAATGCAGCTGTTGGTTTCCATCCTGGAATAATCCCAGAAGAGCAGTCATGGAGGGAAAATTGGTAATGTGAGACTTGCTAATGTCATACCTTATCACCCCCAAATACCCCAATTTAATTCCGTGGATGTCCTTATGAGCATGGTTCTCCATCTTTCTGCTGGTGTGGTTGTTCCAATACTTTCCCAGTGAGCACAGTTTTGATTAATTTCAAACGAAAAGATATCTAAGCATTTAGGTTCTACGTGGGCTGAGTTTGGTTGGAAAGTGGTGATACTGGACTTACAACCGCATCTCACAGTCTTTATTCAGCAAATGGAGCTGCTTCAAGTGTCATAATGGGACTTTCACCTGGTACTTCAGTAATGTGATAACAAGTGGTCATTTAAAGATGGGCTTTGGCATCGGACTGAATGACCTCCTTGATCTTTCTCCAGCCGTCCTTTGGCCAATGACTGTAACTCCTTTCCAGTAAACGTTGTGACCAGTTTTGGCCTGGTGTTCTGCTTCCAGTAATTGTTCAGTCATATGCTGAGGATCCACTTACAGACAACTACTTGTTATCACATGACTAAAGCACCAGGTTAGCACGACTCAGACGTGGCTGAAAGCTCAGAAAGTGAACCATATACTGTAACTGTTGTTTAAACTGGATTTTAATGACTAAATTCCAAGATGTACCACACATTTGAACATACTTATTAAAATGTTTTTTCAAACTATGGCTACATGTGACAGAAACGCTAACTTTTTCACCAAATTTAACCCTGGCATTTTGATGGGTCACCTGCAAAAGGCAGTCAGAAGAGGCTGTTCATAACTGCAACAGTGGAAAAGAAGGCGTTCTGTAAGTGAGTATATTAAGACTGAGTTGAGACACTGAACCAAGATAAACAGTGAATCAGGCAAAGAGAGACCCTTGAATCTTGAGGGGCACCAGATATGGCAAATAAACAAACCTCACATGGGCTACATGTGATCTTAGCAGCAGGAAACAAAGACGATCCAACCCACTTTGAAAAATAAATGGTGCTGGGAAATATACACAAACACAATACACACACACACACCCAGGTACTTGTCCCGGCCAATGAAAGCCATTGCCTGCCTTTGGGATTAGGGTCCACTCACATCACAGGCTAAACTTAAGGAGCTTGCCCCTTAGATTTCACGAACCGTTTGTTTCTAATTAAGGGGATCTGTTTTTATAATATGTGGGCATTAAGGCAACAGACGTCTGCAGTAGAAAATAATCTTCCAGGACTGTATTTGAACAGATGGTTGCATTAACTTGGTATTTTCATCTGTTGGAGCAGTGTTTGCCAAAGTGGGGCCTAGGAAACTCCGGTGGTATTTGAGACAGTTCCAATGAGTCCCCAGCAAAATCAGAACTAGTTTAAATATTTACTGAATTCTTTTTGTGTTATGATTAAATAAGTTTTCCATTTATTCTGATGGCATTGGTTTTTGTTTATAGAAAAAAAAAACACTACCAGTGAAATCGGGTGAAATCAAAATTGTTGGAGGTGGGGCATTGCTGGGCGCCACAGTGTGTTCTTTGATCCAACCACTAAGAGCACCACAGTAAGTTATAATATTCAAAATTCGACACAAGTGCACGACTGACAAAGAGACTACTCTGATCCGAAGTTCAATCCTGACATTATCTTCCTACCTACCTTAAAAAACACCTCCAGTGGGCATTACTGGAACGAAACCTTTACCAAAGGAGGTTGTGATATCTTCACAGGAGTCTTTAATGTGGAAAAGTTTCAGGAGCACCTGTCTGTCCCCGAGCACAGTGTGACCGAAACTTGAGAATGAAGCCCCAGAGACAGCAAGAGAACATGCCCCCTTTCTTCGCACCAGATCACTGAAATGCAGCTTGATAAAACTGGTGGGCGCCCATTTGTGCTCATTTCAGCGACAAACTTTAATTGAGAGCTGGGGGGTGGGAGGGGGGTGGTGGTGGTGGTGGTGACTAAGGGGGAGATAACTACGCTTTCTTGGGGTGATGAACAGAGAGTGTGTGCAGTCGCAGCTTGCACTGGTGAATCCAGTCTGCGAGCTCTCCCCCTTTTTTTTTCCCAGGACGGCTCATCAAGCCAACATTAGAGGCTGATTTTTCCCATTGTCAGCAAATGCCAGCATGCATTTGCATCAGCACACTGCCTCTGAAAAGACACCCAGACTTCTTCACTGCCACCATGTAGCAGTATCCGGGGATTGGGAAATGAAGTGCTGCTCCTATAAATGGATCCTCAACCCTCACATACCAAAAGCACTAATTAAGCAATCCTTTGAAAATCTCATTAACATCATATAAAGTATGGAACTGGCACTCAGTGTAAATTTGTGTGTAAAGGTTTTTACTGTGTCATAGCAGTAAATGAGCATAATGTATTTGCGAAGCTGTTGATCAATACTAATAACTTATAAACCACAGTTTCTCGCCTGTACTCTCGTTTGGAACAAAGCCTCCCTGTCCATTGCAGTTTATATACATAGTTAAACAAAAGCAGCAGGGTTTGAGCAAGAATGAAACCATATGTGGGGTCATTGTAAATGAGTAATGAGAGCTTTTATATCACCCACAGTCATCTGAAGCGGGATGTTCAAGCCTGGGCTACATGTGGTTCCACATAGCACGTTATCTCCCCTTAATGTCTTCCCTTCATTGAGCACAGTGAGGGAACCAGGGCAAGCCATCAGATGAGGATGGAATCAAAAGGCACTGATAAATACGACAAGGAAGTGTTTCCATGACAAACTTCCCTCAGACTAAACGAGCATAGACCCAACAACTTTGGGAATGTTTTTCAAAAACTAACGTCATGCACTGCATCGCAATAAGGGCAGTTTCAGAACAGATACTCTGCAAATAAGGCAAAGAACAACAAAATCCTGATTACTAAGGAAGTCAGATGCAGTCGCTAATGAAAAAAACCCAAAAGGAGGTAAATGTTTTCATGTATTACACATAACAAAGCATCATATAATACCAGATTAAGATCTCATAATTGCAGTAAAAGAGCTCATTTGCAACATGTGCAAAGGATACAATGTAAAAAAAAGAAGCATGCGGTCCTCGCCATAACGCAATTAGCAATGTCACGTTGTGATGAAATGTCGCACACACAGCTGGAATCAAGCATTTTATTCCATCGCTGGAGGGGACAGAAATTGAGTGAGGATCTTGCTCCCATTGCTGGTAAAATGTCACTTCAGCAGCTATCTTTCATCTGGGTATTTTGGGTGAAACCATATGCATTCTTTTTTTAATTCAAAGCGATGCAGCAGCCAGGCTCAGAGTCTTTGGGTCATGCATTGGGCCTACAAACATAAAAGTGTCTTGAACTTTTTGGGACAGACATTTTCTGTGACTAATGGATATCCTTCGTACTTCTGGTTTGGTTTGTTCTTTTTAATGTTGGCTGTGATCGGACATCACTAAAACAAACCTACCTGCGTTTAATAATTCAAGATATTCTAAAAATGCAGCTGTTTCTACAGAGTAAAGCTTTTCTTTGTGTATCTGTCTCTGCTTGTCTTCTAGCTTCTGTCTATTACATTATTTTACATCACCACTGAACTAAAGGGATTTTGGATGTCAAATATTGTGTGAAAAGACTGAGAAGAGCTAACATAGTGTTGACAGTGAATACATTATTTATAGTTGATTATAGTACAAATGAATAACAATGAATGAATAGGTCTAAAGCTTTCTCACACACATAAATACCAATTGGGCAAAACTTCCTCTTATGATATTAAAGAGGCATTATATAATCTTTGTCCTTTATTTATGTTCTTTATCACTGACTAACAGGCACTGCAGAAACCAGTGACAAGCCTTGATGCTTGGCCTTTATCGTTACCCAAATTAATGTTGTATCATACATCAGTATAAAGAAGTCTTAAGAAGAAGAGTTCAGAAGAACAATGACAATTGGACTTGCTGACTAATGGGACACAATCCCAGCCAGTCTACAAGACCAAAATGCAAGTGCAGTTGCCTTTGACTCAGCACTTCTAGATACACAATGACTTTGACGACTACATAGACATTTCAACAGATAATTATACACACGCAGACTTTTCTGTAGACACAAAAGCAGGATATACATGTAAAAAAATCAGGCCTTTAAATGAGCTGTGGAAATTTGACAAATTAAGACAAATTAACATTTGTGCATAAGGTCTGTGTGAGCAACATCAACAGCTCAAGCTCTCAGACTTTCAAATGTATCAGCCCATCTGGGGGAGTAGTCCCTCCACAAAGCCTGCAGCACAGCAGCCTGAACAGCTATGCAGCTGTGTTTTGCTGATGGCGTAGTCCAGGGCGATAACAGACAGCAGCCAAATGCATACAATTATGCAGAGCACTCCTGACCTTTATTAACCGGTTTAAAGTGTTGAATACCTACGCAAAAATAGGTTGATTTGAGGAGAGAGCTTGAGAGGGGACGTGGTGTTAAAGGGCGATCATTCATCAACAGAAACAATTAAAGTCCTTAATATTCCCGCCAACAAAATGGTAAGTGCCATCACAATAATATATCAGCTATGAATGTTCACGAAACAAATACAGGATGAAAAGAGCAGTCGTCAGTTGTTTCTCGTTTGCTTTAAAAAGAATTAAGTCTGTATGTATTTAAAATTTCAGTGGAAAAAGACTGCAACAAACCCAAAAGAACATTACACAATGAATACTCGAAATACAAATGTAATAAAGTGGCTCTTTAAAGCTTCTAATTTTGATGTCAAGACACACAAGAATATGTTACTTCCAGATGACACATTACTTTTTTATCTAGCAACAGCCATGGAGGATCTTCCAGTAATTGGCAGTGATAACAGCTGGACAACATATGATGTTTAAACAAAACATTACACAGACTGCACAACAGATCGTTTTTCTTGATTGTCCCATGTGATAGCCTGAACCGCACACCCACCCACCCACTCCCTGCAAATAAAGTATACAGCAGAACAAACTGGACGCAGGCCTCGTGTGCGGAGCTGATAACATACATGACAAAGACGGTTCACATGCAGAAGGTTTCAGCTACATCTTATTAGACCCCACTGGGCAGGATTAAAATGCTGCTGTCCTGTCGGCTTCTTCTGTGGCTGAGCAAAGCTGGTAAAAAAACAACTAAAAAACAGACCAAATAACGTTAAATATGATGGCCTTAGAGTTGCCCGTAGATATAGCTGTCAAAGTAACATCTCTCACTCTACACTGAGAGAAAAAAAATCAACCCAGAACTCTTAGTCGGCATCAAATGTATGTACTCACTGCCAAATGCTCTGCTGTTCACTGCCTCAAGGCCTTAAAACAAAAGTATCAGTCTTTTGAGTATTTTCATTTTGATGCTTGCTGGAGATGGTGGAAATCATTTTGGCTTCATGCCAATATAAAACTAGAACATGTGAGAGGAGGTGTAGTCTATGGTTATACAATTGACCAGTTTGATGATAGAATACTATTTGTGTAACTCATAAATATTTATGTAGGATATAAAACAGCTGAAGTGCCAATCCCTGCCAGCCCAGTGGAGTATCCCAGAAATAGAAATAGCAAAAACCCTCTTAAGGACCCAAAAAAAAAAAAAAAAAAAAACTCAAACTGCGCCTGTTGTCTATCATTCCCGTAAAACACCACTTAGCTTCATAAATGGTGTGTCCTCCTTTTTGAGAGATGTGAGGAGAGCTGTGCACCACTTTCTATCCTCAAAAGGCCTTGCTGCTTCCTCCCTTCCTCCGGCAGTGTATCACATTACTAATCAGATTATCTCCACTCTTCAAGAAACTCGTCGCCCCCCCCGAAAGCCCCTCTTTGAATAGTCTGGATAACATGGGTTGGCGTTCTCTTCTTTTGTCCTAATGACAAGTACCTTTGCATTATATCGAGCTGTTGGTGGACAGCGGATGGTGAATTGCCTGAAATCCCTGAAATCCAGCTCTGTATTTTTATTGTGTATTTCAAATCCAGGTGCCTCATTAAGAGTCCAATTTGCACACTCATCCCTGAAATGAAAGCTTTTTTTCTTTTTCAGACTAAAAAGTCAAACAACTGAGCTGACTGCTAGATAACAATGGATAAGGTACTGTAATTTGTGTAACAACAAAGTAAATTGAAACGCCTACATATTAAATTAACCACAGGAATACCACAAAATATTTAAATCGTTGCGACCGAGAAAGTGCTTTCTTCTATTGATTCTTCAAATCTTCTAGTATTACAGTAGAAGGATTTGGGACAGTTTGAGGGAATCTGAACAATGGAAAAGTGTCTCAATGTTTAGGGAGAGAGTGAACAGTTATTTTACCAATTATAGAAGGAAACAAAAAGAAAAAGTGCCAAGCACAAACCTTTCTCCACTGAGTGCATTGGTCAAGGCATTTTGGGCCTTTGGGTAGGCTTTTTGGTTCAGCAATTCCATTGTCTCCTAATTTATTTATTAGGAGACACACACTGTACCAAATAATGTTCAGTTGTCATTGTGAGCATCGCTGTAGCTGCCAGAATTGTCTTAACACAATGAAGAACAGTAATGGAGGCTCCAGATATTAAATAAATAAGTTGATGCAACAGTGGAAACCATCATACAAGTGATCGGTGGATTAAATCGTGGTCTGAGTGTCTCTATAGGATTGTTTTTGGATTCTTTGTCCCTTTTATTATCTGTTGTATATTTGGTTCCTCCTTTCGTCGGTAACCCTGTTTTCTCCTAATGCTGTGCATTTATAGTGTCTATCTCGATAAGTGTCCTTCAAGAAAACACAACAAAAGTATTTTAATGCTGCCATGCTTTCCTGAAAACCAATATGGATTTAAAAACAAAAGCAATAAACTTTAACAGAAACTGAATGATGAGTCACTTGTGCAGCTCATAAAGGTCATATAATCAACAACAGCAGCCAATTGATAAAAGGCTTTTCTAAGCCTTACATTGTGTATAAAGTTAGAAAAACAAAATAAGCTTGCCTCTCCAGTTGCTAGTCCTGGTACACTGCCTAAAACCACATAAACAATGTTGAAGTGTACTCCATAAAAAGGTACTCCATCAAAAGCTATTTTCTCAGCTCTTGAAACAGGAAGAAAACCTTATTGTGGGAAATGGAGTCAAGAAAAGAAATCTTCACCGGTGCCTTACTATTCTTCCAGTAGATGAAACACATAAGGGTGGGTGAGGCTATTTTAATGCATGACTATACTAATTAAAGCTCATTATGATGAAGATGTGTGAAATTGTTGGAGTGGCACCTTTAAACTTCCAAACTTCTTTAAGATTCTTTGATTGTGTTCACACTTTTCTGTGGAACTCATGTGTACAATTAATTAAGCCAATCAAGCCCGGAGGACAGCAGGGGTACAGCGAATGTTTTCTGCCTGAGCTATGTGATGCACGAGTTATTTATCTTTCAGACTTTTTAGGCCCTCTATTTATTTCTCTTTCAATTCTCACTGGTACTTTATTGGTATGGTGGTTTGAGCAAAACATCACTGTAGCATAGTTCAGATGAAGCAACTGTCATTTTTTTCTGCCTTTACTCTTACTTGTAAATGTATGTGGGAGATTGTCTGGATTTTATTACAGGGGTTGTTTTTGTTACCGTTTTGCCAAGCATTTATTGTCTTTTCAAAAATTATTGTGTTTCCCTCTGGCTCTCTGGGATAATAATAAAATAAAAGTGCACTGAAGCAAAATCAGGAACTGTTTCCTTCTTGCTAGAATGTTAAAAAGGCTTTCCACTGAGGCAGTATTTCTGTTTGTCAAAGAGATGTCACCCCAACCTTCACTGTTTTGGTCCTCGGGGGGAGAATTAAACCAAATATCTTGTAATTAACTAAGTGGCCATAGCGACTGCCCATTGTTTTGCAGCTCGCCCATCTGTGACCGTGCAGCCATCCAATCTCCATGCTGTTGCTAATGGAAAATATTGATCCTTGCTGTTCCAAATTCAGAGAGGGAGGAAAGAAAAAAGTCACATGAGAGAGTGAGAGGTAGAACAGGGTCAATACTGCCCCCATTTGCAGCCCTGCATTCATTTGCTATAACAAATATGGAGGTATTGATGCCATGCACAGTGTTAGTCTGTAGGAGTGCAACACATTTAAGCCAAAAGGATAAAAGGGAAGTCCACATTATGGCAGATGGGGTCAAAAGTGGAACATAACAAAATATGTTTGTTCGATTACTGATCTTGATGACAACCGCGAGGTGCAGTTGAAAGCTGTGGAAAAAGCCAAAAAGTGGACTTTGTGTTGATGATTATTTTGTCAAACTACTATTCCCAAGGTCAAGCACGAACTTTCATGCAAAAAAAATGAATGACTGTACATGAACAATCCTTTAGACTAGGTTGGAGGTTAAAGTCACTTGTGTCCTTTACAGCAAACCACTCTGAGCAGACAGGAGCTCTATTTGTTGAATGAGAATCTGTTTAACCTTGACTGTTCCTGTAAACTTACTGTCAAACTGCGTGTCACCACTGCATGTTTTCCTCCATGTTTTGGCATTGTTGTTTCTCAGAGTCACTTTGTCATAACAGTATAACCTTTCCAAAGAGCAGCGAAGGCCCACAGAAGAGAGAAAGAGGGCTGATCGATGCAGCAGCTGAACCGTCAGGAAGTGCATTGTTTTCTTGCAGTATGTGTGAATGTAGTTGCCGTTGAATGGGATATACACAGATGGTCTGATAAATCTGATGACAAATACACGTTTCCTTATATCAGAACTGTTAAATAAATGGCAAGGATCCCTCATGTCTCAAATATATAATCAGTGACAAGAGGACATAAACATCATCCAAAGAAAGTAAACGGAACTTTAAGGAGTAAACTAATATATGGATTTCTATTTTACACATTATATTCACAAATAAAAACCAAGGTGAAAATGTCTTAAGAGTATTACATCTTTTAGCCTTAAATCAGCTGCCAAATTCATGTTTTCTGACTAGATAACTGGATCCAGAGATGTTTGTCAGTCTATTAGGATGTCAAGGTCCATTCTTAATAAGCCAAATACAAGTCACTATACAAGTTACTGACCAGCACTAGTTATAGTGGATCTGAGCATTTTCCTTATAAAGCAGTTGTTTTTCCAATCAAAGTCCCTTTTAATACATTTTAACAAAACTTTTGTAAAATAAAAAATATTATGCTACTAATTTACGCTACAGTAAGTGTTCTTAATTTGGTAAACTTGGTATTGCTTTAAAGGGAATAATTCAAGCCTTTAAGGCACCCAAGGCAGACATTTGGTCACACACCCTTGTGTACAATGATGCAATTATGGATAATCAGAGACTCATCATGATCTCATCCTTTATTTTACTGCCCGTCATCATGAATGTACAGTTGCTCCTCTCGACACAATATAAGTTGCCAAATGGACTCTGTCCAACCGAACCTCCTGCCTTTAGCTGATGGGTGACTGTGACCCGCTCAATGTCCTGGTCTTGAGCTGCACTGCGAGCCTCACAACAGCCCAGAGGGATAAACAGGTCATTATATCTCATGTGTGTTCAGCATGGACCAGGATGCACAGGGAACTGGGGGTGAGACAGTACAACTCTGATGCCATAAATTTGAGATTTTCATGAGCACACCCTCTGGGTTTATATTGGTCAAGTAGTGGACAAATAAGGACATCAACTTAACACTGAGTCTGTCTGAAGACAATACAGAGTTCACCAGTGTTCTGCAAATCAGCTTTAGCTGGATGCCATTTAGACAATAATTCTGTTGCCATTCTTTTTTCCTTTTTTTATGTAATATGTATCTGTAAAAATCAAATAAGTACATCATGTACTGCTGTAGTGAAATAATAAAGTTTGTTTGCCACCATCAATCCGACCCGAGCTTGCTGAATGAAGTCTTACAGGATTTGGCCTAACTCTCTTTCCATCTCTCTTTTCCATCTTGAAATACCATACTAGCAACAAATAAAACCTTCTGTTGATCTTCTTTTGATACGGGCATTTCACCGCAAAATTCAACAACTTTGTCCGAGTAGGATATCGTGGTCCTTCAGGCTTTATCATATCATCATTTCAGGTTTTTAAGAAAGCTATCTTATTCATTCAGCTGCCGAGAGGAGACACATTTATCAGAAGAAAATCCTCCCATATATTGGATATGTTTACACATAAAAAGAGATTACATTTTATTTTTCAAAGGATAGGAACTGAACTTATTTACATCTACCGGTGAGTTAGCCTTTGGCAGGGTAATCAAACACAACCTTCTGTCCAGGTCAGGAACCTGTTGGTCTGCCAAACAAAATTTGCCTGTATTGTCAAAGGTGGCCACATTTAGAGTAATTCTCATCATTTAAAGAACTAATGGGTAATAGTGAGGAAATGCAATTACAGTACTTCCTGACATTGAATAACTGTAAGATGTCGGTTTGTTTCATACTGAAGAAGACAGAACAAACACTAATTAAAGCAATGCTGCAAATGCCCACGTACAACTATCATTTCCACTCCTGGGATTGGTCAGATCACCAGAGGTTATTGAATTTTAGGATTTTGACTGGATTATAATGAAGATCGGGCATAACAGGGGTAAAAAAGCAGACGGTAATCAAGCTCAAGGGCTCTTGAAGTAATAGCTTGGTATTTTGAATTTCAGGCTTTTGAACAGAAATGAGGAAAAAGTTTCAGCTTTTGTCCTGCTGTTTCCTGAAAATGACTTACTAGCTTTTGTGACTGTTCCTTGCTCAAAGTGCTGAAATTCAAAATGTCGAGGTACCCCTTTAAGTTGGGATCAGACACAGTTTTGAAAAGGTGCAGAACATCCACACCGAAAGTCAGAATCAGCCGTGACCCACTGCTCATTTGAATGGTTTCAAACACGCTGCTCGCCTGGGGCTCAAAAACTGAAAGGATGGAAGGCGTGTGTGTGGGCGTGTCTGTGTGCTTGTGTAGATGGATGATGATCAGTGCAGTTTTGCTATCAAATCAGCAGCTATTGATTCATCTGACAGAGCAGATAAATAAAGCTGGCTATTCGTGCAGCGTGCGTGTGTGAGCCTAGAAAGTGTTACACAGTAGCACGAACCTGCAGTGATCCACTAATGGGCTTGTGCAGCCTTGTTCCTCATTGATCCAAGCATTGGAGGGCTTGCCGATGGCTTATGAGCCATATCCTGCAGCCCAGGCGCCGGCATTTATGCAAGTCCATTAAACCTCCTAACACCTCAAAATGACCCCATATGGGAACATCTCAATTATTAGATCATCAAGGTACTGATGTGGCTTTTTTGTTATTTGCTTTTTAATCACTCGCCCCCATCACCACTTCTATCACAACGCTCCAACAATCCCTGTCATGAAGTTAAGAAAACAATAGTGTAGGGTTCAATTTGCAGGAATTATTAATCAGAAAACAAAATTAAACCTGACCAAACCAGATGTCCTTCTGCTTAACAGAGCACCGCATTGCATTAACTCTGTGTTGTATGTCAGTCACAAACCACTGAGCAATGTGTACCGGAGGCAGAAAACCCTTTTTGGTGACTGATTTAATACATGGAGGGTCATGAGCGTATCAACAAGCGTATTATAACTGCACTATATTTGTGTCCACAGGTTGAGAGCTTGATTTACCGGCTCACCTCTAAAAATGTCAATGCCTGGCGCATATTTTCATTTTACAAGAGTGTGAAATGAAGCAAATACAAACTTGCTTTAACCCTTCTTCTTAGAAAGGTTAGAGACTGCCCTCACAAGACAAATGACAGCATTAGTCCTTTGTTCCATTGGCTGGAAGACTGTATGTTTATGTTTACTTGACAAAGACCTCTAGTGGCCACGTGAATTACGAGTCTCGTATGTTTGAGACAGAGGTGGATGTACCGTGATGTTTTAATAGCACCACTAAATCACTTAGGGAGGAAGTCATGGCGGAGGAATGGGTCAAAAAAGCAGTGTTCCTATCCTGTCACCTACCGATAGTCAACATTGGTTTGTTTTTTAGCATGATCGCAATCACTTTATGCTTTCAGATGATTCTGTTGAACTGCAGTGTAGGAGGTTGGAACTGGTGAAACAAGTGGACTCACTCACTCGTGAGCTTTGCTGAACTTGCTCAACTGGATTACAAAATCAAAATATTATTCTAACCTCAAACAGGGCAACGGAGCTCAATTATACTTGATGCAGTATTTTCATAGGAGAAAAAGTAAGGCTAAATTCACATGGGCTTAGTTTTTAGTGGTGTCATGTCAGTGGTGAAATTGGTTTCATATTGCAACTTGGTATTGCAATTAAAAGTGTAGAAGAAAGGACCATTGATCTCATCCATGTTTCTCTTCTCTGTGAGGCCATAGAAGTGCTAAGCTTTCATGCATTATCATGCATTAGGTGCACACATGTTCACATATGCTCAAGTATGCTTTTTGCAGTAGCTTGCTGTATCTCTTTGATCTACACTGTGTTCAGCAAGCTTACACACAGCTCGGTTTTATTAAAAGCACAGTCCATGATCAAAACGTAAACCACCAAGAAGCCACAGTATCAAAATCACGATGTTGGAAGCTGGCTGGAAATTGATAGTCAGGACTGAACACTTCGAGCAGAAAACCGCATTAATAATTCTGTGAATTGAGTGTTTTTGTCACGGCCTGGCCATGTCTGCTGTTGTGTCCCCTGTGTTTCTCAGCGTTTCTCTTGTGTCTCAGTTTCCCCTGCACACCAGTCTTGTGTTTCGAGCTCGTTTGCTCTGCCCCTGTGTTTCCCTCCTTCTCCAGTAGCCTACCTGCCCACCCCAGCTGTGTCTTGTTCCTGATTAGCTGTCTGTGCATATATATTTCTGGTTTTCCTTTGTTCTCTGTCTGGTCCTTGTGGTATGTGGAGTGTTTCCCTGTTCCTGAGTGTTTTCCCCCGTGTCCTGGCTCCCTTTTTGGATTTTTGTAGTTTTTGTTAATAAACCATTTTGACAGCAGTTTGTTGCCTGCAACTGGGTCCTTTCCCCATGCTCCCTGTGTCTTTGCGCCCCGACCATGACAGTTTTAGTACCAGTAAATGTTTCCACACACAGTGGTGTCAGTGACAACACGTTAAGGAGTATTAATGCCAATCATTTGGAGTTCACATTTTTAAACACAACAGTAACACCTTCTGCTCAGCTGAGATGGATCACCATCTTTTCAATGCCCCGCCCCA
Source organism: Lateolabrax maculatus (assembly GCA_031216445.1). Classification (NCBI taxonomy): domain Eukaryota; kingdom Metazoa; phylum Chordata; class Actinopteri; order Acropomatiformes; family Lateolabracidae; genus Lateolabrax; species Lateolabrax maculatus. The sequence continues at coordinate 3,987,006 of CM062197.1, forward strand.
ACCCCACCCTCCTCCAAAACTGCATGATTTCAAGGCTGGGGGAGCAGTAAATGTAAACTGCCTTTGCTATTATAGTTTCAGAAAACAATCTGGGAGAAGTGGGCTGTGTCACACAGCCATCAGTCTAAAAACCCACACAGCGCCATGAGGGAAGCCAGGTGAAGAATTGCATCTGGAGTGCAGAAGGATGTAACACCGGTTGTACACCCTGAGGAAAGAAGGCATCAACTGAGGAGCATAAGTGATGTTTGCATTTCCTTATGCAGGTTTATGCAGAATAAATGTCACTGAGGGCTTGCAAGGTTTGCTGTTTTTATTTTTAAATCTTTGCAGGCCGTCTTTTTGTGGCGGCGCAATTACAAGTGCAAGAAAAGTTGTTGGTTATTTGGTGAAAATTTCAGTTTTTAACTTTAGACCATTTGAAGGCAGCAGGAGAGATATGTTGATAATCTGTAGCCTTCGCTTTTAGAAGTGCCGCGCCAGAGTGTGGTGCCATTAATGCACGGCCGTCCACCATGTTTACCTCCATTAAATCATGTGAAAATGACACCAGTGTGCTGCAAAGACACCTTCACACAGATCCGATGAGTTCGTACGTTGGATAACCAGAGTTAATCCTGTGCGTCACAGCCTACATTGCATAAAAAAATCAGCGGTTCACGTTTTAGCCTTTCTTTTGAAATGCATTATGGTGCAAACTTTGCTGTGTGACATTTTAAGATATGATGTAACTTGTAACATTTACAACATGAAATAAAGTAGAATTATGACTAATGTAGCTCGGAGTGATGCGATCACATAAACAGCTTCACCAAATTATTTTAATTCTGCCGTCATTCTAATTAACTAAAAAAAAAAAAAAAAAACATCATTTGCCTTTGGCTGCATACACAGTAGGTGGTGCTGACTGTTCACGTCGTGACACCTCCAGACAACGATATGATTTCCCGGAGAAGCCCTTGCTTTATTCGTTGAGCTGTCGTTGTCTTGCGTCACTGTGATTTGGCACAGCTGTTTCAGAGCTACGAGACGGGGGATGTGACTGGCTGAGAGTGCTTTTATTAACATTACAAACCTCTGCTCTATATTTCACTTCACCCAGCCCTTTTTGCACTTTGTGCCGCTGCAGACACGACCCAAAATAGCAGATGCACTGGCTGACGCCCACACTGTCTGTGCACCTGAGGCCTTCCACTTTGCACTTCGTCGATTACATGTCGCTTCTACGTATGACTGGCTTTTCCCCTCTGAGCATCCATGTGATGAATCACCTGATCACAAGGCAGATGCTCTTAAAGGGTACTCCAGTACAAATAAGTTGCTTGATGAAGTCATATTCTTGAGTTTAAGCAAATAACTTTTTTTACTCCTGAGTTAGCTCTTTAGAGCGTTATTAAGGGACATTTGATAGACATTGGCCCAAATATTTGGTTTGAACCAAGCTGGCTCAGTGTCGGTACTTTAGTGTTACTGTCCTCTTCATGTAATGAGCCACACCAAACAGGCCTTGACATTAAAGATGCATTTCTGTGGGTAGCTGCTAATTGCTGCAGACACAACAAATTAAAACTTATACAAAAGTGATGTTTGGAAATGCTTTCTAGATAAGTGGCTCACTTAAAGATTATGAACCAAACAATTTGGAATGCAAATGTATGCAAGACATCAAACTCCTCCCTTGCGTACTTTTTAGCAATTCAGTTTTTAGATCACAGACACATTTCTGCTTCAGGCAGGAGACAACAGGCTTCTGTTCTCCTTCCATGACGTCTTCCTTTTCAAGAATTAATGATTCCAATCAAGTCGGTGTGATTTGAATGTTATGTGAGGCCCGGAGAAAAGAAAAGAGATGTTGCATTGTTGTGATTCAGTGTGTCATCAGCAGTTTGGATGACAAGCCCCCGAGGTCAGCTGCTCCAACAATTAGACATCAGCCTCACCTCACACACACACACACACACACACACACACAGATTGGTCCCAATAAACGTCAGCAACAACAGATCTCCTTGTTGCTATGACGACGTCTTCAGCAGCTGAACACACTGTGTGAATAACAATATGGCGCGGTGCTGGTGTTGACTTCAGAGTGACCAGCACCAGCAGGCCTTTCCTCACTGCTAATTATTTTAAGTAATGACTGTGGGATTTTGACCAGTTTGCAGTTTAGAGAGCAGAAAGTGTTTGTGAATATATCGCACTTACATCCGCAGTGTCAGAACCGCATGATGTGCTTACATACATGTCTTGTTATTAACAACCTATTGCTGAGGTGTGACACAATCTTGCTTATCAAAAACACTGACAATATGAACAAAGATTCTCCCTTTCTGGCATTTCATGCATGGCAAAGAAGCTTCGGCAATGTGTGTCTTTGATAAGTGGTATTTCCATTTATTTAGAGCAGTAGTAATTTTTAATCCATGAAAAGAACACCTCAAAATGATTGTTGAACTTCCACTGTACGTGCACTTATATCTGAAGATGTCTTATTCCAGATTTCATTTGTCTTCAAATCTCAATATTGCCATTAAAATACTTGGGAAAAGGATTATCTACCTCCAAAGTTTTTATTGAATGTGATTAGACTGAATCGTGCTTTTGGTTTATTACACCTCATTGCCATCTTGGTCAGAAAATGGTAATTTGGATGAAGACTGCAGCACCTGGCTTCTCTGACCGCCATAGGCTAAAAGTCTGAGCAAACTCACTGCCTCCATTCCCAGGCCATCTCCTCCACAGATTTGTATGCACTGTCTACAACCACTGATGTGTACATACTGCTACTATGACAGGGTTTGTCACTGCATTATAACACAGTGGTTTGTGCTGCAGAACAATCCACAGCAAACACAGCAGGTCACGTACAAGAGTGTGCTGTTTGAATAAAGAAACCCAAGTTCATCACAGTGTCTTTCTTTTGAAATGTAGACTTCATAAATCTTGACATCCTTGCATTTCCAGAGATGGAACAATTTAATTTAATTACCACAATTTAACCAGTTTACATCTTGATGTTTGCTTAACACAATGACACTATTTATTAATATATTAATTTATGTATTTATACATAATTTCACTCAACAGTTGGTCACGCAGATGAGAAACCAATCATCAACAACCAGCCGCACACAGTCTTTGTGGAATGAGATCTATTTCATATCTGAAAAGCTGGGTCGGCGGCCAAGTAGCAATTACTGAGTTGCAGAGGTTTTCAGTAGCTGTGCAAGGGCGCAAGACACCTGTCAGTCAAAAATACAGAGCCCCAAAACATAACTTTTCAGTAAAGAAACCCCAATACAGACTTCCAACAACTTCAGTGCTTCAGTTACAGTTTTATGTATTTATTTATGTATTTTTGGGAGTCAGCAGTTAATGGCCATTTGAGCTTGAGGCACCTCAGCACTGACTTCAGCACTCAGCTATAGTAGCTGGTACCATTTTTATTATTCAGTATGTAGGTTCACGTTTAATACATTTTGAAGGGATAAAAAAAATATACCCAAAGCACCAGTAGGAAGGTAAAAGGCTCAGTGAGGAAAAGCTGAAGATGTTATTTGAATGTAGAATGTAATGGCAGAGTGTGTCGGGGTGAGGGGGGAGTTTTACGGATTTACAAGAATAAGGCCCTCTTACTTGCCGACACACCCTGACAGAGTTGTGATGGGAATGATGACAGGAAGCACTTTGGTTAATAGGAAGTCACTTGTGTTTGAAAGGCGGAATCATGGTTTAGCCGACTGAAGAATTGCCTCTACATGTTCTCACATCACTTTAAACTAACTCAATAACGGGGGCACTTTTGCAGGTAGCAGCCCGTTGGGTAACTCTCTGAAAGTGAAGGCTGCTGAAGGCCAATTTAGTACATTTGGTACCTCTGTTTCCAATTTCAGGTCTACATCACTTCCATTATGGTCATGTATTTACAAGGAGGTCATTTTCAAGTTCACAAATAGACCCGCAGCAGCTACAATATTAGTGCAACCACAAACTGCTGCCTCTGATGATGATGGAGCGGTGCTGTAAAAGATATGAACTCTTTCCCACCACAACAAAACTAAGCATGGCAAACTAGCTGGAAAAAGAATGTTCCTGTGCAGCTCCCACTGCGCTTCCAACCATCCTTTTTATTAACGTGAAGTATTGTCGCAGCCTGGCACCAAAACGCCTCTGTGATCCAAAACTCCCCCAGAGAGAGGAAACGAGGGACGGGGAAAGGGAGGGGGGAGAGAAACAGCAGAAGAAAGAACAGAACAAAGTCGGAGTTAAAGTATAGCGAAAGGAGACAAGAACAAAGAGACAGACAGAAAACTGAGCAATAGCAGGGAGGAAGGAGGGAATGCGAGGCGAGGCAATATACTGTATAAAAAAGAGTGATGATAAAAGAAAAGAAAAGCAGGCTCGGGCTCTCAGATGTAGCTTTCCCAGAAGAAGAAAGATTTCAGAGTAGCCAAATTGGCTTTTTTTTTTATATTGCTTGTCATAGGTAATAGGGCTATGGTGCTGAGGCCTTGCAATAAACCCACTGCATGCAGCATTTACATATGCAATTCATTTACAAGGGAAGTCTTTCAAAGGACGGGGAGGAAGACTGCAAATTAGAGCGTATCAGAGTAGAACGGTGCAGGAAGTAACATGAAAGCTATGTTTTCAGATGCTGGACCCAAGCAGCAACTACAAGCTGAGTGGTAGAGTCAGCGTGTGCCTCATACACAGGCTAATGGCCATTAGATCCTGGTTTCAAGAAAGCTTTGGCTGTATCAAAATCCCTCCAAAAGTCTCCAAATCTCCCTAGAAATACAAAAACTCTCCAGATCAACCTCAAGAAATTGAAGTTTAAATGGTTTGTGTTTGTAGCATTGCTCCATTTAAGGAAACCTGTTGACTTTTTCACAACTCGTGTCACTGACATGTCGGGTTCAACTCAAGCATTCCTGACAGGAAGTTGGCCCAACCAATCTGCTTGTATGAAACAGGGAATTATTTTTACTTTAACACCTACTCTATTCCTGCATAGATGTTGATGTGTAACTTAACAGAAGGATAATTCTAGCAAAACATGTTCTTACAGATGGTTGCACATTACTTCACTAATTGACAGCCTGTGATGGTAGTGTGGAGCACAGCGTCGCAGCGCACCCACAAGACGCAACACATGGATGTGAACAATGTAATGTGTCACAATATTCAAAAACCTGCCTCGCAAATGTTTCATGAGGAAGGAAATGCATTCACCACGTTGGAAAGGTCTGCAGGTTATCTTTAAAGCAAGTGTTGGCAGGTGTCTTAGTCTATCCCAGTCAGGCATGGTCAGCTCCACCTAACTTTTCTCTGTTTTTGCTCGAATTAGATTTTTGTTCCCTAAGTAACAAACAAAGAATGCAAGAGCAAAAACACTAGCAATAAACCTACATGCGACTCCCGGGAGGAAAGTAACTACTTGATTTGTCTTACTCTCTAACTTTGGCTGACCAAGGACGAGCAACAAAAAATAAACTTCAAAATCTCACTTCAAAAACAAGTGTTTCTTAAGAAGCCCAAGGTGAAACTATAGGTCATGTCAGACAGCATTTCACAGATTTTTCTGTAGAGAACGGCTGTGCTATGATCAACTTTACAATGAGCCTGCATAAAAATCAAGATCCTCAATTTGGCTTCCAAATTAACTTAAGTCTGATCACTGTGATATTTACGCTTTCTATGCCATGTACTGTATGCAGCACTCTTTATTCCCAGGTAAACCTACCAACCAGTCACAGCTGTTTGGCAGGCATTAGCTCGGAGAAGACATCTGTGAAGACAGCTTATGTTTGATTGAAAGGTTTGTGCGATAAAAGCAAGATGTAGAAAAGTAAGTGGAAGTAAAGTGCAGGGAAACCTTTTCATTTCCCAACACAAACCAAGAGCCTAATGGTGATAAACAATTGAGATCTCAAAATTGAGCAAAATAAATGTGGATAACTGTTTATCCACGATTGTGTGGCTCCTCATTTCTTCCAATATCCCAGGCAGAAGCGCTGTGGAGTTCCACAGACGGCACCATGTCAGGGTCAGGCATTCACCTAGGAGTGATATGCTCATGCATATTGCTTTCCCAGACAATCCATCACTATTGCTTGAGGAAAATGTCAGAAGTGCTTGCTTAGGACAGGTAGGGGTTATTTGTGCTCGCTGCTGTCAAACAACATCAAAGCACTCAGTGACCTTTGGAGAGCTTTTTTTTTTTTTTTTATCTGCATGCAAAATTGAACCTTGGGAAAAAAAAAAACTAAAAGTGTTGCAGTGAACTTTCTGAGTACACGGAGGATACAAAAACAAAGCCTAAAAAGGAGATAGACACATAACCAAAAGTGGCGATCAATTTTTAGTTGTTTACATGTTCTGTTTATGAGAAGAGAAGATATATCCACTGGGAGCGATTACTTACGATATCTCACATGGGAAGCAATGATAAACACAATATTGCCTTTCCAGCTACATACAGTAAATCAGATATTAAACTGTGTTCCCCACAGAGTTTAATTTATTCTGGTTCTTGGCCAAAAATCATTTACCACAAATGCAATAAATCCCTTCATACAGTGAATCGATCCCCTATGCAGTTGTGTCATCAATTTTTTCAAGGACACAAACCTGCTTCCAAAATCGAATACTGTGCTGTTTAAAAGATGGGGCAAAGCAAACACATTTCACAATCTACCCATCCACATTTCATAACAAAAAACTTAAAAAACATGTCAAATTGAGACGTTTGTTCAAATGAATAACCCATAAATGGCAATTTATCATGTCATGGACAGTATGGACAGGAGCAATGATTAAAGAAACCATGAATTATTTCAATGTACACATGGCATGTGAGTATTATATAAAAAATAAATAATCCAAACCTATCCTTGAACATTCTTCACTTTCCAAATCTAGACACAGAAAGTTTGAGCTTCAATAACTGAACACATTTCACAGTAAATAACCTGGGTAGAATGAAACTACTTAAGAATGCTTAGCTAGATTCCCAGAAAAAGTCATTTCAAAACCAATTCTAATCAAACTGACCCTCTAAAAGTTCAGGTGAAATGAAAATAAGTGAGGGAAAAATAGCACAGCAAATTGCCCAGGATTTGGTCTGGTGGGTTTTAACCCCAGTCAGTAACAGCTATCAGATCAGCAGTACAGCAACTCTCAGCAAATATATCCAACAATCATCTGATAACTGACAAAACTTTGTTGCTCTTGTATTTCATTCCCATTTGGTCCCCCAGAATATGAAGGGATGGAAACACACAGTACAGTGCGTGCAGATACACAGCTAAGCATCCAATTAATGCACCGAACACAATGTACACATGCAGCCTGTTCACACTCGGGGATGATCTGTGATTGAATGATTCATACAGCTCCCCTCTGGTGTGCAACAAGGCAAAGATGGCTGATAACTCAATCCAGTTGAACAGCAGCCATGCCCTGCAGCCACACTACCAAAATGAAAAGCTCCATCCCTCTGTGAGCACTAAAGACGAACTCAAACAACCCACTGCATGTGAGGGGAAAGCACAGGATCTCTCTGCTGAACGGGTTAAAAACTACAAAAGGATGCTGCCACCACAAAAATGCAAGAGGGCTCGAGGGACTGGCATTCTCTGAAGAGAGATTCATGTTAGCTGCTGTAAACTTTTATTATTGACCAACTATTTCAGCCGGATGGTTTGTTATTATCAAGTAGTTGCTGTAAAAACAGGATGTATTCAGCAGAGTTTTAGGTAACAACTCTGCCTAACAAACAGTGCAGCATTGCCCATAATTACTATTCTAGAGTAGTCATGAAAAAACTCTATTTAAATTCACAAACATAAAAAAAAGCTGTGTATTGTCATCAAGCATCTCGCTCAGTCACAGCTTCCATCCCTTTGACCAAGTTTGAATTTTCTGTTCAAAATTTCACTTCAGAAACCTATTGCTGACATCACAGATGCTACACACAAGCTTTGATGTTCAAGGTAGATTTGGTTTCACAATATAAATAAATAATAATAAAAAAGATCAAGCATTCCCTCAAAACATCCAGGATGTATTCAAATGGTTCTGTCCCAAGGTAAAAAGATGCACACATTAGCCAGTGCAGTGGATGTTGGCTGCGGTGGGGGTACAAAGTGAAGGATGACCTTTACATGATGTAAAATCACAATAAATGTCCTTTTGACTGGTGATTTGATTGTGCTTTGACCTGGTTAACCCCAGTATCCAGTAAACCCAGCTCAGAAACCCTGCTGCTCTTACTTCCCACTCCGAATAATGAAACAATTGGATTGGCAGAGGGAGCGTAAGAGGAAGGGAGGCCTCCTCATTAAAACCCCTTTATTCATTCTTATTGCATTACGGACATCTTTTGTGCCGCGCTCTCTCTCTCCATGCTGCCTTCTAATGCATTCACCCCAGCCTCTCACTGGTTAGAGGCCTTGCAAAGTGTCACTGGGTGGTGGGAGAGCTGCAGTCATTAGATTCTGGTATTGACTGTGTGTTACCGTCTTAACTTTTGAAACCATGAAGGACTTCATAATCCAGATGTCATGTGACTCGAAATCATTGTAAAACACATGAAATGGACCTAAATCTATCCACTGAGCATGTATGAGCAGTACATTTGAGCTGAAAACACTTAGTTCTCTAGTTCAGTTTGTTTTGCCAGGCCAGTTCAATACTTATATATCCAATTAAGGTCACATCAGATGATCAAAATGTTGATCTTGGTGCACTTTATAAGAAGAACAGAAGAACAGAAAAAAGCTTTAAGATTATATTTTCAACACATATGTTTTCATATGGAATGTAAAATTAAGATTATGATGAAATATTGATTGAAAATAGTTTTTTAAATCTAAATAGGTCTAGCCTCAGTACAGAAATCTTGTTGTGTGATTGGTCTACATCATAAACAGCAACAAAAAAAAAAACATGTAGCATCTGTGATTTCACCCATAAGTCTCTGAAAAGATGTTTTGAAGCCTGGGTTGCTTTACGTTCCAAGAAACATGGTGTCTTTTTCCTCTAAACCAAAATGAGAAATCCCCCAAATGTCTGGATGAAAGATGCCAAACTAAGTAAAATGTAATTCCAATGAATATGAAGCGAGGGAAAAAAAATGTTTTTCCATCAGTAAATGTTTGCTTCCATCATGAACTGCCTTCCACAGTTCACAGTGTACAACATGGGGGTCGCTCTAGTTGCACTGTGGCAAAGAAGCAGAAGTTGATGTTAAAAAATGTAAAGTTAAAGAATGTTTTGCTTTCAACTGTTTTATTTACAATGTGGACAAGTTGCAATTGCTATGAAGAATGGCCTAAAGCGTGTACACCATTTTAATAAAAGACAAAAGACAAAACAGCAGCTCTAAAAGAAATTACCATTAGATAAATGAGAAAACACGACGGTTGGATAAATGGTTAGGGACAAGCTTGTTTCTAACTCATATTGTTTAACTGTTGTTGTAAAAGCCTTCATTTGCATTTGCTCAAACTGAGAAATGTTCCTCATGCAACACCTCCTCTTATTGGTTGTCAGGGATATTTGATTTAAACTTCAGTTGATCCCTTGCCCATGTTTCCTTGCTGATAACCTGAAGGGATCTTGTCTTTTACATCACAATGTTCATTACTAGAGGCACTCTGAAGGAAGGACATCATGGGCAAGAGGGTAGAGCCTGGGTGGACCTGAGGTGGGACCAGCCTACTTACTTACGTAGGTTTTATGGGGTGTAAAGAGGAATTGCTCCTCTGACATGCCTATGAATATCACATATGTAACCCCTGGGTCATGTCACGTCAGATTTAGACGGAAGCAGCCATCTGTTTGGCACCTGGACGGATCCCAACAAGTGAAACATTTGAATACTTCCAAGTGATAGCCATGAAATGCATCCTGTTCCAGTCCTTCCACTGTGACATGAATCTGGCATTAATTCAACCCTCCTCCTCCCCTCATTACCAAATCTGTATTAGCTAGTCTTAGGAATGCATTTCTATCTTGTCCTCTAAGCCTCTGTGGCTTTGGAACAGTTTGCCACAAAAGACAGAGCTACAGACTGCTAATATTTGCACTGAGTTCCCCTCAGCCCTCCTGGACAGCTGTGAAATATATTCAGGGAAAGTAAGACCGAGGCAGAGAGGGAGAGCGTACTACTCATCCATGTCAAACAGAATCCAGCCTATTGTTTCTGCAAGAGCGCAGGAGGCGAGAGAGGAGATATTTGCATTTAGCCTAACATGTCCTCTAACCTGCTCTCTCTCCATCCTCACCTTATCTCTCATCTCCTCCCGGACACATAAGTACAACCCTGTTAAGTCACCAGCAAGGCTCCCGGTTACATTAAAGCAAACACACCACTGTTCTGCGTTCAAATATTAGAATTTTTAAAAAGGGATGCTGTTTGCCTACTGGGGAGATTCATTAATCCAGAACACTATGTGATTATGGTTACGATTATAATTCTGAAACAGTGAAGATTGCAAAACAGCAGAGGTAAAAGGAAAAAATGTGGAATTCATGTTTCTGAGAATGTGGGTAAGATGGAGGTGGATATTGTAATGCAATACCTTCCAGCTTGGCTGCCCAGTCGGTGTTGCAATATTATTAAACCGACAGCGGTCTTGCCCTGCGTGAACCACGAGTTGTTCGACTGGAGACAATGAATCCTCACTTGCTTGAGCCAAAAGAAAACCTAACCTGAATTTCAATCCAACCTTCTGAGAATTGGAAAGGAGGACAAACAACTAGGGCATGCGAGGCCATATGTGCTCTCACACTTGAACACACACACACACATACACCCTTCTTTAACCCAATACTCTGTTTTTCCATGTCCCTGTTCACTCCGACTGACTTGAAGACTTATCCTACAGTAAACCTGACACTGATTCTAATTGTATCCATAAATGCAAGACTGAAACAGTTTTTGTTCTGTCAACAGGTTTTCAACAAACGTATAAAAAAAATGTATATACATGGATAGAGGAGAATGTCAATGTTCAAGGGATGTAGGCCTCACCTACACAGACTGTCCTGAGTCTTAACACTGTCAAAAAAATGTTTTTCTTTTTTCTTTCATGCAAGTTTGCAAGTGCCATTTTCTATATGATTTCTAAGCAAAATTATGATGTTCAAAGGAAAAGTAAGTCAAGCCAATTTCAGCAGTATGTGTGTGCGTATGTGTCTCGGTCTCTCGAGTTACGAGTTCTGACCGAGAGAAGGGGCGCGATGTTTGACGCAAATGGTGTCAATCTGATTCAAAGGGTGAAATGAGCCTCAAACAGATTTTATAGAAATGATGCATTTTAAAAGTGATTTAGTTTACTTTTACACAGGAAACACCAAACAGAGACAGTCTGAGAGATCTCCTGTGACCAACCAGCGTTAACCTAATGACAGATGTTCGAGGGTAAACACACATTACTGCCACCACAGAGGAAACCGTTTTGTTACGCAGCAACTGAAGCTTTCCACCGTTCAGTCTGAGGAAAAGGAGTTCCATGCAGACACTGCTAATCAGAAACAATATATGAAAAACACCTGCTCTCCATTTTCTCAGTCAAATTGTATCATTCCGCAGAGGATGAGACAAGTAGATGAAAAAAAAATGGAGTTGGAGGACAGATTTCTTCAGAAGCTAAACTAAGACTCCTTTGAACATCATAAATTCCCACTGAGCCAGCAGGATGAAGCTACAGTGTTCTTGTAAGGCTGCGCCCAGCACTGAGCCCACAGTGAAATGCTCCCCTCTGAACTTGTGTGAGGAGGTTTAGAGGCAGATTTGGGAACAGAGACAATAACCTTTTTCCTCAGTCGATACCCTAATATTCACTGAAGTCAGCTCTGCCTGCACGGTATGTACAACAGACTGTGTGGTTTCAAGGACATCTTGGAGCAATGAAGGCTGAGGTTCAACAACGTGGGTTTGTGGTATTCTGGCTTTTTTTCCCTTGTGTAACACTTCACATGCTCTCTGAAAAGCTCCAGGAAATTAGATATGAATTCTTACAGCAAGTATCTTATGGGCATAATGATAAAATTCTCTTACCTTGATATGAAGGATGAGAAAGGCCAACAGAGGTAACCACATGGGAGGAGAGGAGAAAAAAAGAAGAGTACATTAGTGAAATTACAATCTTTATATACCCATAGATTAGACAGCCGCAGCAGGTTCTAATCAGAGTCACTCAGGTCGAAGTCGGCGATGTTGTGTCTGCACATGAGGACTTTAAATGACAGAGTGGTAACATAGTAAATTGGCAAGTGAGTATTCGGGCCAACACCTTCCCCCGGAAAAGGAACAAGGCTTTACTTTGATGTTTTATGATGGATGGAGAATGTTTTTTTTAGTTTCTGAGCCAAATGTAAGAATAGTACTTGTAAAAAGAATCAAGTGTAGAACTTCACTTCTATGCAGTAGTCGAACAAGCCATGTGCTGTTTGTAGTTTTTTTTTAAACACACATTGTAATATAAATATGTCTGACAAGTGTGCCAGGAACAAACAATGCAACATCAGCCCAATAAGTGTCAGGAAGACAAATGAGAATAGGAACATCAATTCATTTTATCCCGTTTAGTACATCATAGTGGAAGATAACTGATTCTGCATCTAGGACACTTCACAAGACCCCAACGGAAACATTAGCATATCCAATACATTTTTTTGTCCCTTTGCAAATTTAGTTTGATGTCTACAAAACACTCCATGATGTTTCAGAAGGGATAGTTGTTGATTGTCCTTAACTTAGAAGTCTGTTTCAAGTCCCTTGTCCCCAATGACCTTAGCACTTAATGCAGCTCGTGTAAGACCCCGAGGACACACCTCATGGTCACGTCACAGAAAGAAAGAATCTTAAGGCATCACGACCACATAATCGCACGTAGCAACCATCTTGAAAGACATGCAAATGAGTGTGCTGAATGTATTAGTTAAATGTGCAGAAACGAAAATAAGACCAACAGCAATAAGGCGTTCGACCACGACAGAACCCAGATCGAGAGCCGTTGGTCCCATGAACTGCAGCGCTGCTCTGTGGTGTTTACTGGCCACTGATTTCCTTTAGCCTTTGGGTGCCATTCTGGCATGAATCATTCATCACTATTAGGCATGGAGTGAGACCATCCTGCAGCTCATACAACAACACACACTCAGACCGGGACAGGAGTTGGCTGAGTTCTTTCACAGTATTGACGGTAGGTTATGGTACACCCACTGTAAAGATTTAAACACTTGAGGTGTGCTGTATAAACAACGTGAAAAGACCCTACTGGTAATTTTCCACGGTTTAGCCCATTAACTTCAAATTACATATACTTTACATTCCTGCTGAGCATTTTCCAGAGCACACCTTGAGATTTTTTAGATTGATTTCTCACCTTCCTGTCGGCTTTCCAGGGTTTTGGTTTATTTCAGCTATAAAAATCAACTTGCAGAGACTTGAGACTTATTGTACTTATTGTTACACGGTACAGCATTCACCTTGAAGTAAAGCAGCTGTGAGGAGGGACAATTTTTAAAAAACTCTTCCTCTGACAGGAACACTCTGCTGCTGAACACCAATCCAATCATTTTAGTGAAAGAAACCATTCACATTACTCTTTGGACAATGTTTTTATTTGTTACTCTTTGTTTTCTGGGCATGATTCTTTAACAACATAGATCACTAATGCAACACTTTTCAAAACAGTTTCTCTGCGATTGTATTACCATTCAACAAAAAGCAATAAATTACTCACTGTGGCAGATCACTTATCTCAAGCAAGTGTCAAGTAGTTGCTTTTATAGCATTGGGAAATTAATAGAAACCAATGGCATGGAAAATAGTCACAGGAATATAAATTAAAGTATTGAAGTTCCAAAAATTTGCTCAAAGCAGCTTTATAAATTCAAATGGATTAAAAACTGGCGGATGCCTTACAATGCATTCTAACAGCTACACTTTGCTAGCAACAAAACATTGTAAAGCAGTGGTTCATCATAAATCTTCAAAGCAATTTGCATCTGTCAGCCCTGCCTCTATCCCTGACAGTTGTGCTTTTTATAGGCTCGTCATAAATCAGAAGGGTCTGCTTACTGAAAAGGAGGGACATAATATGCAAACGAGAGCTTTAGACCCTCTAAAACACAATTGTGCACATGAACACATGGGCAAGTGGAAGGGGGATGAATGGGCGGATCAGTGGGTGGTGGTCACCACAAAACAGGTCTGACCTAAAACCAAGAAACTGATTAATGAATCTGTGTCTTTGGGAAAAGCTGCACTTTAGTGTGTGCACAGATGTAGAGGTTTAAAATTCACAAACCAATAGCATGAAATTAATTTCACTTTCTGATTATTTTTTTTATGCCAAAGATAAATAAATATATTTTACAAATAAGCCTGCTTTGGGGAATGAAGATATTCTTTCAAATATAAATCATGTAAATTAGCTCCAGTTGTATAGATACCGTGTTGACTCATGTTACATTACAGAAAGTAGACTGTGACCGATCATAACAGACAAGTGAGAGGCACCTTAACAACAACACGGGCGTCTACAAAGCAAGTACAAGTAAGCAAGCAAGATTAATAAGTGCTGTGAAATGAAAAGAACAAATCCAGTACAATAACAATCAGCTATAATAAAGACAGGACTTAGTGTGCAGGCGGTTTTTAGGCTGCGCAGCAAAAGAGCATTAACATTATTTGCTGGGATTATCATTTTAACAATGATAATATACATAAAAATAATGATTCAATAAGTTTTATAGTCTTTTCAACAGTTCACTGACCATAAGTATTATTACATGTGTTATCAACCTAAAAACAAAGAACAACTAATACTTGGGGCCCATTAAGACCAAATCAGCTAAATTCAGAAACCATACTGGATTCACAGCAAACTGGTTAAGTCACCACAATAAAGTAAATGGAAGTTTTGAAGAAACTTAAGGGACAAAATGTCTCAAGCGTTTAAAAAGACTAAACGTGTTCACACACTGCTGGCAGCTCATGCAGGCTGTAATGTTTATAACACCCCACAAAACGAAGACGTATGATGGAACACAAAAAACGGATGGAAATATTATGGGGGTAAGAATGGTTTGTCCTCAGGTTGGAGTTAAAGGAAATGGCACAGGGTCATTAGATCAATGGGGCTATTCCCTTAGGGGCATGGAAGTGTTCAGCACATTTCATGATTCAATTATTAGATTGTCCTGAGGGTTGTGTCAGAAGAAAATCTAAAATGGTGGACATAAATGTGCTTGGTTAATGTCAGGGCGATCTGCCAGGTAGATTTTTAATATCTTGTGTATATTTGGATTTTGGCAGGATGAAGGCATGGGGGGATATAGGAAATGGCAGTGGGTCAAGGATTCATCCCCCACAGGGACAATAAATATCCACAGACAATTTTATGAAAATCTGACAAATTCTTTTTGAAATACTGTCATCAACCAAAGTGTTCGATAAAGATCTTTACTTAATGGTGGGACAAGACAAAACATCAGGGGTCACTAAAATCAATAGGATTTAACCTGCGTGGACAATGAATTTCCATGTTAAACTAAATCTGGTCAGTTTAGTTAAGATATCTTGCTATGGACAGACAGACTGAGGGACACAACTAATGGGACAAACACATTTCAGTTTGAAGGGACAAACAAATACTTTTACATAAAATACATTTAAAGCTTCCCGTAACAAAAATATTTATTTAATCTGAATGAACACTTGAAAACAAGAGGACAATCACATAAAATATCACATGCAAACCAAACTTCTCCAGAAAGGAATGCACAGTCAAAGAAAAAGCTATTGTGATTGTAAAGAAAGAGTTGTTGCTGGTATTTCTCAAAGCTCCCATGCAAAGCAAAGTTGTCTTTAATCAGGTTGGATCTGTGGTTATCTGCTTCATCTGTTGTTTTTGCTGTGTGGAATGCATGGACTGAAACCATTTAATATCCTCTGAATGCACTGGGTGTTGCAAATATTATGGTAAATGATGGTTACTTTGAAGTCTGCTATTGATTTTGCCTAATATCTGCAGTGAATGTCAGCAGGGTTACGGGGATTGAAGTGTGTATGAAGTGTTCAGCGGTAGTTGGCAGACACACACACATATTGTTTAGCAGTCTTGCTGGCTGACTCTGCTCTGTGTGGTCGGTTTCTGGAGGGAAACGCTCCCCTGTGGATTTTTGGAATTAGATTAGGAATGTGGTGAGAGGTAGCAGGGTTCAAGGGTTCAATTGCTGCCTTTTATCATCAAAGTTATCCCTGGTGTTCAGATTTAAATACTTAAGATATAAACCTGCTCATACTGGCCAAGTATGGAACAGATTTGAGAGCCGCCCGGTTGCACGACGTATGAAAACCCCTGGTGGAGTAGGCACAGGATTGCATTAGGCTTTAAGGTAGCGTTACTTTCTTTACACAGAGCTTATTTGTGTCTTATTGTTTATCTTTGTAGTTTTGGTTATAATTCCTATGGGTAATGATAACACTGTATTCACTAATTTAATTGCTGGGATCAGAAAAGCTTGTTTATAAGAAGTGAGATATGCCATGAAACGTGCAGGCAGAGAATCAGATGGGTTGTAAACAAACATCTATTTTATGTGGAAGAGAAAGTGAAGGCGAACAGTTAAATTATTATCCAAACAGTATGAACGGAAATCCAATACCACCTCAGTAATAGTTGTATCAGAGTAACACATCGCAAGACTCGCATCTGCAATTTATTACAGTATATGTAATTGGAGATTATTAGTAAACTAATACTTATTCACTATATCTTTGATGGAGAGTCAGTTGCACAACAGTTCAGGGTTAAAACGTCTGCAGTGAAGGATGGAAACACCTGCACCACATATGCCTCAATCCGTGCAAAACTGTGCAAATTCCCCACGTGATCAGGAGGATTATGAGCGAGGTGGCTGTGCGTATCCGTTGAGTTGCCTGAGTTCTTTTATGAGACGATGCTCACAGATTGCATAATCTTCATCAAGTTTATCCCATCAGCACTCTTAAATCCCAAAAAGGTTCAGCACTTTTGACTTATGGGGGAATGGGGGGAGGGCTGCCTCTAAATTGAGTCGTTCTTCTTCAGTTGATGTAACTTAAATTCTGTTCACAGTTTATCAGTATGATAAGCTCCACAACAATGAATCATAAGGGAACATCTTGTAAGCAGATTGAATGCAGCGGAAGCCTTCCAGTGAACCTGTATGTTTAATAAAATCATCAATAAGTGACAGCAGTGGATTAATTTCTTCATCACAATGTGGTGTAATATATTTCTTTATAGATTTTTTGTTCTATCCTCATACACCAGAACAATTGCATTATATGGTATTTATTACTTTATATATTGCAAGGCAACGGATGCCAAAGAAATCTGAAATGAATACAAGGTGAGGTTGGGTTTTTTTTCCCCAAAAGTAAGTTTGTAACCCTGAGAACTAATGCCTGAAGTGGTTTATATATTTCTAAGTAACATATTGAGTTTTATTTATTTTTTTTTACCTTTCTAATTTTTAGCACCACTTCTGCAGGAACAGCTCTGCAAAATAGAAAAAGCCAGTGCCCCACTGTAGTTGGCAATTCAGTCATGCAGCCTCATCAGTCATGCGGTCTCCTTTGCCAACTTAATCACCCATTAACCAGGGAGAAGTGAACTGTGGACAAACAGCATCAATTCCACAGAGTGGGCAGAATGAATCCCAACATCATGACTTAACCATCCAGAACTGCCTTGTCAGAGGCGATGGATCAACTGGATCTTAGAGACATGTTGATGGCTACTGGTGTGATAAACTCTGCCATTGTACAGCATGTTACATTTCAGAAACCTGCAGCAATACTACTGATTGAAATTCTATACACCTTACCCATATTTGCACAAATTAACATCTGGTATGTGTATATACACTGGTGGTAAGTGCTCTTTGCCCACAGGAAGTGACAAATGGAAACTTCCAGGTTGGTAAACACAAATCTGTTGTGTGTAATGTGATGGAACAGGGCTAGCAGCTTCCCCCCCGCTTTCAGTCTTTGTGCAGTTAGGCTGAAGACCTCCTAAACCTACCTCTGTGCTGTCCTAGAACAGCAAACTCATATTGAGCCTGTCATTTGTTTCTGGTTAAGAGAGCAAATGTGTTTGTTGTTTCTCTGAATTTTTGCTGGCTTAAGATTCAGTCTCACAATAATTTGTAGCAGTGAACGTTTGGACTGAGATCAAATCCTTCCAGTGGAATCACTTGCGGAGGTAAAATTAAATGTGTGCAGTGCTTTTGGCTGGAGTTCAACTTCAGTGAACTGTGCCACGCAAATTTGCGCTGTTGACCAGTTGAGGAAGTCCAACATGGACGAAGCTCTTGCATCATCCAATTTTTTGTAAACTTGCTTTGCCAAGAGAGAGCAGTATCACCAGTATCTAAGATAACTTATGTCATACATTAACATACTGTATTCTACTTAAGGATGAGCACAGACATCACTGCTTGCATTTGGTCTATATCTCCACTTGCTGTCCCTTTGCT
This sequence comes from Lateolabrax maculatus, assembly GCA_031216445.1. Lineage (NCBI taxonomy): Eukaryota > Metazoa > Chordata > Actinopteri > Acropomatiformes > Lateolabracidae > Lateolabrax > Lateolabrax maculatus. The sequence goes on from CM062197.1 coordinate 4,005,552, forward strand.
TCAACACATATACTTGAAGGAAAGGTCACTGTACACCCAATTAGCAATGATGCTTACAATTATGATTGCTGATGACAGTTAACAAGAGTTCCACTGGGCCAGGGGATTCTTAATCCACAGTTTGGCAAGGGTATTAAGGAATAGGTCATCCATCAGGGGAACAAACTCGTCCAGTAACAGGGGGTAACTCAAGAATAGTTAGGCTCTTAATTATGTGTGTCAAATGTACAACAGACACCCTACAGACTATGGGTAAACACTGCAGAAAAAGCCAGTAATCAAACCATAAGGGTTTATTTATCCCTCCAGAATAACACAAAAGGAGGAACAAAAACAACAAGATGTGATTGCCATTTTAAACATGGCTGTGAAAAAATTGGTGTAGGCTCTTCTATCCTTGTGTGGATTCCCTTCACCACCTGCTAAAGCAAGATAAATTTCACAACCAATGAACAGCCACTTAGGTTCACAATGCTATAAAGGATGAAAGCAATGATGTATTTGTACTAAGAGGCAGAGAATCAAATTCTCAGCACTGGCAAACACAGTTCACCCCAGAAGAGATGAATTTGAGGCTCACTGACAACAGAAAAAAAAGGGTTTCAAAAAATGTATTTTCTTGGAGTTGTAGTCCCAGCAGGATGGATGGATGTTCTGGATATTTAGTGTTATTCTGTGTTTTTGAAATGCCCTGTTGATTTAGGACCAGTGCCTAAAAGCCTTGAGTTCATCCCTGCTTAAAGGTCTCTGAATTGAAGCGTGTTAACATCCTGGTTGTGCTCTGTACTTCACACTGTGAGGCATGAGAAACAACATAAGAAATCTTGTGTCTCGACTGTGTTTTACCTCTTCATTCACCCTGCACAGCCGTTCAGGCGGACAAGCCTCACAGGGGAAAGTACTGACCAACACAAATGAATCCACTCCAGCTTAGGCTGTCGAAAAAAAAAAAAATCCATTCCAGCGTCCTAATAGTCTTGGTACGGCTTTGGATTGCGAAAATTAAAGAATTGCTTCCTACAGGTATGTCTTCCTATGTCCTATTCCAACAACCCGACTGCTCGCGGGGTTCTGCGCTGCCCCTGTAGCTTTAGTCACAAACTGAAAGTTACACATAGCAGTGACCCATAAGCCACTCACAATTGAAACCTTAAGGGGAAAGATAGAGTCCCATGGCGAAACACATGTTCACCCAGTCACACAACCAATTTATCTATTATGGCGGGTGACAGACCCGGGACCACTGCTGCCCTTCTGCAGGGGACAGACAGGGAATTGTGTGGTAAAATCATTCAACCATTCTGCGCCGCCTATGCATGCTCACTGGTGGGATATAAAAGCTACATAGCTGAGGTCTGCTCACATTTAATGAGGCAGTTGATTAGGATGGCATTGGTGGGTTGTGTCCCAATTTTGACCACACTGTAATTTAAATTCTTTGCTAAACATTGTTTGTTAGACAATGATCAAAGAGTGCTTGCCCATTTTGTTTAGCCTAACTTAGTATTTGTTTCATTTGAAACAGCAGTGAAGAATTAAAGCTGTCCAGTATTTCACAGAAAAAACAAATAAAAGCAAATGTTGGAGAAAAAAACTTTTTTGGGGTTTATATCTTTACTATATTGTTACACATCTCATGATCCCTCAGATTTATCTTGGGACCCCTTGGTCCTGGTACAAAGACGTTTCAGAGGCCTGCAAGGGTAAAAAAATCCTGATAGCTTAAATGCTTAATTTTTACAAACCTTTGGCATGAGAATGAATGAATAATAATGAAAATTAAAAAAAAACATTAGTTAAAATTGCAAAGAAAAATCAGTATTTGTCATCATAAAGTTATATAAACCACAGTGTGTTCATGTTTAACATCAGTTTTATGGTGACATATTTCATCACAAGGCCGGATCTAAACCTGTCCAGCTGAGACACTGATTTAAACTGGTTTTGATCAATCATTCACAACAGTGTGGAGTGCAGCTTCTTTATCATTTCCTACAGGTGCCCACATAGACTGTGAAAACAAGTGCATTTGAAATGCCAGACGCCAGAGTATGGTTGTAAAACACAGAATTGTACACTAAGTACACTTAAACAGGACCGTGAATTTGACTCTACGGCCACGGCGTGAAAGAAGACATTCTCAACATGATTCATTTGTGGGACTAAATGGTTGGTGCTAAATGTACCATAGGTCAAAGGTGAGCTGACAATTGGGTCCATTGTCTCGCCTCTGAAGTGACCAAGGCTTCCATTGTACCGCTTTCCCAGAGATTGTTGGCGCCCTTCAGCTCTGCAGGTTTCCACGCTGACCTCCAAACAACCTCTCATCTTCCAGGCTCATAGGGAGCTTTTACATGGCTGCCACTTAATTCCATGCCAACTAGACAAAAGTGAATGTGAGGAGCTTCAGAGCATGGGAAGCTTTCACATGCTGTTTGACAACGCTCTGTCAGGAAAATTTGTCAGGACAACAAGGTTAAGTGTGACAAGTGCTATCGGCCATGGGAACTTTGTTCGCTTCTCGGGTGTCTTGATTTGTTATTGTTTCATAACGCCTTCAAGAAGGGGAAGACTTTCAAAGCATGCCTCGGGGAGTCTTCTCTAGCAGAATACTCTCTCCTCAGAAGTCGACATGGAGATTATGGTTACATTGCTGTGACTTGGTCTTAAAAACTATTTCTTAGCTAAACAGTTTAAGATAACATACAGTGTAAGGCACCAATTTTCACCATGAATAATTCAAGAGGCAGACTCCCCTGCGTAAGAAGGCTAAAAATATTCCAGTTTCCTAAAAGATTTCCAGATGGAAACCAATGATCCAGTTCATCAGGAATGAACCACTGTAAAAGCATTTTTTTCAATCAAGTGAACAAATCTTTAAATATCTTCTGCAGAACATTAAAATCCCAATTAGGTCCTGTGTGGCAAACACATATATTCCAGATGACACTTAATAATTGTTAATTCTGTCTAGACAGAGGTTAGGAAGTAACCAATAACTTTCCAAGTGCTTCCAAAGGAGCAAGAACCAACCCCCTCCCCGTGTCTTTTTCCATCCATTATTTGTGTGATTCCTCTCTTTTCTTTGCCATGCCAAACTCCATAAAGCCTATGCAACATACCAGTTATCTGTCTGGCCTGCATGTGGGCAAATGGAAGGCTTGAGAAATCTAACGCCCCATAAATAGTTTATCAGTCAAACAGTCTGTGGCTCCAAACAATTTAGGGGAGGTCAGAAGGGAAAGGCTGCACATGGGAGGATGCTTAGTTGTTTAGTCTGCTCTGATATTTGCTGAGTTGGCTCATGAGTGCTTTGGAATTCAAGTGAAAAGTGAAAAGTACACCATGTTAGTGGTTAGATAACCCTCTGGTAGCAAATCTTATTTGGAGGTGAATACAAAGGCAAATGGTAAAATGATTATCCAAACACTCATCAGGGTTTATAGACTGACTTCCTTGTTCAACTTTGACCTAGTTGTGTAGTTGAGCCCTTAATTTTCTCATGTAATGAGAAATTATGGGAAAAATATGTTTGTGTTTCTTGCCCCAATAACTTCTTTGAAGCAATATTGCTGTGTTCCCAGATAAATAACCTCAGTGAATACATCCTAACTGATAGAAATAATGTTAAAAAACAAAAATAAGATATGTTTTAATATATCCAAATGATCTTTAACTCTGGATTCTTACAATGACATTAAGTAAATATATAAATAAATAAATGAAACTTGTGTGGTTACATTAGTGTGAAAGAGTCTGCCTGTCTGCCTGTGCATGGCTGACCAAAAGACAGTCGGCTACAATGCTGTAAAGCACATGGAAATTGGTAGCAAGCATGGCTGGTGAAGTCAGCCCCGCTCACCCCAACCCCCCAACTCCCCAACTCCCCAACTCCCAGCCGATCCTATAGGTCTAGTGGAGCAGACGTATATTTCATTTCTATAGTGTCATCTGTTAAACTCCTCACACTATGAATTCTCTCAGGCGTTTCATCCCCTGGGACTCTGTCATGCACAATATAAAAACCATGACTGTTGGGGTCTGGTGAACGAATGACATCTTTCAAGATCCTCTTAAGTGTACACAGCTGCAAAGGCGCGGAGGACGTTGAGGAAAGCGTACAGCACAGTACCCCCTTCTTGAAATTCAAATAGGAGTCTCTGTACTTAATGCATACAGCGGCTGGAGAACAGTGGGTTCGGCGTGAGCAGACGGTGACTACAGTATAGAAGTGTGTACATCAAAGCCAGGGGTCCATAATCTTTTCATCAAGGCGAGCTGGTACTCAGAGTGGTCACAGCTGGTTTCGATATGAGAGAGCTGTCGAGGCCACAACACAGAAGCAGAGCAAAGGCATTTTTTGTTCAAAAGCCTGGTGCCCCTCGTGGATTTTGCATTCCAGTTGGTGCTGCTCTTTCAATATACATGGAAATCATTACAATGTGCATAATCGTGCTCCTCACAACAACAACAACAATAACAAAAGCCTGTGGACTGATATGTAAATAGATATCTGTTAATTTGTTGTGCTAAAGCCAGTTCAACACTTTGTGTATTTTTGTACACTCTGATGAAAGCGTTACAACACACCACACACACACACTTTGCCCTGTGGCCCAAGAATAGTCACACCCTTTGGTGTTATAGTATTATTTCACTTGTCAGTGAAGCCAAATTTAACAGTGGCAAAACAAGCCCTGAGTGGAATTTCCACTCGTTCAATGAGACGGTGGATGCAAATAGTTGGGTGCTTGGAATCTAATGGATCTACTTTAAAGCGCTTCTGGTAAAGAGGAGGGAAAACCTCTCCAAAAATAGTTCAATACTTAACAGATGTTTGTCTGCTGTTTGGTATATCGGGAGCAGTAATGTGCCAACACCATGTGATACGCACGAAGAGAAAATGTATACAGCTGGCTGGCAATAACTCTGTTGATAATGGCGGCCCATGGCCTGTGATATTAAAAAACAAATGGAGTGAAGTTTTAATTTTCATTTTTCTCGCTGCCCCACAAAAATGAGCACATCATGGCTGGGTTATTGATAAAAGCTTCTCTCTGTCAGGGATATAGTGTCTGTCATTGTAAAACATTATTGGTTTTATTTGAACCATTAGAAGAGCATGTGACGGCATGCAGCAGGGTTTGGTCAGAATACCTAGTCTTTATCCACTGAGCATTCCTTTGTTTTTATTCTGTGATACAGAGCCAGCTGTAGGCTGTAAAGTGATGAAAGCTAATAAATAAATATGGTTTAAATCTATCCAGGGCTACCAAACATTTCAAGGATTTTAACCTCTAATCATATGCACTAAAAGTGAATTCTGGCTTTTTACAACTTTTATTTCGTCCTTTGCTTTGGGCATAATTTCTATTATTTGTGATAGAACATTGTAACATTTTAACATTGTACCTATTAAGTAATAGCTGGGATATGGAAACATGAATAAATCACTGTAACAAGTCAAACTTTAGCAACCAGATGATCAGACAGCTAAAAACAAGCAACCACTTTATTTTGGAGTGAACAGGGCATGAATGGATGAAAAAAGCATGCTATGCTAGAGACAGTAGTTTCATTCCCGTTTCCTACCGACAGTCAGTGTTTGTTTCTTTTAACCATGACCCCTAACCTTAACAAAGCATTTGCTTTTAATACAAACCAGCCTAAATTCTCTCCCACCCTAACCCTAATATGAATGTTTTTGTAACATTTTGGAAAGCACTGTTCCCGTCAGATTGGGAAACTCTAATATTGGTAATTATATATTTTGTGATTTTGTTTGAAGACCTTGTTGAAAATGACACCCAAGTTGTAATAATTTCCAGTTAATAATGTATTCAGATTGAAGGCTAGAGTACAGAAACACAACAAACAAACAGAAAAACATGTTGATCTGTAAAAACTCCCTAAGCACTATTCATACATCTGGAGGGAAAAAATATTTAAATATAGGCCTACGTGTATGGTTTTCTCTGGTCTTAGCCCTGATTTGTTTTTGACCTGTTTAAGACCTGCCCTTGACCTGGACCAGACTAATGTGTTCTTCCCTGCAGCATTGAGTGAGCAGGGTCTTAAATCCATTGGGGGGGATTGAACACCCTATCCACCTCATGTGTCTCAGATTCATATGCTCCTTAAGGGGCCCGCGTGGAGACATAAATTAGAGAGATGTCTTCGACCATAAAGAAGCCTCTTAAAAGGGAGTGTGGTTGATGCAGCTGGCCCTCTTTGTTGCAAACAGGCATATGCAACCATATATGGAGCCTGGTTACTTAGGCAAACAATATACTGAATATAACTAAGCCTCAAGGATAAATGTCCCTTCTGGTGGGGAGTGAAAGTAATGTTCGTGACAGCAGATGAATCAATGTTAAACAAATTTACAGTGATTCTGATGATTCCACCCCCACCAATGTTGCTGTTATGTTGTATATACCGCCCAATGGCAGGAAGCATTTTAGAACATTATATAACCTATAAGGCAATTGCTCAAATGGCCCTTTAATTCAGTTATGGCAGCAGCTGAGATAGGTTTTCCCTCCTCCTCGGTGGGATCAGTTACTAGCGGTAAGAGCAAATGTGTCTAGCAGCTGGTAGCATATGGGGTCTGTCCCCTTCCCCGCTCGTATGGGATAAGAGCACAAAGACGCCAGCAGTGCACAGCTGTCTAGACAAAAGCAGGCAAGACTTGGAGGGAAAAAGCCAATGAAGTCAATGAAGTTAAACTGGACACCAGGACAGGAGGATATATGGGGGACGCCGCTGCTGAAATGGACAATGTTGAGAAACGTGTGGCAAACGTGGCCTTTCGGTCTCACGTACTGCGATCTATAGCCGTGCTGTCCCAAATCTCTAGCCAAAGTTCATTAAACAGTGAAAGAGAGTTATTTGGACCTGCACGGAGGCTTGAGGCCCAGAAAAATGTAATCTTAGTCTGCAACACATGTTTCTCGGCTTCCTTCTGTACAGGGGGGCCGAGGGGTTGGATGAGGATGGAGAAGTGCAGCTAGCCTGTGTGAACAACAACACTGCACATGAAAGAGAATAGAAAAACACTGGACCGGCTACTAAGTATGTAACCCAAAAACAGCAACCCCCCAGCAGTGAACTGGAACTACAGAGCAGCATGTTCTCTTTTGACAGAGAAAAATAATGAGACGGGAACAAAGGTGCAGGTCTATTTTTACAGAGGGTAAAGGGAGAATATGTTCAGTTGAGCTGCTTATAGCGCATATTTAAAAAGGTTATTATTATCAATGTTAATGATCTAAATACAGCGTGGTCAGGGATGGTGATCGATAGATGGGGAGATTACTGGCTTTCAACCCTCAGTTGCAGGCCTGCGAGTACATTCTGAATCTGTGCTCAAACTCAATTACTCCGAGCTCTTATCCACATGTAGTCTGCACCACCATTTTGATCCTATTAGTTATTAACTTTGAGTGCCTTTCATTTTGTTCCTCACAAGGCAGAGGGAAATGTAAACATCAATAAAGAGTGCACCCAAGATAAATGGCTGTCGTAGGTTTAAAAAAGCATTTTCTTTCACATTTATTCAATAGCTACATGTAGATACTGTAAAAGAGTTTAGCCGGGCAGCTTAGGCAGTCACTAAAGTGGAAAATGCATCTAGCCAATTTATCTCATTAGCACAGAAATACACACAATAACAAAACATTCACCTGTATCTAAAACAAAGTATTTAAATAATAGCCCAAAAGCAGGCCTATTGCGAGTTCTTACAATTTCTCCCATTAGGTTTAATTACTCATTTTCCCACAGCTGAGGGAAACCATTACTGGAATCATAACAATCTAAATTTGGGCCTGTGAAAATGAGTATTGTCAGCTCATTTTGTTTTAGCTGTCCTCTGGGCTCTGGAGTCATTTCCAGTGTTTATCATGTGCCCTATCAGCCCCCAGCCACTGGGAAACCGCACACTAGGAGCCAGTTATGGTTCCTTCGCTTTGTTCTTGGAGCCAAGTAGCGGAAACGAAAGACTCGAGTCATCTGCTTGCTTTCGTTAGCGTGGAGGAGGAAAGATCTCATTCCCTTTTCAAGTGTGATAGCATTAATGCAATCTCACTGACATGTACTATGGATGACCACTGAAAAAAAAAACCACAGGAACTTCAAAAAGAGCCAGAGTGTTTGTAGAACAGAGTGGAATCAAATCATCCAGCAGTTCTTTGGTGCAGACAGATGATTGAAAGTAGGGGATTGCCAGTTAAATTAATGCGGTTTGTTTAAGCGAAAAGGTCATTTTTAATATTCCGCTGTGATGGATAGATGATATTATTGTTGGCAAGGCTGCAAGCCCAGCTTGTTGATTTATGAAACAATCCTTCACACTATGGTCTCAGAGATTACTTTTCTAAAATCCCTCACTTTAACCCACCAGCCAGTACTAAAAAAGCTATCAGCCTTTTGCCTTCCACCTAAGCTCCCAGGACTGTTTAAAATCAGTTAGGTAAATCGTGCATAATAATCTGCTCATGGCGATATTTTGCCAATCAGCAGTTCAGTGAATTTCTCTATACACTTGGGTTGTTATTTCCTCCCTTTGTAGTAGATCTTCTACAGAGTTTGAGGTGTTTTTACTTCCCGTGTGTGATTCACATTAAGGAGAACATATTCAATGGTCAGTAAGCAAGCACTTGGATTAGTGTTTACAACTCTTCAGCTTAACCGCATACGACGGATGGAGAGCTTTAACTACCTTCTAATCCCCACAGCTCCACACCAGGCCACAAACAAACATGCACAAACAATCCCTCAGCTAGCAGTTTCACACTACTACTGTTGGTTGGAAACTAATCCGGGGGGGGCGGCAAAAAGATTAGAAAGATGTTTTCTGTTTTACTAATTAAAAGTCAAAAAAAGGCAGAGTGGTATGGCTTTATGTGCTGCTGGTATGTGCAAAGTCGACGGTAACGGCTGCTGGAATCATGATCCTCATCGCAGTTTACAGAACTTTATTTGCAAATTATAAGTTCACCGCTGAGATCAATCCGCCGCCAGACAATTTAATATTAAACAACAGCTTCTGAGAGAAATCTTAGGTGAAACACTTGCTCAATCAGCTTAAAATAAAGACTTGTAGTCGTATTGAATTTTAAGGGGATGGTGGTGATTGAGAAATGGCTCTGCAGCTTTTAATGGCTCCAAAATGAATGCTGAACTTACAGGCGTGAATGAAAATGTGTTTCATTCATATTGTCTGTGATGTCTCCCATGCAATTCTCAATGGTTTGTTTTGAAGCTTGGATTGGCTTTACTGCCCGCCACCATTTTGTCCACACTCGAGCCAGGAAATTCATTTCATTGTCAAAGTGAAGGAAAGGCAGCGGGACAAGCAAGTGGGAACCACCACAGCTGAGGGTGATGGATTGTGACTATGACCCGTCAGTCAAACAAACATGCCCCAAAGCTTTCTTCTCTTCCAAGTCTTAAGCTCCTCTCAAAGGAAAACAATAATCTAAAAAGCAACTGTAGGATAACGATTGCACGTTTTTTGTAAGATATCCATAGAAGTTCAGTAGGTTTTTTTCCTACGACATTCATCACCTGTTTGTCTTGACAGTTTTTTGTTTAATGATGATAGGTGATGATAGGTGCACAAGCCTTCCTGCAAACCTTGCCATTCCAGATCCATTGTTGTTACACAGTGTATGGCAACAATATGAATTTAAATGCCTATAATCCCAAACATTTTCACAATTCATTCTTGTACAGAGCCCCAATATTCCCAAGATTGTATCATCTAAATAGCGTATTATTCCTAAATCTTCATCTTTTGTTATTATAACAACATATTTAAAGGATTCTGTAGCCTTGGTGGAGGTCTGTGCTTCTGGTAACTATTGTTATCACACATGATGCAGACACTCAACTGTGTATTTCTAGTGACTGATTAGAGATTTTGGAAATTGTGCAAACTGTTAATTGTCATAACAGATGTCATGTCTTAAGCATCACTTGACATTCACTGTCCTGAGCGTTTCCTATAAAAGAAGGATTTAAATTACCCATGTAACAAAAGTAAAGTTATTTTTTTCCAACAGTGATTTATAGTCTGCGGCAGGTTTTGTATCTTAAAGCACTTTTTCCAGCTTTAGGTAACTTTTTCACCTTTCCACACAAACACCTCCACAGGAGTTCAGGTGCAGTCTGTGTCTGACATGAGCTGCCCTGGGGATCTGCTGTCACTACTGGCATCTAGCATTTCTTCCTCAACTGTCGAGATCAATAATCGTAAAGACTCTTGAAAGTAAGGACCCAAGACATCAATGGAGATCTCTAGCTTGTTTGTATGTGCAGCACTACAGGTTTTAGGTCTTTTTTCTTTACTTTTTTGGGGGTGTTTCTGTATACAGATCTTTTGATTTTCTTCTTGGATGCACAGTTGGGTGAAGAACTAAAAGAAAAACCTGAATAAATAGGTTGAAAAACCTACTGAACCCAGGTGCTTCCATACAGGGCATTGAGGGCTCGATGAATGGTTTGATTAGTATGTAAATGTTGTAAATCATATGCTATGGCCTTCACAGACACCAGCTCTTAACACAGTTTAACACCTAGGGGAGATTTTGGACATTTTAGACAGTGCTCTCCACCACCATTATAAAAAAAAACAACAAATGATATGGTAAGGAGTATTGAAGCTGTTCAGCAAATTTTAATTTAACTATTTAAATACATGTCACATGTTAGTCATTTTCCTCATATTTAGATTTTGCACCATATACTTGTTTAGTACATATCAGAAATGGAAATTATTTAACTCAGTATATTTAGAGTGGCTACAATCTCAAAAAATAACAACAAAGAAGCTTTCAGCTGCTCTGCGAATCCGAACTTTGAATAGGAATGAATATGGTCATCATTCTCTCTATAACCCAGACCAGAATGATTCCATTTCAAGGCCATCTTACTCTCAAATTCCCCCGGTGCAAACCGCAGCCTTCTGTGAATTGAGTCAGAGTCACAACACCATTGCCAGAGATATTGAAGAGAAAGCAGTCAGTGCAGCACCGAGACAAGCGCCGGTGGAGCAAACAAAAGTAGATGGTTTGTTGTCACCTCAATCTGGATACTCAAATATTTAACAGGACACATCAGGGCACATGGGAGACAATTTCCTGTGCACAGAAATACTTTTACTGACAGCTGAAAGAAAGCCAGTCTTGAAGCCCATTTTGAAGAGAGCCCATCAATTTCTGCCCTTCAAAGATACTTCCAACCATTACAGATACAGTGGCAGACAAATTAAATTTCAGCATGAGGGCGACTTGCTCCTTCTTCCTTGCTCTATTTGACGACACTGTACGAGGCGCTGACTATCTGCCATCTGTTCTTATGGCGGCACCGACTTGGACTGAACATTATCATCATAATTATTTTTAACTGAATCCATGGCATTATCTGTAATAAGCTGGAATGTCTCGCCATTGGCCTTCTCTTGACAGCTAATTAATAGGCCGACATATATTTCTCTGAAATTCAACTCATGCAGCGACCTAACTGTGTTCTCCTGACTGTCAAGTACTGATGCTGAAATGCCCAAAGCCAGCTGACAGTTCCTCACAAAATGGGACACAATTTGTGAATGGGAAAAAAAGAAGTTGGCTGCCTTCGATTATTCTAAAAAACCTGGGGCCGTGTTCACAAACATTCAGAAAATACTCGCTGGGAGCTTTTTGACTAAAAATTTCGATCAAGTAGTCCCAGTTCAGGAACAATTCAGCGAAGATGTCAACGACACACTGCGTAAAGAATGGACAGGAACAGGAGGTGTGGCTGCAATGATAGGTGCGGTGCTTTAATCGGTCAATCAATACTATTCCTCAATACAGTTCAGTGGGATCGTATAAATATTTACAGTACAAAGCCTGCAGATATTTAGTTCAGAACTGGAGAGAAAAGCAAAGCTCAACAGAGAAAGAGAGATGATTCTCAGCTTTTTGGAAATAGGAGTACATCAGGTCAAAAGAAATGAGCTGAAGCTCAGCCCTCGTTTTTTTGGCAACAGCTATCCAACAACCTCCTCCCAGCACTCTCTTCATCCACAGGCCATGCCCGTTTATGGGATAGAAATTGTCGGGTATTGCAGAGGTTGAGCGAGAGGGAGAGAGAGGTAGAGCTTCCTTAATGGCTCAAAGCCAATAAACACATAAATAAACATTATAGCAGCAGATAGTTTTACAGGGGCAGGTGGTGAAAGGCTGGTTAAGTGGCACAGAAAGCTAGTAAAACAGCCAGAGTCCAGCCTTTAATCAAGTTTTGGTGGGGCTCTCAGCAGAGATCTGATTAGATGCAGACACCAGACTCCCTATGATGAATGTGGGTGGGACTGGGTGCACTTTCCCGCTTACCCCCCACCCGTCTCCTGCCCCCCGGCCCGATTACTCTCCGAGGTGCAGGCGCAAGATGGCAGCTGAGCAGCTTCCCGAACACATGGATTTCCGACCGTTTGCCTGGATGCACCATATGGCGCAGGCTATCAGCACGGCTCCTGCCAACCTCACAGCACATACTCAGAAGTAAACAGAGCAAGCTGATTGGCTCATTTTGCTTGCTACTATCAAGGTATTCAGCTGAAATTTCCCTCCGTTACTGTTTTGCCTAAAAACCTGTGGAACAAAATGTACAAATCCACTAAGTGAAAGGTCAAGAATTGCTGTCAGGTAGTTTTAAGATCGGGAAGAAACAGGGAGCTTTATCTACTAATAACAAGCAGATAAGGCGAATTTGATTACTCATCTCTAACAGACAGATAATTGCGGATTACATTCACAACAAAGCTGACCGACTGAGAAGCCTGGATTGTGCAAGAACAGCACAAAAAATTATGATTGCCTGGTAACTAATACAAATTATGCAAATGGGGCACCTTGGCTTTGGCTTCTCTCCACTCCAGCTGGACTTGAGTTGCAGTTGTCCAGCAGAAAACAATTTTCATTAATTCAAAGAACAACCTCAGATAAATGTTCAAACTCATCGGACATCAGAATGTATGGGATTGTCAGATCCCAAGCCAACTCAGCATCCAACCCCATGGGGAACACCTTTTGGAAGAACGGTGTTCTGGACACTCATGGTGGTCCAACAATTTACTAACTTACTTCTGTTTTCTTTTGTGTCTTTTTTCTGTCTGCAGCTGGGGTGGGAGGCTTTTCCTCTGCTACCACCTGTAATGTTTTTCTGGAGTTATTTAGCGCTTCATGTCACGTAATGAGTGTTACAAAAAGAGCAGACACGGTCCCAGTGTACTCTTCAGCGGCTGCTCCTCACATTAATGTTTGGAGTATCTCTGACTAAGCAGCTATGGTGTTCTAGCTTTCTGTCTGTCAGGCCCCCTTGGCAGCTGTTTTCCATTAGCCTGATATTAGCCTTCATGCAATTAAAGCCTACACCCACGCTTAGAGGAAACTGGTGTCTTGACAGCCATGCTCGGCGCTCTGGTCAGTTTATTCTTGGGTCAACACGTCTGGGGGCCGGGGTACTCTTCCTTTCTGTGGGGCTACCATTGTTGCTTAACACATTCATAACAGTCATAAGTGGATCTCAATACTAATTTCAGTAGCTCATTTATAAAGAAAACCTATCTTATTACCTAACATTTACATCTGAAAAGTGTTGGTTTCATTATGTTGAGCAATAGTTCAAGCTTAACCGCAGCTCAAAAGAAGAGGTTGCTTGTCCTTAGATACAGTATATTTAGTACCAGTACTAAGGAGTACTAAATATTATCAAGAACTACCTTTTAATGCACTGTAAATTGTAATTGGGAATGACAGTTTGCGTAATAGCTGACAATTTTGGCATTTTCAGACTGTAGATTCTGTCTGTTTTCACTCAGGTCAACACTTCACAATGTAGTGCATGATGGGAGATATCAGAGCCAACAAAAATATCCACATAACTCGGCTGATAAGAGCATTCTTAACAGTCTGCACTGTTACAACATCATATAAAATGTTGAAAATATGAAATGTTTTATAGTTTATATTATTGTGTTAAAAGGAAAGGTTTTTTTGTGAGTAGCTGTTGGAGACTCGGAGGCCTTGTCCTGAGGGGGTAAACTGTGCATGTTCTCTGTGAACTGCAGTCAGGTCAGCCTCTAAAGTGCAGTAAAGAAATGAAACTTTGAACACTATCAATCATTATTATGACAAACAGCAGGAAGATTGGTGTTGAAAATGACTAGAATTATCCATTTACACGCCAGACACAAAGACCTCAGCTGAGCTGTAATCTATTTAGAAGAAAGGGACACAGTTCAATTTTACTTGTCTGAGGCGTAAACAGCTTTCTGTGAGTCACGCTGAAAAAAGCCCAGAGAGGACAAGCCTGCAGTGGTGCCTGCAGGGGTGATGCATTGGCTCATAGTAGTTTTAGCACATTACAAGAGTCAGGGGATTGTAATGATAGTAAAATAACTCACTCTAAAGCACATGTGATGAAAGCACTAGGCAGAATGTACTGTGGTATTGTTTACGATATGTAATTTGACACTACATTTTCACCATCTGTGAGAGTTAGAACTATGTGGGCTGAGAGTTTTGCAGTCTTAAGGCTTATATTACATTAAGTGATGACAAGCTCTGTGTTGTCCCTGAAAAGGATTTGTTTGCTGCTCTTTGTAGTCATACAGTGAGCATTTGCTGGTCGTGTAACGCTGTTACTTGTTCCTTTAACTTATGATGAAAGCCCAAACAACGTCACATTTCGCCCACATTTCATCTGACCCCTTTATGTGGAAAAAAAAAAAAAAAAAACTCCTCCCTCATGCAGGCAGGCTCAGCCATCCTCTAAAGGTTGTAATTGTGGCTACTTAGGGGGCAATTTTGAGGGCAGGAGCCTATCTTCCCTTTTTGAGAGGGGGGCAGTGTGAGTGTGGTCGTCTTTGAAAAACTGGGCCTGGCAGTATGTTAGGAAATCTTCGGCCCTTCGGAATGTCTACAACATTTTGGCATGTTGTTGTTTTGACTGACAGCTGGGGATGGGCGTGCCAGCCCTGTGGGAGTGACTTGGAAATGATCCGGACATCTTCGGGGTAGGAGAGTCATTACCGTGCCATGGCTGTGAAGGGGTGGGGCAGGCGTCGCGGTGGGCGGTGGGGTGGTTGGAGTCGACCTGCTTTGCAACTGGCTCGGCGCGCGGGCGACAGATGGAAGGGGATGCCATGTGCCGCGAGTGGCCGACGCAATCCTTCACAGCTGTCCAATAGGGCGAGGGTGTGTAAAAATAGCAGGGCAGGCCCATAACAGCTCACGGTGGGTATGTGGAATGAGGAGTAAACATCCTCATCGCTCACTTTCCGGCGGGGCTCGCTCAGCGCTGTGACCGCGGCTGATTAGACAGGCCTCTGAGCGCTTCCACACAGGCGGGGAGTGGGACTTCGGACCCCATGCCTGAGCAACTCAGGTTTTCCACCTTTAAAGGGCATTATCTCCAACTTCTGATTTCTGCCCAGCAGCATTGCCCCAACAGCCACACCCCCAAGTCACCTACTGTGAGCTGTTCACCATCAAAAAGATGAAAGTTTAGTAGAGAATAATACCAGCAGGAGTAAGAGAAGAAGAGGATTTAGTACTTGGGGAAGGGACAGTTTGAGAATAAATGCATGACAATTAGAGAGAGGGTTCACAGATGTCATTAATTATACTGCATTTGTGGGGACAAATTCCATGATGACGACATCCATGTCTGTGTAATGAGTGTCTTCTAAGTTTGACTATCCCAACTCACAGTAGCTACCCACAGCCCAGTCTCATAACTCAGATATAAAGTCCCTACATAGACTATTCACCGTCAACTGGAATGGATTATAAAGGCACAAACAGAGTTTCAAATGACTGGAAACCGATTGCTACCTACAGCAGATACCAGGGAAAACACATTCAACAGGCAGCAATATAAGGCCAATTTTTAGGGTGAAAACACTGGCTTGATCTTGGGGGCTGTGGCAGAGTGTATTTTTTACTTTCCTTATTATTTTCCTAGACTACTACATCCTCACATCAGTGGTGCATCAGAGGTTGCACAGATACGTCAGCCATCGCATCCGTCAAACAATGCGTTTGTCGTCCTTCTCAAAACATCAAAGGGAAAATGCCAAACTGGTTTAACGTGGAAGTGCTTCTGATTCCTTTCTTAGTTTTTCACAGATTCTCTTCCTAGGCTATACTCTCTCTGCAATTATCCTTTCCGTCTGCCAGCGTACCCAGGTGCATGCTGGGGTGATGTGTAGGTGATACAGTCCTGAAAAGAACCCGTCAATCCTGCCCCAGGATGACAGCATGCAGCGATGCCAGTGTGATCAGTATTCAATTAGAACTGCATTTGTCAGCTTGCTCGTGCGCATCACTCAGCAGAGAGGTTGCCTACCCATGACAGAGAATTATTGTACAAAGAAAAATGTTGCGCTCTAATTAAATCAATTAGAAACACAATTTGGTGCTCAGGCGATGGAGGCGATGGCTGAAGAAAATGTAACCAAGGACATTTTGATTTTTTTTTTTAAACTTGCAAGTGCAGATTTAAAAAGTTGCACTGCATTAAAACCCAGGTGTTACATAACTTTTACAACGGTAAAGGCAGTCATGATGTTTGCTGTGATGGATTACCTACAACGCATGTTTGAAGCGTCTGAAAGTTTGTTTTCACAGCAGAGTAAACCACTGGAGGTCAGGAGTAAAGCAAAAACACATTTAAAAAATGCTACAATATGCTTTGGGAAATGGTCAGCAGTGTAACATTCATGATTTGTATTAAAGACTGAGTATATTTTCAGTTTTGGTTTAATTTGTCCTGGTTTTGAAAGAGGTGCCTCTGAAATGTTTTTCTCCAAATTGCTGCAACCTCTCTTCCCAGAATTGGTGTCCTCATTAGGGACTATTTGTTTGGTGGGAAGCGGAAATAATATATATGGCCAACCATGAACTGAATTAGTGCTCCAGATTTCTTTTAAAAAATTATGTTTCAGTCCTCGATAGCATTTACCAACTGCATACAGCTTTAATTTTCCATGCAGTGCTGTTCAATAATATAACACATCTCTTGATTAAATGATGGTCATAATAACAAATTTCATGTTTGTGCTTGTTATGTTAATGTGCACAGGATTAGAAATGGTTAATTAAGCCACTTAATGAAATGAGATACTAAACCTGCGCAGTAGACACATTTCTGTCAGGAGCTGTACGTACATTCATATTTGTTTGTCTTTTTTGGCTCATGGATCTCAGTGGTGAACTGAAATTTCTGTATGATTTCCGTATCGGGACACCCCATGCAGCCCACCTTTTTAGCCTTTTTACCACTTGCTTTGCGCATACCACCGCTGGGTTTTCTGTCAGCCCATACCTCTATACCACGCTGCTGTGGAACAGAGGTATGGGCTGATTCCATTAACCTCAGTTGTGCTGGAGTGGAGGCAGAAATCTCAAAGACAGATATGTCAAAACCTGAGAAAATAAAAGCAGGCTGCATTGCAAGATACCATTTTTAATTTGGTGAACCAACCTTTTAAAAGGTCTAAAAGAAACATAATAACAATACATTTAAAGAAACGGCAGTAGGTCCTTTAAATTGCTCTTTTTTCATATTTCCGAATACTACGAAGGGAGTGCTCTTGACGGGAAGCTAAGTTTAAAATAGCCTTCATGTGGTCCTGTGAGGGCTACATGCAATCCAAGCTGTGAGTGGACCGTGATAAATTCTGAGCTGAAACCTTAGTGCTTTCACCAAAGCTCCATCATGGATCACCTCATGGAGCAGGAGGTTGACATTGGATACTCCCGGTGGAGAGGACCCTAGACCCTGGGACAGTGGGTTTAGCGGGCTGATGGGGGGCCCCTCTCTTTTGAATAAAAGCACAGTGGCGGACGGCCGGCAGCAGACGGGAGCGTTTAAGGAGGGACCCGTGCGGCGAGGGGCTTGGACGGCATCCAGAGGCTCTCGCTGAGCAGCTTAATCACAACCAGATTTGGAAATTTAAGATGAAAACAAAACTGGGGAAGCTTGTAAAATTTATGAGGTCTTTGGAAGGTGAGACTGCAACTGTGTGAGGGGCTGTGTATGTGTGTGCATCCTGTAACTACACTTTATTATCTGCAACATTATCACAAGAAAGTCATTACAGTCATGTCCTATACTCCGCACTAGCTGTCATGTTTACTACATACACAGCCATGACAGAAATGCTGACAGCTTCATTTTAGCATTATTTATTCCTGTGCATTGAGGTGCCATACACTGGCATGTAGTCCACATTCATGAAAACTTGGTCTCACAGTATTTCCCTAGTATTTCTCAATAAATTGATTAATCGCGCGTTTATAAAATGTCAGAAAATAGTGAAAATGACAATGACAATTTCCCAAAGCTCCATTTTTGGTTAAAAAAAATGACCAAATCTTATTATATTGTCAAAATAGTGATTAATTTGCTGCCAATCAACAACGAAACAACTTATCTTTTCAGCTCTATGTGGCTTGACCAGTTTTGATTGACAGTGGCCAGGCAACATAAGCAAACAACCCATCAACTTTCATCACGTTTTGTTAAAAATATTTCTTGATTCTGATTGGTTCACAGAAGTACACAACATCACGTTTTTTGAACTGAGGAAAAGCACAGACAGAAATCTCTCATGGTATATATCCGATTAGAGTTTCAACTCTGGAGAAACAATTGCGTATGTGTGTAGGACCCCATCGCTCATGGCAAGAAGCTGGTATGTTTGAAGGGCATTAAAAGCCTTGTAGTTGTAACATAGCTAAAATTTACAATTAGTCTTGAGGGTGGTGCTAGTCGAGGGGCCACTCAGTGCTTCATTTCATGGAAAATCCGCCTGATGGTGGCATCAGAGGAAAGTTCAGGTCAAAATCATTAGGACTTCTGGGGACCATGAATATTAACAGCAAAGTTAATGGAAATCTGGCTTTCAGTTCTCAAGACACCTTTACGAAGGCATCTGGCTTTGAACCAAAGAGTTACATAGACAGACAGCTGACAGACAGACCATAATCACCATCTTTAAGACCCACCAGTAAAGGGGCAAATTGGCCTTTAGCAACAGCCATATAAATAATGGCTTTCTGTCATTTCCAGAAGAAGGGGTCACCTTGGATTTTTTTCCCCCCTTGTTATAAGACATAATTGCCACCAAAGGCTTCTTTACTGGTATAGTAAAACACAGATAACTCACCTATTGAAGAAGACGTGAGAAGAAGTCACCAAAGTGATTAATCCAAAGTGCAGAGGAGGAAGAGACAGAGAAAAAAGATAAATTAGTTAGATTGTAAACAGCTTTCAAACAGCGCACAAAGTCACACATGAAAAGCCTTCCAGATGCAAGGTGAATGATGCCAAGAAGCCTTTGAGCAGAACAGCTATACAAACAACACTGGATCATTTCCTAACAGAGAAAAAAATAAAAATACATTGCTATTTTCAGCTGACCTTTAAATAAAGTCAAAGTTAGAGAGTGAACCACAGCTCTGTTCGTCAGTTTTCACCACTTTTTTTACCCTGTACAAGGTTGATCGTGTTTCCGCATTAATGATAATGAATCACCAGCAAGGGCATGGCAGAGTAAGGAATAGTTAAAAATTATGAGGGTGCGCCCTAACTTTGGGTGCAGGAGCTATTTTTCCAACTGTTAAATCCCTGCAGCTTGGCGTTGTATTGTTTGCTTGTTTAATTTAAGTGAGCTTAAAGGATTAACACTGTCTCAGGTTACATCACAACCTTTCACTACCGAGGTCGCACTATAATCACAGCTTCATACAGGGCATTAAATACACATATTTGCTCTCTCTCTTCTGTCTTGGTTAGGGGTCAGTGTCCCTCAAATGCTACCTGTGAACACACCACAAACGAGTTTGAAAGGGTTTACAAGACTGAATCTCATTTTAACACCGAAGTCTTATTTTATTTGAATTGCATGCATACTTTACAGGTCATATAAAGACAAAGTCTGACCACAAAAAAGCAAACTAGACTAAACTTTTTTTTCCCCGACTTTGAGGCACGTTTCCTCATTCCAGGCATGCAATCAAACAGCTACAAATCTTGTTATTAGAAAAATATGGTGTCTGTATTGGGAACAGAAAATGCCGGGTTGGTCAGTAGCTTTCCCCTTTGCACAACATTTCCTCCAGTCGAAATCTCCATAAAACACTTCCTCATTCAGGCTCTTTGATAGCCAGCAAATCACGTCAATTTTGCACAAAAAGCAAAGCGAATGCCAAGGTCAACTTATTAATCTACCTGAAGAAAAGCCCCTCTGTCCTTTTATTTCCCTAGAGTGGTAATCATCTCAGCCCTCTCGAGTGCTCAAGAAAAGGGGGCAGGCAAAGGGCAAATGAGAGAGGGAAAAAGTAACTTTGAAGTGATAGGAGTGTAAGCAAAAGGCTGAAAAGGTCACTGATATTCAAAGTGAAATGTCTCAATAAGAGTCCGCCCACAGTTTATATTGCACATTGGCAGCGTCTCTTGGCAGCTTCCTGAAAATAGCATTTAGAGATAACATTTATCAACAATTTGATCTGCAGCCTCTCTTAACCCCCCTAAATGACATTCTTGTAAAAAGTCAGATAATAGTGCAAAGAAGGGTACCACACAATTTTCGCTCCAAGGAGCACCCATTCAAAGACGGGCAATCAATCATCTGATGTTCCCCCGAATCATATTAATGTTCTTGGTAGGGAAGGAACGTATCATCCAGTGCAATGGCATGGCTAACTGATGTATGTTTGAATAGTTTTTTGAACAATGTGGCAGTTCAAGTTCAAAGCCAGCTGGTATTAAATGATTTTGGTGTTGCCACCATGAACTCCCACCTCTGTGCGTGCAAAGCTCGGGGAGGAGGATGATCTCAGCTGTTTCAGCAGTCTGAAAATGAGTTTTATGCTCTATCAGTCTATACTTTCACAGCTGGCAAAGTTAAGTGTGGACTCTTGTGAAACTTAGATCTGAATTGTTTTGATTGCCTGTCAGTGCAACCAAAACATAAATAAATCAGTGGAAAATTGTTGGAATATGCCCAGTCTTTTTTGGGGGGGAAATGCACAGCTTGCAAAAGTAGAGTGTTGTAAGTAATTGTGGTCAGTGTGCAGTCTAAAAAATTGGTTGTGCGTAACTAAGCAGCCAGAAATAAATCAGTGATGCTATTAGATGTTGCTTGGAATGTGATTTACGATTGCAAACCTAAATAAATGACGAGTCATGTCATTTCACTAATTCAGCTGTTTTTAAATCGTAAACTGAAGCGAGACCCTACTGTTAGGACAAACGTCCTCTTCATGTCAACAGTCGCGTAACAGGGAAGCACTTGTGCATCTTTTCATTAAGTAACTGAAGTCTTTTGTTGAAGTGAATGAGTCCCCCCTCCTCCCCCAGTACAAACTGCTTTGACTTAACACATTCAGCATTTCCTAGCAGCCACACTTAACACAGACAATAGACAATATGAGCATTCAAATACCCTGATGCTCCAGTTTAGCAGGTTTTACCCTCTCTAATTCTAGGTGACCTGGTGGTGTTAACCTACAGAGTGGCTGGCTCAGGTGTGTGTTCTCTGAATGCCACTGAGGGATTTTAGGTGCTGGAAGACACCAGGTGGCAGATACTGGAGGTTCTCATCTCTAGGACAACACCATGTTAAAAAAACATAAAGCAACATGGTTATATCATATTATTGCTGCTGATACTTCTGGACAAAACTGAAAGTTTGTTAAAGTTGTAATAATTAACATTTTAAACCTGATTTATACCGATTTATAAACTGATTTATATTTACACCTGTGGTTACTGGGGGTATATGTAAAATGACACATAGACCATTATGGGCTTAAAAGCACACTGTTAAGTGGCTACTCTGTCAGAAATGCAACAGGAGTATAGCAACTGGTGCATCTGTTTTACATCACAATAAAGAAAATATAAAAAGACAGTCAGCTACATCGTTCAAGCTCAAAGGTGTACTCCCACTGGAAACAATGAAAACTACTATACTAACTACTATAAACTACTATATAGCATTACGTACAATCACATAAGAAATTCCAGCCATGAGTAGTATCAGAAATTGGGTTTGATATGATGTAAATCTTATAGATTATAACTTTAACAATTAAGTAATCTGCCAGAGGACCTGGAGATGTGGTTGCGAGGGGAACCATGATGCAACTGCAAGCGACTGAATCATATTAAAATAGACACACAAATGCCAAATTTAATAGTTTGTATTGACTCCAACTTTCAATTACTTTGAAAATGCATTAATTAAAATTATGTAATTCAAAGACATGATACATTGACCATAATATTTAACTGCATCCATGTTTGAATGATTGTCTATAAATATAGCCACAGGCTTGTTTTTCTCTCCATTTATCTGTTTTGCCGGTGTTATCAGCTAGTTGATTTGAAAACATAAAGTCTAGCCAGTTTTTGTGAAAAGCATCAAATGTGTGTTTACAGCAACTGGCCATGTGTCAGCTCTGTCCGCCTTAGTTGGAAATTGCCAGCAAGTAAATCAAAAGTATAAGAACTGATTCTTCATTTCCTGCAACTGCTGCTGCCACTACAACAAAAAAGAGCCTTTGGCTGCTTTGATTTGAAGGAGTCACCAGCATGTCTGCACCATACAGCTCCAACTAACAGTGCGGTGGCGTCCAAGCTGACTGCTGAAAACCAGCACAACGGAGCAGAGAGTGTGCCAGTGGCAGAGCACACAGGCACAGATAACAGGATTAAGCACTGCCTGAGATGTATTAAGACCTCAAACTTTTTTCGGACTCTTCCAACAAAGCCACTGACTTGAGCCAAACTGCTCCAAGTCAAGGTCTTACTCGACACGGACCACTAAGTAAACTGACTGTTCTAGTTTGACTTGCGTGCCATGGACGCACCGTGTCTCCCTGACTGAACTCTTAACAAATATCTAATATACAGCACAACACCACGGATGCACATGTACATGTACACACCCTGTCTTTCAACACTTCAGCAGCAGCAGACTGTTTATTCTGATCTGCTTTAAGAGAGATATCAATAACTGTAACCTTGGTCATTGCATCTGTACTGTTTAAGTAGGCTAACCTAAGCCTAACTCCACCTCTTCCTGTTATCTGCTGCCCATCAGAAAGCTACAAACCTGCAAAGGACAATTAAGTAGCATTGCTTCCAGTAAGCTGGGAAATGCCATGTTCATCCAGTAGGTCTGCCTGCCTCTAGTTTTTGTATTTAAATCCAATCCTAGTGTGGGCATAATTTAAATCATGCTTACTAATACCAGGTGTATCAGGGGCAAAGCGGTTCTTGGTGTAGACTCTGATGAAGATGCGTTGGTGTTGGGTCTTTTTTCCTCTCTCTTGGTTCATCGACACATTGGCTGGTTCTATTTTCACCTCGACACTCGGGATGCTGTGTTTGTCTGGCATGTCGTGCTTGCCCTGGTACAAAGCGCGGGACTTTGACACTGCAGAATGGGATTTGAGTCCTGAATCCAGGTAATGCGGGAGCGACAACAAGGAAGGGCAAACAGTAAATACCGTTCGACCAAAAGCATCTCTGTTTGCTACTCATACTGTGCCAAAACTCTGCTCTCACCCTTACCGGTACAACTCGTGAATATGTGCAAGGACATCACAATTCAGCCTGTACTCACTTATCCATGGGGGCGTTGGAAGGACATGGTTAGGTGTAAACAACTGACACTATTCAGCCAAAATAATAGAGGCTTGAAAATCAATAGGATGCTGGAGGAAAGTCACATCACCTTCTGGCCTAATAACAGGCCAGACCGATCTAGAGGAGTCATAAGTGAGGCTGCGTTCTGTCTGATGTCTCAGTCAGAATACGACCTGAAAATGAAGCCCATAAGTCCGACATCTGAGAGTCGTCTGCTGGGAGGGAGAGCAAAAAGAACTCAAGAAAGAAGTGCTAGGCAGACAGCACACTGCCTTTCATCAAATATTGATGTGTCTCAATGGTAAACTGACAAATTTTAAATGCTGTTTATTAAGTACCTTTAGTTAGACGAGCATGCCAAAGCTTTACACAAACCCCCTGCTACTTCCTGTTACACTCCATTTGCTTGTCAGTGTGTCTTAGTGCTTCCACTTAGTGTATGTAAAATGCTCCAGTGCTACTTGCAATTTATGGTCAGTGTTGTCCAGCAACAAGGTTATTTGAAGCGTTTATGTTGACACAATACTTCAGGGCTACATGGGTAAATATTAAATCACTAAATATTATCCTACTGCTGTGCAATTGCAGTGAACTGTGTGAAACTATACATGAATACATCACATTAATTCGTTCAGCATTTCTCTTTCATTATTGTTTCACATTCAATCAAATCTAACGATCATTTTTTATACAGAGAGGACAATTTTCAACACTCAAATTATAGTTGTAATTATCGAAACAGTTGTGCGCACAGTCAATCAACTTTTCCTCTAATGAGCTTGCAGCTACAACTCAGGAGGGGACAGTGGAGTCTATCAAACAACCATGCTGAGTGTTGTTCCAACAACAAGCCAGGTCTGATGTTTTGGAAATTATTGCTTTTTTATATATACAAATCAAAAATAGTAAATTGATTATTACATCGCTCACCTTGAAGCGAAAAACTTCATGTTACTACTCGACTAGAGTACTTCATGTTGAGTCCACATGGGTATACACAGTGGTGAATATTGGTATGCCATTAGCATTATCCAAAGGTATTAAAGTCTGTTTTGGTTTAGAGTCATATTCAAAAATATGTCACTTACTGTTATGTAATGGTCTGGTTTACATTTCAGTGTCATTTAGAATATACTGTATATACATTATGTATTTCTTTATTTACTCTGAACTCCAAACTATGGTGTCTAGCTTGTCCTTAGGCTGTAGTTGAGTCACTGTTTAGGTGAAGACTTACTATTCTGTGTGTTTCAGATGAGGGACAGTAAGCAGAGCATCGTGTATTGTATGTGCACACTGACAACACTTAACACAGGCATAATGCAATGAACATAAAACAGAAATGTTCACAGTGAAGATTTATGTAGCTCTGTGGATGTTTTCTTTTTTCTTTCCTTTTACTCTCAATGATTGACAACAAACACACATGAGGGAGGAACTGGCAGAAACTGTGACCATTACTGAGGTAGAATTTTTTACAATGTTAATGGCATATCATCTGCATAAATTAAACATGTTTGCATGGAGAACGGGAGCAAATTTGTGTGTCCATTGTATGTTCTCATGCTGAACAATTAACTTGATCAAGATTTAAAACCCTGATGCTTTGCTTTAACATAAAATAGAAAAGCACTATTTGCATCACAGTGGCCCGTCTCTGTCTTCCTTTTTAGCTGTTTAAAATGGGCACAAACTGGTAACAGCTTCTCATCTGCTTTAAACATTAACAATAATATATCCCACTGTAATTTAACAGGGAAAACATAAATTATACAATGTCTGCTGGTACAAGTTTGCCAGGAAACAGTCACAAAAACCCTCCTTCAAACCTAGAATAATTCTTAATCCGACATCACAGATTTCAGATACCCCCAAATAACTCTCCTGTGTCCATTTCTGAGTTCTCTCGATGACCTTTTGAGCTAACAAACCTGGTATGCGCTGCCCTTTGGAAGGAGAGGATATCGACCGCAATACATGTGTGTTTGCACTGTTAAATCACTTTCCAAACTCCCAACCTCAAACCCTCATGGGTATTATGGAAAATGCAATTATTTTTTATCAATATGACAGCATAATCAACTCATACCTCTGCAATCTCATTATACCCCGGACTGCCAGATGCCTAATCGGAACCTCTATTATCTCTACCTCTGTCTTTTGTCCTGTATGCCAGTGAATTCAATTGTAACATCATTAGTGGCTTTTATAGGGGCAATGACCCTTATGTCTTCCAATAAATGATCTGAAGATCCTACGGGTGAGCTTATCTTCTACATTAGGAACCACAAAAGGTTTGGATACATATTCAGATAGGATGGTTCTCTGAAATGTGCTCATTCATTAAGCTGGTGAGAACTCTTAGAAGGCTAAGATCTTTTATCAATGTAGTTTTGTAAAACATCAATGCACAAAAAAGAAAAAAATACTGTTGTGACCCATTTTTCAGCCATAACAGCTTTAGAAGATTTGTAAATTTCCAAATTAAACACGCAGCAGTGATAGCATAACTTCAAAACACTTATAAAATGAAACAAAAGCTCCAGAACAGATTCTAACATGCTTCCGTTGAAATTGTGGAAGAAGTCCGAAATCCTTGCAAAGATCTTCAGTTATTTTATTTCCCATTACTGTTCCTCCCTGTAGGTGGGATAGTGTGCATTTGTTTTGTCGTTCTGAGAACAGCCCACGTCCCTCCTGCAATTGAAAGCGCTGATGACTGAGCATCGCCACTGGGCCATCATTTCTGCGGTAAGCCTTCCAGTCCTGATATGACTGAATCAGGGGAGAAATACAATGTATTGGAAGCAATGAACAATACGATTGCTGCCCAGTGGAAACAGATATCTGTTCAAATATTCATAACCAGCGGAATTAAAGTGAAGCGAACCCACCTCACTGTGTACCTGTACAAACTGGAAAAAAGGTGTGTACCCTCAGTGTTACATGTCCAACACTAAGACCACAAATCATACATTATCTAGGACTGATAATGAAACCATTATTCAATTTCTGAGTTTTTAATCAGTTAGTCAATTGACAGAAAATGCCAAATGTTTGCGCCCTCTCAAAGTATGTGGTACTTTTTCTCTTCTTTATGTGATTTAAATGTAATATCTTTAGGTTTTGGACTGACCAAACACGCAGTTTAAAGATGTGACTTGTGATGGCCATTTTTAATGGAGGGGAAAACACTTAACATTTTTAAGGTGCATTTTGAGTGACTCACCAAAAAAAAGTCTATATATGGGAAAAAGTAATTGCACTAAGAATTTAGCACAGACCTTGTGTTTGTGTTGTGACATAATAACATACGAGTGCGTCCAGCAGTGTTCATAAACATTGAGGTAGCAGTGCAGAGCCCAGGATGTTTTCAGTGATAGCGGACACCCTTGAAATCTGCTGCGTTTGCCTGATCTTTAAATGGCTTTATTATGGAAGTTACAGGATGTTCAGGAAATGAACAAAGTTAGAAAATAAACAGCAGTGGTTTCAGATGTGGTGAATATTGAGAGGTCAAAAACACCAATGTTTTCTGTTGTTTGATAAAAATGGCCACAAACGTTCACATGAGAGCTAAATAACTAAGGAGAGACCTTTTACCCTTACGTTACCTCGCCACTTGTTTTCAAGAGCAAAAACAAATGCTCTTTGTCAATGCCAACTTCACAATCACTCTGGGTTACTCTGACCATATCCCTGTGGGGGGAAGACAGGAAATAGTTGTGATTCTCATCAGTAACCTGTCAGGAACCAGTGAGCTATGGCTTGGAAACCTCGATTTAATATCATTTCCAATACACCTGTCACATTTAATGGCATCTCGCTCTAAAGGTACACAGTCACCAGTCTTTGTTACAACTGGTTTCACTGTGTAACAAACACCTTGCTACCACTGCTGGAGCTGGAAATGTAAACAGTAATGATCATTTCAGCAGTGCAGTGATGGAAAAATAGGATGAGACAGGACCCGAACGCTTTTTGTCGCAGACTTAATCCCAGTGGTACTTACTACTCTATTTGCTAATATTCCCCTGTGCCTTCCAGCATAAGTAGTGTCCATTTGAAGACACTGAAACGGTTTGTGGAAATTGTATTTAAAGGAAGCTTTCACACATAACCTGTTCAGTGCAGTTCAAACAAACATTTTCCCTTTTGGTTCGGTTGGTTTAGGCTGGTGGGAATTCTGTCAATTCAACTCTGGTGCGGACGAAAACAATTGCATGGAGCCTGCTTGAACAGGTGGGTACTACTATCACATGTATGCAATTTATTGGCTGATGGTGGGAACTCAAGGAAGTGATTCTCCTGAGTAATACGTTATTATCCAAGATATTTCCTTATCAGTGAAAAGAGGTTAAAAAAAGATGTGTTGTATGTGTAGTAGTTTAGAAGTTCCTCATTACACAGCAGCTGCACAGCAAAGCCCCATCCCATGAATTTACAATACAATAATTGTGATTTCCACCTGTCATTATTTATGTCATATGATGTCCAGACAGGTGTGAAACAGACCTGGAAAATCGTGACAGTGAATGGTAACTGACTCAGGACAAAAATGTTTAGATGGTATGAAAAAATTTGCAATAGGAAGACATTTGATGGGTCTTTTCCAACTTTAAATTAAATTGAAATGCTTTTGAATGCCTATGTCTCTTGGAAACACTGTTGTAGGTAAATTTTTCAAGCCCACGAATCAGTTATTGACGGAAAGATTGGCTGCTATAATCCCTTCATCTTTCTATGCTGCCTTAAGCCTCTTCCAATATCTCTATCCATCTGGTACACAACAACGCTTGGGTCCCTTGGCTTATCATGTCTAAACTATCTCATGCCTTCTACCTCATAGGCAGACTTAATCACAACCTTGCTTTCTTCCTTTCCAGCTGGCCGGTAAACAGATAGAGCCTCCTGCTAGACTGCAAAGCTTTGACGGCTAAAACAACCCTCTAAAACACTTCCAAAACTCAGCAAAGATGCATATTGGCAATGATAGGAGAAGGATGCCAAACTATATATATGTGCCTGTGGCAGGGTTTGGTCTGGGTACATGAGCAATGTTTTGAAATCTTGCTTTTTTTAAATTATTAAATTGGCCTTTTGCCTGCACTGAAGAGCTAAAAAGATTAGTTAATTATTTTATAGTGATTGACTCGATTAATTAGCAACAATTTTGATAACTGCTTAATCGTTGAAATTATATTTCAAACAAAAATGCCAAAGATTTCCAGGTTCTGGCTTCTCAATTGTGCATATTTGTTGCTTTTCTTAGTAAAATGTGACAGTCAACAGGATATCTTAAAGTGTTGGACAGTTGGTCAGTCAAAAGAAGCAATTTGATAACATCCCAGTGGGCTTCACAATATTGTGACGGGCATTTTTATAAGTGATTAATTGAGAAAATAATCAGCAGGTTAACCGATAATGAAAATAATAGTAGTTTCAGCCCTACTTTATTGGATAGCAACAACAGAGAGTATGACCAGTGACACTGCAGTTACATGGTGTGTGTCTTAACCACTGGGACACCACTGCAATTAATTTAGAAATGTTTCATTACCATCTGGAGTATTGAGCTCTACCTTTCTAACTGTTAGTATTATGACTACATACAACCCCCTTTCTCTTTCTTCATACCCAGTAAATCAGCAATTTTCTGTTAATTTGTCATTGGTAGCAGCCAAACCTAATAGGTATTTTTATCTGAGCACACTCCCCGTGGCTAAAAGTGGGCTACAGTAGAAACGCTGCCTAATGTCAGTGGCGCTTGTGATGAGGTCCTGTCCTCCTTTTGTCTCGATTGCTCACAGATGTTCCTCGCCTCAGATCCCACAATCCAACATACTGTAAATAAAAGGGCTGGCTGGACACGAACCAGTAAATCTGAAACATACTACTGGATTGTCAATAGAGCCTGAAGCCTTGAGGCAAGTGGTGCCAAAGACAACACGCGCCATTTGATTTAACATTTGCAATGAGCTATCACAGCCCGCAGCTTAGACGCCACTTGTGCTGCTAAAATGTGTTTGCAGTGGTACGGGCAGGATGATGTATTAGAGCAGAAGCCAATTAATGGCCAGCAGGTGATAAATTACCTCAAATGAAATGTTCAAAACGTTATTAAGTTACAGTATTTTCCATTACATCTTGTTTTTGATGCACCGTATCAAAGCTCAAAGGAGCTTCTGGTTTCTCAAACCCTGTGCTGAATGAATCTGACCATGGCCTCAGTGATGATACAAAAGAAAATGAAACCCTGACTCACTACTGTTTCACTTCACTTTTGTAAGTTACTGGAGCTCATGGCCTAAAAGAAATCCTCTATCATAGAATGGTAGAGTTAATGCTTTGCACAAAGGGTTTAGCCATTGTGACTGGATGCCCAGGGTTTTCATCTTAAAATTGCATATCAGGAGATAGATCTCCGAAATATAAAAGATACAAAAGTGCCAGCCATTGTGAAGCCTAAGAGCATGTCGTACCATCGCGGTATGGACTAGTGATTAAAAGATACGTTTACATTTGACATTTTGGCAAATGTGTAGGTGCAAGATAATGATACCTATCTTTGCATTTGACACTTCAAGTGCACATATCTGTGTGGCCCCATGAATTTTTCCACTGAAATGATAATTTCCGAGAGTGACTAATGGATTACCAGAATCAACACTAACAAGTATGCATCAGGAGTTGACTCAGCTCCACAGCACTGTTCAAGCCATAATAGAAGTAGGACATGGCTGACGGGTCTTTGGTCTTAGTTTGAAGCCCTACTAAAAAGAAACAATTAATGCACTATTAATGAGCTGAATGGACCCTGTTCCAGTGGCAAAGGTAATGGGGCTTTTCATAAGGCCTGACACAGCTCATCCACAGAGAAAACTGAACCAGACTAAGTGAGAATAAATTTTTAATAACTTCTGGTAACTGCTTTTACTCACACCTCAGTTTTCGTTTCTGCTGTAATATTGTTACTATTTCTGTTTCAGGTATTTTACAGGCATTATATTATATGTATATGTGATTTTTAATGTCTTTAGAATCTTCCAAAAACCTTGACATTGTGCTTGTGTTAGCTTTTGGGATCCTTTAAATAAAAATAAATAAGAAATAAGAATAAAGGACCACAAATCACCTAGATTTTGTTTCCTTTTAAAAACTACTTCAGTATCAGTTGCAGGTAGATGCACTACTTGAGGCTTGTAAACCATTTGCCTCCAGAGAAATCAACCCAAGCCAAGGTGAATGTGTTAACAGCACAAGATAAAGTCATTCTTTTTCACTGTGTACTGAAAGAAAAATTTGTGAATTCCCCAGGACTGGGGGCTATTTCCTTGACCTAAACCTTCCATGGAAACACTGTTATTATAAAGGGCAGGCACAATCACAACATCACAATAATGATGTACGAGAGCCAGTTTTATAATTAGAGAACTCATTAAATCTATTTATAAGACAAAAATTGCTATATTCCCTTTGCAAACTCAATTCTTTATTGATTGTATTTTGTTTACTCAGCATCTCATCTCATCATTTCCCATTAAATATTGCTTTATACTATGGATGACAACCGGGTTGGTGCTGTGGAGGCCTGTCTAAGCAAGCCGATAGCTGCAAATTGACAAGGGGCCACTTAAGCCCCTTGGTAGAACCCTGCCCTGATTAATTAGAGCCATGGAAGATGGAAAAAATATCTAGAGCTTAGTACTCCTGTAATCCTTCTCTCCAGAGATCATGCGCTCAGAGCTTGACCAAGCAAAATGCAATGAAGATGACTTGGTAAGGCAGACAGAAGATCTGTTTATTCTAGTTTTCTTTTTATTGATCACTGCTCCACCATCAACAGCAGAATGAACTATAGGCAACCAAAAAGAGTTCTGAATATGTTATTTTATTCCAAAATATACACAAAGCCATAAGAAACTCCTGATGTTCCTTGGATAGAGATAAAAAAGGGGAAAAGTTACTGTGGAAGTATTAGATGAAATGAACCTTGAATGTAGTATTCTGGGCAAACCCCATGAGAGTCTGGCTTTGTTTAGCAATAATATTTCTCCCAAACCGATTGTCTTTAATAAAGTCATTATGCATTGTGTTTGCACCAAGATTTTTCTGTGTATTCTGTCACTTTGCAAAAAGAAACACAGCATATAATCAAACCAACAGGCCATAAAAATGACTCTGACAGGCATAAAAATGAAAAGGGAAACAAAACATGACAGGTTGTTCAACAAATAGATAAAACCAGATGGATAAATAGAGATTATAAATAATTTTGGGTGTAATTAAAAATAAAGATAAAAGTATAATTCCAAGTACAATTTGGGGTATTATTTGTGTAATTTTGACCATTGTTAAGATCACTGATAATAACATGTTGCTAACCAATTAATTAGTGAGATCTGGGAACACGGTGACATTGCTAAAAGAAGTATGATGGTGAAATAAACACCAGACATCAGACAATCAGACACACTGTACACAAACCCACAGGGTAGCCAAATATATTTAAAAGATAAAACAAAGATGAACAGTCGAATTATTATCCAATTAATATCCAGGATTTCCTCCAGGAAATATCTATGTCCATCTATATCTAGCTACAAAAGAACAAGTAAACAAGCCTCTGACCAAGCATTCAATGCCTACTGTGTTGCCAGTTACTTCACAGATTTCCAACTTTGCCATTGCGGACACTGTTCAGTCAGTACTCAGAGTACTGTGGATCTACACTAGTGGTGGGCGAGGTTTAAGAGGTGGATGGCTCCTTGGGTTCCCTGCTTTGTCATCTGTCTCCTTTCTGATCTCCAGCAATGAACTCCCCACTAGGAGGGCAATAACTCCCATTGACTTCTGTTTCTGTCATCTCGGCTGGATAGAATTACTCCTCAGATCCATACAAACCGTGACCCTGAAAAGTGTTTTCAATTACTTGCTGCTGGTGTCAACCTCTTGTGCTGAGCTTATTGAAATTGAACACCCCAGACTTTAAACAAGGCCACAAAGTAATGCTGCACTGCTGCTATCAACATGAAATTACACATTTAAAAAAGGCCTCACAGTGCCATGCATGGTATAATTTGAGAGCAATTTGTCTTCAATACATAGACAGATCTGCCAATGCACTTTGGGTCACATACAGTTAAGTGCAATAAATTAAATATCAGCGTAAAATAGTTGCTGTTTAGTTTTAATGGCCCAAATTTGTGTTGCGCATTGTGCTCGCAGGTGACCTTGCCCATGGAGGTCAGGGAGTATGTGTATGGCGTGTAATCAAGCTTTACAGTCGTGTGTCACGTGACCCACGGCAGCGTGCAACCTTGGAGAATGTTTGAATTTAGGCTGGAGGTTGTGGAGCAGGACTTTCAGGAGCTAAATCTAGGTCACAAAGGCAACGGTCACAGTTCATCCCTAGGGGTAACAACTATGAAGGGGATTGAATATCACTGTGTCTACACTGTACATGTACAGGCAGATGGAAGCTCTGCACTCCCTTTAGTTTGTGATGGATCTAAATAAGTAATGGGTTTCAGACCAGTATGGCTACTGACATTGTCTTATTTTCAATTACTATTTTCAATTACTTTGAGCTTACAGATGGACAGTGGAGAGAAATGGTTCAGGGGTTTGAGAATTTTCTGACAGATTTTGCTGCTTCTTTTGGTCTCACCATTAAAATCAGTTGTGAGTAAGTGAATTCAAGCTGAGGAGACTACAAACCTCTTACAGCCTCTTTTGAGCCTACAGGGGGGTGAGTGTTTGATCCTCAAAAGACAGATTTGGGCACCGGTGGAAGACGTTTTCAGATCCTTTACTCAGATCCTTGCTTGTTAAAGTAGCAATATCTCTATGCAAAAATGCTCCTTTGCAAATAAAGGTCATGCTTTCAAAATCTTAAGTAGAGAGGTATCACTATCAAATGTATTAAAATATTACATTTCTGAATTATTATATCCCTGTGATTGACTGTCCAGGATGTACCCTGCCTCTTGCCCAATTTTGGCTCCAGCCAAGGTATAAATAATGGATTATTATTACTGATACATTAATGTGGAAACAGCTTTTTGATGTTATTGCTTTTCAAGGTGGAGTTAATTTTATGATCATAGGTAATGCATGTAAAATCTCCATGTAAAAGAGGTGTATTTTAATTACTCTTGCGATTAGACCTCTCAGGGTGTAGATGGGTGGAGTTACCTTAGTTACATGATGTCATCAACTGCATGTGCTAATGAATATCATAGTTAATTAAGGTGTCCAGCCCAACAAGGGCGCAGTGATAACAAGAGAGTAAAGGAGATGTCAATGAAGCACATTCTGTACACGCTTACAGAGTGCTGAAAATAGGTCTAATCAGCCAAAATAAGTGACAACACATGGGTGAACACAGGTTTGTAGGGCATTTCATCTGCAAAGTAATAGCAAATAGTAAGTACTCTGTTAAATAAATGGACTGGAACATAATTTATATTATGTCCACTGAAGTATAAATGATACGCACAAGATGGAAATACTCAATTACAAGTATCTAAAAACTGTATTTAAGTACAGTTATTAAGTAAATGTACTTTGTAACATTAAACTACTAAATTTGGGTGTCTTGTTTAACAACCATGTGGTTCTGCACGCACAACTTGGGCCAAACAAATCCTCACACTAATTTAGAAGCCAATACACGAATTCAACTGGAAATGAGTGCAACTGTAAATGCAGCGGTGTCTTTGCTTTAAATGCAAACACTGTGTGAACTTAACAGCAGTATAACTGTATTTTTTTACCACCCCCGTTTACTTGGTCGAGGTGTGCGGTCCCTGTCCCAGTGTCCCTGAGCGATTATAGCCTTGGCTGGCGCCGCGTCATGTTGTCAAGGGTGACAACTTTGCTCTTATGTATGTAAGTGTAAAATCTGCTCCCACTGATTTGCAGTGGCACCGATAAAGTTCAAATCCTCCCCCCCCCCCCCTCCTCCCCCCTTCCTCCCCCCTCCTCCCCTCTGCCCCTCTCACAGGAGTCCTTGCCCTCGGCTGTATGC
This sequence comes from Lateolabrax maculatus, assembly GCA_031216445.1. NCBI lineage: Eukaryota > Metazoa > Chordata > Actinopteri > Acropomatiformes > Lateolabracidae > Lateolabrax > Lateolabrax maculatus. Next base: position 4,040,293 of record CM062197.1, read on the forward strand.
CATGACACGGTGCCAGGCCAAGCAGGACATTCCCATCAATCACACTTAGGGCGGATGAAGTGTGGATGAAGGTAGTGATGCGGCAGTGGTCGCGATAATGGCCTTGAAGAGTCGGAGCCTGCCAGCCTTCACCACCTCACTGTATCAGAGATGGAGCAGACCAAGTTCTCTGGGGAGGGGATGATCCCTGCCCAGAGAATAGTCGGGTGGTGAGTCATGGAACATTCCAGAGATAGGTCCGTGTATCACTGACTCAATCTTCCTTTAGCTGACTCGAGTTCATACAAGTTGCATGATTCATCCACAATGGATTAACGGTCAAAACTGAATTATTGTGTCACTCTCATTTTTAATTCTACAACATCTAGCCCTCTTCAATCACATATAACCCATTCAATTTGGTTACTGCTGATATAAAAAAAAGTACACAAACGTTCATTTTTCAACCCGGAGAGATGAGATTAAAAGGTGCAATGAGCAGTGGAAGGATATGGCCTGACAGCAATCACCAGATGTGAATTCTACCTGTTAATGTCGTTCAAAAGACTGTCGTGTCTAGCCTGATTCCAGACTTCTGAAGTCTGGAATCAGGCTTGAAGGATGTTTCAAATAAGCCTGGTGTTGTGCTTATTATTGATGAGAAGTCCACCTGTAGAAATATCAACTTACAGAAATAGGAAATGAAACCGTCATGCGTTTGATCGATGTGAAAAAAGTAAACTACTCCTTGCAACCGCTACCATAACTTTTGTGTGGACTGAAAATTGCGTAGGGGGATGGATAGGGCCAACACAAACACAATGTCGGATTGAATACTGAAGTGAAAACAAAATCGCAATTCAGTCTGATATTCAGACTATGCTGCCTCAGCCTCACCATTCACATTTGGGTGACTCAGCTGATTACAATTCAGCCCAACAACCCAGGATTACTTCCCCTGGATCCCTGATAATTCAAATGTCAAGGTTGGTATCTGTGCCTTTTGGCATGAGAGTGATTTGGCAACTCGGATTAATAAGAATCTGCTTTAATAGTTTTGTTTTCCATAGCAATGAAACAGCATCGACTCATTAGGGTCTTATAAAAGTATAGTTAACAATATTTGCTTGCAGAATCGTATGTATAAGGTTTAATTTGGGATAATTTCATAGAAGGGGTAGGGTCAGAACTCAAAGCTCTTAGTGAAGTATGGTCCCATTAATAAGGAGAGGCCCTTCGTTTGTCTGTTGAGGCAACATTTCCAAGCTTTTAAGTCAGCAGATGCAAAGACATCTCCCTACTCTGGATGAGTTGTCTCTAATGATGTCATTTTATGTGTAGTTACATAAAGTATGCTGGGTGTGTGTGGAAAGTATGGTGAAAGTGGGTGACAATGCAAAAAACTGAATATTAGCTATTGATCTTTCACATTAAAAAAAACATACAATTTATATTACCCCTTAGGTGAATAACTGTAAAGTATATCTAACAATATGAGAATATTGTTGTGCATTTAAGGCACTCACCGAGTCCTCCATTTCTCAAAGTGCCTGTCTGACAAGTGAATGTACTGTCATAATTAAAACAGCACCGGCAGTTCTTTCTGCATGAATCATTCAGGCAGTTACCATGTTCTTTGAAAAATGAACACGTCTGAAAATAGACGTGTTGAATGTGTTGATGAGCAGATGTGAAAAACATCTATTCATCACTGAAGAACTTGCAGCAGCCTTATCAGCAGGCAATGTGCATCTGCAGAGGAACAATGACCCTCATTTATCCATTTCTTGCATTTTGTTCGTGTTCTGTGTTTACAGTAAATGTAAAATGCAGCTGTAGTAAATCTTTGGTAGAATTGGAATATCTTCTCTTTCATTGGTCAATCTCACAATTTACAGTGGATTTCTACCATTGCTAGTTCAAATAAAATCAAAGCCATGGAACACAAGAAGAAATCTACTTGCATTTTTCACTACATCAGTGAATCACTGTAATATGGTTTAAGGGCAACCATCATTCAAGCATATACTTAGAGCTGAGACAACCTGTGAAATCTAAATAACAGTTTGAGTGGATTTGCAATCATTTGATTTTGAAGCGAGATCATTGTGTGCAATGTTTGTTGCTCTCTTTGTAATTTGCTCAAAGAGCATCAGCTACATTTCTAAAGAGCAACTTTAACTCTAAACGATACGGTGGAAAATGCATAGAATAGCACAGTGAGTTACAGTGCTTAAGACTTTGTGGATGTGTGTTTCAAATTTCATATACCAAAAAACTATGGTCTACATTCATATGACATGTGTTTCCAGGTAGTTTCCAAGACTATTTTATGCCATGCTTGATAAATAAGGTTATTTGAGGACAACAGCCATTAATGACTACAGCACAATTTCACTGGAGGGCAACATTTCAATCCGTGCATGAAAAATTAACATTGACGACCCTAAAATTGGGGGGAATCGAACAGGCAATGAAGCAGAGATGACTATGTGCTTTGAATTTGTATCCACCAAAATGCAGATTAATCTGCAGGAGGTCCTCTAAACCCCTCAATATCCACCTAATTGATGCAGAGGTATTTGACTGCAGATGCATTGAAGTTTAAAGACATAAAAGACCAAATTTTCTACACAGATAAATCCAAAATTAAGTTGGGCCAAGGGCAGAAAAACACATCTGACACAAGTTAATGAAAGTGGGAGTGAGATAAAGGCAAGTTCAAGACTTCATCAGAAAGTGCTCCAGACAAACAGCTCCAGACCAACGGAAACAACATCAGGGTTGGAATTCCAGCCGTCTTCTGGTCAGACAATAGACAGCAGCTGCACAGAGACAAGTCCATTTATCTGGACACCTAAGAGTCTGCTCAGTAGGGCTGTTATTTCCCAGCAACTCAAACAGACTTATGCCATTTGTTCTCAACACTACAACTGTAAATGCTGTTCATTTACAGTATGATATAGTTCTCTGCCAAAGGGAGGCTACCCAGAAGTGAGGGCAGCGAGAGGCAGAAATAACAAACGTACACCTACCTGCTTTAGAGCACTGTATAATGTGTCTCTCGCTGCTATCTTATATTTCTCCCCTAATGTGATGAAAAGGGACCCAACCTTTTCTTGTTAGGACTATATATCGAATTTGTCTCCCATCTGTAGTATTGAAATAAAACTGTGGTGCCATTTCAAACATTTATTTGAAATAATATCTGACAAAGCCCAGACAATCCAAGTGTGATACTTCTTTGCTTCACCAACGATTGATGAAAACAAACAGCAGTTATGATGGCAATAGGCCAAATGTGTTGTTATCACCACCAACATCATCGCAGTATTGTGGCGATAGTTGAAGCGCAGCACGCACTACTGATTCTCATGGAAAGAGAGAAGCAAGAAGTCTGGTTTAGGGTTCTAAGACAAGCTCTAAAAAAAAAAAAAAAGATTGTTTATATCATGGCATGAGCTGTGGACAGCACTTGGAACTGCACAGGGGTACATGGCAAGGTTTGTTGGCCTTACCAACAGCATAAATATACTAACAGCGCATTCCACAGTGAAATTGAACTCCTGCCACTAAAACTGATGTATTCACACCCCCCTCACCTCCACACTGACTCTGCGTTTCCCAGAGCATACCCCTCATTCCCATATACTTATGGCAGGGACCACCAACTGAAACGCTCATCTCCTGTTACAACTCCTGACAGTTATACAAACGGACTAGGCAGATTTCACAGGAACAGGCAAAGTACCAATACCAGCTCTGTGTGCTTATGAAGGCCCTACACAAACATACTTTCATTCTGGTACCTCTCCTGCATTGACAGGGTCCAAGGCCAATTTTGGCTTTTCTTACCAGATTCCTAATGTTTGACTAAGTGCAGTGTCACAGTGAAAGGAACGCAGCATTTGGCTGGGATCCTGTTTGAATTAGTGACTAAGAAAAGGTACAAAGAGAAGACCGGCACACTAACAAACTGTGTGTTTTTTCATGTCCGCAGTGGTACAAAATTAGCCATTTGCTCTTAAGTTAATTCAGCTCTGTGGCAAATAAAAGCTATCTTTGCATAAAGACAGAGTCTGTTGGGTTAAGGGTGCCAGCAATCACTTACTTTCACTCCACTCTTTGAAAATGGGGAGCACATCTGCTTGTCTTCTCTATAAATTCATTTTTAATGGAAAAGAGGTGAGATTGTTTTTCCCTTTTAGGTTCACTGGACTGTGCCACCAGCTCAGACAGTATGCTCACATAGTTGTGCTTGTGCACAACAAAGAGAGGGGATGTTAGGAGGACAAGCAATTACTGTAAGCTAGTGTGACAGTACACATGAGGCACTATCTGAGGCCCCAAAATAGTTAACATCACTCAGGAAGAAGGAAAGGGGAAGGGTTGTGTCGATGGGTTGGTTCCATCCAATGGTAAAGCAAGTGCCGCTGTGCATTATGTTTCCACGGAGAGCATGAGAGGTTAAATTATGCCTCTTTCTGGCTGCACATAACGAGAACTACTGTGAAAGCACATCTGCCAGGGGACTCCAAAATCCTGGCAATGTCACATACATCTGGCCATAATAACAGAAAAACAGTGATGGAAATACTCATAAGGATACAGAACTACCAAGGGACACAAAGCAATGTGAATCCAGGGGGCCGAAAAAAAGTAGCAATTTCATTGTCAGAGCTGCACGCTCCATGAGGGCTGTAATATGCAATGAGGAGAGAGAAAAAGAGCTTGGAGAGGTGTGGAGAAGACTCTAGCTGGATGAATACTAACACTGAAAAACAAAAATTGTGATATTTTTTCCTCCCACACACAGATACAAATAGATGTCTTTCTCCTCTCCGTCTTTGTTTTGGTCTTCTTTCCACACTAAGCCAGTTTTACACCTCTTTGAGCTTTTCAAAAACGCCTTTTAGAGAGGGCTTTTTGAAATCACTGCTGTTAACCTCCGCAGACATGGCTGAATACTTCTGCACAGTGGCAATATTACAGGGTTATTCCAGTTTATTACAACTTGGGCCTTATTAATGGAATTTATAATCGTTCTGTACTCATAATAACTGCTGATATCTGGCAACATCGCTGAAAGTGCGATGAGGCAGAATTATGAGCAATCAGACAATCAGATTGTAAACAGTGGAACAGTTTATCCAGATTATCTAAACCACTTTATTTGGGGGCATTTTATCATGTGCAGACACGATGTTGACGGGTAAGGTAGGTCAAAGTTGAAAAGTGGGATTGGTGGGTGTTTACATTAAAACATTGTCTTATTTCTCTCTTGTAAATGAGTTTGGGTAACCTCTTCTTTTCAGTGATGTTACTGCGTTCCCAGATCTCAACAGTTAAACTGGTGAGCAAAGCGTTTGTTACGGAAGGACATAAATTAACCAACCACACTCCTCTACAAATAACAGTGAACAGTGAAGCATCACTTTCCTATTGCTATCAGATCTCTTGTGGAGGTGTGAGAGCTCTCGGGGAATGAGTACCACACCCAGGCTTATCAAGTTTATTGTGTGGATTAACACTGGTACCACCATCGCAACGAGAGCACATTGATAAAATCAATGATGTAGCAGGCAGAAAATAAAAGCAAGATACAAGCATATCCGCATGAGACAGATATGAAAACAGGTATGTCTTGAATCCAATTTAGAAGAGAACAGCTTTGACATATTCCATGTCAGAGTTTCATATTAATAAATCATTGTCAAATCAGTTATGTTAGGACATTATAATGCTTTCAAAAATGCAACAATAGCCATCAATAACAGAAGCCCCAATAATAATAGCTTACATTCAGTGCCAAAAAGGCTTATTTTTGAGGCGCAGTGGCTTCCTCAGTGTCTTTTTTACGAACTGTGTGGACATACTGAAGGCACTGTGAAGGATTTAACAGTGAAAGGACAATGTGCAGGATAATGAAGGCTGAATGTTGCATTTCTCATTCACTGGAGGTTAGAAAGAGCACACATGGCCAGAGACATCCGACAAGGTCAATCCTCAACAACAACTACTGATGACTCATATAACCTTCTTCTACAACAATGCGCCTTGAGTGTCTTTTTCCAGCATTGAATTCTCATACACTAGTGATTTGGAGTTTTATATTTTTCTCCATAAGCTAAAACAGGAGTGACACTAATCCATAGAAAAAATATTTTTGAGGGTTATGATTCTGTATTCAGGGTGGTTGGCTTCATGCAAAAGGTGTGTGGCAGAAGCACTGTAAAGGGAAAGCATGGATGCAAAGAATACTTTCCTTTCAACGGTGTACTTTTTTCAGAAGTACAAGGTTTTAACTGTCTTTGCAACCCTTTGATTGTAAATTGCAAATTAGCAAAATGGTGGGTATTGTGTCCGTTAAAGCCTCCGCCAGCAGCCTCGATTTTAATCAAAACAAACCCAGGAATGCAAGCGTCATGCTAATTGGCTCAGCCTGTCAACACATAATAGGTAAAACTCAGTTAACCTCTGTGTCCATCAGTTCTGATGAAGGTCTGACAGAGATGGATGCCTTGTCATCCCAAAGGACGCACGTAACTGACCAGCGAGCTTCCATTGCTACCAATACAGCTGGAATTCTCCCCCTGACAGCAGCTGCAGTCCGCAGTGTGAAGGTGAATTGTCAGACTTCTTCCAAACTGTCTAGACTTTCCATCCTTCCAGACCAGCATGGGATCCCTGATAGTGGAAATCTATTCTGCAAAATGCTCAGAACCTCTTAATGAAGAAATGAAGCATGGAGGAACCATGACAGAGCACGGCCAGAGGGAACCATACAGAGGGAGAGGGCTGCTGAGAGAGGGAGGGTGAGGGTGGAGGGGGTTTGACAGGAAGGAAGGAAAGAAAGAAAGAAAGACAGAAGGACAGAAGGATGGAGGTTAAAAAGAAAGAAGAAAAAATTACAGAGCCCAAAATTGAGACTAAAAAGAAAGAAAATGTCAGTAGAAGGCATGTGTTTATTAGATCCTTGTTAAACTGATGTCTGCAATGACAGAAAACTTGACAGACAACGAACCTTAATTTACTACTCATACTGATACTTTTCATTTCAGTAGCACTGGAGAATTAATTTCTTTCATTTGACATACTTGTACAGTTTAAATAGGAAAATATTTGACTGGCTAGCATTCAAGTTCCCCTGCTTGTTGTGAATGGACTTCAAACAAGGACTTCAGTCCTTTCAAACTCTTTGAATAAATGCTGAATACATGTTGAAATTTGGGTGAAAATGGAACTATAAAAGTACCAATTTTCAGCAAAAACATCCTGCAGTTTCACTGTTTAATGACCAATTTGCATCATTGCAGGAATATTCTGAGCTGTCCTCACAACTAGAGAAGCCTGTTTATTATTAACTGTGTTATTAAGAGTGTCCTGTTTTGAAGTTTTTGATTCCTTGTAACATATACATTTCAAATCAATATAACCTGATTATAATTTGGTGAAGACAACAAAAATAAAGAAAATGATGAGACTTAAAACCGCCTTATGGCTTCATAGGTTCTTTAAGCTTATTGTTCTGTATGGTTGAGTCTTAACAGCTGTCGGCAAAAAAAGCTCTGACAAACCCACAACTCAACCCGATATATGGAACATGTGCATCGTGTACGCCTGGGTGTGTGTGTGCTACTTTGTCTGCAGTGTTTTCAGTCCTCTTGGCTCAGTATCACCTTTGGCCCCCCCTTTGGTACAAATCTGCCAGGCTGACTCATTGTCTCAGGTGAAGCCAAGCAGAAGACATGGCTGCCCCAACCCCTCAGTGCCCCAAACCCTCAGTGCCCCGCCTTCCCACACAGCCATGAACAACAACCCCCCCCCCCCCCCCCCCCCCCCCCCCCCCCCCACTTCACCACTGCAAGCTCCTCAGCCCCACTCCAGGGATTCCCATTATTTCACCCTGTCTGCTGGGGGACTTCTGGGATCACATCGCATATCGGTCTGGCGCCTTGCCTCCTGCCACCATCAACAGTCATGAGGGAGGGGGGGGTGGGGGGCGGCCGCACCCTTGTTCAGCACAGCTCTACTTTCAGCACAGACCAGTCGTTGGTCCTCATTATTTATGACATTTTCTCCATGATTATTAATTCATCACAATTATATTGTATTCCAGACACAGTCCAGACACTGTCACATCTGTGGCGTCTCTGGAGCCCAGCAGGTCCTATAGGAGTCAGCCCCGCCTACTCTATCAAACCCCCCCCCCATCACTGTTTTTCCACATCTCTAATTGGGTTTTGTTTATTGGTTCTGTGATCACTGGCGACAGCATGATCGGTGCTGTTGCTTCCCAAAGTCTAATGGTGGGGAAACTTGTCTATTTATCTGCTGTCTGCTTCACTTTCACTAATCATATCTGTAAATATTATAATAATGTCTGTATTATACTGATGCAGTATCAAAGCTCTTTCATTGTTCAAAATTATTAATTGCTGCAACCAACATTAGAAATGCAAACCTGGGATATTGGGTGTCTTTGCTGTTACTCTTGTGTCTGTTGAGGGTTCGGTGGGATGACTAGTCAGGGGTTAGGGTTACAATTGTTTACATAGGACACTTTTAAAAGCTCCACTAATCAATATTTCCTATGGTCAAATGACTAAAGGGTTGCTCATACTCACAAACCCATAGAGAATTATTACCCAAATCTTGAGTTCCCTTCACCCTGTAGTTTTCTTTAGCCTCTTTTAGATCATTTGTTTGTTTTTTATGGCCCCAAATTCTCATCAATCCCATTTTCTTCAGCAGCAGCAGCAGCAGCAGGCAGTTGTTTTCAGCAGAAAAGCTCCGATAAACCCACAGAACATTACCTGCCTAGCACCAGATGATTCTCAGGAGTTGTGGAAGTAACAGAGCTATAATGAGAATGAATATTAGACAACTAATCAAAAATATGACTAATGAATTATATTGTTTCTCCACGTCTTGCGGATGCATAAATAGCAATTGTTTCCTAACATGGGAACTGTAAAGACTTAATAAGGTGATGATATGTCACATGGCTTCCTAGCCCCTAAGTGGCAAAAACAATTAATGCAGCATTAAGATTTTATTGTAATTTATACAGTATTAATCTAGAAAAAACAGAATGAACTCCATGCAATTTTTCACATTCACAGTTTCACACATTCACACTGGGACCTGGCACAGTCTCCTACTGTTGACAGTTGTTGTAATGGAGAAGAGGGAAGAGTGTTGCTCACTGACTTTGCCCACCAAGATAGTCCCACCTGGATCATGGATTCAAACATCTAAGCAATCTCTATTGTAAATCAAAAGGGCTCACTTGGACCAAACACAACCCCGATGTCAAAGATAGTACAGGAGCTTTGATCGTAGTAAATCGAATGCTCAACTCTCTTGACAAAACAGGAGACAAGCATCACATGGCTTGTCTCAAAAGTGAAGAGAAATCCAGGAGATAGTCTCAAATCCCCTGAGAGCACTCTAAAACCTAGCTAGAGTGAAAGGATCCTGAGGTCCAATGTTAATTTGTTCCCCTTGGTCAGTTGCACTCTTAAAGTTGTAATTTTTTTTTTTTTTTTTTTTTTTTACTGAGTCTACTGATGCATAGCACCAGCTGTAAAAGAGAAGGATACTCTGAGCGAGACACATTTCGGTTCTTACCAAAACAGTATCGAGGTTTGATTTCCAGCCTTACACAAGGGACACATTTTTTTGACAATCACAAAATATATTCAACTTGCAGAAAGGCAAGTAAATCCTCACAGCCAAATAATATCACGCTATTACAAAAGTGGTTTGATTATCAAAATGAATATATGTATAATCAAAGTTCCTGATGCTATTGCAATGCAGGCAATCATTCACTGCAAGATTCATTCTATAATGAACGCAAATTGACCATAACATACCTACAGGGGGTTAATAGGATTGTTGATCGATACCAATTACTTGTTTATTGTTGCTTATCAATCTTACTTTTAGCCACATGTATTGTTAAGGAACCAGAGGGCCAAATGTGATCAGTCTCAGAGTTGTGAAGAGTCCCAATATGATAACACAGGTGCATACAGTAAAAATAACAATCTTACGGACCAACTTACAATTACAGCTTTGTGCAGTCAGGCCCAAAGATGTACCAATTTCATCGCCGTGGAAGATGAATTACCTTACATGCTCGTCAGGGTTTATGTTCCACGCTGTAGCCTCGTCACGGCAGCCCTTCAGTCCTAATGCTCATCATTACCAACCAGTCTGATAAGCAGGTTAAGCTGCCAATAAATCAGCAGTGACTTGTGCCTGACACTAAGGCTACGATACTCACTTACAAAACATTGAAACATTCAGTCTTTTCTGTGGCCAGTGTACTTGGAAAAGAGCCAGCAGGCATCTGTCTTAGTGAAGCTTTTGTTCGTAGCTATTCTGCACACACTGAAAAGCTGAAAACTAAGAGCTATGAAGCTTAGTTGAGACATTATCTTCATATATCTTCTCTAAACTTTCTGAAGTCTGCAAAGAAACCAAGTTTCATTTGGTAATAAAAAATGATGTGTCTGCTGCAGTTTCTGTATCTCTCATTAAATTAATCCCTCTCAAAAAGACACGTTTGCCTCATAAAATGATAATGAAGTTCTTGTGGGAATTTGTTTTTTTCCCCCCTCTTTCATTATGAAAACCTCTGCTTGAGAAATGACTGGCGGAGAAACTTGTCAGTGGTCTGGATGAAGAAGGAACAATAGAAAACAAATCTTTCCACCCTGAAATATAAGTCTCTAAGCAGCTCTAATCAGACAATAGTGAAACACAGAGACAGCAGCATCTAGTCTTCAGAAAAAGTCTATTAGGAAAGATAAAAACCCCTTCAGCAAACTCACAGCTGATGTGGCATAATTTCCATGTAGGTTAATGAAGTCTTAATTTAGATTTTGATGAGGACTCATACTGTAGGGCCAAAAAAAAAAAAAAAAGCAAATGTCAGGTAACACACTTTCTTATTCAGCCATCTTTCCTGGACACCAAGTGGGACGCAGGCTACAGCATCTGAGCACTGCATCAAATCCAACCCAGAATGCTCCAAACATAGACAAAAGAGCCCCTCCACCCATGGCGGGCGAGAGGACAGTGATTAATGAGGCCACACCAGTGGAGAGTGGCTCCGTTATACTCCACCTCCTCGTCTCGTCTCTGCTTCAGCAGTATGAGTGTCAACAAGTAACTAATGAATGCCAAGATGTCCTCTGTTATACATTTCCTGAAAACATCACACTTCTTATCCCCTCTAATGCTGCATTTACATGGTGGTGGGTCATGGCTGGAGGGAAACTACATGTTAACTGAGGGGTAGGAGATTGGCATTAAAGTCTACCGGTGCTGCGGTAAAGTGCTTCTTGGTCAAATTGTTTGGATTTTTTTTTGTTCTATCTAATTTGACATGCGTCTACTTGCAGCCTGACTTGAGCCTAAAGCTTTATGAAGCAAAACGTCCCAAAAACAACCCAAAACCGGATACTTTGCTGGGACCCTTCTGCTTAACACGAATGGATGATGTGTAAAAATGTGTCTTGTGTACTTATTGCAAAAACAAGTGTTATGGCAGAAGGCAAACACAGAAAATGTGAAGATCAATTGGTAGGAGGAGAAAGTAGAAATATTTTTCATTAAAAATGTTTTAAAAAGGAAGGCGAAGGACAAATATACTCACAGAGATTAATAAAGTATAATGTGCTTACCTATGTTTTAATACTATCACATTTATAATGAATTTTAGGTAAGATTACAAAAACTATGAGATATCCTAGAAATACATGGCTTGGTTACAGAATTCGGTTTAAATCACAATATTATTACGGATATCACGTGAAACCAAACTTCTGTGTGTGAAACAAAAACCTCACTGACTCATTTTGTTATGTTTAAAATACAGCTTGCTTGAAATCATTAATTTGGATAACAGAAATGTGAAGAAAAAAATGACATGATAAAATCATAATTGATGATTCCACTGAAAGTCTATAAAAGATAATACGGAATTATCACCCAGCCTCAACTCTGCATAATTTAATAAATTGAACAAGCCACAAATGTGTTGCTTCACCTTTTTATTGTTCCTTCTTCCAACAAAGATGAATGTGAGAATTAGTCGAAGTCAAGGATAAATGATATAGGCTAACTAATAGATATTTCATTACATTTTTTCTTTTGATATTTTAAAATGTAGACCAATGTGTGAGGGCAATTCTACATTTTTGAATTTAATGAACTATTGACACAGAACAGCGTTTTTTTATATTATGAATGCATACTTGATGAGTCAACTTCTTTCATTTCTCAAAATTGCCATGCCAACCAGTTTGGCCTCGCACTTAACAGACATCCCATGATGCCAACCAACACTGCTTTCTTTTTTTAGGCCCAAGCGAGAATGCAACATTAAACTGTAATCTTTTCAGACTCTCCGGCCCAGTCTCTTTTGCTTGACGATATTTTAGCCAGCGCCTCCTTTTTCTGAAAAAAAACAAAAAAAAAACTCTCTACGGGAATCTTATAAAGTTCTTCCCCTCTACTCTGTTGGTTGGAGAATCTCTGGAGCCACTGATCGAACTGCAATCTCCCTGTTCAAACACAGCTGCATCAATGGGCTTCTATCACACGGCACCCCCCCCTGGATACAAAGATATGCACAGCTGCTGCTCCGTTGCCCAGAAACTGAATGTCATTTCAGGAATACCCCCCATTCCACAAACAGGATAGTGTTACAGGAAGCACTGCAAACAGCCCAAGCCTACAAACTTGATTTTCCATTTCAGTCCGAGCACTCTATACTGCTCCCATGCATCCATTTTCTGGGGCCCATCTCTCTAATGAGAGTTCAGATGTCACTGAAATTGTGAAGATAGGATGAAAAGAATTGCATAATTGCACCTTTTCTAAAAGGAGGACCTCGCTGTTATTGAGTTTTTGGTATCATTTTCCCCTCACTTGAGACTTAAACCTCTGTTCAATCAATCCATACCGAGTTATGAGCTCTGTGATTTAAAAATCACATTACTGGATGCAGCTCGTTTGGTTTGAGAGTCTTACCAAGAATCTTGCTAACAGACATTTCTGTCAATTTGAAGTCAAAATGCACTCCAGCAAATGCATCTGCAGGTTGTTTGTTAAGCAAAATGGCTTTCTTACTCCTTTCAGGCCCTCAATTATAAATATAAAAATTTTTTTTAAAGAAAATGTAATTCCTCTAGGATTAGGTTGTTAACTTCAATTTTAAGACTTTTTAACTTTTTAGTTTCATGGATATATATATGCACATTTTAATATTATTAAACAATGTAAGCAACATATGATTTTATTGGTAAAAACATGAAAGTCATGCCACAGTAAATGGCCTACGGAAAAATACAAGTTCCATTTGGTAACTTTATTGGTTTTATAAGGTATTCATTAAACTAAACAACCTCTTACTCCTTAGAGCTGAACCTCATTTTTTTCAACCCTGTGCTCTAATAGTAGTTTCTTAATGCAATTATTTTTGTTTTGTGCAGGGCAAATCAAGACAGAGAGACAGTGGTGATAAAAAAAAAAAGATTACACCAGAGTAGCATCTATGAATCACATGTAATTTTCCTCTTTCTTATGCCAGTGCAGTGCTAAGAGGCTGCCACTCTTCAAAGCAGGTGCAAAACGCAATAAATAAAAGCAGGACGGTTGTTTGGGTTCTTTCTTATTAACCTGACAGATATTTTATATTCTGTACAGTTTGAGGCTTTTCTGCAAGAGGGAGCTGGCATTTAAGGCCCTCCAGAGGCACTAAAGCCATTGGGCTAGTAAGAAGAGCCATATCCGTGAATGAACTAATTAAGCTCCTCAATGTCCTCGGCAAAATGGTGCCCTGAGATTGTTCTCTGCAATAGCAGTAATGAGAAAGAGAGAGACAGAAGGGTGAAAACATGGGTGAAAAAAAAGGGAAGGGAGGGGGCTAGGCCTCATCCTCAAATGCATAAGGAGTGTGTACTGTTCAGAAAAGAAAGATTAACAAGGAGGCAGGATTTCAAGCTGCTTCTGTTCCTGTCCTGGGCAAGTGGACCTGTTACATTTTTGAATGCAAGGTCCGTATTTTCTCGTCTTTGTTTTTCTATCCTTGGTCGTGGCAATGCTCATTAAAGTCCATAACAATGCGAGATGTGCTCTCTAATGAGCAAATGCTTCTGTAAAAAGGGCTCTGTCCTTGGGAAGCTGGCCATGTCAGCTAAAACTGTATCCAAAACCCGGTCTCATGTACTCAGGACTAACAACCAGGCCATTCTCACCAGGCTCGTTTGTGTCCTCAATCTCCTCGTGTTCATTGTTCCCTTATTTTCTGTACTCTACTTCCCATGGAAATTACCGTTTTACCTCCTGACGGGGAGCAAGAGTCATTTCAGTTACACTTTGCTCCGTGAAAATCTGACAAAGTGATTAATGAAGATTTGAGACTTCCCTCTCTGCTCTGCTCCTTTAGGGTCGCATCCAAGGAAGTGGGAGTCGACAAAGTCCCAGGAGGTGTCTGCGGCTAACTAAGTGATCTGCTTGGCCGGCTACAGAGCGCAGTGGAGCTGAATGAAATACCACAGTCAGAAACAACAGTGGGCTTTCTCTGTGTCAGACTATAACAGAGTATGCTTTCTTTTGAGATAGGGAAAAAAAAAAACATTTTAGCGAAACAGACAGTGGAAAATGGGAGCATGATGTGGCATTTTGAGATGCTCTTTCAAGCTGACAGT